>OU015744.1:9775129-9801586 GCA_907169655.1 Acomys percivali
GCTGACTCATCACACTACTGTAGACTAACTACTAACTACTGCTGACTGCTGCTGGACGGCCACTGACATGGACTTGTCTAACGTGAAGTTGTTTTGTGCCCCCTTTTCAGTAATTGCGTTTTCTTTGTAGAGTATACCTATTTTTTTCTTTTGTTTTTAAACTTTCACCTTTACAACACTTTAGAGTGGTTGGCCAAAGGATGGCCATTATGACTTCTTAGATCATTTTGCCTCTTTTTTTCCCCACAAGCCTCATGGAGTGCCATTTCAGGGTTTTTTCATTTGCTATCAATGTCAAAGCACTCTTACATCCTGGACATGACCAGCCAACTCTGGTTATTTGTGCTTGACCCTAGTTACTTCCTCTGAGGGGACTTCCTGTATTCACTTAGCTGAAATCTCTAGGCCTCTATTGAAGACCTGTTTTTTCCTTCTTCTCTCTCTCTCTCTCTCTCTCTCTCTCTCTCTCTCTCTCTCTCTCTCTCTCTTTCTCTCTCTCTCTCTTTCTCTCTCTCTCTCTTACAAGGTATTTACCAGTATTTGTATTGCAGTGATTACTGTTTCATTGTCATTGTCCACCAAGGCATGGTGGATCTGAAGTCCAGTGGTGCTGTTTTTCTTTCTCTATCACGTAAACCAAAACCCAAGAATGGTGATTGTGTACATAGTAGGAGCTTGTATGCTGACTGACATACACATCTTGAGAAATTTATAACATGCTCTCAAGACTACATAGTCAGTAAGGAGCTGAGCTCCAGCTGTAATTCAATCACTCAGCTCCTAGTTTATTATTCTTTCCACTTGATATTATGGTGCCAACATTTATTCATATTCATACCTGGGAGTTCCTGATGACTACTGATAAAATTTAGAATGACTGTGAAGCATTTATGTGAAACCAAATGCATTTCTGAAGGGGAGTGAGACGTCCCCAAGGCTGACTCTGTTCAGTCTGTGATAACAGAACTTCATAATCTGTGTGCTTTGTGGATTCACCATCAATCATCCTGTATTTGCTTAACTCGCTTTTAGGGGAAGCTTATTTTAGAAGCACTTTCTATATTTTTTATTGATGATGTTTGGATTTTCACATATAAACACACCACCATGCACACACACTCACAGGAGAATATAAACAATGACATGTGCGCTACATTCCTGCTCCAACTGCAGATATTTTCTCTCTGAGAGAAGCCAAAAGGTTTTATGTGTGAGGTTACTGAGCGTACATGGTTGCCAGGGGACATGATGACTCCCTCCAAAACCAGCCTCAGAAGTCACATTTCAGGAATGTTCTACAGGACTTCATTGCTGTCTTCCCTCATTATGAGAACATCATTGTCTTAGAAGTTTTCCTGGGGGCACCAGGCTGCATAGGTATGCCTAGAACACCTCTGAATTATATAGTTTCTTGACTGTCACGTTAAAAACCTTCTCTTCGTACATCAGTGGTTCTCAACCTGCAGGTATCAACCCCTCTGGGGGGGGGGTCGCATAGCATATCAGATATCCTGCATATCATTTACATTGTAGTTCGTAACAGTAGTAAAATTGCAGTTGTGAAGCAGCAGTGAAATTTTATGGTTGGGGCATCACCACAACATGAAGAACTGTGTCAAAGGGTTGCAGTGACAGCAATGTTGAGAACCACAGCTCTAGATGAATGTTAACTGTTTGCTTTAAGACATTGTCTCACTATGTAGCTCTGGCTGACTTTTGGATTGTGTTTTTGTTTTGTTTTAACTCTATGTGCACCACAGTGGCTTTGAACGTGCAGTCATCCTCCTGCCTCTGCCTCCTGATTTCTAAGATTATAGGCTGTGCCACTATGGCTCTCCACCACCACCACTTACTCCCAATCCTTCTCTTTTTCTTCTCATCCTTCTTCTCTCTTGTCTGAGAGAGCATCACTCTGTAGGCCAGGTTGGCCTAGAACTCATAATACAGACAGCCTGGGTCCCCTTGATGCACATCTATCCTCCTCCTGCATCTGTACAAGTGGTGGAATTAGGGGCATCAACTGACACACCCAGCTGTGGTGACTATTTCTGAGGAAGGATGACCTCCCCCCCCCCCCCCCCCCCCCCCATCTTGGACTTTCTTCTTTCCCCACACAGTTTTCACTTTGCACCTGGAGAACAGATGTTATTAATGAATCTTGGTGAAACCGTTGTTCACTCCCCTGTTGGTTTGGGCTCTTCTCCTTTGTCCCTGGGTTCTACCATCCTCACCAGCGCATAGCATTTCCCATTACAGCTAAGGATGACTTCACATACGCACTGACCTTTCTCTTCTATTTTAAGCTACACACCCGTTTTACCTCCTTGGATTTTGTCAGTGTGACCCACTCCTACCTGAAATGATTGTGCTATTTTCTACTTCCCTCTTCTCCAAACCAAAGTATTGCCTATATATGTGCAAAGCAAAACCATTTGGGGCTTGTCCATTCTTCCTCAGTCTCTGGAGAGCTTCCTCGTATCCCCCCCTTTCCACCAGTGCCTTCTATTGATTTCTGTTTCTCTAGGGGAACTTCTTGTAAACCACTTGTGACTTTTTCCAGGGTTGGCACTGCAGATAGGACACTGATGGCCCTGGCTGTGATGTCATTGACACACCCTTTATTAGCTTTGTTTCCTCTCTCTGAGAGTATTTCCTCAATACCTGGAAGTTTGATCATTCTTTCAATGTTGAGAATTGCCATCCTGGATTTTTCCTGTGTAGAAACTTTCTAAGCCACATAAAGAACGCACAACAGTGCCAGACTTCTGAAATGACTATTCACCCCTAAAGTGGCTTTATTCCCCCAAAGCTTTTGCACACTGAGAAATGCATGGGGGTAATGTGAAGGCTTTCTAATACTTTTTCTTGAGAATTGTATCTTTTTCCATGCTGTTGCCTGACAGCATCACTGTGTGTGGTGACAAAAATCATAAGCAGAAGCTACTGGTCAAAGTCAAGAGACGCAACTTATTTTGAGTTGAATCTACCTATGCTAAAGACAGAGGGAACAGGTGTGGGCAGAGATCTGCTATTGGACACAGGGAGGAGAGAATGTATTTCATGCTCCCTGTGAAACAAGGTTAACTCTGTTGGCCAATAGCAGCTACTCCTGGCAAAAAGAAAATACTTCTGATATCAGTTGACCATTTGCTGAAGATGTGGGGCTTGTTTCTTTACTCCCTCTCCCAAGAAACAAGCACAGGACCTGGGGAGGCCGGTGGCTCTGTTTATGTTTCCTTGATTTATTTAAGCAATTGTGTTTGTGGGGGAAGATATGATGGTCTCCATCCTGTGTCATGCTGAGATGCCCCTGCCATACTGTGTCAATAGTTCTTAGTTTCTGATCCTCCTGTCAAACTTGCTACCTACAAGCAGAGCACACAAATGATTCTTCAGGTACTAAAAATAGAGGGCATTTTAAGCTGTTACTCAGGATTCAGTTTACAAACTTTGAAACCTTGTCAGTTTAGTTCTTGATGGTGTGGCGTTGTGTCCAAATAACACTAATACTTTGGAAGGTGATTTAGATTTCACTTTGGGGCGGGGGGTGGGGAGTGATTGTGTTTATGAGGGAAAAACATGAAGCTCACCAGGACAAGAAGGGCGCTGCTGCGTGGGCAGACTGGCTTTCTTAGTTATGGTTATATGGCTTAATTCAATATAGTACAAGAGCAGTAATTGGAAGGATATTTCATTTATATAGCACCTGTCAGCTTCAAGTACCTCCAAGTCTCCACAAACAGGCATTGCTTTTTTCTATGAAAGATGTTGGCTCCTCAAAGTCAAACTGAGACAAACACAGCAGGCTAAGTGTCCATAGCAGCAAGAATTCTGGGCACCAGGGCGGCAGTGTGAGACAAGGTAATTATTTTTAAAAGAGTATACACTGTGTGTGTGTTTTTTTTTTAAAAAGGAGATCCTTAGTTTTACAGTAAGTAAGCATCATTTTAAATGCTGGATGTGTAAAGAAAGTAGGGGAAGACGTCTTTAGAGAGAACAGAGCCAGGCACTGAAGTGCACACCTGTAATTCTAGCTCTTAAGAGGTGGAGGCAGAAGCATCAAGAGTTCAAGGCCAGCCTTGGCTGCATGGTGGCAAATGTGAGGCCAGCATAGGTCAAGATGTTTACAACAATCAAACAAACAAGGAATTGGAAAGAAAATATAAAACAAAAAGCTAAGAATATTAGTTGGTTTTGTTTTGTTTTCCTGGTCTGGTGAGATGACCCAATAAGTAAAAACACTTACTGCCAATGCTGATGACCTCAATTCTCTCTCTGGGATCCACATCATGGAAGAAGAGACTAAATCTGGAAAGCTGTCCCCTGCTTCCACAAGAACACACACACACACACACACACACACACACACACACACACACACACTCACAGAAGCACACTAAATAAGTGTAATGTTTTGTTCTAAGCTAACAATAGAACTGTGCTTTGGAGAACAAAGATAAAATGTGTCCCCAGGGGGTCATTTCCCAGATGATGCTGAACAGAAAAAAACCCTCAAGGTTTTGAAAGATGGCCATTCTTATGATTGTGGGTTTTCGTTTCTGGCTGGTTTCTGGGACACAGAGCTGATGATATGGGAAGGAGCGAGGTCCTTACCAGATGTGCACAGAGGCTAAATTCTTCCCATTGACATGAGAGGCTTGTCCAGTGACTCCAGGGGACAGTGTACCACTTCCAATTCACTTACACATTCTGTTGATCCCTGTTGACACTTCACTAGATTCCCCTGCCCCCCATCCCCCACCCCACTCTCACCCCCGCCCCAACCAAGTCCACACATGTAAATTTTCCTCTGTTTTTTCTTGAGTAGAGCCCTGTGGAAATCAGCCTGGTGTTAATTTCAGATGGCTGAGGACATTAGTAGAGGGTGGGGGGGGCAGGCAGCTGGAAAATTGCTCTCAGCGCATGCAGTGTTCTAGGGAGCTTTAAGCTTTGTTTTGCTGGGTTTCAATTCTCCTATGTCCTCTGTTCTGTCCTAAACACACATGAAAAGGGAGCAGACAAGTGTTCCACACTTACTTAATTAGCAAAATTATCAGTCATAAAAGTGATCGTTTAAATGTAAGAATGACTCGAAACTCAAAGCAACTTATTTTCCCTCATGTTTTAAAACAAATTGATCATTAAGAAAGCCTTATTTCCCTTGGATCCTATGTACCCCGTGGTAAAAGTTGATTAGTGACAGTGGATGAGGGGAGAAAGGGATCATGGGATTTGACTCAGCTTTATCAAAAAGCTTTGGGACCTTAGATTAATCACTGAGCTTCCCCCTTGTCAGTTTTCCCCTCTGGACAGTGAAGGATGTAATGTGTGCTGGCCTACCTTTTTGCTCGCTGTATGCGAAGTTCTAATGGTAAAGATGCTTAAAATGGATTTATGGAAATTAGGTTTCCTTGTTGATGCACTGCAGGAAGAACAGGGTGCCTCTGCATTCTGACCTCACGCAGTCTGTTGGAGAAACCTGAGAGGCTGTAGCTGAGACGCAGAGGGGGTCATTCTCAAGCTGGGGCCCCTCTGCTTCAGAATGATGCATGTTCACTCTTCTGCTCTGAGCAGGCGTTCCAACACCTCATCTCCTTTGATTCTTCTTGTCTTAAACAAAACAAAAAGCGGCGGAGGGGGGGCGGTTATCTTCTGCTGTCTCTCTCTCTCTCTCTCTCTCTCTCTCTCTCTCTCTCTCTCTCTCTCTCTCTGGTTATCTGCTAACAGAGAAGAAGGAAGTAGATGGACATTTTGCCTTCAGCAAACAGAGTCTGAACTCACCCAGATGCATAGGAAATTAACTCCTCCCACATTCCTGAAATCTACCAAAAACCAACTGCGACATGCCTGGTTTATGTTAGATCTATTTCAGAAAGTACTTTTCCACACCGATTCCTCCTGATAAGGCCTGTCCAGGGCTGCTTTGCTGGCCCTGGGAGGGGAGAGGCAGGCAGAAGTCATGGTGTGGCAAGCTGTGTGATCCCAATTCAGTTCGGCCGCCAGCTCAGGGATGATGTAATTTACCAGCCTGTTCTTTTCAATGGATCCGCACCCACCCTGAGGCTTTCCTGCTTCCCTGTTGAATCTTGGGTAGCTGTTGCAGAAGAACAACAGATTTTATCTGGAAAAAAATAGCCCCATGTCAGTTTTGCATGGAGGTTTTTTTTGTTTATTTATTTGGTTTTTTTTCTCCAGAAATGGAGAATTTGTGTATTTAGGGCTCGATTTTTAAAGACACTACAGTAACGGTTTTAAGAAGAAATATTTAAAACATGAATTTGTCCCTCCACAAGGGGCCACTCGTTGTCGCTGCCCAGAATTCTGAAAGGAAACAGGCAGCTCTCAACTACTGTATACATACCTTCAATTCTAGCATGTAAGAGGATCACCATAAGTATGAGACCAGCCTGGGCTAAATAGTGAGTTCCAGGCCAGTCTGTGCTGGGAGATCCTGTCATAAGCAAAACAAAACAAACTGTCATGGCCAACCTGTTACTCAAGCTTGCTAGACTTTCTTTCTTGAGCAGAAGGTTTTTATTAAATAATCACTTAGTAATTCTGATTAGTCCAGGGCAGTCACAGAGCTGCTGGAAATGTGCTTAACCTGAGAACCGTACTGGTTTAGTTAACCTGGGCATCAGGGCCCAAGGAAACCTGGGACTCTTACCATTCTTCTCCAAGGAATGCTGGGATTGGTTTGCAGACCTCATGGGCAAGACTTGTCCACATTGACTGCAGATCACAATTACGCGGCGGGGAGAGGACGCCAGGCTTAACCTTCAGGGGATCTTCTCCCCCGCCCCCCACGCCCACCTCTGGGGGCTGCCTCTCCATGTCTTGAGATTTTCTCTAATTGAAATATAGTGACATCACTTAGCCCCTCTCTCTACTCCTGTCAACCGCCTCCCATACCCACTCCCTCTCAAACTCATAGTCTCTTAATTCTTTAATTATTATTGTTGCATATAGATGAAAAATATATAAATATAACCTGTTGTGTCAGTTTAGTGTTGCTTATATGTGTATGCTTTGAGGGCTGACCACTAGGTATTGGATAACTAATTATCAAGTCCATCCCTAGAAAAAGACTACTTCTCCTTTTTTTTTGGGTTTTGGGATTTTTAAGTTATTCAACCCAACTTGAGAACCTTGTCCCAGGGACTCAGGGACCACTGAACTAAATTTCTTACCTCAGAGAAGTTTGCAATTTACTTGTGACATAAAATGGATAGCCCTTTATATTTTGTGTGGTTACCCCCTGAGCCCCTGTGGCACACATGTGAAATTCAGAGAATAAAAATCCCAGGAATTGTTTTTCTTTCTCCACCATTTGGGTACTGGGGATTTGGGGCTCAGATAGTCAGGCCTGGTAGCAAGTACTTTTATTCTTGGAGCCATTTCACAGATCCTGTTTTTAAAAATATTCTAAATAGAAATAATTATTAAAATGTGTTTATTCAGAATGAGTTGCTGAAATTGAACTGCGCGCCAGATCCTGTTGTGGGTCCTGAGGAGGCAGTGCTAGTAAGAATTGGCCTGTACAGACAAAGACTTCACAAGCATGCACTCAGAACATGTGGAGGGAAATGATATCCTGGAGATGGCACTGGAAGGAACTGTCAGGGCTTTCAAAACAAGACAGACAGTAAAACAATGCAGAACTTTTCTTATCCTGGTGGCCTGAGAACATGACCATATTCTTTCACATGTTTCACTGTGGTCCATGGGTTATAATGGAGAAAATGTAGATTATGGATCTTCAGATGCTTCAAAGAAAAATCACATACACACACACACACACACACACAAACACACGCACGCGCGCACACACACGCACACACATACGCACACCAGGTAGCTGGAAGACAAACCACTGATTAGTTCTGTGGCTTTCACATCAGCCCTCAGGGAGAGTGGCATCTTCCAGTGATGGAGGACCGAGCATAATAAGGGTTCCTGTGACCATCTTCAAGCCTCTTTCCCATGAAAGAGAACTGCTGCTTGGTTCTTCATGCCCTGTCCCCCAGCTAAGTCTCTTTCTGTCTAAGTTGAAACTGACAGCCTAGCTTTTCCTTCAGGGATGCCATACCTATCAAACTCTTCCTTAAAGGTGTGGTAGTCTCAATAAGGTTTTGCTTAAGTCTTGCAAAGCAAAGAAGAATGGTATTAGCTGAGCTGGCTGGTTCCTTGCCCTGAAGCAGAAAGAAGGTAGAGGTGATGTAGGAAACAGATGGCTGCTCAACATTGCTGCTTCCTCTCCTTACACTGGGAGGGCATTGGTTTGGAGCCAGAGACCAGAAATCAGTTGGTCTTCTACTCTTTCATTTTGTTGTTGTTGTTGTTGTTGTTGTTGTTGTTGTTTGGAGTGGGGGTGGGTACATTGAATATAGCATGCAGAGGCCAAAGCAGGATGTGGAGGTGTCTTTTTCTGTTGTTCTCAGCCTTGTTGCCTTGAGACAAGAAGGCATCTCACTGAGTTAAACTCTTGATCTCTCAGCTAGGCTGGGCAGGGACAGAACTAGCTTCTGTGTCTGCCCCCAATTCAGGGATTACAGGCATCTTCAGCCAGGTCTTCATGGTTGTGTGTGGGTGCTGGGGATTTGAACTTGGATCCTCAGGGTTGCACAGTGAATGTTTTGTCCACTAAACCATTTTCCTACAGCCCCAGTTCTTATACTCTTAGCTACGGGATGTTAGACACACCATTTCCTCTTTTTCTGCTTCTCTCTACCCCATCTTCTATGCTCTGCAAACTCGGCTGCTTTTAGGATTGAGTAGGAGCTAGGTTGCGTTTATATAAAGAGCATGATGTATAGTGGGTGGTGAATAAGTGACAACATTCAAGTATTTCTCTCTTCAAAAGGAAAACATAATATTTATGATCTCAGCATCCCACTAACTCCAAAACTCAAATATTTCTCAGGGTATAAGATACACAGGTTGGGGCTGCAGTAAAATAAAGAAGCAGTCCCTCTAATGAGCAAATGCAGATGTACCAGACATTTTTTGTTGTTATTGTGTATTTGTTTACATGAAACTCACTCCCACTGGAATGAAAGCAAGAGACAGAGAGCAAGGCAAGAACACTGCTGTCTGGCTGAGAAATGAAGTCAGAAGTGTACCAGAGCCCACTCCCTAGGGATGGAACTAGGGCTCTACCTCCTTGCAGAGGCAGTGCCAGGCAGCTGTCAGTGCCTGTTGACACACGTAGTTTGCATGTTGCCCCCTGCTACCTGGAGAAGCCAAACCTCTTTCCTACATTCCTTCCACTGCCAACCTGGATGTGCTAATTGTCTTTAGCTGACTTCCCCCCTTGCTTCTCAGCCCCTTTATGCATCCTGCAGGCTGCAAAGTCTGAATACCCTTTTTGATGCTGGCTGTTGTTAGAAATATGCCTCCCACCTTCTCCCACCCAGCTTACAAAGGAGAACTACCAGAGTACCACACACAGTGCTATCTAGCTCTGACTTTGAAGAAGAATTTCTCCCCTTAGGGCTCTATTCTTGGTGCAGCAGAATCTAGGAGAAAGAAAAAAAAAGTTTATCCCAAGGAAGCCAAAGCAGCCTGGGTCATTCAAAATGTCTAACAGCCTGTTATATTTATAAATTACACAGAGGAGGGCTTCAAGAATGTTGGAACCTTCCAGTAATAAGTGGCCCTGCTGGATTCTCCTTCTTGGTTGGGGTGGCCAGATGAACAAAACTCCCCTTTATTACTATGTAGGAACCAAACTATGGGAGCTGGAGGTGGGGTGGGAGAGTTTGGGAAAAACTGAGTATGGATGGGGTGTGGCAGGGAGGGATAGCCCAAAGAATAGTATATGGAAAGTCATATGGAGGCTGATCTCACATTCAATTTAAAAAAAAAAAAAAAAGGAAGCATACATGTGAAATTTCATTCATAAGAAAGGAAGCTAAAGGATTGGGTGATTGAGCAAGAATGGGCTAGGGGTGTGAGGATGAGGAGGAAGGTGAATTAAAAAAAAAAATAGATGGGTGGAGTAATCTGCCCCTACACGAAATAGCCGTAAAGCAGCAGTTCTTGACCTTCCTAATGCTGGGACCCGTTAGTATAGTTCCTCATGCTGGGGTGACTCCTAACCATAAAATTACTATTGTTGCTACTTTATAACTAATTCTGCTACTGTTATGAATCATAATGTAAAAGTCTATTTTTCCAATGGTACTAGATGACCCCTGTGAATGTTTCATTTGACCCTCCCCATGAGGTCATGACCTACATGTTGAGAACCACTGACCTAGACTATGACTGTCATTGAGATTTCCTATTGTACAGATACAGATTCATCGTGGTTATTGTTATTAATAAATACAATAGATATTTTCCCCAAACTTACTTTCTAATCCGTGCTTTTTAAAATCAGCTGTGGATGGGCAAATGATGTAGTCAAGCTGCTGAGATTCAAAACAAACTGTTCCTGCATGAGGAGGATGTACTTATGATTTGGGGTGGCCTCTCAATGGCGGGGACCCGATTAACCCAGGGGTTCCTTGCAAAGCAACAACAAAGCCAATGGCCTAGGCAGCTGTGCTGCAGTGAAGCTTCCCTCACAGACCGTCCAGGCTTGATGGGCTTGATTATGTAAAAATTGACCACCTGGATTTTATGCCCCAGTTTCCTTCCAGCTATTCTTCCCAGAGGCACAAAGAAGCGGGAAGAGAGTTACACGTGGTCAAGTCTTGGTGCTAGCAGCATCCTCGAATGCGACAGTGCTGGAGGATGTGGGGTTAAACTAGACTTCTCTGGAATACCTGGACTGGTGCTTGTTAGCTTGCACTGAATGCATGGGAGACTGACCAGAAGAGCTATTAAAATGTCAATGCCTGTTATCCACCAAAAAATAAAAATAAAAAATAAAAATAAAAAAGATTCTCTTGTGGGATTTGTACCAGGAAGGATATTTGTTTACCACCCTTCATGTGATTCTATGGCAGCAAGAATTGAGAACCAGGGGTCTGTACAAGCCTCTTGGGTTACAGCTGAACAAACACAGAATGGAGGTGACAGGCAATATTGTTCTGTCGGTGCCCATCATCAGCGGCAGTCCCTGAGATGGCTGAGCTCCCTATGATAGCCTGTGTGTGAGTGATAGGCTTTCTAGTCTAAGCAGTTCCCGCTCTCACTGTCTTTCACATGACTTGATTTGAAGACTTGGCAAGCACATACGCACAGCATCTCTCTCTCTCTCTCTCTCTCTCTCTCTCTCTCTCTCTCACACACACACACACACACACACACCATTTTTATAAATTCTGGGCTGCTCTACAGGGGCAAACGAAATCCTTCTTTTCTTCCATCTTTATTTTGTTCTTCTTTCTTTCTTTTCCTCTGAACTTTCTTCTAGCTACAAGAGGGTAAACAAATCCCCAGAAATCCTCTTGTTCAATTGTTGTACCCTTAACTTAATTTGCCAATGATGCATTCATTACCTCGGGCACAGCACCTTAAGAAACAGGTTCCGGGCAGATCCTGGTGTGTGTTAATGTTTAACTAGAGATGCTCAGCAGTGGTCTAATTTGTGACCTAAATATAATTTTATAGATGTTCTCATACTTATGAGTGTCGACATATTGGCATCAGTGCCAGATGTCAGCATATTTACTATGAATTTTTCTCACATATGTTTAAACTTTTAAATAACAGCTTTTAGTATATAAGTTAGAACTTGTACACTTTAAATTTTGCCTGTTTCCTCACATGCATGTGTAACCATATACGGCATTACTTCTAGTATGTTATTATATGTTTCCTATTTAACTTAGAGTCAATCCACTTTTCAGAAATCTCAGAGAAGCTAGTATGTGTGGCACAGTGCCTGTTCATCATGAAGACGAGGCCATTCACCTTACAAAAGAGACCCGAAAAGGGGGAGCCTTTCTCTGAAGCCGTGTTGCAGTGTGCTATGGAAATGGCCTGAAATGAGGCTACTTGCCTTCTTTCCCCACTCTTCTTCTGGTACAACACATCACCTTCCACCAACCTGGAGGATGCCATTTCTGGCCCCTTCTTGAATTCTTTACCACTCTCTGTGGAAGATTGCCAGGAAGCAAACATATATCCAAGGGAAAAAAATGGCTGAATCGAAAATGCCACCACCCCTTTAGAGAGGAAACATTTCATTTCTTGGGTATCAAGACTCTTTTTGGATCGTAGGGAAATCTCTAATCTTTGATGGCGTATGTTTGTAGGGATATTGCAAGCATGAGGCCACACAGCCAGCCTGAATTTAGCAGTTCACCTTGGGAATGGAGAGAATCCACCACGGACATCCAGCCCATCTCTTGTCCTGAGTGTTCAGGAGACCAAAATAGCCCCAGCTTATCTTCTATTCTAGGGCCAGCGACCTGAGCAGATACTCTCTGGAGATAGGTGTCACTTGCCCAAGGTCAACCCCAGGCTGTCTGGAACTTAACTGCTCTGCTCTCTGTGTACTGACTGTGGCTACCAGGCAGCGCTGGGTCTATGCCATATTTTTCCCCCTACACTTTCTTCTTTAACCAGTCAATGAAGTAGTTGTGTATATTACTGGGGCTTCAACTCTGCTACAGCTCTCCTTGCCACTGAGTTTGATACCACAGCCAGAGTCTGGTTATAACAAGCTTTAATGTATTGGAAAAGTAAAAGCTGAACTTGAAGATTTTATTGATATCCTGATTATCAATATCTTGCATCCGTGTAGCCATTTGACAAGGCAAAGTGCACCCCGTATAATAGTTTAAAAGGCAAATAGGGAACAAAAAGATGTGTGTTCAATTACGTTTGAGTGGCTTCCTCTCCATCCTCTAGCTTTCCTCCCAAAGCCCTGATGCAATGTGCCCCTTATTCCCTAAAACCTTCCTCTGTCTGTACTCTCCTGCCCCAGTTTGCCCTTCCTGAACCATGTGTCTCTCCGCTGAGTTTAAGCTGGCAGCATAGAGATTGCAAGATGGTTCCTGTCTCTTCAGATTAGTAATAAAGCTTAGCAGAGCCTTGCTCACAGCAGGATTGTAGTTGTCAGGGAGATCAGTTCTAGAAAATTCATGTTTGTTGGAGATGGGTGCTGACAAGGGTCATAAGTGTGCTAGGAGTCCTGTTCTGTGGTTGATGACAAAGCCAGCAAAAGGCCCAGTAGGAAAGAGTCTGCCCTGAACTCAGTCCCCTCCCTCTTTATGATCTCTTGATGGTGCTGCTTCCATAGTGAAGCCAGGGGGTGAGGCAATGTATGCAGAAGGCACTTGCCGTGGGTTAGGGAAGGGGAGAGGGAGAAGAAGTGAGTGGAAGATGGCCAGCCCATGGGGAGGAATTACTCTAGTGTTCTTTCCTTAATGTCCTTTTCAGGTCAGTACCATTGAAACTGTGCAAAGAGACCCACAGCTGACTAACTCCCCATCCCCACCCTCCAGTTAATATTGAGTACTCTTGGGCTGTGGAGACCTAAGGTACTACATGTGCTTGACTTAGGGAGATTGTGGAAACTCAGCTGGTTGTCAGTGGTTTCTCTGACCCCAGGGGAGTGTGTTGGTAGCTGGGAGATCCAGAAGGTAATCATTCACCAAGTTGTGGCTGCTAATGCCTACGCGCCCAACAAAACAAAGAGTGTGCTTTAGAAATTATTTCTTTTGATGTTTGGTGAAAGAGATGTTTTGTGATGTTTAAGGCTTTGAGTCCTTTCAGAGCAGTGATGGTAGTGCGGTTGCTTATACCAGCAATGCTTACAATTGGTCAATGATTTCTATGCCCACCCTCAGGCTTGATCTTCATACACAGTCTGGTGGGCACAGACGGAAAAATCAAGCTGGACGTGCACAGTCCAAACCCAACCAGGGCTGTGAAGAGAACATAGTGCTGTAGATGGCACAGGTTCTTCTGACCCATGTGTCCTGAGGAGAAGCACAAGTTAGCCTGTGACAACAGAAGTGAGGAGCCTTTTGGGATGAGGAGAGGCACCACAGGGACACAGAAGGAGTACAGGTGGCTACAGTCCCTTTGGGGAACCGAAGAGCAGTGTGGAATACATAAAGACACTAGGTTCATTGGGAGATGAGACTGGAAGGGGTTGGGTTCTTGCTCTGGTCTTTGTTGACCAGGCAAAAGAGACTCCTGCTCTTTGCTTAAAATCAATGGGAGCCACTAAGAGACAGTAAGAAAGTGGCAAAAATTAGATTTGCATGCAAAGGTATAATTCCAAAAGATCAATGGGAAGGGGATAAAATACTAGGAAAACACTTAAGTAGCTGTTCTGGTATTTGGGAGATGGCTGATGACAGAAAGGTAGAATCAAATGGTCACAGAACTGTTTGGAGCCTGCAGGAAAGAACTCCTTGGCATGGAGATCCACAGCTGCTTTGGAAGCGTCTCCACTTGATGGATTTGGAAGCAGGCATCACCCTAAAGCTCTGGTCAGCCTTTACCTCATTGCTAATGGGGAACATGTTTGTCAACATGCACATATATGTGTGCTTCTCAGCATTGCGACCTACCATGTTCAGATAACCTTCAGAGTGTGGATAAATTCTATTTTTTCTTCATTTAAACCAAATATCAACTGTGTTTATTAATTTTACTATGTGAAAACAATAAGGTATAGGAAAGAGGATGATTTCACATGTAACATTTTATAAGGCCTCAGTCTTTTATTTGGTTTATAAAGAAGCCCAAAGGTAGGTTTTCCATACTGTGGTGGTTAAACTGTTGTTACTTTTCCAGGCAGACATGCCTATAAAGTCATTAATGTATTTATAGGGAACCATCTGGTCACTGGAAATGATCCATTACACATCCTAATGAGAATGTACTTCTCTCGGCCCTTCAGCCAGATTGGGTTAAAGGGATTGGACAGCCAGTCGGTGAACTCTGGTAAAGTAATACCCTTCGCTGCACCTGGCACCTGCCTCCTCAGTGACTCTTTTCTGCCAGGCATGGATGATTGGCGTGTATCTTCCTCCTGGGGCTCTCCTTTCCAAGGTGCAGACTGGCTAGTTCCTTGATAATTTTCAGCCATCTCACCACTAGTCTGCTGGAGAAGGTCTATGCGGTGCTTGCTGCTCTGTGCAGAGGAGGTGGCCACACTTCTGAGCACTCAGATTCACTCCGCGCTACTTTCTGCTCACCCTTCTTCCTGTCCCTTCCCGGAAGAGGGCCATTTAGCTTCCGGTTTGTAGATAAGGAAGTTTTTTTCCCCCCCGGAAAGCACTTTGCACAAGTGACCTTTGTTCCAGGTATTACTTATGAGAGATCTATATCTGCTGAGGAGAATCATCAGCATTGGCAGCTTTAGTGTTGTTTAAATGTCTGGTGCCACTCAATAAAAGAAAATCATCTTGGCTTATTTTATTTTCTCTCTTCCAACTGCTCTACTTATTTTCAGAAAGAGGCCTCTTTGAAAAGTCTCCCCCTCTTCTTAGATTATGTCTTTGAGCCTCTTTGGTCTCTCCCCACTCTACCCAGAGTGATCACCACCAAGCACAAGCCTTACCTGAGCCTCCTTGATCAAGAAGGAGTGCCTTTGTCCCAGAATCTAACAGGAGGCTTATAACAATAGGGACTCACACTTACCTAAGGGATTTTTCAATTCAAGTTCTACTTCTGAAGAGTTGTCAGACCTAGCACTTCTCTCGGTGTTGAGAGCTATTTATTTCTAGCCTTAAGGGTATAAGAACTGGGCATTTGCCAGTCCTCCATTAAGCAAGCCAAACCCCCCCTCAACCCCCCCCCCCCCCCCCCACCCACACACCCCACCCACCCCCCCCCCCCCCCCCCCCGCCCAAGTACAGAAGGAACCAGCCTATGCCCCCTGACATTACAAATGAAACCAAAAACAAAGAAAAATTGCTGGCAGTTTCTATGGGTCAGCTGAGCCTGGGAATCCTTGAGTAGACACCAGAAAGTGTTTTATTTTGTTTTGTCTTGTTTTCAAAGAACAGGGACCTATGTGGAGTTGAAGTAAAGACCAGAAAATCAGAACCATTCTCAGGAGAGAACACACCATATAAGGAAAAAGCTAATATTTGCTTTCAGGACTGGGGGAGGGACACTGTTAGAAACCAAGAAGGATGACTTGGGTTTTCTGAAGGAAAAAAAAAACTGTCCTGTTAAACAGCGGAGTGTTAAACTATGTCACAGCCCTATCAGTTATGTTCAAAATGCTGCCTCTTTGTGTAGTTGTATATAAACACCGCGGAGCTCTCCAGTGCAGAGGTCCCGGCCTTTACCAAGCTATTCCAGGGTAGGTAGTAAAATGTCTCTGAGACTGAAGCAGCTGCCCATGAACACTCTTGACTTGAGTTACAGCAGTGGAACTAAATATAGCCAGTTCTGCCCTGTGCATGGAGCTTCGTCACATCACCAGGACGGAATGTGCTCTGGGGTTGTGGACTTTTGTAGACAGCATCATCTCTGTGGATGCTACTTACGAAGTATGATCTCTCCTCTCCTCTCCTCTCCTCTCCTCTCCTCCTCTCTCCTTCCCTTTCCTTTACTCTCCTCCCTTTTCCCCTCCTCCCCTCCCCTCCCCTCACCTCCCCTCCCCTCCCCTCTCCTCTCCTCACCTCCTCTCCCCTCCCCTCCCCTCCCCTCCCCTCCCCTCCCCTCCTCTCCTCCCCCCTCCTCTCCTCTCCTCCTCTCCCCTCCCTTCCCCTCCACTCTCCTCTCCTCACTTCTCCTCCCTCTTTTCCCCTTCCTTCTTCTCCTTTTCTCCCTATTCCTGTCTTCTCCCTTCTCCTCCCTTCCATTCCTCCCTTCTTCTTTTTATTTTATTTTTTTCCTCCCTTCTTCTTGATTATATTCTCTTTTCAATTTCAACTTTCTTTCTGTGTTATTCCCTCCCCTTTGTTTTAGATCTCATTTTTCTCAGGAATGAAAACAAGTGTCCAAATAACTTTGAATAAACATTATAAAATTATGTCACAATCATGTCTACTTTGTAGAGATGATTCCTCTTTACCTCATTTCCTTTTACCCCATAATTTCTTCATATCTTTTTTTTTCCTCTCCATACCTCTTCATCTGTTCACTCTCCTGTGAATGGCATTATTCTTTGGAAGAAACGACCTTGAGTCTGTCTACAATGTCCCCCTCATCTCCTAAGAGAGTGACATCATCTCATGGTTTGTTGAAAGACAACAGTGGCCAGTGGGAAATTGTATTACTGGAATAATTGCTTTTCTCCTTTTTCTATCTACTCTAATTTTTCTATGCATAACTACTAATGTTTCAAACAAGTTGAATCTAGAATAAGTTGATTGGCTGCAGACATCAATCTCTCTTTAAGCATGGCTCAGACATGTTCCATTGTGATAACAGAAGCATTGGAAAAAAAGAAATGGATCAGTTAGAGAATTTAGTGGATACATGGTATGGACATGTGCACATAAGTCTATAAGCCATTGTTTACCATTCATTGCCATTCAACTTATGAATATGATAGGAAGCATAAATGAATTGGCTTGGCTCATAGAACACCAACTGCCATGCTGTGAATTGCTCATCATGGTGTATTATACGTGGTGTCATGTCAGGTATACATCATGTTAAAAAGCATATACTTTTCTTAAGAGATATAAAATGAATGCTTGATAACTGAACTATAGATTTTGTAGAAAGCCTGAAAAAACTATCCTGGCAGAATATTTTATGTAAAATGAGGCAGGGTGAGCTGTTTAAAGGCAGTCCTGTGTTGCCAACCTGCTAACTTGATGATGACTTGTTTCTGTGTCTGAATATTTCCTTGAGCTTTTAGTGGATACACTAAAAACAAATGTTTTTACTAAGGCATCCTAAGGAAGTTTGAAAGGTCCTGGGGTACAGGAGAGATTTTTTTTTGTGGTTACCAGAAGCTTCAAAATATAATTCAGCTCACCTCAAACCCATACATAAACACAGGGTAGAGCATTAGGAGTGACCTTGGGAGGATTAATTCAAGTCTTTGCTCTGTAAGAGAAACCTTAAGACTGACCTGGCAGAATGCAACGTGTCCTCTCACTCAGGGTTTCTTGTGAACTGTGTAGAGGCCAGAGCTTTCCATGTCTTGCCAGCTCCCCAGTCCTGGTCTTTCTGAGAATATGCAGTAAAACATCTTTGAGCGCCAGTGAGAGGGGGCTGCTCCTGAATCCTGGCCTTTCCTGGAGAAGACATTGTGTATGTGTTGCCATCTGGGCTATCATCTCTCAAGACTCAGCTTCTTGCAGTAGACAGGCTTCCCCAGTGTGAGGAGAGATTGAGAAGCAGTGATGCAGGGGAATCTCCTCTCTGTAGACTTTACTCTTTACTATAGAAGGGCTCCAGAGAACTCAGGAAGAAGTACTTCATTCACTCTCCAAGTTGCTCATTGCTGTTCAGCCACATAGCCAAAGGCTTAATTGTTCTGTGCATTTCATAGCCTCTGGGCCTCATGGGATAGCTGTGAATTCATGTATACATATACATTGTATACATGCAAATGCCCATATCTCTTCTTTCTTTACATTTTCACAAACTACAACTTCTCTAATTTCTGGCTCAAATCCCATCCCTTTCATTAAGCCCTTTTAGATTTCTCAAAGGATATTTCCACGTTCTAGCATCTTCCCACCTGATTATGGGTTTACAGGCTCTGCTGAACTGTCCATTTTCATTTCACGCATCTATTTTCTCTTCATATTCCATTTTGGCAGGAGCTCTCATGTTCTGGGTTCCTCCATAGTCTATAGGCTGGAGATTGTTTGGATCTGGGCTCTTTGGCCCTGTATACCCGAGGAGAGAGGTGTACGGACCCATCGTCTGCATCTCTCAAGTGAAATAGCACTTCAGTGGCCCCCAATCAAGCAGTTAAGGTCGTAGTAGCGCAGAAGCACCTCATACAGCTTCACTTAAGTCTAAGCATTTGAATTAGATGCTACAGTTGGCAATTATACACTGTCTATGCTTGGGGAATTTGGAGTGTTGGGAGAGTCTAGAAGTCATTCACGGGGCTCACCTTTCCTCTTTGTTCCTATTGTATATATGCCTTCATGATTCCGTTATTCTAAGCTGTTATGCACATATACATGCACATTCTGTGAAATGAGGAAAACACCACATTAGGAAACTGAGAATAAAAATATAAATATAGAAGGAAAATGGATATATCTGTAAGAAAGGCAAGAGAACCTTGTTTATTTTTAAAATTGATTTTTTTTTTTTTACGGATAACCTCCGAGCCATTCTTTTTGTTTGTTTGTTTTTTCTGAAAGCCTACAGATCAATCTTCTACTTCTGCTTATTTAGACAGGAATAATAAAGAAGCCTGACAATGCACAATGCCCCAGTCTCCTGTGAACCATCACCTCCTCCTCCCCATCTCCTCTCTGGGAAAAATATTCAATGTCTCCACCATCTACTCTTCTTTCATGTGTGTATCCCTTTCTCTGCTTATCTGAAGGTTTGCTGCATAGCTATAACCTGATACCCCAATTTGTTCTGATCGCCCCATTTGACCACTAAGAACACTCTTAGTCTCAGTGCTGCATTCAGCCAAAGCATTATGTGGCCTGTCTGAGGGCGACAAGTGCTTAGCTTCCTGCTTGTGGTGTCTCCATGCTGTGCCCAGGCACTTAGAGGACTCAGTTTCATCCCCCTCATCACCTAGTGAGTTGTTTCTTGATCTTCATGTTTCTACATGTGGCTGCTAGCTTCACTTCCAGGTTCTACTGTCACTGGCAGTGTACCCTGAACACTGGGGACAGAACTGGGTGCAGACTTTGCTGAGGTGTGTGGGCCTTCATTCCTTCATTACATGACAGGCCTTGTAGGTGAGAAAAGGAACCTTTTTTAAAGTTTTTCAGGTCCAACCATTTTGTATAGCACAATTTGGCAGTGTGGTGCAAGAACAGACTGGCTGAGGGTCAGGGCACAGGGAATAGAATGTAAGAAAACCACATTATGGAGATACATAGATTTACTGTCTGGTTATATACTCACATTGTAGATTTAAAATTAATGACCAATTTTATTGTTCTGAAATGTTATTTATTTATTTTTACCAATGTGTGTGTGTGTGTGTGTGTGTGTGTGTGTGTGTGTGTGTTTCTATTGAAATGCTAGTGATTAGCCTCCCAAGAGGTAATTTGAATTTGCTTTATTCACTTCAGAATCATGGAAACTTTTCCTATCCTATCTTCCATACCCCGGGCCCCCATGGTGGAGGCATTTCCATTCATAATTGGCACATTTCCCCCCTTTTTGCTTTGAGATATTTCAGGCCAAGAATACTTGGCAGTTTCAGTTTGACTTTGACAGCCAAAAAAGCTCCCAAATGCTAATAACAGAGTCTCTTGGGCAGTTAACATCTTATCATATTGGATTTATTTGCTGAAGGCCCTTTCTGTCTCTTTACTTAATTTTTCAATTATTCTTGTTACTAGGAAACGAGTAAAGCCCCTCGCTTCTAATAGCTCAGAATTGCTCATTTGGGGTGTCCTGTACAGTGGTGCTGCTGAAAACTAGTTCTCCCTAGAGCCTCAGAGAAACCATAGCACACAAAAGCACGAGGCTAGAGCAACACCTCCGAAGGGGTCCCTAAATATCCATTACTGTTATCATCTGCCTTTCCTCTCATTGAGTCCTCACAACGATGCTTTCCATGCTTTTAGTATCAGTGGGACTGATTTGGCAGTCACAAATACTCTTTCTGAATCTTCCCTGAATGATCTTGACCTTTAGATTGGAAGAGAAGAAATAGGTCCTTGGGGATGTGACCACACTGTATAGTGGAAAGAGTCCAAGATTAAGCCACAGAATGGATCTCTAGCTGTCTACTGTCCCTTTCCAGCTTAAATACAGATGCTTTTCACCATTCTCCTTGTGAGACTCCTAAGACATCCAGCTAACACCTGGCCTCCAGGCTAAACCGATAGGGCATTGGCCATGACCAGCATGAAAAAGATACCTAGATTGGATCTGGATAGATAGATGGGACTTCAGTTATGTGAGGACACCATCCCAGGTAAGGGACAAGAGGGAATTCACAAGGACACTGTAGCATGGATGATGGCACCTTGGGAAGCAGCAAGCTGAGCATGTAGACCTGGTAGGTATATTAAAGAATTTGGAAATGAAAGCCAAGAATGGACTTCACTCTCAGTGTCTGTAGAAGCCATGCATGCTTGGGAATAAGATGGAACCCATCTTCCATTCCACCACTCAGAAGGATGTTGCTAGCCACCAGTAGACGTGATTTTGAGGGTATTGAAAACGTTCCAATAACAAAGAGGCTATTCACCTCTAGTAACTGCTCTTTCTCTGTACTCAAAGAGTTGACAGCAGCTTCTTTTAGTGGTTTCTTGTACTTTCCCTATACCCAAGGAAATGAGTTTGCCTAGATTATCCTGGTCTGAGAATGGTATGTGTTTCCTGTTAAGATCTGAACTAACATTTTCCTTTATACTTCCATATTGCGTGGCTTCCTCTGTTATCTCTCCATTGGCTTGTGGGCACCCATGTTCCTGTCTATATGTCTGTCATATATTTTCATGTCTTCATTCTTTCAGCTGCAGTTTATCATTGATGAACCATTTTTTATCAGAAGAGATTACCTCAGTGTCAGGAAGCATCAGAACAAGCCAGAAAGGCTTCAGAGGGGAGACGTGCAATGGGCTGTTAGGGTTCTGCGTTGTTGGGATCTGTGTGAGGAATCCAGAGTCAAACTAAAGAGAAAAGATGGCATCTGCTGACCAGAAAACATTGACTCTCCTGGGCCACAGGAGAAGCAGCATGGAGACTTGAAAAACTATTTCGAATATGCTTCCTTTTGTAACTGTTTAACCTGGTTTTTCTGAATGTAAAGTTGAGAAATGGGTTTTAAAAACTAGGCAAGGAAGAAAAAAATAATTCCATTAAGCTGTTACTTAGCACTGCAAAGTTGCTACAAATTTGGCCCCATCCTAAGCTTCAATAGATTTAGCATCTTTTACAAAGTAGAATTGAGTTACTCCACAGTGCTGAGTAACTGTGTTAGCTAGCATGCTTCTGGGCCTTAGCTGTGGGAAGAAGGATTCTGTGAGTCCATTCCTTGAATGAATGGTTCCACTTGCTCAACCGAGAATGCATTCATCTTCTATTGGCTGCTGGGGAATTGGACAGGGACAAGAATATTAGAGCAGAGATTTGAGGAACCAGATTTTCTAAAAGAGGAATGAGTGAAAAGAAAATGAAACAGATAAAAGGTGAATCTGGTACCATGATATTCCAAACAGCTGTTTGATGAACTTAGAAACATGATTGATTTCTATTCTCATACAAGCCAACTCTTTGGGAAAAAAAACCTGGAAAATCCAAAAGTTAATTTTATCAGTAAACACTGACTTTATTATCCTGGGCAGAATGTATATGTCTCCAGGGGTGAAAAATAGTATAATTATTTGAGTTCTGATCTTATGCTTTAAAAAGAAAATTAATCTAGAATCCTGAAAGACTAACTAGAATTGTGAATACACAGGGAACGACACATAAAAAATCAGGTTACCGAGTTGCTTGTGTTCTTCAGCATTTTCCTGGGTCCAGAAAAAAGTCTCTGGGAAGAAATTTCCACTAAGTGAAGTTTCATGGTCTTTCTCAGTAAGAGCTCTGGCTCTCTCTGATCACAACTCACTACCTAGGTGTGGAGGAAATAGCCGAGAACGGACCGAACAGAAAAAAACCAAATTGCATTTTTGAGGCATGATTCATAGATCATCAGTCTGAAATTAATGTGAGAAGTTTAAGGGCTGGAGGTCAGAAGGCAGTTGGAGGTCATGAAGGTTATAAGTGGAAAGAGTCAGAATGACCAACTTTGGAGAGAATCTGGTAGAGAAAGAAAAACCCTTCTACCTTTTTGGGATGGCCAGCATTGGACTGGCACTTCGGCCAGACTCTCCCACCTGCACTGCAAAAGGCTAATTGCCTCCATAGCTTCCCGGTAAAGAAATTGTTTTTTATCCCTAATTGTGCAGGTCCCCATGGGTTTAATGGACTTTATTACCACATTTGTTGGAAAGGAAGTCAGTGGGGAGCTCTTATCCTGGGTACCCTTTTCTTCCTTTCATAAAATATCCCCACTTTCCCTTTCCTAGCGTCACCTGCTTAAAGAGCTCTGTTTTTGCTTGTGAGGGCTTTGAAATTGGCAGCCAACAGCCTGGTGTAAGTAATCTTGATTTGTGAGTCAGCAGAACTGGTTCTGAGTCCCCATTTTGTCCAGTGAGCCCCCACCTTACTGTGCACTCATATAAAATGGGAGTATTGAGCTAGGTAATATATAAGGTGCCTCTTGAGCTCTAAACTATGTTGTTTTTAAGGAAGACAAAACATATTACAATCCCTTTGTATAGAAAAGGGGATGGTACATTTACAGCATCAGCTAACAGGGGCATACCCATCTTCATGGTTTCTTGATTTCCATTTATTATGAGATTCGAGTAATGTTTGGGACAGTGGAAGCTTCCTGATGATATGTAGATGATGACCAGTCTTCAAAATTTGCAGAGAATTTCTGTTTTAGCTGAGTGTTCTTCATCGCTGTAACAAAATATTTGAGATAATTACAATTATAATTATTAATTATAGTTATTTGAGATAATTATAAAGAGTTCATTTTGGCCCAGAGCGCTGGGGTTTCCATCACCAAACTTAGCAGAGCCATTACTCTAGATCCTCATTGGGAGTACTGGGAGGCAGAGGTAGGGAGTGAGATGCATATTGCCTAGCTAGGAGGCAGACAGAAAAATGGGTCCTAAAATCCACTTGAGAAAAGGAGCCTCTTAAATACTTCTCACACTTTTGGATAGCACCAACCTGGGACCTTTGGAGGATATTCAATAGCTAAACTGTGCACCAAGTGAACGGCATTTGATTCAGGGAATGAACAAATCTTAATGGCAACATCTTTGGTTCTCAGCAAGTCATGTCCAAGTTGGAGCTTAGGATGCAGCTGTAGGGAATTCAGAGCTTCAGAGCCTGATATAACTGTCCAGAGATCACTGGGTTGTGGCGATGAGGAAGGAGAAAAGAAGGTGAAGTGGAAAAGTACCCAAGGACAGACTGTGTTCCTCAGAAATGGGGGGAAAAAAAAAGGAAAAGAAAATTTAAAGGCAGAAGGGACATTTTATATCATCCACTCCAGGAGCAGGCTTTAGGTAATAAATTCCTTTAAATGTCATGCATAGTTGTATTCAAATATAAATATGCACACTTCTTAGGAAGTGTTTCTGGAAGGGACCCATGACAAGAGCAGGGCTCCATCCTTCACTTTTCCCAGATTAGGAAGCTCTCAATTTTGGAAGGAAGTGCCAAAGAACTCAGTGCATTTCACTTGAGTGCAGACTTTTCTGAGGCCAAGTCTATTTACTCTGCTTAGTGCTTTTTGGGGGGGGGGGAGTAACTTGATGTAAGATAATTAACCAATCCTTACATTTGAAGGCATCAGGAAAGTTGTTTTATGTCTGTCCCTATGAAGAGATAAAAGTTGCTTTACAAGAAAAATTCAAAGCATGGCAGGCAATGGGCCCATCTCTTGCT
Organism: Acomys percivali; assembly: GCA_907169655.1. Taxonomy (NCBI): domain Eukaryota; kingdom Metazoa; phylum Chordata; class Mammalia; order Rodentia; family Muridae; genus Acomys; species Acomys percivali. The sequence goes on from OU015744.1 coordinate 9,799,634, forward strand.
GAGTACTTCTTTGTTCAGGGATGTTTAAATGAACACACACACACACATACATGTGCTCACACAGTTGTTTCTTTATGTCCCTGCCACTTGTGTCGTTTTCTAGTAGCATGGCTGTGAGGCCCTGTTCCTTTCTTCCTTTGCCCATGACACACATGTACACATAGACGTGCACATTAATCATGTATGTACATGTTCATAGGCACACGCCTTCAAGATTAGACCCTGAGCATAGAGATAATGCTCTCACTCCCAAATTCCTTAAATTGTTTCAATAACTGGCTTTAGTGCTGCACAGGAATAATCTTTTGAACATTTTTGCATTAGCTACAATTCTGGTTGGTTTTTAGTGCTCTTAGTTTCTAAAGGAAGGAGTTTAGGTGCCATAAAATACATTTAAATGAGCAAGAAAAATACACCCTCTTAAGCCTTTGGGGGCCAAACTATTTTGTTAAATAAACAATGACTTTTGTTCCCTCTCCTGTTGTGTCAGAAATACTGTGCACACTATCTTGGCATCTTATGTCATCTGCTTGTGCAGGACCAAGAGGAACATGGATAATCTGGCCAAGCATCACTTTTACTCTCCTGTTGATGGCAAGGCAGTTATCTTTTTGGTTGCAACCAAGATGTAATGCCTTGTTGCCTATCAGAACACCTTTGCCAATACTTTGGTAGTGCAAATTCTTGATGTGAGCTGGGCTGCCTAACAACACTTGAGCAAGAAAATGCCAACTCAAAGGCCAGAGTTTGCTCAGCAGCTGTGAGGTGCAGGGAAGTTTAGAGTACAGAAAACACCGTATATCAACAGGCCTGGCTATCTCTTCTTTTTTTTTTTCAGGGTGTCAAGGCACCATGAAATTGTGGTAGGGTCAAATTCAACCAACTATCTGTGACAGTAACAGGTCTGTCACTCTGGAAGTACTTCTGATTCTTATCAATGTCATGCACATTTTGAACACTACACTTACTGTAGGACAGTGGACATATGTTCTCAAAAGTAGGAAGATGCTGGTTTACTATCTCTTGTTTAATAAAGAAATTTGATGGAGTCCCTTCACAGTCTGAGCACACTGTTGCTGGTGGTGTATACTCAAGCAATTCTCTTGTTGAACACACTGTGTTCAACTATGTCCTTTCAGGCTGTTTAACATGGAAGCATCTCCTTTGAAGGTAGTCTGAAATGACACCATTGAGTATAGGCATTTCTCTCTGTTGCCAGGGAATGGAAGCGTTTTATATTCCCTCTCATGAAAGAAGTTCTTCCTTATAGAAGTATGGTATTGCTGGGCAGAGACTGAAAGATAGAAGCCAAGAAGAGCCTTGCACTCAGCCACAGGCCTCAGCAGGTTGATGAAGCTTGGATTTCCTGCAGAGTAGGAGAGTGTGATAAAGTTGAATGTGTGCTAGACAGGAAAACGATGCCTTCTGTGAGATCTTGGACCTCTGGGTTCCCATCTGTAAATGAGAAGTTGGAATCACTTCCCAGATCCATTCCGGCTCTACATCTCCATGCTTCCACTCTCATTATCCAGGGAAACACACAGATATTTTTCTTCCAGGAAGGAAAAAGCAATGGGATTGGTCCAGTTTATATTCTGGAAGTAATTTAGGCCCCAATTGAAGTAATTCTACCGGATGAGCCAGACACTGCACTTACAGTGCAAGACTTAAGTCATAAGTCCCATGCCCTCTGTGGCTAATATACTCATGAGTCATGGTTATTCCTTGACTTGGGAACCAGAATGGGTTTTCTGCATTGGACTTTCTAGCAAATAGGGAGGGGTAGTATAATACTGGAGACCTGGTCTGCCATGTTAGGCTTAGCGTTGGTCCTCATTACTCAGGAAAAACAAACAACTCCATTACACACAAAAACGTTGATCAATTACTAATACTTAGCAAGGTGTGTGTGTGTGTGTGTGTGTGTGTGTGTGTGTGTGTGTGTGTGTGTGT
>OU015744.1:9809527-9864173 GCA_907169655.1 Acomys percivali
TTCTTCTTCTTCTTCTTCTTCTTCTTCTTCTTCTTCTTCTTCTTCTTTTTCTTCCTCTTCTGGCACATGGGTATTACAGAAGTGTGCGTGTGTGTGTGTGTGTGTGTGTGTGTGTGTGTGTGTGTGTGAGAGAGAGAGAGAGAGAGAGAGAGAGAGAGAGAGAGAGAGAGAGAGAGAGAGAGAGAGAACGCAGTGATTCCTCTATCTCTGTGTCATGGTGGTGGCAGAAAAGACTTAAAAGTGAAGAAGGAAACACTGCAGATTGTACTTGAATATTCAAAAGGGTCCATTCAGGGTCAACTAGTCAGTAAAGCCCCCAGGTTTCCCACATGAAATCTGGAGACATGTGCCATTTGTAGCTGTGGACACCTACTTTGCAGTGTAGCAGTCACTTCTGTGACAGTGTAGCTCACTCTGCAGTAGCTCCATGGAAGTACAGAGGCAAAAGAGACCAGAGTTCAATGGTGCCTGCATCCTCCAGGAGCCTCTCTACTAAGTATCCATTTGTCTCGCCCTTTATTTCTTTGATTTTTCTCATCAGTATTTATTATTTATTGATTGAGTGACCACACTTAGTGGAAGAGTTACTTCTGCTCAATAGAATGAAATGATCTAGTCTGAAACATGAATTAGAAAAATGATTTATAGAGAAAACTTGTTACCCTACCTGTAGCTCTTTAGTTTGGCCAAGCAACGTTTTTGGCTGTTGGGTGAGAATTCTTTCACCTCTGTGCTACTTGCTTGGCCTCTTCCCAGTCAGGGGGTCCATGGAGTGCTTGGGAAGTTTTCACTTCCTCAGAGTAACCTGTCCACCTCTCCTCAGTCACCCATAACATCTAGGAATGTCTTGGATTACAATTACAATAATAACTACATTGGCGATTACTGTGATAAAATATCTGACAAGAGACAGCTGATATGACAATGGATTGATTTTGGTTTCACAGTCTGAGCGTTCAGTGTAGAGTAGCAAAGAAAAGCCGAATGACTGCAGTAGCTTGCGGCTGTAGCTACAAGAGCATGTTTGCTTTAGCTAATAGACAGTCAGGAAACAGAGATAATGGGGCCAGAAATGGGCTACGTCATAATTATCAAGCTCTCTGCCCTTAGTCCCTGTGACCTACTTCTTCTAACTAGGTCCCACCTCCTAAATGTTTCAGAGTTTCCTCAAGCTGTGCCAGGAGCAGGAGACCAAGTGTTCAAACACACACCCTTGAGGAGCACAGTTGATATTCAACCCATCATATTGGTGTTTAACTTGTGACTAGTATGAACTCCCATTTAAAATGCCACAGAGTAGAGCCAGGTGTGATGGTGCACCCTTTTAATCCCAGCACTTGGGGGACAAAGGCAGGCGGATCACTGTGAGTTTGAGGTCAGCCTGGTCTATAAAGCAAGTCCAGGACAGCCAAGGCTACATAAAGAAACACTGTCTTGGGGGCGGGGGAGCCACAAAATTTACTCTAAATTTCCTTTTAGGACATATGCTCTGTCCTTGGCAGTTAGGTTGGAAAGCTAGGGGAAATTCTTTGCAATCCTCCTCATCACCTTTACATTCTAGCCTCTCTCACTATCTGTCTCCCTCCATTAAGACTTTTATAGGTATCTCAACTGCACTCAAGTTTGCTACCCATCAGGGCTACCTGGAGAAGGAGTTAGAGCCTTTCCAGGGTGCACATGGGGATGGCCAGACCATTGTGAGAGACCCAGACCTCTGATTTATCCGTATCCAGACCCAGACCTCTGATTTATCCATATCCAGCCACCTCCTGTGCACAGGTGTACCTGAATTTGTAGTCAAAAGTTTGCGTGTAGACCTAAAAGAGACTTTATCTCTGCCTGGTTCTTCCTGAATTATTTATTAGAATAGCTTTCTGCCTGCACAAAACTTAAAGCAAGCTCTTAATCTTACAGTGGGCATTGTTTACTTGGAAGCTGTTAGCACTTTAACAGGTTAAAAACAAATAGATCTCCCCAGGCACGTTTTCTTACAGGTGATATTAATTAAAAAGACACATGAGTCCATCCAACTAAAGCAAAATAGCCAACAAAACCAAACCCATTCTGCTTGCAGTTCCTTCTGTACCAAGATAAGCTCTTATGTTTTATGAGTAGATCAATGAGAAATACATCTGCTATTCAGTAGGGCCTACATGACATTTATCACTTGTTACTGAAAGCATTTGCCCTCATAATACAGACTTGTGTCTATTCAGGATGATGAGTTGAAGCTTAGCGTCCATGTATGTCCAAGACATTCTAGAACATGCCACTGGTGCACAGCTTAGGCGCTGTGCTGAAGTCAAAAGAATGCAGACTTTGCTGTAAAGCAAACCTCTTTCTTTTAAGGGTGGAGATTTTGTGAAAAACTAAAATGGGAGTTGTTTTCATCAGGTACTGTGCTAAACAGTAGCAGAAGTGAAGATAATGTCCAGAAGGGTTTGCGACCAGTGCATTTACTTCACAAATAATGAGAACTGATTCCACCACTCTCCTCACCCACATAGAACCAATCCACTGGAAGTTCTTGAATTAAGCCATGAGGTTAAAACCATTCACTGTGGAACTAATGAAGTTAAGTGAGATCAGTAGCTGATGCATCCTAGCTCTGCGGTCACCTTGGCTTCATGGAAGTCATGGCTGTAACCCTATGAGACTGAGCCGCCTGCTCACCAGAGACCAGGCAGGTGGCGTATCTGTTCTTACCACGGACTTCTGCTTGGATCCCACTTCCATCAACCTGCCTGAATCTGAAGACCAGGTGAAGTCACTTCACGGGTAACCACAAAGACGTAAGAAGGGCAGAGAGTGAGCCTAAGGCTGCACCTTTCCTCTGCCTCCAGGCACTGAGTGTGCCCATCTTTCAAGACCTTCCTCAGACCTCATCCCTTTGACCCATCTCACAGCTTCTAGAACACTGGGACATCTCATGTTTCCCTCATGTATTGCACCCACCATCACACATAAGCTCTTGAGTCATTTTCTTGAATGACTGAGGCACGTGCATGTCTTACTTAATCATGTCTTCTTTGAGGTATCATGTTAAAAATCAACGTATGTATTTATTGAGGCAGAGTCTTCATGTGGACCCTAACTGAACTAGTGTTCACTGGCTAACTCAGGCTGGCGTTAAACTCTCAGCGTTCGTCCTGCCTCCGTCTTCCAAGTGCTCAGGTTAGAGGCATGCAGAACCATGCCCAATTCCTGAAAAGCTATTGCTGGTTTTTATGCTGTGATCACTAATCCAGCCCCTGCACAAAGTTAGTGCTCCAAAAGTAATGCGTAGTGAATTTTCCTAGAAAAGAATTATCTTTGCAAGCAGATTTTTCAGAGAACACAAATAGACTCTTGTTCTAAAAGGCAGTTTTCAAATAAAACCTTTAGAATTTTAAGGACATAAAGGAAATTTGGTACACAAATGTATGGAATAGAAAAAGACAACAAATGCTTCACTCCACTTTGTGAAAGACCTCATCTAACTAATTTATCCCAAGATACTCATGAAGGATGGGGGTGGTAATTCTTGGATGATGTAGATTCTTAATAGAGATTTACTTAGTAGATGAGAAAAATAATCCTAATAGAAACAATATTCTTGCTTTTGCTCATTCATTCTGTAATTTGCAAAAGTTCAGTCAAGCAGAATCCACTGTCTAGAACCCAGGTCCTAGCACTGCTATGAGATTTCCTCCTAAGCTAGATAAGAAAGATTTCAGCATTTCGGTGTTCTTACCTGGTAATAAATAATAACTACTTTGATATTTTGAGGAGTCTTTAAAATCCTGTTTAAGCCAATAGTCTGAAACTTCTAAGGTGCTGGTGTATCTTAGCTGAATGTTGCTGAATTTTTTGTAACTACTGGTTATTGACCATGTGTCACCGGCATGCTAGGGGAAGCTAACGCACTCCATCCAGGCAAAGAACTGGAATAATGCCTTTTCATTGGTTCAAAGTATACTTGGTCCTTTGGAGTCTTGTCTGGTTTTCTCACTAGGGCAAGGAAATGGATGGTAAGGGGCTATGGAAAGACACGCCAAGCCCTTGCCCCCTCCATGGCCTCCCCTGCCCTGCTTAGTCTTTCTGCTACCACTGGATGTGTCACAAAGGCTTATTGCATTTGGCACTCTGTTCGCTTCGGACCTGTTGGACTTGCCCCGTCACAGGCCCCTTTTGGCCATTCTTTTTATTTCTCTCTCTCAAAAGACCCCAAAGGAGGTCCCAGGGCCCAGTGACTGTGTCCCGGGTTGCTTCGCAGAGGATGTGTTGTTCAATAGAAAGGCATGTGGAGTCCCAGGGTGAGAAGGAGGAGGACGTTATCAATCATGGGCTGTTAAGAGCCAGGAGAGGGAAGGGAGAGCTAGCGAGAGTGAGGAGGACTGGATTGAGGTGGAGGATCTCCCCCCACCCCCCAGACTTGGTGCTCCCCTTGTTGAGGGAGAGCTTTCTTGGACATCTGCCCAGACACATGCTGTGTTAAAGAAGCAGCAGGACACATTCTTAAAGGATGAAGTGGGAAAGGGGAAAGATCTGGGAGTGGGGAGGAGTGAAAAGGAACCAAGGAATGATTCCAAAGTCCAAACAAAAGAGGCCCCTGTAGCCTAGCCCTCCTGGCCCTGTGTGGTTCACATGGCAATTTGCGTAGCACATCATCCAGGGATACCCAGGCTCCCTGATAGCTACTTTAGGCCCACAAAGGGATCACAGAGACTCACTGGGATTCCTTGAGTGTTCTTATTTCCAGTGTAGCCTACGTATGCTGCTGTCCTCACCCGCAGCACAAAGAGGCTGACTGGAGAGCCACAGTTCATGGTGTAGGTGAGGATAACTTGATCCTGAATTCAGGGCTTATTGTATCAAGTTCTATCTGATGATTAAAAGTCCTTGTGTAAAAGAAAGACATTGGAGGTTCTGGGTGCTTCCCATGGTAGCTTCTAGTTAACAAGCCTCCTAATATACTTTTTAGATGAGAGAATCCAAACCAAACCTCATAATGATGGCTGCTGGCTGGATTCTTAAAATGGACTTCTCACTGGATTATGCCAACATAGACAGACTTACTGTGTGAAGTGATTGAATTAGATGCTGATAGATCGGTTGCTGGACGGATAGGTGCTTCGGAGCACTCACGAAAACTCAGATTAACTTTTTGTTGTTTTAATACACATATATGCGTATATGAATGGTAGTACACCAAAGATGTCTTGTGTCTTTGTCTTATACAGGGCTTTAGAAGAAAACAGATATGTTACAGTTGATCATGTCTAATCAAAGATTAAATGGTCAAAATTTTCATCTAAGCATGAGATTTTTTTTCTTTCATTGTAAGTTCATATGAGAAGGAACAACCCATAAACCAAAAGAGGAAACCCATTGTGTAAGCTAAAATGTAATTGCTAAGTGTGGCACATCCTAGGGTTAAACACTGTGTGCCTTCTGTGCACAATGCTTCCTTATCCTTCTGAGCTACCCAGCTCTTCCACGGGTGCACATTCTCCCTCTGTAGTCTGGTAGGTGAGAGCAAATGAGAACAAATGAAAAGGACAAGTCAGTGCCCAGTCAGCTCAAGACATGTGCAGGCCCATAAACAATGGCCTGACAAACAGCATGGACACCCTGCCTTCTAAGCATGGAGGACAAGTGGTGAACCTGAGAACATGCACTTGACTTCATTACTTCCACAGGACAATAAATATTCCCTTCTCAAAGTGTCTTCCCCAAACTGTGCATACAATGTTGCCGTTGTTCAGGATGTGATTAAAACATCCCTTGTTTCTTTTAGTCCTTGATAAAATAAATAAAATAAAATAATAAAATAAAATAAAATAAAATAAAGAAACTAATGTGTCACCAGTTGCTCCAGTAGACCCTGAGGGGTCTCCAATTAGGAAACTCTTGTGTTGAAAGTGGTGGAGCGGACTCACTCTGGCTCTTCTCACAGCAGGGAGGACAATGGGGATTAAGACCTCTGAGCTGCCACATGTCCTGACTTGTCAAATCTAGCAATGACTCAGTTACCCTTGAATGTAGTGGACGGAAAGTCAGATACCAGAGAGCCAGGGGTCACCTTGACTGTGGTGATTTCAGGAGCAGCTGAGGAAACAAAGATAGTTTTGTTCCATTCTAATTTGTCCCATGTCATTTAAAGGTGATTTCTTGAGTGGTGGCTTTTTATCCTATGATTCTGTGTAATGTGATAGGTTTGACTTAAAAAAAAAAAAAAAAAAAAAGGCTGATTGATGGGAGGATAGGGAAAACCGAAAGAAGACACCTACACTGTCTTGTGTGTTGGCATCTTGTTTCCTCCACACGATTTGCACACACATTTAACTCATATCCTGGAGCCCTAAACTCCCCTGTGATTATACCTGAAGCAAAGAATGAGTGAGTTAAGTGATCTCCTGGTATATCCCTGAACCTATAGGACCAGGCTCCTTACAGGAAGAGGGGCCAAATGCTCAATTGCTCTATCTTTGCCTTCTGAGCACAGAAAACAGAATATAACCTTCATCAGGAACTGGACCCTGCAACAGGTTCAATATTCCTTATCTGAAATGTCTTGGATGTTTTGGATTTCACTTATAATCCTGAACTTGTAGTGAACCTAAAAGCATATTAGAGGTGAAACAGAAGTATAAATACAACATTCATTTATGTTCATACATAATGGTGATTATATACGGTGATTTTAGATAACCTATTCAGTTAGTCCCTGAGCTCAAGTGTACAACATTCTCCACTCATGGCACCATGTTGGAATTTAAAATGTTTCTGATTTTGGAGCATTTTGGCCTTGAGAAATTTGGATTGGGGATGCTCTGTGTGGCTTGGATCTTGAACTTAGCACTTTTTCAAATGATAAGAAAACAAGTTTTCTGCTATCTAATGGCCTGAGGTAACTGTGTGAGATTCCTGTTTTATGTGTGTATCATACATTAGAACAGAGTTAAGAACAATAGGACTCTCTCTCCTAACTCCTTCAATAAGGCCAATGTTCATTTAATGATGACACAGATTTTTCTTGAAAAAGGCCTGTGTGGGTCCATTTGTGTACCAAAGCTCAGGATGAGCTGTTGTTCTGGCCTGGGTTCCCAGTGAACTGTCTGGCTGTTAAAGAATTGTGAGCTCAGAATATCACATGCTACTGATTTTCTAAATCATATCGGTCCCCTTAATGATTTCTTCTCTAGCCATTTATGTCTATTGATCAGACTAAACTCAATGATGAAATGGGTCTAGAATGAATTTATTTCAACATATTAAGGCAATTAACTAATAATATTTTAACATCTTAAAAACATAAATAAAATGGAAGCCCAGGACAGCCACACTCATCTTCCTACGATATTGATCCAAGGACGACATGCATGGTCAGATTTGTGTTTTAGCAACATGCGGCATTTTGGTTGTCTAATTAAAAATCAGGGCTTTACCCTAAGTATTAATTGAACTCTAAAGCACTGAGTGTACTTCTTTGTGATAAGACCAAGCTGTTCTCAAACCCAGAATCTTACAGTCTTGCCCTCCTGATGTCTGAGCGACAAGTGTGCATCATTATGAACCACTGGCAAAATGACATTTCAAATCTCAAGTCATCATCAGACATCAAGTATGTTTATGCTTAGAGAGTACCAAAGATGTATAAAAATCACTTGGTCATAGTAGGGAGTGATGTAAGAGAAAATACTACTCTTATGCAAGAAATAAAGCTACAAAGATCCAGCCAGATTATTCTGTGACTGAGGGACAAAGGGTTCTATTGGCTGAGCCTTTGCCTCTAATTCCTTCAGCCTGGCACAGTGCCACCTATACAGGCTTCTCCAAGGCCAACTTGCTATCTGCTTTTGTGTTGCATGCCATAGATCCTTCTATACGCCTGACTTCTTTACCGTCCTGTAAGCCCCGCCCCTCCAAGGGAAACTGTTACTTGATAAGTAACTAAATGTGATTTAGTATAAGATCATGCAGTAAGAAGTATTTGTTGTAATAAATCAGAAAGCATGCTATGATGTTATGCAGTATGTTTCAAATGGTTACAAAAGGCACCATTCCTCTGTTTATTAGAAATTATATAGTTAAAAAGAATACTCACTATGTGAGGCAATGGTCAACTTCTTTTTTTTTTTTTTAATGGTCAACTTTGTAATGCTAGAACTTCCAGGATTTTTAAAGTCACTACTGAAATCTGCACTGTGGATATACAATGAGAGAAGACAGCAAGTGCTAGAACCTGAATAGTATTTTCAAAACTGCTTTGACTGTGGTCATGAAGAGATGGCATTGTGGCAGGGCAAATAGACTTCGGGACTTGCTGCTGCAGATTTAATTCTAAATCATTTACAGATGGTTGCAACATAACATAGACAGTTTTTGTTTTATGAGACAGGGTTTCCCTGTGTAGCCCTGGCTGTTCTGGAACTCACTATGTAGACCAGGATGTCCTCAAACTCAGAGATTCACCTGGGTCTGGTTCCTGAGTGCTGGGATTAAGAGTGTGCCACCACCATGCCCAGCCAACATAGACAGCTATGATATCTGTGGCCTGGATGTAATGACCTCCATCCCTTTTCCATTGCAGTGCTATAGAAACATAGACGATAGAAATTTCTCTAGTAGGAGAATAAAGAAAAAGATGTGGCTCAGGGAGGTGCCTGCAGTTGCTCCAACCATACTCAGCAGTCCCCTGATGTCTCTGCTGATCTTGAACAGTGGAAACATTTGGGGATTTGATCAGATGGAAGCTGGGTGGGCCAGCACTCAGAGAGCAGAGTTACTGGTTATTGGCCAGAATATATTTTTATTTTCAATTTCTATAAACAGCGAACATGGGAAAACCACACGTACAATGTAAAACATAACTGTCGGAAGAAGATGGAAGTTTCCTGTGGACTGTGGAGGGGAGGGTTGCGAGGGTAGGACCCTATGCACTGGGGACTTGAACTGATTCCAAAAGTCTGGGTTTATACAAGGGCACACTGTGTTTTCTCTAGCTTGAAGCATTTCATGACTTCCCTACAGAGGGAGTGGATCTGTGCAAAGCATCGGGGAGGATGGGGAATACGGATCCTTTGCAGAAACTTAATTCATTTTTCTGCTCAGTGACTTTCCAGACCACTCAATTGGTAAGGCCAAGAGGAGAGGAGTGCTATCAATATACTCTTGCTTTTATTCCCAACTCTCTTGAGAGAGAGAGAGAGAGAGAGAGAGAGAGAGAGAGAGAGAGAGACAGAGACACAGAGAGAGACAGAGACAGAGACAGAAGAGAGAGTCAGAGAAAGGGACGACAATGCATAAATCTGATTGTGTATTTTGTGAGTCTGTTGGAGGCCTGTGTGTACACCTCTGTTGATGAACTGCTCTCATCTTGGCTTTCACCCAAGTGGAGAGGGTATGAGCTCAATTCGATTTATTTTAAGGATCATTTTAGCCCTAACCATCTCCCCAACGAGTCCAATAGTGCTTCCAACCACGTGATCAAGGGGAATCTCCTGTGAAGAAGTTTCGCAGAAGTTCTCGCAAAGTCCTCTACTCTGAATCTAATCTATTCCTAACACCTGAGTTACCAGCATTTTCCATTGTGGAAAGAAACCACATTTCATCTCTCTTTTCTATACCCCCCTTTTGGATACCAGATGATCTTTAGTCATATTGTCCAGTTTTGACATTAAATTAGTCTGTGATTACTCATGATCCTCAAACACAAGGATAACACTTAAAGTAAATGGACTATTGGAATCAGGCATAAAGAAAAGATTAGATGCTTGGACCCCATCTCTTAGAAACCATGTTTGTTGAGCAAATAGTTGATAGTGAAATAGTTGTTATTTAGGAGGCATTTGTTGATTATTCAGTAGATTTATTTAGAGAGTGCAGAAGAGGAAAAACAAAGTGGTTTCCATGGTATGAAAAACTCACATGATCATTGGTCTATGTGATATGAATGACTCTTTTTCCTTAAGGCCCAGAGGGCCCTTAGTCGCTAGACTAGCCAGGTGAGACTAGACATCATTTAGAGATGAGGAGCAAGGGGTGAGACAGTGCCTAGGCTTCTTTCTACTGTGTAGGAGAGACACAAGCCCCTCTTGCCTCGGTCAAATATCAGTGAGTCTATCAAGTCTTTGGCAAATCACATGGCGATTTCCAACCCCAACTTGTGGTGCTTACAGTGCTTCAGATAGCACCCTAGGAATCCTAATTGCCCCGATTCTATGACCACTCTCCTAGAGACACCATGTCCGAGGAACACAACCATCTGACCAGCCTTGTCAGGGCTTTTCTTTTAGAAGGTTCCATCCTCAGAATCCACATTAGTGCTGATGAGCGTTAACACTCAATAGCTATCTACTTTGCCTGTTTCTCTAGACCCAGAAGCCTTTGCGTCTCCCTGCTAAGCCTCCGTCTCTGCTTCTGCCCTCTGAGTTGATGTGCCCTCTGGGTCCTGATTATTGGAACCTGGCCAACAACACTGTATTCAGCTTCTCCTTCCCTGGGCCTCTCTGGCCCTTGAATGAGAAACAGCTGCTTGCCCAGCCCTCCCCTGCTCCATCTACAGGGTTAAACAAAACTCACGCTATTCTGCAAGCCCAGTCTCGGATATCACTGTACCTCAGCCCCTGAAGCATTTTATATTTGTGTTTTAATCTCACTGGGCAGACATCAGGAGTAGTCCAGGGGACTGCCAGAGCACAGTTTCACTCCAAGCCTATGGTTTTTGGGGCCCAGACCCCACTGTACCTTGGTGGCATGTACCTGTGCATCAGAAGTGAAAGATCTATCCTGACTGGTGTCCAGGGCACTGGTAGTATGCCTGAGGGTCCAGTCACTGGCCATAGTGGAAGCCAGAACCTAGATGGGAACTTAGGTAGGCATCTCTATGATGGATACTGTGACACTGAGAAATGCAGCTTCCTGGCCCTCAGCTGGACCCTCTGACTCACGCCAGGCACAGAGGTTACTCCTTCAAGTGTTTCTCACGCTCACCTGGCTCTGGCTGTCTTTATTTTGGAAGGGTTTGATGTTAGCAGCAGTTAAATTTGGGTGGGAAACATCTTTCCTAAGAAGAGCAAACTTCTGAGGCCTCACAGAGTGGATTTCCCCAGTGTTCAGGGGAAGTAAGGGTGTGGTATTTTGCTATAGTCAGGAGGCATGGAGGAGGAGAGCCCCTGGGGAGCTGTGAAGGTGCTAGAGTCTGGAGGGCACCGAGGTCCATGTCCAATATTTGGTTATTCTTTATCTCATGTACCTGGAAGCTGGGCCAGGAATGGCAGTAAAAATGCTGCTCAATATTTAGAGCTCAGGGAACAAGTGAGCTGTCCGTGTTTTTGGGAAGAAGACAAGTGGTCTCTGTGCATAAGAGTGTGCAAATGTGGTCAGAAATGGCCACACATTATTCCACAACCCCTGTCACCCAGATGGGCCCAGAAGTAATTGGTGCTGATCTTCCTGCTTCCGCAACCTTGGAGGTACAGGCACAAGCCAGTCTGTCTGTCTATCTGTCTGTCTGTCTGTCTGTCTGTCTGTCTGTCGGCTATGGATTTCACCTTGGCCGCCATGTGTGTGTGTGAAGGACAGAGGGCAGTGTCGTATGTCCTGCTGTGTCACTGTCTGCTTTACTGCAGTGGGACAGGGTCTCTTGCTGAACTTGGAGCTGGGGTTCCACGTGCTCAAAGGGCCAAGCCCAGCTTCCCTGGGAATCTTATACAACAACATTGTAGGACCCCTCCTCATAGCTCACACTCCGTGCCAGCAGTAGCTCATACTCCGTAATAGTCAGGTTAGTTAGGGCACTGATCAGATTCCCCTCTGACTCTGTCTATAGGACTAGGTGTGGTCTCTTGTTAAACAAATAACTCATTTGGCGAATGAAGAGTATAACAGGCAAAGTCTGTAAGGCAAGGCACAAAAGAAAGCAAATTATTTTACATAAGCAATGAGCAGAAAATGTCCTGCAAGTCAAGGCACTCCATTTTGGGGGGGAGGTTGGGGATGATAATTTTTGTTTTGTTTTGTTTTGGTAATTTTTGTCTTATTCGGTTTTGTTTGTTTTGATTTTTGTGGTTTGTTTGTTTTGAGAGAGGAAGAGAGGGAACATAAAGTTGGGTGAGGAGGGGAGCCGGGGAGGGGAAACACACGACCCAAGTGTATTGTATGAAAAAAAATGTAAGTAAAATAAAACAACATGATTAAAAAAAAAGACTATGGAAAAGGGAAGATCTTGATTTCCATCAGAATAGAAAAATCAAATGTAAGACTAGGCTGGGGAGACTCTTAGTGGGTAGCAACAACTGAATTCGAACCTCTGGCACACAGGAACAAAGCTGGGGTCAGCCTTTTGAGCCTTGAGAGGCAGAGAAATGATTGCAGCTACCCTAGGCCCAAGTTGAGCCAGGGATCCCATTCCACTGCAGCAGAGCAGAAAGTGACAGAGAAGGACACTTCCATCCTCTTCTGTCTTCACACGTGCTTCTGTGTCCGTGGTTACATGAGCACCACCACCGTCTCCCCATGTAAAAATGGAGAGAGATAAAAACTGAGGTCCTGGCTTGTACCTGTCGCTCCTGAACTTTGAAAGCTAATTCCACCCTCGGCTACAGTGTGACACCTTTTAAAATAAAAACGGCTGATGGCTAATTCAGAGTACACATGCTGCTGACTTTACACTAGACTTCGAGGAGGCCATGAGGATGCGTCCATTGGGTGCTTAGCCTGTGACTTAGGGTGGCTCCAGCTCCAATGCTACAAACTCTGTAGGAATTCAGCAGAAACCATAGTTAGAATTTTGGGTTCTGCCCCACCCTAACACAGCGTAGCACAGCGATGCATATAAGGATGCTGGGACTGTCAGCAAGCCACAGCGTCTAGTCATATCACAGGGAGACACACCTGCTCTCCCACAGTGCGCCCTTCTGCTTCATTGTGGGGCTTTTCCAGTTAAAAGTATTGAATGCAGTTTTGTTTTCCAGTGTTTTTGACTAGCAAACTGTTTTGTAGGACTTTACAGTAAGCTGAGACACACTTGTGTCTAGTTCTCCGAGGTTAGCAGTTAGTCCATCAGAACGGAATGGTTGCCTTCATTTTTCCCTTGTACGTCAAAGCTCCCAGAGGCCGGAGGCCTGATTTCTTAGATTCTAACCCTAGCATGGACTCTGTACTTGAGAAAAGCGCTAAGGCAGTGCGTGGCTCTCAACCTTCCTACTACTGCGACCTTTTAACACAGTTAGTTCCTCCTGTTGTGGTAACTGACCCCCAACCATAAGATTATTTTGTTGCTGCTTCGAAACTGTAACTTTGCTTCTGTTATGAATCATAATGTAAATATCTGATGTGCAGGACATCTGGCATGTGACCCCACCCCCCACCCCCAGAGGGGCTGCAACCCACAGGTTGAGCACCACTGTGCTAAGGAGCTACAGGTGAAGATTACTTGGCAGTGAAAGAATTCACCATCTGGACCAGAGGACAGAGAGATAATTTATTTGGTAGATTGCAAGGGTGCAGTAGTCTGGGCAGAAACAGAAGAGCCACTCGCATGAGACAGTGAGTTGGGTTATGGAGGCTTATTCAGGAGCCACTTGTTGATTGGAGCGATCTGTACCCAACGGCCATCTCACTCCCACTAGTCAAGGGAGGGCAGTGCTAATCATCGCCTCCTGTTCGATTCTAAGCAGAGGTGCATTTAGAGGGCAGAAACTTTGTGGTATTTGTCAGGTACTTTTGATTGTGCCATACTGCCACTCACACTTTGCCTAGAATGGAAGTGCTCCCCCCCCCCTTTTGGGAGATGCTTTCTGGAGTAAGGTTGCATTGTGGGAATTCCCTAAGAGAGGCCTGGTTGGTCCCTTTCTGGATTTTCAACCATGGTTCTCTTTCCCATTGACAGACCTACAAACCCAACACTGAGAACTTGGGCATTTCTTCCTTAATGGTATCTTTGAATGGACCTTGGGGGACATGCATGATCTGCCTATTGTTTAGGACAGTGGCAGTGGCTCTGTGGGGTGTCACAAATAACAACCACACTTAGAGCTGGGTTTGATAGATGGTATGTTTGGCCTGGGCCATGGGGCTGAAAGAAAGTGGAGATTTCAATGACAGGGGTTTCTTGTCAAAGCATCATCTGAAGGTGGAACTGTTGAGTGCTAGAAGAAACAGAGTGAGCAAGTAAGTTAAAAATAAAGGGACCAAGTGACAGGAGCAGATAGCAGAAGGTAACCCCAGAAAGGAAAGAAGCCAGATAACCGTGACCAGATAGGGATTAAAATCCTTCCACTCAACACTTTTGTTCTTGCTGTTCCTTGTTTCTGAAAGTCGTTGGTGAAACTGACAGTTTTGAAAGCTTGTTTCTAGATGCTCAGATTTGTTGATAGAGAAGTTTTGCTTTTTCTTTCATTTGGTTTGGACCTCCCTTTAAGTAACAGTCTGTAAATCTAGGTCCTAACAGTTTTCAAGTGCATCTGCACTAAATGAATATAACTGCTGGTGTCCTATTGAAACTTCATGTGCTAGCTCAATTTTTTTTTTTATTCTCTTCCCACCCCCTAAAAAAAAAAGGCGGGGGGGGGGGGACTTCTTTGAGTTACACAAAATGAAACAGACTGGACTTTTTAAATAGGCCCAGAGATAAATTTAAAGATAATGGTATATATTCTTCACCTTATGTGTTTAGGGGAAGGGCACTTGTCAGTGCCCTTTCCTGCCTCTTGGTTGGGAGGCCTAAAGGAGCCTGGGTTTGGCAGAGCAGGCAGGGAAGCTTGTGCTGTGTGCGATGTTCCCAACAGTGTACTAAGGAGCAGAGGCGATGGCATTCCCTCAGGGAGTGAAGACTCCCTGCAGGAGGCCTGTGAGCCCAGGTGAGCAGGATTTAATGCTACCTTTGCTCAACACACTTCCTACAACTTTCTTGGGAGTTGCTGGTCCCAGTGATGTTTTTGAGGTTTTGTTGTTCACGTCCACAGGACCACTGAACAGTTTTGTTTTTGTTTTTTATTTTCTTAACTATTTGAAGTTGGTTCAGTTTAACTTTACAGGAATTGAACTCTTTAGTCATTCGAAGAAAAAGAGACTTTAAATGTGGGGTATAGGATATTTTATGGGGTGAGAAAGATGCAAGTGGCCTGCGATGGCCGTACCTGTCTAAAGCGTGACCAGAAATTGACTGTCAAGAGCATCTGTCCTGGCAGGAAGAAAATGTTTTACCCATCAGGGAATGTCACAGGAAGCCAAAAGCCTGTTGTGCCACATGCAGGCAGATTTCTGAGCTTTATTTTTTAAGTTCCCTTGAGGCAGGAGAGACTTACGGTAAGAGACAAACTTAGCTGTGACCAATTAGTAGGTCTGTTGCCTGGCGATGGTTTGAGGGTCCTCAGTGGTTTAAGACTCCCATGAGTGAAGGGATACATTTGCAGACTGGGAGAGAGGACAGATACTGGAGGCTGAACTCAAGGATGGATGATACAAATGCAGCTGTGACGAGGACTTTTCTCCAGAAATAGCCCAGGCAACCGGAAACAGGGATGGATTTTATTCATTCAAAGGCAGGCATGCTTTTCATAGGGCAGACAGACATGTTAAAAGAGTGTTGGTGGCAGTCTAGAAAGAATTTGTCTTTGGGGACCCAGGTAACTGTAAGCGTTAAGTGTTGTCAACATCAGGAGCTCTGTGGCATAGAACTTTGTATCATCCATCATATCTGATCATGGCCCTTGGTATTCCTTTTGAAGAGAAAGTATAAGTCCTTCATTTGTTCACTGCTCTAACAGGGCTTTCTTTGTATCTCGGGGTTTTATCTTGCATAAGGAAACCCAGTTAGTACATTTCCTGGAGTTTGATATCCACTAGAGCACCAATAAGGCCTGATGGGGCCTTCTAAGTGGAGTGGGGATTCTTGCCTGGGTGACTGCCCTTGTGTGCCTTTGGAAGCGCTAGGTCTTCTGGTACAACTAATCAGCTTGATGGTGAGCAGAGAGGGGAGAAACAGATTCTCTTTCTATTGTCACTAGTCACTTCACTCTGTGGTTACACTCTCTCGCTGGGAGTTTAAGACTACACAAGAAGTCAAGGTTAGCCAACCACTTCCTTTTTAATTTTAAGTCAGTTGAGGCTCTTTAAGAGTTACCCATAGGGCCCTTTAATTTTCTCTACCATCCATATCACCTATTAGAATTTGGGGACATTTTTTTGAAAGTGTGAGGAAGTGTCTGTCCGCAATGACTCACCTCTTTCCTGAACACACACCGATCAGAGTCCGACCTTTAGGTTCTCCATGCAATTTTGTTTTTTCATTCATGGAGATGTGGTTCATCTGAAGGAGGAAACAGTCTGGTTCTTCTTTCCCTCAATCACAACTGGATTTTCCCTCCAACTGTGGCTGTTGAACAGAATATAAGTGACAGTAGGCTTGAAGAATGAAAAATGACTTAAAATTTAGTTGTTATATGCTGTTTAGATAAAGGTTGACAACATAGGTTTGAAAGTGGATCTTGACTCTGTTACTCAAGTAATTAAAGCCCAACAAAATTAGCTGAAAGCACAAGTGTAATTACATAAAATGCCTTTTATTTAAACCAATTCTTACAAATGTTACCAGGATCAGGTCAACACTTCAAATGGAGAACTGGCTTTTAGTTTCATCTAAGTGTATGGTGTTTGCCTTTAGGACTTTTACTAACTCTAACCACAATAGATGGCATAATAGATATGTCATCTTTGAGTTGTATATTTTTATGGACTTTTAAATCACACATTTTAACTTTAATTTTATCCTTAGCTGTATATTTCCTTACTGGAACAATCCCTTATATTTTAGACAAAATGATACCTTTACAAGTGCAAAATTTCCCTTCTCTAAAACATTTTCTTTTCTTCTTAATCCTTTCATTTTTATTTTTTAACCAGAAAAAATATATCTATGCCTCTATATAATGTAAAGATTGTATTTTTCTTCATTATAAGTGTGTCTATGTAACATGTGTGTGTCTATGTAAGATGAGTGTGTGTGCATGTAATTCACAACTAAGCTGAGTCTGTTCTACTTTTCCACCTTTATATGAAGTTGAAATATTCAATTTAGACCTTTGAACTTTGACAACAGCAACTATACCCACAGCGCTGTCTCAACAGCCTATATCTCTGCTTTTTTTTTTTTTTTTTTTTTCTTCTGAGACAGGGTTTCTCTGTGTAGCCTTGGTTGTTGTAGACTCCCTTTGTAGACCAGGCTGGCCTCGAACTCACAGAGATTCGCCTGCCTCTGCCTCCCGAGTGCTGGGATTAAAGGTGTGCGCCACCACGCCCAGCTATGTCTGCATTTTTTTACTTGATGGTTTCTTTTCCATAGTCTTTTGATAAATCTTTAAAATATATTTTTTAAAAATCATTTTACCAAATAAAATAATAACACTTTAGTGAAGAGTAGCTAAGTCTTCTTTCAACTCTAAAAACCAGGGCTATTGTATGAAATATCTAATAATTGATACCATGGCACAATTTGTCAATAGTTCTGAAGACATGTTTATTTTCTTTCTTTCAAAATAGTTTCAAGTAACTATTTTTTAGCTTTGTTTACATTTTATGAATTAAAAAGAACTTGGTCTAAATATACATTTATGTTTACTTATTTAAAGACCATTTTAAGTTAAAAGCCTATTAGTGTCTAGGAGTGGATGTCATCATGTAAATGTACCACATTACATGAATTTAATTTAGCATGCAGAAGCATATATATTGATAAACCAAGGTATAGAAATTTCACATTAAATTCAGGCACAAAACATAATAAAATATTTTTAAAAGTTCACAATTTAAAAGACGTGTGAATTTAAATTTATAGCAGTATTAAATAAGGCAAGATCACCTGTTTATTGCTTGAACTCTGAGACCTTTTGTGGTTGTTGTAAGTAAATCTCACTGTGCAAGAATTAAAAAATGTTTCTCTTTCATATTTATCCTTAGAGAGAGGGATAATCAACTCCCCCATATCTGTATTTTAGCTAGAATGGGTTTGAGATAGCAATCTAGAAAAACTGGTTTTCTCTGTAAAAGCAGCACCAATAAGAAATAAGCCATTAGTTAAGCTGAGAGATTAAAAACATCTACATTCTAGTCTCACACATTAAACATCAGGGGACAAAATATCAAGTCCTGGACATATGGTGACAGCTGAACTACCAGACCAATGGCACACAAACAATCATGCCCACTCTAGCGAGAAACTGAAGGAACAGACCATAACTGCATTAAGTCAACAAACTCTTAACTAGATACACATTAGAAATTCTACATATTAGAAGGAGTTTTACTGAAATGATGGGAGGCGCCCAGGGAAGTCAGAAAGGTCAAATTATGGTATTGAGAGTTAAGGTTAAAATGTAAGCCTGTTAGTTACAGTAGAGCAGACGGAGCTACTGAACAGTCCTTCAGTGTTGTCGGGAGAGATTTGATGTTGAAGAAACAGAAAACATTCCCTTTTCAGGGTGTGAGGTTCAGACTTAGCTCTGTTCTAGGACATACCCTGGAGGTGAGAGTTAAATGGTACAAGCAGTGAGCCCCATGTTGAGACAAGAGGTCCATGATCCTGATTCCCAGGAGGGTGTTCTTGCAGAGCCTAAGGGCCAGAAACATCCACAATGGCTCAAGGTGCAGTTTTAAGAAGGTGTATGCCACCTTTTTTTGAAAAGACCTGCTCAAGTGCTGGCCATCAGGGACTCCAAATAGAGCTTTAGAAAGGATGTCCCACTTATTGAATGAACCCCCAGATGCTTGAGAGATAGAAAGAAGATTCCTTTTGCTGTCGTGGGCTGAGCAGTTGGGTCACTCACTCCCAGGCCTTCAGTTACAATCAAAGAGTCGCCTTTGCCAATGTTCATTTGTTCCAGAGGACATGTACTCTTGGACTCTTCTATTTTAGTGTAGTCCATTGTAGCAAGGAAGGCACTGGGAGCAGCTTGTTGCATGGTGGCAAGGGAGAGGTAGCAGGGAGGGGCTACGGCCAAGGCACTCCCAAGGCTTCCTCCTAGCATTATATTTTCTCTAACTGGTCCTCCCTCCTGTTGCCATAAGCCTTCCAAAACAGCCCAGCAAGTTTTGTATGAACTTTTCAATACTTGAGCCTTTTGAGAGGACACCTCATGTCCAAACCATAACAGGATTCCTTTTCACCCTCTGTCCTAGCTCCTTTTCTATTGCTGTCCAGAGACACTGTGATCACGACAATTTTTTGTTTTGTTTTGTTTGGTTTGGTTTTTTTGTTTGTTTGTTTGTTTGTTTTGTTTTTCGAGACAGGGTTTCTCTGTGTAGCCTTGACTATCCTGGACTCGCTTTGTAGACCAGGTTGGCCTCGAACTCACAGCGATCTGCCTGCCTCTGCCTCCCAAATGCTGGGATCAAAGGTGTGCGCCACCACCGCCCGGCTGATCACGACAATTTTTAAAGAAAGCACCTAACTGGCGCCTTGCTTACAGTTTCAGAGGGCAAGTCCATGACCACCTTGTGGACAGAGGGTTAGCAGCCAAGCAGGCATGGTACTGGAGCAGCAGTTAAAAGCTTGGACCTGATCTCCAGGTGGGAGGCAGAGAGAAAGCTTGGGCCTGGCACAGGCTAACTGAAACCCCAAAGCCCACCCTAGAGTGACACAAGTTCTTCAACAACGCTCTGCCCCCTAATGTTTCTGAAACTGTCCATCCACTGGGAAGTAGGCATTGAAATATATGACTCCGGGGGCCATTCTCATCCACCCCACTCTCCACCCCACTGTCTTCTTTTCTTCCTCCTCTTCCTCTTTTTCTTCCCCTCCCCCACCTGCTTCTTCTCTTCCTCTTTTTTCTTTGTTGTATTGAGCAAGGGAATAAGGAATGCAGCGCCCTGTGCCTGTTAGGCCTACATTCTCCCCCTAAACTACAACTCACCTGTCTTAATCTTCTTAATTTTCATAAATGTTCTTTTGTTCCATTTTAAGTGATCCTTTCATACTTTACACATTTCACCTTTTCTTTTGTCATAACCAAATCGGCATTTAAACACACACACACACACACACACACACACACACACACACACACACACACACACTGATTACTTATCAGTAATTTATAGATATAGTTCAGTAAAATTTTGTTCTTACACTCCCTGTTCTCTATCTGGAAAGGACCCCATGCCCTTCCAGCTCGGTTACACCTGGCACACATCTATTTTAGCACTCCTGCTGTCTGTGGAGTGCTGTCCTATCCTTTCAATGTGGGGGAAAGAGCTCATGGTGCCCTCTGCCCCATGAGGCTGTGCCAAGGCTGGAGTTAAGGAATGGTGAGGGTATGGGCTTCTCTGTGTCTTAGGGTCCCTCCTCCCTCTCCTCTCTCCTACAGAGCGTGCGCTGAAAAATCTTTACAACTGTGGCATTATTTCTGTGAGGACAGGCCATGGAGGCTTTCGGGGAGTAGTGCAGCTCTCCCTGTGCACCACAACCCAATGGTTTTCTGTGATGAAATTACCCAATTTGAATCTGTTTTCATCCAAGTCATTTATTTGTTATGTACCTAAGATTATTACATGTTGTCCACCTATAGGAATGAATGTGTGCCTTTCTTGCACTGTTGTAGGGACAGAGCAAGCTTGATTTTCCAAAGTATAGTGTAGGTATTTTACCTCAGCCTGCTGAGGACACCACCTGTTTCTTGTGTCGGGGACTGAGAAGGACTGATACATTCCTAAGATCAGTTGTGACAGCTGTTCAGCACTTCCTGACTCAGGCTTTTAGAGGTGTTGTGCTCTTTCTTGAAGAACTGGGCAAGTCCAATGTCCTCTGACCCATCTGCATTGATTCCAAGACACGGGCACATGCTAAGTGATGTTTTGATTATCTGTCATTTCAGATTACCTGTCCCAGAATCACGGGTACACACTGAGAAATGAGTGCGCTCACTTCTCTCCAGGCACAGGGTTCTCACTCTCACAGCATATATGCACCATGTTTCCAGAATTTGCAAGTTCATTTCCTTCTGTTGCTTCTTATTCTTGCTGGATCATGCATATCAGACCCAACTTCTGCCTTTAGTTATGAAAATGGTCCACTTTCAAGGTGTCACCCAGGTTCCATCTACCAGGACAATCCCATGTGTATGCTCTCTGGCCCTTTCTTTCCTCACTCATCCCTAAGCCATATTTAGGAAGACATATTTGGCACCCAGGTACATACAGTTTCACTGTGAATTATCTGATCTATATTATCTATTCTAATTCAGTGTATAGGACTCTGACTGCTTATCTCTTCTTACTGACACATAACATCATGCCCCACTTACCCCAGGATCTGGGCAGTGCCATCCCATTGATACACATGGAAAAGTAGTAGAAGATTAAACACTTTCCTTTATCCAATACTTCAGCTCAGCGCTAGCTTTCATTTGTAAGAAATGCAAAGACATCTGGGAACTGCAAACCAGCATCTTTAGCAGCATTGGACCCAGGTATTGATAAATGTGGGGACCAGACTGCATTTACCTATAAGTAACCTGGACAAATGAGTAGTTCTTGAGGTAGCATCCTTCAGTGAGGTGATTTACTTGAGGGCCTTGCTTATTGTTACTTAGAAGAAGAAGAAAAGGCTCCTAAGTTGTAGCTGTTAGCTCCTCCAGCAAGTGAAGTGTAAGATGGGCTAGGTGTGAACTCTCTCTCCAACCCTTCCTGAATGCAAACGAGCAAATCAACCCCACTAATTATCCATGCTCTAAGTCTCATCATTAGCTCCTGTGGCAAACATGCACACCCAAGCCTACTGGACCTCCTTCCCCATACAGCACACACTGCACCTTTGTGGCATAAAACCTGGAGCTGACAATTGCTGCGGCAGATAGGAGCCACACAGAGACTGATGAGACAAAGATGAACTTATCCCATTTTTAAGAGAACGAATTCAGCTCTTTAAACCTAATAAGCAGGCTCTGTCTCAGGCTGGTGCATGCTCCACTGTCGACTTGAGGGATGAGACCACGAAGTGACTTCTCAGTGGCGAATGGTTCTCTTAATACCTTAAAAAAGAGAGAGAAGAAAGAGAAGAACAAAACCCCTGCCTGTTCGTTGCTGTTTTCCAAGGAACCAGGATGGGGAAGTGGGCGGAGGGGGGTGGGGGACTGAAAATGGCAGCTGCCTAGTGCACAGTCTCCAGCAGCTCATGCATGCCAGTGACTCTTAGAAACAGGGCTCCCTGAAGTGGGGAATCCAGTGGGGAGCAGTCATTCTGGTGAGATTGCCAATGGAATCCCTCTGTCCACTTCCATTAACCACAGGCAGTGAGTGGACTAACATGCAGATAAGGAAGTGGCTTTGGGAGGAGGGAGAGTGCTGCTACTGCTGTTGCTGCTGCTGCTGCTGCTGCTGCTGCTGAACTGTCCATCCGCCCACACTGACTGCTGAAGCATTTTCTAGCATCTCAGTTATTGTTGGAGGATGCAGAGAGCCCTAAAGCATGACCTGGTTGACTCTTGGGAGTCAAGCACTGTTTATGAAAGGATAAGTTGGCAGCACTGGAGGTGATAGCAAGACTGAAGCAAAGATGTGGTATTATGGAATATCTAAACTGCCTAAGGTTATAAAAAGGGCAGAGGCTCAAGGAGGTTCGTGTAGGTAATCAATGGTTTGGCCTTAAAAAATTAATGTCTACAAGACAGAACACCAGGTAAAGGTTGTTGCTGCCAACCCGGATGACCTACGTTGTATCCTCAGCATCCACATGGTGGAAAGAAAGTGCAGACTCCTCCAAATTGTCATCTGACCTCCGCATACTCCACACACACTTCATACCAGCTCCAAGTACATTCCTTCCCGTATAGATTTTCATATCCATGAATGGCAAGCACACATAACAAAGTGATGAATGAATGAGGGGCAACTCATAGTCAACATTTCCTGTATCTAGAAACAACATGGCGGAACGTGTTTAAACCTCTTAGGGAGAGCATGTGGCGAACAGTCAGCGTCACATGGCTTTTGGAAGGATCAGAGTAGGAAAATGTTGGAGGTGAGTTGCCTTGCAGATCCAGATTGCTTTTGATCTCACATATGTATTTGAGGACTAGTCTTCCACAGGCAATCCCTGTGTTGGTTGTGGGTGATCTCCCGTCAGGCGTCTGAGTCAGGAATGTAGCCACCCTGCTTGCACCCACAATTCCTTCAAAGGTTTTCTTTTCAGCCTCTGTGGTCTTCTTAATTCTTAGGACATGGCCAACTTGGCAAGTAGATACATTCTAATCTTGCCAATGTGGACCCCGAGTTAGAAACTTGAAGTGACCTGCCTAACTTTCCATAGCCAATGAGCAAAATGTCTTTTGGCTCACATCCAGCTGTGGCACATTGTACCATGATTATCTGACCGAACATGGGCAGTAAACAAGGTGCTTCTTTCATGAGCGCCCTGTCTTGGGCAGCGTACCTCTTCTGCAGAAGGACCCTGGAAAGCTGAATAAGTAACCCGCCATTCCCACGGCAGATTAAGGGAATTGATAATGCCAGTTCGCTTTGGCTCCAGATCCCAAGACTCATCCTTATTATAATGCCTTTTTTTTTTTTTTCCATCTTAAAATGTATTTGTTTTTCTTGAGCAGGGTTTGGTTTGTATGGATAGTGTCTGGGCATCTGGAATGATAAGAGGGAGAGGTGAGAATGAATACATAACTCAAACTCCCATGTTCCTATTTCACAAACCTGGAAAGAGATTTGTAAAATAGGCCAGAGTGGCTGAGCTTACAGCTCCAACACTCAGAAAGTGGAATCGAGAGAATTGGAAAATTTAGTACAACCTGGGCTGCAGGGTGAGTTCAGGCCAGACTGCACTGTATACACATCATGGTCCTGTCTCAAAACAAACAAACAAACGTGTCTTGGAACACAACATTCATCAAATTTCATGGTCCTCAATTCTGTGGTTAAACACAAGATACAGGTTTACCCAGAAAAGTTTCTAAAACTGCTGGTGCTAGGGCCCCATCATTCTCAGGGACTCACTTCCAATTGGGCTAAAATAGTCCCCAATGCACTAAATGATATGAGTCTCCTATGCAGCCAGGTTTAGGAACCTATGATTAGCTCATCCTTGATATACAAAGAAAGAAATGGCTTCCTGGGGCGTTCACATGATTTCTCTGTTTTAGCTCTTTATTCTTGCATTGAAGTTACCTCCAAATGTAGTGCTTTATAATTCTAAGTCATGGTCTCTCTGATATGGAGGGAAGAATCCAGGACAGCCTAGGTGAGTTGCTGTGGCTCCTAGGCTCACAGTTTTATAGACTCTAGTCTTGTGATGGGGTAGATAGATGGTTCTTGAGGTTGCAGGCACTCATTCACACACTGGCCTTTGGAAAGATGCTCTGGTTCTTCATGTGTGGTTTTTCTCCCAGAGGATGCAGGTACTCATTCATACACTGGCCTTTGGAAAGATGCTTTGGTTCTTTATGTGTGGTTTTTCTCCCAGAGTTGCGGAGGTCTTAGAATTTGATAGCTGGAGTTTCTTAGAACGCAGGATGCAGAGTGTACACCACGGTGCCTTTATGACCTAGACCTGAGAAATCACATGCCTTGTTTCTGTCACAGTCTGCCCATCATGAGGGAGCACTGAAGCTGGCCCACGCTGGAGAACAGCGTGGGCTCCTTTTAAGAGGAGATACACCAAGTACTTACTTGTAGACACATCTTAAAGCCACACTTGACCAATAGCATGTGACTACATGTCATACGAAAGCTACAAATTTCCTGTCTGCTAGTTCAATGCCTGTCAACTAGTCTCATCATTAATTGATTGATTCTAAGTAAGGAAATCCTGATAAAATATTCAGGGTCTCATCAATTACTCCTTTCCTTAAAACACGTCGGTTCCTCTGCATCCTGAGAGGGTCTCTCATTAGACTATTGGGTGGGCATCTCTTTATGATTTGCCTGGGCTTGGCTTCTTCTTTTTTACTTATTAGAGTCCCCTGAAGGATCGGATTTCCTTGCCAGTGGAAATATTCGAGGAGCTCCCTGTGTGATACACCATAACTGCAACGGCACATCACATAATTCCCCCCGAAGGCTTGTTGCCGCCCATGTAGAGTCATTTGTATTTATGACAGCTTGAGTGTGATTTAGTGTGACCTCACTTTGATAAAAGCCATTTAGAGCTCATAAATATGGGTGACACTCGGCCTCCCTGGATGGGGGTTCTGAGGAAAAGAGAGATTTGCATTACCATTCAACTTTCATTGTTCAAGAGAGAGGAAAGCACAGGAGAAGAGCAAAAAGATGGAAGAGGAAAAGAGAGAGAGAGGCCAGGAGGGTGGAAGGCCTGGGGAGGGCATGAGAAATGTTGCAGGCTGCTTGTCCTTGTTGAGGGAAGTAGGCTCAAACACTTGCTCATCTCTAGCCCTTCCCTGGCATGGCTGGGGTATTTGAAGGGCAGCAGCTCAGATGGGGGACCACGGGAATCACACAGGAGTGAAGAGGTCACATAGTTTATGGGCCATTTGCTTCCTCCTTTAAAAGCATTGTTAAATCACAGCCAAATTACGGTAGATTGTCGATTTTTATTGGGCAAGAAAGCCCTGTAGTGGCTTCACTCCTCACAACACAGGCCTCTGGGGATAGTTTTCCTGTACCACAGAGCAGGTGACTACCCTATTGTTGAATTTGAGGGCACCAACCTGGGCCTTTGCTACCAGTATTTCCCAGTGACGCCCAGCGTCCCTGATACTTGGAGCACCATGCTCCAGCTGCCTTTTGTTGGATGGCCTTAACACAGGTTGCAGATTCTGGAAGTCAAATTGTTTTCAGTCACCCATTAACAGGTGTACTGTGGGGAGTTAGACCCACAGGTGGTAGATTTTGGAGGGGTGTGGACAGAAGCGAACAAGAAAGAGTGTAACAGACGTTTCTCCAGTTCAGAGTGAGCATTAATAGATGGAGTCACTTATTTGTTCCCTTGGTGTCCCTTCTGGATAAAGATCTTGTAAGTGTAGATTCAATCTTTCTCATAGCCACCCATTGGATGTTTAATCAAAACCAATAGAAGATTCTGGAGTGATCAGCTGTGAATCATGGTCTGGTGGAGACCCTGGAGGACTCCTAGAATTCCTGCTACTTTTTTTCTGTGAACCACAAATTCAGGGCCACTGAGCTGCTCAGCAGGAAGCTAGATGTGGACAGATGGGTTAGCCAACAGCCATCTCTTATCTCACAGGTGAATTAGCGATTGAAAACTGATGTGTGTATTTGAGGAACTTGGCCAGAACAAAGACGCATGGACCGGGCACTAGGCTATCTAGTGTAAGAGATGGGAGGCCCACATGACACTATCTTCCTCAGACCCTCATATTGGCAGCCCGGTGGTCCGTCACATTTTCCCCATAAACATCATCATGCTCACTTTTGCTACCTGGCCATATTTTACCCCACAATCGTCCAGGGTGTTAAAATGAGATTTCTCTCTCACACAGACCCAACAAAATGGTAGACGTTTGGCTTCCAGTCACAATAGGATGGAATGGTACCCACAGGCCCACAGCTGACACAGTGGACTTATGTAGCTCCCATGTGCAGACAGTAAGCTATGTCTCAGAAGGATAGAGAATTCCATCCAAGCAGACAGGAGTGAGGTTAGGTTCCACTTTTTAAGGTCTTGTTTGAGAACCTGTCATATCCTGTGCATCGATCAACAGACCTCACTGCCACACCACTAGAGGCCATGTGTAGTTCCTAGGGGGCTTTCTCTCAATGATGCATCTTCTCAGCCAGAGCTGATGCCCTCCAAGGCCAGGCAGATAGAATCAGTGGGCTTACCGGGTGAGGCGGGGTTAGGGAAGGAGACCGCTGCTCATCCTCACTGTCAGCCACAGGAGTATAGGCATACGAGTAGCCTGGGGTCTCAGGCCATGTGCACTGACTGTTACCCAGGGGTTGAGGGCCGAGACCATGCAGTCTCCAGGAGCACCTTCAGCAGAGTGTCTCCATGACAGAGAGAGAATATGCTCTCTAGCCCCATCTTCGTCCTGTGCTACTCTCAAGTTCACAAGCCACTTTCTTCTCAGACAGACTTTTATTTATTCTTTCTCCAAAAACTCAGCTTCTTCTTGTCCATTTTTAAAATTTCGATTTATTATGTCTTTCTGGGGAGCCATGGGGAGTCACTTGTTGCTTTGTAATATGCTTATTTGGCACAAGGGGATCCATTTTCTTCCTTAGATGAATTGGTGGTTAATTAACTCTCTGCTGTAGTGTAAAAGAAGAGTGTGTTGGGTATCGGCAGCTGTGTGCTATTTGATTTATAGCTTGTCACAGGGCTGTCAGGAATCAGCTGCCAAGCCTCTTAGCACTCCTTCCTCTTGGTATTCTGTCTCTCAACTAAATTTCTGCCATTCTCTCGTTTTCATTTTTCCTTCTGTCTTTCTGCCTGTCCTTCTCTTTCACACATGTACACAGGTGAGTGCACTCACACGTGTATCCTTCAAGACAAAAGAAAACATACATAGCTACTACTATGTTGTTATGTTGTGAATCAGGGACTCTCTCTTCCCCCTTTTCTTTTCTTTTTTCTGAGACAGGGTTTCTCTGTGTAGCCTAGGCTGTACTAAAACCACTTTGTAGACCAGGCTGGCCTTGAACTCACATCGACCCACCTACCTCTCTGCCTCCAGAATGCTGGGATTACAAGCATGCGCCACCATGCCCGGCTCCTGTTGCCCCGTCTTCAATGCAACACCTTGTATGCTGGAAGGTGCTTCATGCATGATGATGGTTAGAATCTAATCATGGCGGGGAAATCTCACAGCCCCATCAAATGATTAAAAAGGCTAGCACCAGGGTTTGGGCCAGGTCCCACTGTTCCTGATGTCCTCCACACACCGGGCTATGAGGGAGAGTCTCTCCTGTAGCCTCTTTCCATCCAGCAGGAGGGCAGCATAGGACAAAGACCAAGTCAAGAATTCAGCAAGGCTGTATAGGTTAGTGTTTATCCAAAGCTTATCGGGCGGTGGAGTTCCGAGTTCTGAGGAAGGCGTTGCTGGAAGGTATTGATGGCCAAAGAGGCTTTATTGAACCCATAGAAGCATTTAACTGTAACAAAGAAGATGGATACACATGGCTGGGGAAGACATTGCTGCCAGTGACTCAAAAGGAATCAGTTACAGATAAGAGCTGATAATATGAAAAATAACTACCATTTCTGGATGACATGGAAAGGATTCACCAGTCTGACTCTTTTCCTATACAATGTGGCCGGAAAGTGTGGTTGGAGGTTAGAGAAGAGACAAATAGACCCTTTCGTGTGTGTGTGTGTGTGTGTGTGTGTGTGTGTGTGTGTGTTTTAGCATGTATATGTATGTTTGTGAGTGTGTTTGCTCATACATACACATTCCTGTGTGCGAGGACATATGCACTTATGCTCCAGCCCATGTACAGAGGTGAAGCAACAACCCTGGGTATCCAGCTTTACCTCTACCTTGAAACAGAGTCTTCCTGTTGCTCACTTCTGTGTACTTAGGGCAAGCTTGCCTGTCATCTCCCAGGGTGTCTACTGTGGCTGCCCATCACCTCACAGTAGGAACGCTGCAACTGCATTGCATACCCTGCACTACTGTGACCAGATTTACATGGGTTTTGAGCATTTGAACTCATGTCCTCAGGCTTGCACAGCAAGCAGTTTACCCACTAAACTCTCTCCTTAGCCCCTCACAGGAGAGATTTAGTTGAGTAGCTGCAATTAAGTAGCCTCTCTGGCGCGTGTCCCTTTAAAGGCCAGCACTAGGTGTCTGACAGCCCGGTTATTACCCCAAGCTCTTAAGAACAGCTTGATTACAATCGTTCACACAGAGAACAGATCTGAAGGAGGCTTTGCACTTCATCTCATTAGCTGGTGTGGCAGCAGTGAGGTGAATTTCCACGCAGGGTACACAGATGTTCGGCTTGATGCTCCCCAACAGTTGGTCTTTGGTCTCTTGGTGACTAACTTCCCTAACAGTTTGCACTGGACACTGAGTTAGGAGAAAGACCACTTCTAGGTGCCCCTACTGCAGTAGGCTCCCAGAGAGGTGGCCCATTTCCACATACTCAAAGTGTTTCAACCATAGTGGTCTCTGCCCCATTGCTCTTGGGAAACCTTCCTAGTGCGGTTCCCTTATTGCTCTTGAGTGCGTGTTTTAGCCAACAGCAGCCCACACACAAGTGCTGTTTTCTCGAACGGAAATTCTCCAGTGATCCCAGTTCTAATTAATTACCATAGATTCCACACTCAAGGGGGAAACCCGCTTGTGAGGGCAAACGTGGAGAAATTTATTCAAGAGCTTCAGAGCACGAGACCTGTCGTTGGCAGCAGTGCTTTTTCCTGAGGCAAAGGAGGATGTGTTCATCTTCTTGCAAAGCTTGTGCTCCTAGCACCTAGTGGAGAGTAAGGCTGGGGGCTCACCCTGTGCCTGACCCTCTGGAAACCAGAGCTCTTTATGATCAAGGTTTATAGAAATTGCCTTTGCACCTGCTGCCCAGAGTTGGCCCCTTAAGCAGCTGCAATTGCTGCATCTCAGAGAGATCAAGTGGTGGTCCCGGATGTAGTGAGCTCATTCTCACCATGGGCTACTCTTTCTTCTCAATCACATGTTGAAGTCTCAAAAGGCAAGTCTTCAACTTTATTCACATATCAAGGTGTAATAGTATCGTAACATTTGGTATATGTTTAGATAGCAATATTTATATAGTAATATTTAAGTTAAAAGTCGTTTTATTAGTTAGTTGAGGATTTCATACAATGTTTTTGATCACATTCATCTGCCCTTTTCTAATTCCTGCCAAACCAACCTTTGCCTTGCTATCTACCCAAGTTCATATTTATTCTCTCTCTCTCTCTCTCTCTCTCTCTCTCTCTCTCTCTCTCTCTCTCCCCCTGCCCCCCTCCATTTAAGTCTAATTTTTGTTACCTAAGTACTCTTAGACATGGGACTTGTCCTTAAGATAGTAGACCTCCTGGGGTTCAAACCCTTAAAGAAAACTGACTTGCCTTCTCCAAGCATCGGCCAAGTGCTGATGGGGCCTCAGCTAAGGGCAGGATCACACACGCACTTCCGTTGTTCCTTGTTGGAGTTCTGCTGCCTTGACCTTGTGTAGGTTTAGTTCACACTGTCACAACTGCTGTGAGCTCATATGTGCATCTAAACAACTCTTTCCTTGTAGTCCCTCCCAAGATCGTTCCACTCTTTCTTACATGAGTATCCCTGAGCCTTTGGGAGGGGGTGTACTATAGGTGCATTTAGTATTGAGTTTGCCACTGTCTTATTTTACTCTGTGCATTGACAAATCTTGGCTTCCTGAGTTAATTGCCATTTGCTGTAAGAGGAAGCTTCTCTGATGAGGCTTGGATATGTATGACTCTATGGATAGAGCAGTTAGCCATTAGAGGTTGGTTTAATACTGTGTCTGTCGAGCAGAGCAATAGTAGTCAATTCTCCCTGGTGCCTGTTAGCTGTCTAACTGTAGGCTCTTGACACCAATAATAACGCCAAGTGTAGGTTTCAGTTCGTGAAGTGGACTTTAAATCTGATTGAAAAACTGTTGGTTACTCTCATGAGACTCATGCCACTATTACACCAGTGGGCATTTTTTGCCAGGATGCTCATCAGGGATATCAACTAGGCAAAGCTGATGATTAGTTTTCTCCTCTGGTAGCATGTACAACATTTTCCTGCACTATGAAAGCTAGCCAGTTTTGATAAAGCTTCCAGGTCAGTGCCAGCTTGATTTCTCCATGTTTTGTGACTAGAGTATATGATATGAAGTCTTCAGCTGTAGGGTAGTACTGTCATGTTCTGGCAGGTAACCAAGAGCATTGGCAATAGCCTGTAATGTTTGCTTTTTAGTGGGAACCCACTGGTCAATAGCTCAAATAAAGATAGCCTATTCCTGAAATGAACGTTTTTATTTTCTAGCTCTCTAGTTTTTTAAAGTGTGCAATTCCATGGTTTTTTCTCTTTCTCTTTTGCTTTAAAATTTTTTTTGATTATGTCTGCATGTATTTTTGTGCACCACTTGGGAGCCTGGTGCCCATGGAGGGCAGAAGAGGGTGTTGATTCACCTGGAGCTGGAGTTGAGGATAGTTGGGAGCCTCCATATTAATAACCGAAACTGAAGTTTTGAAAGGCAGCCAGTGATTTTAATTGCTGTGACATCATTGCTCTAGTCCCTAGTGGGTTTTAAAGTACATGGCAAATTGTGCAACTATCTATCTAACTGAATAAGATAAAAATAACCAGTCTTTCCTTATTTTTCCTCTTTCCAGCCCTAGCTTTCTACTGCTCTTTCTCTATATAGATTTACCAATCCTGGATATTTTCTATGAATTGATTCATATAATATATGCTCAGCTCTACTGTAAATTACTTAATTATACATGTGTATATATATGTATACACACACACACACACACACATATATATATATATATATACACATATACATATACATATCTCCTGAAGTGATTAAGCCCAGAAAGGTTTTTGAATCCTGTGCTAGAAGTAGAGATGTACTCTGCACAAAGGTACATTATTCACTCAAATAAGCCCTGAGCTAAGGAAATGCTGACTGACCAAATCCTCATTCTGCTAAACACTCTCAAGATGTCATGTAATTATGATGACCACTCCCTGGATACTGATTATCCCTAACTTCTCTAATTAGCTTTCTAATCAATACTTTATGAAAATGTCAGTAAAAGTCTATTCTGGTATATCTTTGTTTAAATCAATAATTTGAATGAGTTTCACAGATGGGTTGCTGACAGTCCAACTGGCAGAGAGGTCTTCCTTGACATGTGATAGCTGTGAGTGCATAAAGGTGCCGCCCTTTCCAGAGAGCTCCATCATGACAGGGTAGTCGTGATCACTCAGACGAACTACATTTGCATGGCCAGATTGGAGATAAATGAAGAAATGAGGACTGAGTTAACAGGTGTTGGATAGAGATTATAATAATAATAATATAGCTGTGGTACTGTGGGAGAGGAGGCCAAGACTGCATGGAATGCTTCTGTGACTGGAAAGACATCATTTAAAGTCAATCCATATGCTATGTGTAGGCTCAGTAGAATCTGCTCTACCACTTCCCAGCCACCCTCTTCCCAAGGGACCCACTCCTAGCCACAGGCCACTCAGACTGTGCTTATCTGACCTGTACCTCACACACTTCTGTGTGCCGTCTGGATTTGTTACACACGTGTCTTTATCCTTTGTTCTGTGTCTCCTCAGATAGGTTAAGGAGTCCAGAGTCCAGAAGAAAGAACTCTCAGAAAGCACAGGACCATCAAATGAATATCTAGATTGGTCGGAAATTTTGTGAGGAAGTGTGGATGATACAAACATATCTCAGCATGTTTCAAGTGCCAAGAACAGCCATATTGAATGTGCATCTCCCACTCATGTATTGTTCACCAGTTCCATTTGACTCCAACAATATTTGTTTGCGTATATCAGCATACAACACATAAAAATCCCATGTTTCTGAGGTTTATATTAAAGTGGTATGGGGCAGATGTGAAGGAAAAAAGATGAACAGTATGAGTTCACATATCAACAAATGCTAAATAGAGATTATGGTGTAAAAATGATAAATAAGGCTCATGAAATAGTCAAATCCACATAGTCATGTGAACAATCTAGCAAGGGGAGGCTTGACCCATATGCTGCGGCACACATGGTTAGTGAGAAAGCCAGACATTCCAGCAAAGAGCACTGCAGGCAGAATGTGAAGGCTGGACTTAATGTCCATTCTGGCCCATTATAATACTCACTCTAGCAGTGCCTAAAATCTCTCTAAGGTTGAGCCACATCCTAGCTCATCAAATTACAATTCTTTAGTAGTGCTTGAGTACCTTCTGTGTGTGTGTGTGTGTGTGTGTGTGTGTGTGTGTGTGTGTGTGTGTATGCATGCGCACACACACATGCGTCTGTCTGTCTGCCTGTCTATCTGTCTTTGTAAAGTAATGAGTGATTCAATAACATAAGTAAATAACATGGCAATCTGCTGTATTAAGATGACATCAAGGAAGCTATTATGCCTAGAGCAAAGTGGGCAGTGATCCAAGGTCCAGCAGAATCAGTGTAGAGAGTAGGGTTCAGCCACTTCATGGTGGCCTTGCAGTCCATAGTAAGGATTGTAGGTATTATGTTAAATGGTGGGAAACCACTGGGTAGATTAGAGGCATGGATGACATAAGCAGATCTGCACAAAGGAATATCCTCTCTGTAGAAGTAGATCTAAAGGCAGAGAAAGCATGTGGGTGGGGAAGCTGCCTTTGGTAATATGGAAGACAGTTGATCCTTTGATTTTATGTGTCTAGAAGAGACATGTGAACAAAAAAGGTACACTAGGAGTCACAAAAGTAGGATGTCTCTGATCTCAACATACTCAAATTTCTCACAACCTCACAAATTAAATGTGTAGGTGCAAGTATGGGGTGGGGGCTCCAGTTGTCCCATTTCTTCCTGAAAAGATGACTTGGAAATAGCAACATAATGAAAGAGATGAGTTACATATTCTGTTTCTGAGGGTGCAAAATCTCCGATTATTTGTGCATGACCATTAGGAAACCTTCTGATTATTCTGACAGCTCTGGTTTCTAAACTCCCTATGGACAGAAAGAGGCATAGAGCAAATTACGTTTCTCCAAGGATAAAGGCAGAGGTCATTTTGTGCTTTGGGCTGCTGGCTGTAGTCAAATTGAAATGTTGTTGCCTCAAGTATTACTAACAGAATAGCCAATGTCCTTGTCAGTTTTTGTACACTTACTGTCTTTTACAAATTAAACTGAACTTATGGATCCTCAAGATCAAGGGAGAAAATATCCACCAGTTTTCCCTGAGCTCTTGTAATCATTCTAAGTCTCTGATGCTGTAGTTACTTAAAGCCACAGAAATACCCCCATGCTATGTCTGGAAAATACCTGTGAGCAGTTTTAGTAGAGTATTGTCAATGTGATAACAATGTTGGAGAGACAGACACACCTACCACACACTCATATTACATCCTTTGGTAGACTCCCATGTCCCAGAGTTCAATGGAAAGAGTGCTGAACCAGGAGTGTGACACTTGAGTTTTAACCCTGGGCCTGCAACATACCAAGCATTGCACTCCACAACAGGTGATTAACCTTTAATTTTCTGTTCACTCATCTTTAAAGGAGGGAATTCGGTGTTTAATGGCCACAATGTATAGTGCTTCTTCTTGCATTCGGAGTTAGGGCTAGTGTGGGATGTCCACGTGTAAAGAAGTGAGGCAGAGACTGTGGTGCTGCAATTGTTTTGTCTGTGGTAAGTGGAGGTGAGGCCTTAGTTAAGGCCTTTTTGATGCATGGCTGAGCTGGAAAAGGGGGAAAGGCATGTAGCATCCACAGCACCACAGCTCCTCCTCAGCCTCATTCCTTATCCTGGAGATCTCCTTACTGTGCTGACTCAGAACGACTGTTGTGAGCCAGGTTTGGGTGTAGCACTGTTACTTGTAAGAGCATTTCCAGAGTTCACTATTACTTTAACCTACTTGACATCAGGTAACTATTTATTATTCATATATTCAAGTTTGGGGTTACCTTCCAATATCATTTGGCAAGAGAAAGACTACCTCCTGCACAGCAGGTCCTACTGCAAATCCTTCTAAACTACTCCCAAATCCTTCTTGCTGCTGCCTGTTCCTTAACATGTACTTCCTTAACAAGTGGTGTGTGGGCCCCCAAGGATTAGGCACGAAATGCTCCTGTACACAGAAAGCACTAAATATCATGTCATTCAAGGAATTTTCATTTTAGGCACCCCTAGTGATCTAAAAGCAAATGTATGAAACTCAGAAACTCCAACATCTTTGTATCTTCATCCACTAGTTAGCAGCCATTTGCTACATGTATGCTATACTGAGGATCATGGTAGGTCTCCGAAGCAGATGCAAACTCAGGCATCCCCTGCCTTCCTTCAAAAAACCCCATTACCCACAGAAGATTCATGATTGAATGTAGAAAGTGACCTGATGAGCAAGATAGATCAGCTAGCTGGGGAAAGGCTTATATGCTATCACTATCATCACCGTCACCACCACCATCATCATCACTACCGCCCCCACCACCATTGTTACCACCACCATCATCATCACTACCACCACCACCACCACCACCACCACCATCATCATCACCACCAACACCATCAACATCATCATGATCATCATCCTGGATGGATTAATGGAATTACTCTGATATCATTAGAGCTATTAGAAAACGATGTATGCCAAGTGCCAAATGAATGGGAAACACAAAACAGAAAAGTTCAGAGAAGGAGAGTCCACCAAAGGTTTTGAAAAAGTCTAATCTTTGTTTGGACCATAATTATGGTCATAATCAGATTGGCAGAGAGAAGTGAGGTATCAAACTCCACTCAGGCAGAATGCATAAGTACGAGATGAGACCTAGTGGGGTCTTGCTGTCTGAGGGAGCTGTGACTCAGAAAGCTCCTAGAATGGCATGTGGAAAGCTTATGAAGTATCAGTCTATCAGCTGTGCTTCACTTCTGGTAGCGTCCTCTGTCTGCTCCCCTCCCCCACAGTACTATGTCTTCATTTCCCTGCTCTTTTCTCTTATACACAAGTGATGATCATCCACTTCTTGTGCTTCTTTTCTGAACCCAAATGTCCTCATCTATAAGACATGTTTAAGAGCCTTTGGTGCTTCTAACATTGGATAAGTCTGGCTTGCACTCAGTCTGTCCCTCCAGCTGCCAACCCCTTTCCCTGGGCAAAGAAGAATGCCAGTCAATGAAGAGAAGCATTCTTGTGATCTTCCCAGGGTCCTCTCCAAGGCCAAGGATCTTCACAGAAGGGAAGCGACACATGTTGTTCTGGAGATCTGCTCAGTGAGCTAACTCCTTCCAGCAGCATTGGCTGCCTGTCTCATGTCTCTACTTCCTGGGCTTCTGGGTTCTCCCAGGTGCTGGCTGTTCTGGAATGCATGGGCTTTGATCATGCACACAGCCACCTTAGGACAAATACATCATGCATTTAGATTAGGATTGGATTAAACAGCACAGCAGCTGCATAGAGTTGCTTTGACTCAATACCACTCAACAATATGATACAGAAACACAGGCCAGGAGGCTGTGACCATTAGTTTCTTCAAGTTCCTCTCCATCTTCCTCTGGGAACTCCTCCAGTTGATGACCACTGCTGAGAGGCACAGGAGGGACTGAGACAAATCCCATGGGCTCTGAGCTAAGTAGCTTTGGTACCCTCCACTTTATTCCATGTGTGCCTGTGGCTTAAGAACAGGATGATCTTTGCAGGTTGCCCCCACCTTCCTCTAAGCCACTGCTGTATGAAATGCAGCTTGCCCCTTCCACATTCCCATGAAGCAAGGCCTGGAGTTGTGATTACACAAAAGCTGATCAGCAGAGATGAATCTCAAATCCGGCTTAAAAGCAATCCATAGGGACGTTGATGGCCATGCTTCTGTGAGGTCATTTGGTTTACAAGAGACAAAAAAGATGTGTTCCCTATAAGGTCAGTGTGTAGGTGTAAAGATCATTCATCATCCCCTACTATTTTATTTATGTCCCTATCTAGTGGGACTGCCAGGATATCAAGATCCTCTTGAAAAATGGTCAAATTGACTATGAGACAGGTTAAAACAAATCTTGTGTGCCTTTTGGTACTCTTTCTAGTGCTTTTGAACCAACCTAAGCCCTGTTATTTTGCCATCTACGTTCTTCCTTTTCTCCCTATTGGAGAATGTGTAGTTTTTAACGATGGGCCCATTACAGAAGTGACTGCCTTGTGCATCTATTTTTGTATACACAATGAACCCCTCAGGATTTGGTTGGGATATAAGCAGCTGCCTTGGATGGATCACAAGGCTTAAGGGAGGGACCAAAGACAAGAGGGAGTCAGCACCAAAGCTCGGAGTTCACTTGATGGGTGTCCTAACAAATTTGACCTTGGGGTATTCCATGTTTAGTGAGAGGAGTTTAGAGAGCGGTGGGGAATTCCCTGTTTCTAATCAAAGCTTCTGCAGAAGGGCTGCTATTCTAGCTATCTCCTGCCTGGCTGTTCCCCTGTGCCCAGAGGTAAGTTGTCAGATCTATGCTAAGGTTGCCACTTAAAAACAGAGCTGTGGTCTAGACCCTCTCAATTGGCTACAACAGCCTCTTGTCTCAGAGTGTAGAGGCTCATGGGCTTTGAATACAGACAAGAGAGAAGAAAGCATGCAAAGTGTAGCGACAGTCATCTTGGATGTTGGTATGGGGCACTCTGCCTGTTGTCTCCTGTAAGTGAGTTGGTTGGTTGAGTTGAGTTGAGTTGGTCTTTAAGGACACGGCAGTAGTATACTGAAGCCAGCTCCAGGCCAATGGCAAGAGCCAGTGTGTACAACTCTTCCCTTCTCTACAATGGTGGCTTAGAGTTGATAGGTTATAATTAAAAACATTTTTACCAAAGATTTCTGTCATCTGACTGTTAGGAATACTTATTCTTCCTTCCTACTGATACTATATGGTCAGTTTTGGTAGGCACATTTTGAAGGACGTTTTTTATAAGCTAATGATGCTAGAGAGCATGGAGGTGGGGTGAATTGGAGGAACTCAGAAAATTCTGCCTGGCCAATATAGAAGTGGCACCTTCTCAAATATTATCAGTGGCTGGGCAATGTCACGGGGACCAGGTGGGTAATGATGCACAGCTGTGTGCAGGACTTCTGAGCATTGTTTGAGAATAGGAGTGAAGCTCCTGGGGATAGAGGAGGGGCAAGGGCCTCCTGAACCCCACCCTGCATCTTCCTCAGCCCTCAGCCTGCCTGTTTCTTGAGTAAAATGGGGCTTGCATTCCCTACTTCGTAGGAAGACCATAAGGTCAAAAAGTGGAACCGTTCTTTGTTCCTTAGAACTAAGTGGTGGGGGCAGGGGTTTCAAATGAACACAGGTGGAACTTTTAAAGATGATTACTGTGCCAGTAGCAACATGTTTACAGGAAGTCCTCAAGCTGGCTCTCCATCTGTCACAGAAGTAGGAGAAGGGGATTCCTGCTTTGGGGGGAGGGCTTTGATCTGGACCTTCCCCTCTATGCAAAGCCTTTGAAACCAAGACTGTGTTCTGGGCAAGTATCTCACTAGTATATATGTATATATATATATTTTTTTTTGACACATAATTCTGTCAAATAAGTGACATAGTCTCGATTCTGTGTTTTTCATTGTTGCTGAGTTGTTACAAGAGGCCATTGTATGAACCTTTGCAGGTCTATGAAAGCAAAGCTATTTTTATCAACCTCATACTCTACACCGTTCTTGTTATAACAAAGACACTTTAATACCTTGAAATAGGACAATATTCTTTGTGACTTGATTATCAAGCACCCTTTTTGCATCCAATACAGTAAAGGGATGGTACTTAATTAAAAGCTAGCCTTCCAAGAGAGCGCCCATGTCTTAGAATTGTGTTATTCAGTGTCCCATGAGGCCGAGGGTTAACTAAAGAGAATGGTCATTATTGACACACACATTTTTTTCCTTTTAGATATATCAAAGGTGAGTGGGTCTATACAGTCAGACCCGCCTTCCCATTTCTATAGATCCTTCTAACTTAAATCAAACCTTGCTTCATTTAATGTACACTCTCCTACCCCACCCCCACTGCCCATGTAGCAGTAAATCCTCTGCTGGTCAGACTATGGATGCCTTCTACTCTCTTGTTTTGAAACTAGATATTTTGTTTTGTTTTTTTTTTTAATCGGCTAGGCATACTCCGGAGTTCCTTGCCTAGTTACAAGTGAGGCACAGCAACGGCTGGCTCCAGGAACAAGTTCACAGTGATTATGGAATAACTGATTCTAAGTGACTACTTCCCCAAGCCAGGCTTTAAATAGCAAGAAACACAGAAAGAAAACATAAACTTCCTTCCCTGAAAAGCCAGTGAGTGATACAGGATTTGCTGGCTCCTGCATTGTGCCCAGAGCCTCAGCATGTCTCTGCCATGTGTATGATACATTGCACCCAAGTGCCAGCTGGGCTCTAGGTAACTCCCGTCTTTAGTGACAGAGCATGAGCCTGGAGTCTGAAAATGGTCTGTGTGAGCATCAGGGATGTTCATCATCATCTCAAATTCAGAGGCTGTCCAAGCATGTATACCTTACAGAGTTCTTTATTGTGGGTATGAAGTGTGCTAAGAGGGTACCTGGCAGAGTGTCTCAGGTGGGGATTGAGTGTATGAAGGGTCAGTAAAGGGTGTAACTTTCCCAGAGTCAGAACGGACTTGTCTAGTGTGAGTGCAAAACATATATCACTCTGTGGTGACAATGGTAATTGTATGTGCTAATCTCTGTGCTTATGCTATACTAAAAGAACTCGGGCATCTAATTACTAAAGTCTTAGACTGAGTTAGCGGGTGCCATTTTCATTGTTCCACCTGTTACTGGGCAAAGAGCAGACCAGACACCTTCCGATGAAGTGAGTCAGAAATTCTGAGTACACGTGTTCAGAAGTGGGGTGGACTGGAAGTCAAGCACGGATGTCATTTCAGTGATAAGGACACAGGGTACCGTAACTGAGTTAGACGTTTATAGAGATACAGTCCAAGGTGACTGAATCCTTGTCGTGGGAACAGAGCCCCAACTCTCAATAGCCTGGTGGATATTAGAGTGCTTAGAAGCAAAATCATAAAGCGTTTTCAGCAAACTTTGGTTCGTTGAGACACCGTTGTTTGACATACAGACACACATATGTGCTATGTATCCCAGCCAAGAGGAGTCACCGGTGAACCAGCTGTTTCCAGAAGTTCCTATGAAATACAAAAGAGACGTAATTTTTAGCAAAACACCAGGGGCGCACATGTCCTAAGGCACTAGGCCTGCTTCATGGAAATCAAGCCTGTTTTACAAGGACGTTCTGTTTCCTCACTCTAATGAGAATGCCTTGTGCAGCTTCATCCGGGCCTGCAACGTGTCCCCACTCATGACAAATCTGCTTAGAAAACAGCCCGATGTCCTGATCCTTGAATTTTCGATCTGGCCCCAGGACATATGATCCTTGTATCCCTAGGAAACAGAGGGACTCCTTCGGAAGGGGCAGCAAGTGGGCTGTGCAGTAACTCAAAGAGATTTTTCATTTCAGTCAATAGAAACTAGTTTATGCAAGTCCATAGGTTCAATGTTTCATGCTAATCACAGCAACAGCAGATTAGCAGAACAGGTTAGTTAATTAAAGTAGTCAAACTAAGAGTGAGACCCTGACTCACTGGGATGGGAATAGGATAGAAAGGAAGAGAGAAGGACACCTGATGGCTTTCACATGCACACAGAGGCAAGAATATCCATATTTACATCAGCATACAACACATACACACACAGACACACATATACATGTACACACCACACACACATGGGCACGGGGGTGGGGTGGGGAGAGAGAGAGGAGACAGATCCAGGGAGAGAGAGACAGAGAAACGGAGACAGAGATCAAAGTAAAGTAACCTATTGTAACTTCTCTAAAAATATTTAGTAATACTTCTGATGAAAACCCTAAGCAGATTTAAAGTACCTAGCCAAGAACCCATGGACAAGGAATTAAATCCCCTCAGGAGAGGGCTTACCATTATTAACTTGCCATAGTATCAAACTGCATTCTAGGTACTTACCTGGAGATCTATAGACTGGGGTGAATCTCATCCCTCATCAGCTAGCTTCTTTTGTTTTGCAGTAGATGATGATCAATGTAGAGACTTACAGCTGGTCAGGGTTCATGGCATTAGTAACTGCAGTGTGCAACCTTATCATCTTGGACATCCATGTCACACTCCCTCCCTCCATGGCTCGGGAGGGAAGAGGGAATATTAATTTTCTACGAGCCAGAGGCTGGGAAGGAGCACTAGGAAACTGCCTCTGGTGAGTTCTTGGTGCTGTGGCCGCTTGGACAAGACTATAGATCAAGCGAGTCAAAAATTCAGCATAGGTGGGAGAGGGTCTCAGAAAACACCGCCCCTAGCTAAGGAGCACTGGTAGTTGAAGGGTACTGGAGCAGGGGCATTCAGTTTTCTTTAAACCAGCTGCCCATGGGAGGGTGCCCACAGTCTAGTGTCCATGTGGACCCATGCACATACGGACAGCATTGACTAAACTCAATAGCATATGAGTAAAATGTATCAGGTTAAAAATGTCATAGTGCAGATCCTGGAAACAATTTAATGTGGAGATTGGGGTTGATATGATCAAAAGAAGTTGTACTAATGCATGAAATTCTTGAAACATGAATAAAAGGAGAGGAAAGCCTAAGTGGTGGTATTTGTTAGATTAAGACTGTCCTTTTAAAGTTTTAGGGCTGACAAG
Organism: Acomys percivali; assembly: GCA_907169655.1. Classification (NCBI taxonomy): domain Eukaryota; kingdom Metazoa; phylum Chordata; class Mammalia; order Rodentia; family Muridae; genus Acomys; species Acomys percivali. The sequence goes on from OU015744.1 coordinate 9,850,853, forward strand.
ATCTCTCAGTAGCAAAGGGCTGGTGATACAATCCTGACACCCGAGGTTGGATTTTATAGTATATAGTATAAGGGTAGCCAACTCCCAAAAGGTAGGTAGGTATCATATGACCCGTGTTTGCTCATCATGGCACACATACTACTGAACTCATACCCCCCCACACACACAAACACACGCAAAATAAATAATAAATAAATAGGTAAATATTTGTCTTACGAGGGTTGTTCCCTTCAAAACAGGAGACCCCATCTTCCTTCTCTTCTTTGATTAAAGTAATTGCATTTTTCTGTAAAGTTTTCTTGTATTTAGGTCCTTCATATCCCCTCTCTCTCTCTCTCTCTCTCTCTCTCTCTCTCTCTCTCTCTCTCTCCATTTTTGAGACAGGGTTTCTCTGTGTAGCCTTGGCTGTCCTGGACTTGGTTTGTAACCAGGTTGCTCTTGAACTCATAGAGATCCACCTGCCTCTGCCTCCCTGAGTGTTGATGGATGCCATGGTGTCTGGCTGGTCCTTCATTTTCTTAGGAGTAAATTTGCTTTTGCTGCTTATGCAACATAAAGGTCTTGGAATATCTATATATATGGATTAGCATGCTTCATACCGGTAGTAACGAGTGTTTGAAGGTAGAGTGTGTTTCCCATTTCCCTTTATTGTTAAAAGTGATTATTATGCTGCGGGTTTTTAAAATATGAGCTATCTCTTTCCCCTTAATGCCTACTTTATGTATTTTTGTGGTGGAATGTGGGGGTCAAGTGGGGGTGTATGTGTACTTATGAGGGCTAGATACTGACATTAGATGGCTTTATTTATAGCTCCCCATTTTTTTGAGGCAATGTCTGCCCCTGAACCTGGAATCCAATGATGGACTAGACTGAATGAAATCTACCTGTCTCTTCCTCCCAGTGCTGGGACCACAGGAGTTTGTTTTCATGATTGGCATTTTAGAAGCGTCTTAGTAATCCTAAGTTAGATTCTCATGTTGTCCAGCAAATATTTTACCCAATGTCTTTCTATTGGATTATTCTTTTTTTCTTCATTCATTCATTCATTCATTCATTCTTTCTTTCTTTCTGAAACAACTTTCTACTGTTTATCTTGGTAGGTGTCTCTAAAAAATTAAGACTTTCCTCGGTGGGATGTGTGGTGACCCATGATAGCGTTGAGATTACTGGCCATGCCACATACAAAGAATGGCTGCAAATTAATGTACTCTTCAGCTTTAAATGAAATTGAATGTACTCTATAGATCTGTCATTTACAACTATGTGACTTTGAATAAGTGATTTCGTGTTGCTAGGTTTCTGTTTTCTCCTTTGTAAAACAGTATAATTATAGTGCCATTTTATGAGGCCTTTTGAGAGGATTTAATATTATTAGCCTTTGGAAATTTGTAGGGATTCCCGGATTCTCTTACAATGTCTGTGACGTGGCACAACTTCATTTGCTCAAAGAGGAATGAGACAGGGAGGTCTAGAAGAAGCCAAGGAGAATGAGGGAGGGGTGGGGAGAAGCAGGGAGGGAGGGAGGGGAGGAGGGGAGAGCGAAAGAAGAAAGAAGAAAAGGAGGTGGAGGCTAGACACAGAGGGCTGCAGGAAGAAGTGGATTAAGCTTGGCCAGGAAGAGAAGAGGCATGCAGTTCCTAGCAGTATTCACAGCAATGCACACCAGGCATCAGTGGTTTTTGTATCTGCAAGACCCAAAAGCATAGTTCTTTGGGCAAAATGAACTCAAGTTCAGGAAAAAAAAATTGCTAAGAACAAGTTTAAGAGGCAAAGCCATTGCCCCCCAGTGTTAGGCTGCAGTGATTTGCAGGGAATTCTGACTCCTCTCTTGATAGTGGGGGCCAGAGCTACCCAGAAGGCCAGGGAGAAAAGTTGGGATAGCCCATGACAAGGTTCCTGTGTGGGGATGGCTGTAGGCTGTTACAGTTGCTCTGAGTTCTTGGTAGGTTTCTGGCTAAGATTTCCCCGTTTTATCAGAGGCTTATAAAAGCAAAACTGCCTGTAACTACAAGGTTCAGCTAGTACTGATCCCACCTTGGCTTTATTTGCTTTACATATCCATCTGTAACTGTGATTGATTGCTCCAGATTTGGCTCTAGGAACCGAGATTCTCTGCCAAACTGCTACACCGAGCAAAACGTTTGCTTCCAGACCTCAGGTCCTTTCTGTTATCTTATGTATTCCCTACCACTAAGTGAATGTAGAGGTTCACCAAGGAAATGACAATTATAAAGCATTGATGCATGTTTTAGAGCTACATAAGCCGATCATCTGGTCAGTTGTAAGTAGAGTTCATTGAGAGATAAGAAAGTGGTAAGTGTGGATGGTCTCCAAGAACGAGGCTTTGGTTTGCCTATGTGTGATGACAGAAAGCTGCTCTATTGGTGTTTTACTAACACTGCAAACTGCCCACAGATGCTTGTGATATGACTTTTTAATTTTGTTAAAATGAAAGACTTACGGCCTGGATTGTCCCCTGGAGATGTAGCACATCTTAGCTCTTCCTCTTCCTGGAGCAGGAGGAGAAGTCTTTCTTTCTTTTTCTTTCTTTCTTTCTTTCTTTCTTTCTTTCTTTCTTTCTTTCTTTCTTTCTTTCTTTCTTCTTCTTCTTCTTCTTCTTCTTCTTCTTCTTCTTCTTCTTCTTCTTTTTCTTCCTCTTCTTCTTCTTCTTCTTCTTCTTCTTCTTCTTCTCCTCCTCCTCCTCCTCCTCCTCCTCCTCCTCCTCCTTCTTTTCTCTCTCTCTCTCTCTCTCTCTCTCTCTCTCTCTCTCTCTCTCTCTCTCTCTCTCTCTCTCTCTCTAAGCTTTTGTTTGGCTTTTCAACACAGGGTTTCTCTGTATAGCCTTGGCTGTCTTGGATTGGATTTGATACCATGCTGGCCTCGAAATCACAGAGACCCACATGCCTCTCTGCCTCCCCAAGTGCTGAGGTTACACGCTCGCACCACTGCGCCCGGCTGAGATGCACTTCTTTAAACACGCAGTGTGTTGAACTTCAAAATGAACCAAGAGGACATCTCTGTCAGCAAAGCAGTGAGGGAAGAAAGAGCGTGAATTTTCCTGTCAGTGGCTAATGCCAGGCAATAAAGGATGTTCTCAAATGAGGTCTGTTCACACACGTAATCTACTTCTTGACAGAGATGCTTACATTAGCATCTCATATGTGGCTGGCTGGCTAAATCCCTTTCCAAGGTAAATTCTGTATAAGGGGTCTTCTTCTTAAGGAAAAAGTTTTCAAGTTAAAAGTTCAAATCAAACATATAAAATACTAGTAAAAAGTATACTGTTAGGATGATGTGGGGTCAGGACCTGGAATGCCCCTGTTCTCACACACTGCTCAGTAGTCAAGGAATTTGTGTAACCTAGAGTCCTTTGGGGCATTGCTCTATAGGCTTTCTACTTGGTTCACCACAAAATGTGGAGCTGCATCATGGAGAACCCGAAAAGACCTCCCACAATACATGTTCCAAGCAGTGGCGGGGTCTGTGTGATTATTATGATATACTGAACAGGAATGTGCATTAGCCAAGCCAGACCACGGCACTCTGCTATCTATGGCTAATGAGCCACAGAGATGACCCAACCCTCTTAAACATGTTTTTACTGACATGTTTAATAAATGATTATAATTAGCCTCCATGTCACCAGTTTATACCAGATCTCCCTAGTAAACTTCCTGCACAGTATCACCAACAACTTTCAATCTGAGGAACAAAGATTTGGAAAGAATTACAGGGGTAAGTTTAAAATGGGCATCATGGGTGCGTGTAAAACTAGGAATATGTTGCATAGATGTGGTGTTTCTTTAGCTATTTCTTAGAAGATGAGCTACACTCGCTTAAGTGTGTGTCTTGCTAAACTTCAGAATACCAGATCCAAATAACACGAGCAAGACTCATCATCTGAATAGGTTCTAGGCTAGCCACAACATCCAAATGTGTAAGCACACTACTGTTAAGGCCAGGTGTGCATATCTGCAGAGCTGTACATGAAATATTAAAGCAAAAATTGTGAAGACTCTTTTGTCTGCATCTCTAGGGAAAGTAAGAAGGCTTTGCCACAGAACTTACCTGTAAACATTATAACCACATCTTTTAAAATACAACACAAGGCAAACACAAGCAACGGAGTCCAGGCCAGCTTGCAATTATATACAGTGATTGCTATATTTGCAGACCCTTGCAAATCTTTGAGTCAATAGCCTGGATGTAAAGCTGGTGATGTCAGTGGTTTCAGGTTTGACCATTGGAGTTCCAGGAGGATGAGGGGATTTAGCAAAAGGGCACAACCCAACTAGGATGACAACGACAAGTGTGTCACTTGCTTCTTAGGATGGTAAGAGGCCTTCCTTGGACTCTGCACTACGTACATGAAATGACTTTGTAGTTAGAATTGATACCTACTCATTTAGAAGGTTGCTTACACTTAACTTGAATGAATATTTGACTTCTGCCTCAACGGGATTTCAAACTCATGTAGCACTTTACATAGTCATCTGTGCACAGTCTGATTCATAGGCTGGTAATGAGGCCATAGTACAAGACAATTTCAGTGTCCTATCCTCTGATTTTCAGAGGTATAGACAAGCTTTCTGAGAGGGTGTGGTTTTAAGGTTGAGCTGTTCGAGGGGGGAGAAGCAGAATAAATAGTATCTCCTTTATCTCTCTCAAATCTCTAACATGGTGACCATTTGGGGTGCTAGGATGTTGTAAGAGTAGGGCCAGTGGGAACAAAGACTTCATTCAGTTAGTAGAAAACCAGGATGCAAGGGGGTTACCCAATCCTAAAATGATCTCATTTCCTCCACTGTGTTTCATGCCTTGTACATACATAACCCTGTTTCGCTTATCATACCTATGAAGAGGAGCAGCCAGCTGGTTTAGTTGCGGATCCCTCACCCTAATGTTTGCCTTTGTACCCTCCATGCTGGCAGACAGTGAAGTCGTCCATTGTTCATTGACAAAGTCCTCTGCTGGGACCTCTTTCCTTCTCCATCCTGAGTCCTAGCAAACCTTCCATTCTTCTTGTTCCTTTCTGTGCCCCAGCCCTCCACCTGCAGATTTCTGAGCATCTAGGACTTAATTTCAGGGGATAACATCAATATTAAGATGCATATATAAAATATAATGCACAGTACTTTCCTTCGGTTATGTCCATGAATCTTTCTGAACTTTTTTTCCCCTTTGCAAAGGGAAGGGTGGGTCCCCATCTCTAGGACCCCAGCCAGGTATGTAATTGGATAGTTGTCTTGGTTTGCTGGCAACAGTTCTCTGCCTGAACATAAGTTGCCCTAGCTTTTTCTGTGGGTGAAATCATTAGTAAAACACGATTTAGCCTCCCTCCTGCAGCTAAAGTAAGAATCCGATGGCACTGAATGGAATAGAGAGAAAAAGTTCATTTTTCCACAACATTGAAAAAAAAAAAAAAAGAATGAATGAATGACAGGAGGTGGGAGGTAAGGGTAACAAGAAGGCTCGTTTAAGGAAAGGACAATATCTTTGAGAGTAAATTTGGACGGGGGCCCTTTCTTCTCCCCGGAGCCATCTTACTGGGTTCCTTTGCTTGCCTGTCTCTAGATCTATCCATTATATATTCATGCTACACATCAGCATCTCTATTCCTGTCCAACAGGGTTGAATTTTCTGGGAAGAATGAATGAATTAGAGGGTCCGAGGAGGGTCCCCCCCCTGGAGTTGAATTTTTCCACTGTTGTATCTGAACCGAAACTCTTCTGGACTAATGTTCAAAATGACCTGTATCCTTACCCTTTTCTGTATTGGTAAATCCTTTCCCAGAACAGGGTCTGCTGTCAGCCAATAACTATGTGGCAATATGGCCTCCTCCATCTACCCTGGTCGGTGTCTGCTTTCACTAAGGGACCAGCAGAGGAGGAGGAATGGAGCAGGGGAAGAGAAGGAGAAGAGGTGTGCTGCACGCTTCGCTCCACTGGCAAACTTTAGTCGCTATGGAGTTGTGAGGTAGAAGGCTTACTCTTTGAAGGGACAGATTTAGAGCCAATGTGGCCAATGTGCTTGTTGATTGCAGTGACTTGGTGAGGGAGCCAAAGGGACAATCCCATTCAGAAGGAATGCACTAATAAGAGCACAGACGGTCTCTGCTTTGGAAGCTGAGCAAGCCTTTTCTCCTCTCTTCTGCAAAAAGCTGGATCTTCCCTTCATCTTTCTCCAAATCTCCTTTGGAGTTTAGCGAGGCAAAAACCTACCCTGAATTTATGCCAAGAGAGAGCTTGCAGCTCTTTAAAAATGGAAGGCGGGGTCATCTTCTAACATTTGAATGTGAACTCTTCTGGAGAGCAGCAGGATGTGTTGGGAATGACACTGGTCCGAGCAGGGCCCCAGGAAAGCTCCATCCTTCACTGGGAAATGAGAACATTTTCTTTCTTTTGCCTTTTAAATGAAATTCTGTCTGCCCTCCTCGCTGCACCTGCTCAGCCCTCTAGCTGAGAATGCTGCAGACATTTAACCATCCTGGGAAAAGCCGGGATCCTTTTCATTAACTTTAGCCTGATTGAAGTCCCCAGAGCTCAGGTGGATTTCATTTTCCTCTTCTCATTCTCTGTCTATCATGGATACTCCCCGTACAGCGAGGCTGTCATGGGCATTGAACTGATTCCCAGTGGCACCAAAAGGATACAGGCCAAAGTGGCAAACGATAGTGGAGAAGGCCCAGGGTCTGTATTTGCATCGTTCTTTGTTTGTTTTAAAGTTATTATTGTTATTATTATCATTATCATTATTACTCTGTGTGTGCATATGTGTGTGCGTGTATGCATGCATGTGTGTGTGTGTGTGTATTCTTACATCTTTCAGATGTTTACTCTTTCATTACACAATGAGTTCCAAGAGTTAAACTCAGGTTGTCAGGATTGCACTGCAAACACTATTTTTTTTTTTTTTTAAACCACCGAGCCATCATCTCTCCAGCCTCTGAATCTGTGTGCATCTTTCCTATGCTTCAGTTCCAAATGAATCTCTGAGAATTTCTGTCTCATCCTTGGAAGCCAGTAGCCAGTGCTATGTAGACAGAGAGACAAAAGCAAATGTTTATGCTGAGGAGCTGAGGTTCAGAAGATGACTCTGGGGGACCATCTTGATCTCACTGTCAGCTCCCCGCCATAAATAATATTCATTTTGTGTTTGTTTTAGTGACAAACTGTCTGGTTTCTAGTGAACCAGCATCTAACAATTGAGGAAGGTGGAACCACTGTGGACGAGCCAGGAAGTGGGACCCAGAGAGATCCCTCTATTATGTTACATTCCCTCATCCCAGGTCCCCAGAAGAGGTGGCTTCTGAGCACCTCCCAGAATCTTTCTACTGCTTGATTCCAGTCCCAACATTAGGATTGAAACCCTGTGGGAATCTATGTTCTGTTGGCCTGTGATTTTGAAATACAAGAGGACTTTTTCCTGCCCCGGAAACTCTGATTGACACCTGAACAGCACACTTTAAATACCCAACAACCAGCACTTTCTCCTGTACAAGTGCAGAGTGGGCATCTATTTGGGGAACATTCCTATCATGGGTTCATGCTCTCTACCTGAAATTTTCCATGTTTGGTGATAGCATGGCTAGAACCAGAGAGCCCAGAGGACAGTCAGTGTGACGGAACATAAGCCAGGCTCCAGCATACTGCCCTGAACATCCGGGCTCATTTCTAAGAGAGGTCACAATACTTCCAACTGGATGTTTCAGGCCAGGCAGTATCTTCCATGATCATTAAACTGTGAGTCAAATGCTTGGCATCTCCAAGGAAAAATAATTGAGGCATTTAGACTTTACTTAAACTCCACCATCCCTGACGTCACATTCCTTCGTCTTCCCACTCAGCACAGATAGACAGACAGGCATATCAGAATCTCATCTAGCCATTAAACAGGTCACCATTGCATGGGCAGAAAACCAAGAACACCATTCCTGGCTGGTGGTGGATCTATGTGTTTTTTAGCCTGCTTCCTTGCGTGTTTCTCATCCTTAAACTTAACATGTGACTCCTACGCTGAAGTTAAAGCCAATATTCTCTCCCGTCACCAAGAACAGATAAAAGAGCTGGTTCCTAGCACAAGAGCTCATTAATGCATTCTAACCTTGAGATGCTCTTCACACAGAGAATGTCTGGGTGCTGAGTACTATTTCCTTTTGTCAGCTTGAAGGATATCTTCAGTTGTCCCTCACATTTCTCCACAGCCAGCAATTGAGTCACTCTTGTCCTCACCTCAAAGTTGACAATCTTTCCCACTTTCCTCCCAGGCCTGTTGTTCAGTGGGTTCTTAAGTGACTAAAGCTGCATGCTCAGACACTTGCTAGCACATTGAAAAGTGCAGAATTTACATAAAATAATGCATCATTCGTGTCTTGTTAGACATAGTCTCATTGGACATGTTGTTGTTAGTCTGAAAAACAAAAACCAAAAGTATGTGCAACAACACAAAATAGAAATTTAAGGAGTTAATAACTAAAACGCACACATCTGATTCCTTTCTGAGAGAATAGAAGATAAGATTTAAGATTTCCTGGGGGTGGGGGACATTATAACTTTGTTGAATACCAAAAAAAAAAAAAATGATATAACAAACCATAATCAAGCCTGCTGGATTTCTATAAAAGTGAGTTTGCTCTGTTCTCCATCCTCCACCATGGATATGAAGAAATGCCATGCATTTGAAGATGCTGTGAATACACTTGCAATTTACCCTCACTGTCAGGATTGCAGAGCTAAAAAAATGGATATTTTAGTCCCTTGTCTCTGCCACCTGGTGAATCAAAACTTGAAGGGCTGTGAGCAGTTATGACATGAATCCTATGTGCTGATGTGTGGTGGCTTTATGTTTGCATGATGCCCCTGTGACATCTTTCCTTTGCCCAGTTCTGTTAAAGGCTTACATTTTCCTGGTAAGTCGTAAAGAGTAGATGGTCATTACCAAAAAAATAAGAGTATCTTGAAGAAAGGGCCGGAGAAGGGTCATTGATCATGACAGAAGCATTATATGACTCTGTGGGATTCCTTTGACTAATGTTCTTATACTCAGCCTTTTTCCTGTGCCCACCTCAACTCTACCGAATGTGAGCAGTGGGCAGAATGTGAGTTGCAACTCACATTCACATACATACTGTAGAAGAAAAAGCCTGATCATTGGGAATGTATAATTTAAACCCAAAATATGTCCCCAGTAATGCCTAGAAAATATTACTTAACTTCAATTAGTTTTATCATGAGTAAAATGGATATACTTTCTAAATGTGGATTGATGGGTATTAGAAAGAAGGCTACATTAAAACACATAACAACACATATATGTGAAAATTCAATAATAAAACCTGGCATTTTAGATATTACCTTTCAAAATGAATAACAAAAACTATATATAAAACAGTATAATCAGTAATCAGTGTCCTGGGACCCTGGGACCCTACAATATTGATTAAGCTGAGGTGTATGTGAGAGCACGGGGGCACGAGCATGTAATTGAATCTTATCCCCCAGTTCTGTGCCCAACTGTTTGAAACTTAAGCTATGTACACTTAACTAGAATATAAAATTACAAGCAACATACAGCAAAGGGAAACCGAATCATGTAAGTGGGCAGAATTAAGAGTCAAGTTTACTGGCTTAACTTCAAGAAAGACAAAACAAAGAAACAGAAAGAAAGAGAAACAGAAAGCCTTGTTAGAAGAGCAGCACCTTTAACCGTATATGAAATAATAGCTCCTAGTTTGGTTTATCATGGGATACTTGGAGAGTAGGAAGAAACCCAGGGAATGTCTCCCTAAAGAAATGCATTTATCTGTGGAGTCACTCACATTGTATCTCACAATTCCAGGGAGCCAATGTCCCTGAACCGTAGCCTCTGATCCCTAATTTAAGCCCCTGTGGATAAGTGGTAACACATAGAATGTAGATAGGAGAAGGCAGAAAAAGGATGGGAGAAAGCCAGAGGGGCTGTGGACACACAGGAGCTCAGAGAGGCTGGGTTCCTCACGTTTTGTGACTGTGCATATAGAGGGCTGATCTGGCCTTCAGTAATGCTGCCTGGTTGTCTCGGGGATGCTGAATACTAAGAAAAACTGTTTGTTCCTTTCAGCTCCTCACAGCCAGTGACCTTGCAGCCAGTGACCTCAAAGGATTTCAGACGCAGGTGAGTCCCAGTCCTGATTGTATGTGGTTTGAGAGTGGCAAGATCTGTAGGTAAGTTGTGAACAGGTGGACATGACAAGTGGGCCGAAGTTTCACTGTGGGCCTTCTGCCTACTCTACTCCAGGTGCTGAAGAAAGGGTGACCTGGTTTGCATTCCCCCTCCCCAGCTCTTCTCTTACCTCACCATTGACAAAATGATTTATTTTTCTACTCTGACTTTCTTAATGTGTCATAGCGAAAAACAAAGCCAAACCCATTTAGGTCAAGATGTTTAGAAAGTGGGGTTAACACAGAGCTCAGTTAAAGGAAACAAAGTGAAATTAGGTTGGGGTTCTCTCTGTCTCTCTGTCTCTCTATCTCTGTCTCTCAGTCTCTGTCTCTGTCTCTCTCTCCATACCACCCCCCTCTGGACTGTATGTTTATGGTTCTATAATATTCATGTGCAAATGCCTGGTAGTCTCATTCTGGGGGCCAGTCTAACCTAGACTCCCACAAAGGCAGACACATAAGTGTTACTGACTGTGGTTGGGGACCAGTAACATTATCACTAGCTGGAGTGCTATTTGAGGATCAGTACTGGAAAATGAAAAGAGGGGCCAGGCAAAAGGTTTCTGGGAGACCAATGCCGCTGGGCATGTCTTTAGTCCCAACCCTTGGGAGGATGAGTTGGAGGCTATCCTGCTCTACAAAGCAAGTTCCAGGATAGCTAGAACTACACAGAGAGACCCTTTCTCAAAAAGGGAAGTTTTCTGGGGCACCCACTTAGCAGAGGTGAAGATGTAAATCGGTCTGTGCCTGGAAGAGAGGTTCTTATGTACATGTACACACACATACATAGATACGAATATACATGTATACACATGAGGTGTAGATGCCTTTACCTCTTCCCTCAGCTTGTAGCAGAGGCTCAGAATGAACACAAAAAAAGACATTTCTTTTTGTATGAAACTTTTTATCATCTCTCCTCACTCCTGGTTTTATAATCCCATAGTGTGCCTTTTGTAGCAAAGAACATGGCAGCGGTTGGCACTGTACTTGGGAGTGGGGAACACCTGATTTTCTAACAGCATTCCTTATATTTGGAATGCTTCTCTCTTATACCAGTTGTGTAGTGTGCTCTTACCTCACATCTCTTTTGTGGGTTATAACTTCTGGGCACCTTTTTATTGCCAGGACATCTGAAGACCCAGATCTCATGTAAAATAGCCCCATGTTACACAGAATAAAAACAGCAACAGAGAAAGGGCAAGGCAAACTGTCAAATTCATGGGCCTCTAGCAAAAGACAAGAGCAGACCTGAAAGCCAACAGTGGTGGTCACAGTGTTTGGGAGGCAGAGGCAGGTGGATGGATGGATGTGAGTTGGAGGTGCCCCTGATCTACATAGTGAGTTTCAGGACAGCCAGGGCTACAGAGTAGAAAGATCCTGTCTCAAGCTAGTTAAAAATAAGAAAGAAAAAGAAAAAAGGGTCAGAATATCAAAAACAAAGGAAAAGGAATAGATTTGAATATCGTATTTGGGGTGTGTTTCTGTCTGAGTCTATTATAGATGATCAATAAGGCTTTCTTGCCAGTCAATGAAAACCAATAAGGAACTAAATGCTATTCACTTATGCATACAAACTTCCAATGGATCTGAAAGAATGTGAAACAAAAGCGAAAGACAATCAACATTGACCCACTGACCCACTTCCCTCCCACATCCATGACCCCCTCCCATGCAATGACAACACAGCTAAAGGTTTCCTTTTACTTTAAATTCAATTTAAAAAAATTTTTTTATTATTTTTTATTAAAGTATAATTACATAATTTTTCCCTTTCCTTTTCTCTCTCCAATCATTCTCATGTACCTCGCAGACTTCACTCTCAAATCTGTGGCCTCTATCTTGGTGTGTGTGTGTGTGTGTGTGTGTGTGTGTGTGTGTGTGTGTGTGAAGAGAGAGAGAGAGAGAGAGAATGATTACTAGTGTGCCAGTGTTTACATGTAGGTATGTTTTTGGCACAGCATATTTGTGACTTGCTCACATCTTCCCATGATTATGTAGCAATATCCTCAGATTCTAGATTTAAAATGAACTGGTAAACCAAGGCAAAGGTCAACACATCTGAGGCTTGTCTACTGCTTTGGAAGGCAGGACCCTAGAGAGGCACTATCCAAGCATGGCTACAGGCTCTAGTGCAGAGGCTCAGTATCCAGCTAGTTTCTTCCCCCACATTACTCCACTCTCATGTCACCCCCTAAGGCTGGACACACATGTTTTAGCTTCTCAGGCCACCATTCTCAAGGCCAGGAAGTTCTGTCACTCTGGTGGGTGGCCTACTAGGCTTGGTCAATGTTAACTTCCCAGTGTTATTCTTAAATCCAAAGGGCAGAGCTGTGTTTCAGGTCAACACCAGGCATTGAGAATGTTTCCAAATAGAAGCTGAATGCAGCCTACATGGATTACATGGACGTTTTCACTTCCAGGAACCTTCACTGACTGTGGGATAGAACCTGGGAAGATCCCTTACTGGCATGACTGATTAGCCCCTCTGCAATCCACAATTTTTATTTGAATGTGCACAGCTTTTGTTTTTTCCTCAATGCCTGTTTCAGTTGCATCCTCCTTAAGAACCAGATTTCTTCACTAAGTTTTAATGAGTTTAAAGTGTAAAATGGCGACTATATTGGGCAGGACCATTCTGTCTCTATCTGCTCTTCTTACTGCATTTTGGTAAAGCAGAGGAGGATAAGGGATAAAGACTTCTTTCCTCTGTTGCTATTTTCCAAACATACCTTGCTCTATCCTGGGACCATACATGTAACTTTTCATGCAGTGCTTAAGTACCTAAGCTACTATATATTGAGGATGGGTGGTCTTCACCAAATCGGTGAGTTTGATCTCAGGACCACAGGTGGATTTGTGCTGTAGTGAGGGCTGGCAGGTGTGACATCTCAGGGAGTTTTCAAAGCCTAGATCTAAAAGCTTCTGAACTCCACCCCCAAACCACCTGGCAGTTCTGAGGCAGCTGACTCACAGAAAGGTCTGTCCTTTCTAGTCTTCAGAGTCAAAATGAGAACACACTTTCCCTTTGTGAAGCCAGTGTTCTCCATCCCTGAGAGAAACAAGAAGAGATGACTACTTCTTCTTCTTCTTCTTCTTCTTCTTCTTCTTCTTCTTCTTCTTCT
>OU015744.1:9864183-9882939 GCA_907169655.1 Acomys percivali
TCTTCTTCTTCTTCTTCTTCTTCTTCTTCTTCTTCTTCTTCTTCTTCCTCTTCCTCCTCCTCCTCTTCTTCCTCCACCTCCTCCTCCTCTTCTTCCTCCTCCTCTTCTTCTTTCTTCTTCTTCCTCCTTCTTCTCCTCCTTCTCCCCCTCTCTCCCCCTCCCTCCCTCCATACCTCCTTCCTTCTCTCCCTCCTTCTCCTAATACAAAATCTACAAGTATGAATTTGGAATGCACAGAGAAACAAAACAAGTTTCCTCTTTTTCTACCACAGAAACATAGATGATGGCATCCAGGGGAATTCTTTTACTCTTTGTCCCTCAAAGCCCTGTATATTTATTGGAATTTCAGTTGGCACAAGTTACATTTACATTGTTACTTTCTTTTTTTTTGTTGCATCTTTCCATATCACTGGAAGGTTATTTTTGCACTTGTTGCTAGAACCTTCCTCAATTTCCCAGTCCATGATCACTAGGCATTCTATCCCTTGTAGCATCCAAGGAACCATTCAATGTAGACACTAGAACAAAGTCCTCTCACCAGGGACATGAAGAGCGTACAGTTCTTCATGTCATTTCTATTTTATTTATGACTTCCCACCAAGATGTGGCAGTTGCTTAGACTTTGTAGACATGTTGTGTGCATGCTTGTGGGGGCCCAGATAGGAGTATAGTACAGAGAGAATTGCAATGAGGGGGCCCAATGAGGCAGCAGCTTTTCAAGTCCATCTGTGGTGTTGGGGGGAGCCATGACTTTAGAAACAAGCTCTGCTCATAGAGGAAAGACTACAAATCTTGGTCGTTGCCTTCTGTAAACTCTCCATCATTGCAAAGGAAGCCTTTCCTTTAGGGGAAATGGTGTAGTACCACAAGGATGGGACAAGCGTAAGAGCGACATATGAACTATAGCAATCTATAATGGGCATCTAAAATGTTAACTGCTATTATGGTCATGGGCACACAGGGACTGAGACATAGATACAGGAAACTCTAGTGCTGAGAACATAGGGATTGTGTGTCTCCCCACACAACAGTCAACCCTGTGAGACCTTTGTGTGTGTCTCTCTTTGGCATACACAATCACCACCCCTCTCCCTGGAACCGTTCTGATTTTAGAATGTTCTACCAAAAACATTATCTTTGATTGTGAGAAAGACGTTAGTGACTTTGCTGGTCATTTTTCGTGTGTGTGTGTGTGTGTGTGTGTGTGTGTGTGTGTGCGTGTATGTGTTAGAGAGTATTTGATTGTTGTGAGGATTAAATAAGACAATCTGCCAGAAAGCCAGTAACAGGAAGCCTGTATGAGTGATGGATCCAGGCATTTCTTCCACTGTGGAAGTACAGAATAAATTATTAAAAATGGAGACAAACAGCAGAGGAAATCTATAGAGCAGACCTGAAAGTTTGCCAAGTAGAGGTATCAGCCAGACCAGAAAAGGCGAGAAGAATTCTGAGGTGGGACCTTTACTCCAGGGCAAGAGACTCCTATGTGAAACCTAAGCCAGCGTGCCAAGCCTGCCCTGTGTTCTGGAGACATGGAAGCAGTTTAACTTTTGTGCCTGTTTCTAAAGGGACCATAGTAAAAAATACTTGGTGATTGAGTTAGAGCCAATTTGCAGGTCTTAGAAAACTAGAAAAATAGACGTTAAAAATTAACTATTTTAAACTTTTCAAATTTACTATATTATATGTGTGTGTTACATTATGGGGTATAGATATATCCACAAAGATGATACATCATAAAAATGGTACTTTTGGCAGAACTTTCTAAAATCTAGACCTGTTTCAGGAGGGGAGGTGTGCTTTTGTACATCAAAGAGAGTAGTATCACACTAAGTTCTTCAATAGGTTTTTGTTGAATGATCTGTACACACATACACACACACATACACACACATGTACAGAAACACACATACACACAGACAAGCACACACATGCATGTGCACATGCATTTATAAGCTACAAAGAAGGCCCTATTGGTGTCATTGATGATTTCTGTGCTTTATAAATCTTTTCCATCAATTCTGAACTATTAGTGTTTGACCATGCATTGACAAAGTCACTGGTGATAACTCTCCAGAACTGAGATAAACTTACCTCCACACAGAATTGAGTCAGCTTTGGTAATCAGTACTGGTTCACTAGTCTTTCTTCTATATTTCCTTTTACTTTGGCTTTAATTGTGAGGGTTATTTTCAATCAAACGTCTTCCGTCATTTAATTTTACATACAATATACTCAGTTAAGCTTCTCAAGCTATTATTAGCCTTAAAAACAATCAAAAGCCATTGTCATACTTACCAAAACTACTGCTAATTCCTTAGGACTTTCTAATATCTAGTTCATATTTCTATATTTCTTTGGTTAGCTACACTATTTCAGTTTTGCTTCAGTCAGAATGAAATCATCATTATCTGACCTGACACTGGTCAGTATCAACAGATATAAAGATTAAAATGTAGCTTTGGAGTCTCCAGAGTGTCCAGCTCCCCGCGGCCTCCCACAGAATGTGTTAGCACGTGTTTATATTGCTTTCTTGAATATATATGTGCTAATGACTTACTTATTCCAAGTGGACTGATTTCAAGGTCTCTAGGAATTTTGTGAACTTTGCATGTATTATCTTACTTAATCATTACAATGATTTGTGGCATCAGTAATTATTTTACTCCTGTTCATAAGCACACAAGTGGAGATTCAGGTGTGAGGGTCACATGGTTTATAAATGTCAAAGGTGGTAAGCACACAGTGGAGATTCAGGTGTGAGGGTCACAAGGTTTATAAATGTCAAAGGTGGTATTTGAACCAAAGTATGGCTCCAGCATTAGTGCTCTTAACCATATAAGCTGTCCACTTTAATTTAGACATTCTAGTTTCCTTTCTGTTGTTTCTGTGGTTTATTTCCAGTTACAGGTTATGGTTCCTATTGGGGGAAGTCAGGGTGGAAACTCAAACAGGAACTGCATATAGGCAGGCTTGCCAGAGGAGTCAAAGAGGATGCAGCTCCCTCTGGCTCACAAGCCCATGTTTAGGTAGATTTCTTACACTGCTCATCATCATCCGCCCAGGGAGTGGAAGAGCCCACAGTGTTGTCCCTCCTTATATCAATCAGCCATCAAGACAATCCCCCACAGACATGTCCACTGTCCAATCTGATCTGGACAATCTCTTAATTGAGACTCCCTTCTCAGGTGGCCCAAGGCTATGTCAAGATAACAGGTAAAACTAAAATAGATATAAGTTCCATGGCTAAGATAATTCAGATCTAGTCTGACGATGGGTAAGATCTTCAGGTAAAACTCCATCTTGATTCCCATAAATCGTACTGAATTTTCTGAGTCTAGATTCCAGGGTAAAGGCTTTTCTACATGTTAAAGTAATAGAAAAACGGCTGCAAAACATGTTGAGTTCTTCCATTTTGGCAAAGGGTTTCTGTTTTTTAAATTTTCTTTCTTCCCCAAATTCCCAGAGGGACAGTCTTTGGTGTTTTTGTTTGTTAGGCTTTTTTGTTTTGTTTTGTTTTTGTTTTTGGATCTTCTCTATAGAAAAGAGCAGTGAGGCGAGATTGACAAGGCAATGCATATAGACATGAGGAGACACATTGGCTTATTCTCTTTGTAGGAGGGAGATCATAAAAAAAGTTCTGTTATCGCTGCCTGCTTGCTCACCCCTCCCACCACACACACTAACACTGAGAGATACCTCAGCACAAGCGGAAATTATGAGAGGAACTTGTGGGAAGCACAAAAGTCCAGGATTATCCGTAATAGTTGGGCTTGCATTGCTCTAGATAGGTCTAGACATAAGTACTTCCCGAAGCTCTCCAGGCAGCAAGTCAGGATCCTCATTTTCTGCATAAAGACTTCAGTAAAAAGGAGGACTGGAAGAGAGCAGGCATGAGCAGTCTCCTGAACAAATAGACTCTTGTGCCAGGAACATGCCTTGGACTTAATTTGCCTGCTGAAGCCTCCTTCCCATAACAGCCTTCTTAGCTGGCGACTTACTCCACCACCTTCCAGGCAGAGGGAGTTTGGCTGAGCATGGATGTTGTGCAGTGCACTCCCACATTCATCTCCTGGTTATTCCATTCAACAATTGAAATTTGCCCACGTTGTAGACTAAGCAATGGTAGTGTTTGAGTTCATGGTCTTCTTGCTATTGCTATGTTTTTCTTTAGTTTGTTTGTTTGTTTGTTTTTGTTTTGTTTTTTTTCTGGATATCACAGTATCCAAAGGGTCCATCATGATTAAACTACCTCATAGAAGGGGAAATGTGTGGGTGTGGTAGTCTTCCTTTCTCCCAGGCCTGCTTCAGCAAGGTGCATCTGTGAGTCCTCCTGGCTGAGGTGGTTGCTTTGGAAACATTTGGCTTTACTCTCAAGGCCTTTAATCTGGCTGGTTGTGTATCAGCTCAGATGTTATATCATGCTCTCAGGAGACGTGGAAGTTATTTCAGAGCATGGGGTGCATACTAGAGTCACCTGTCCAGTGACTGCTATTAGTCCACACGATTCACAGCTATCAGCTAAGAGTTTTTGAGACATTTGCAGCAATCTAACATATCTACAAATGTGAGGGTTTTCTTTTTTAATGTATTATTTATTTTTATATACGTATGTCATGTGAGGATATCAGATCTCCATGGAACTGGAATCACAGACGGCTTCCATTTGGTGCTGGGAACTGAACCCAGGTCTTCTGTAAAAACTGCGAGTACTCTTAATTGCGGAACCATCTCTCCAGTCCCTGTGAGGGCTTTCTTAGCAATATATATTTTCTAACATTTACAATACTCATAGCAAAACCGTGGCTGGAGGGGAAATCTGCTGCTTCCCTACAAACCACTTGGAAGCTCTGTTCTGATTTCTACTGTCATCATTTCCCATTTTCAATGAAAGGAGAGCATTTGGATGGTATCCTTTTACTGTGGTAGCCTATAGCTACATCCTTGTTTTATGAGTAAAGTTAACCCTCTAGAGGAAATAGCACCACCTGGAAAGCCATCTTTCTTGTCGCCTTTTGAGTGGCTAGACAAAACACAGAGAACTCTTCCTGTAATTGCAAAGACAGCCAACAGTTTTAATTATTTCCTTGACAGATCCAGATACCTGTGATTCTAACAGACCATTTAAACAAAAACGTATTTGCTCACATGCAAATCTATATGTTGTACTGAAACCCTCATGGAAATAGCTATTCTTCATACGTGAGAACATGCATTTCACGCAGCAGGCATATACTTTTTATACTGCTAGAGTAATTTTTTCTTAAACAGCATTGGCATTTGGTCCCGAAGAGAAAACTTCTGCAGGTGTTTTCCAGAGAGCATGGCATTTCAGGGGGGATCCTCGGAAGGCTTAATGCCTTCCTTCGGGATACTAAATCTCCTTAGACTTCAGTGAATATTTTGTTTCTGACTCCCAAGATGTTTTGACCATCTGAGAGGCATGTGCAGGTGGACTCAACTTTAAAAAAATGAATATTGAAGAGTTCACGCCAAGGAAAATTGATGGAATCAATGTAGGCCGCCTTTGCCAGACTATACAAATACAATGGAAGCCTCCAAAAGCTGATTTAAATTCAACTGTTAAGAATAGAAATGAAACAGAGTAAGGGATTAGCAATGGGACTGACCTTGAATGGTACTTTCTGCTCTTCTAACTGTAGTTTTCTCTTCTCTAAAACAAAAACAAAAACTTAGCAACAAGGAGAAAAAGATGAGATAATTCCTGCAATCCCTTGAGAATCTAGAGGTTTAAGTATCCTGGGACTCTTTCCGTCCTCTTACCTTGTGTTTTTAAGTTTCTATGGAGGCTGTGCTTACTATAGCTTGAGTCGCACCACCGTAATTCTCTGTGTGAATGTTCACTCTAATGCACGGCTTTCCTCCACATTTGAAGGTTTCAGAATGACTGCTGTGGAGTAAATGCTAATTCCCCTTTAGTGCTTTGAGAGGTATCTTCATAATTTCTTAGCGGGATTGTTCCAAACGTGCCTCAGGAAGGTTAACTTCTCCAGCCAATGAGGGAACTTGCCTCTAAAGCTTAGTCTATACCTACTGCCTGTCTTCACTCCTACCTACTTAGCCCTCCATCTCTTCCCCCTATCTTCTACCAGACAAATGGCCCACTGGAAAGGCATTGGAAGACCCCTAGGAGATGAGTCTTGTAGTCGGGGAGCTTGCTTTCCCCCAGGGGTCTTTTGGCCATCTTCTTGCTGGAGGTTGGAGGCTGGAAGCTCTGGTCATTCTGCAGACTGTCTCCACCAGTGTTCTGATATTTCCTGATAACTGCTACCACCTTCACTCTTGTTCAATTTCCACTTATGTACATGCCTTTCCTTTCATATCTCTTAGCTTTCTAAAGCTTAGGCCCCAGAGCTTCTGATAGGACCCTTGCTCCCATCTCATCTCAAACCAGTGTTACTCAAGTCAAAAAGAGTGTAAACAGTGCTGAGGTGAGTAAGCTTATAAGCAGCCAAAGTTGGTGCTTATTTACTAAGCAAGGATAACGTTCTCTCACCTTGTAGTTCTACTGTGAAGAGTGAGGAGAATGTTTCCCATTGCTTTGTAGACATAGTGGTTAAGAAGAACAGTTATGGGCCTAAAGTTGTATGTTTGAACCATAGATTTGTCTCTGCTTAGTGGTATGGCTTTCATAAAACACTCAGCCTTACTTGTATGAGACTAGAGACCTCATCAGCAGAAGGATGCCTGTGCTATGCTACCTTGAGTGAGAACTGACCATGTTAAGCGTCAGAAAGTACTCCATAAATATGCACTTTATTTCTTGTTACTCCTATAGCTTTACGTAATAAAAATTGGTTACACATATCTGGTGTCAGAGTTAGAGTACAAACTGCAATTTCCCAAGGTAATATGAATGAAGTATGGGATTACAGCGCAGCCCCCCCCCCCCCAAAACACATAGCCTCAAAACAAACCAAGAATAGTAGCAACAGCCCCCCCGCCCCCACGCCATTTTCACCTATCTCCTCATGGCACTTGTCATCTGAAGTGAGCAATGGCAGATTCTGTAAGTCCAGAAGACTATGATGAAGTAAGACAGAGACTGGCTGTCATCAGCTAAGACGGGCAGGACTAATCGGCCTGGGAGAACACCCACAAGCGCACTCACTATGTCTTCCTTCCTTCTTACCTAAGACACTTTCAAAATTAACATTAGAGGTTTCCCTCACAGAAGAGAAATATCTATAAAATATTAAAATGTATCTTAAATGAATCAAGAGCCTTCCAACCACTAGAATATTGGCTTGTTTTAATGGCATTTCTAACCTTATTTCTATAAATTTCCTTTGACCTCTGCCCTGCGGTGGAATGACTATTAGCATGACTCACTATGCAGTAATGTCAATGAGGGTTTTGCATGATGACTTTGGTCATACCTAGTCAATTTCTTAGGTATCAAATCAAGACAGGAGGAGGTGTTTAAAGAACACTTGGGTTCTGGATTTAATGGGTCACACAAGCGCACCTGCAAAAGAGACAATGCTTTCCTCAGGGCTCTTGTTTCTAACACTCAGTGCATCCATGATGGGCCAACAGGGCAAACAGCTCACAGACTACAAAGAGAGGTCTGTGTCTGCCAGCCTGATCAGCATTGTGAGAAAACACAGCTGTCTGAAGTTGGCTCGCCTGTCCCTGATCTGAGGAGGAACAGAAATTCCAAAATAGGGACAGTGAACAAAAATCTGTGTGCTGCCATCAAAACAATAAGATGTTCCAAAGTTATTTGCAGACCCCGTTCTACAAGGAAGGGCTGTTTGTGTGGCAAAGTTTAAAACAGATCCCCCACGTGAAAAATGTATGTGGACAAATTCTGATATTTCTGTAATGCCATCTGGCTCAAGGACGATACTGAAGATGTCCTCTGTCACTGGTCATATTTTTAGCTATTAATTCTCGGAAGCTTTTTCTTTTCTTTCTTCCCATTTGCCGTGATTTCGTAGCATAGCTTCAGTTATCTCTGAACTTGGGACCCAAGGCACACAGCTTTCAATTAAGTCAACTGGATCCCCCCCACTTTGAGCTTATTGCATTATGGGTATCATGGCATCTGTGAACAGGAGCCTGAGGCAGGGCTAGGGAAGAGGAAAGGGGAGGGTGTTGCAACAGGAAACCCCTATGAGTCTGAAGGTCTGTGAGGCAGCGGGCTTCCTGCTTGATAGCTCCAGCAGAAAAGAGCAATCAGCTAAATGAGAGCTGGACAAATTAAATGGCTGAGTATTATTTCAAGCGAGAGTTTGGGCAGCATCAGAAACTCCCCATCAGCTGGAATGATGCCAATCACCTTGCCAATTGCAGCTTCCAGTGTGGTGTGTTTAGTGTAACTGGGCACTGGTCTCTTGCTTGGGCCCGATGGGTTTTGTTTACTTTGAACATACATTTGCACAGAATCTTTTGCACCCAGCGGTTTTGCACTCTGAATGTCCTTTTCTCCGTCCAGATTCATACACAGCTGGGAGGGATTGTTTCTGAGATGGAAGCTGGAGCATGCTGGACCCAAGGTTTCCTCTCTATATATAATGCTTGGGAGTTTAATGTAATAGCGCAGTGGGTTTGCCAGTACTTGATAGCTGTAGTAATGTTCAGAAAAGCTCTGTAAAGGTTAGTCATACACTTAATAAATACACATTTCTGATTAACAGTAAGGCTTTTTGGCATGTTGGAACACTGGACAGAGCACCATTAAGAAGCAATAGCAAACATAAAGCTCTGGAGTAGAGAACTGGCCGAGTTCATTAAGCTTTAAATAGAAACAAATGGGGGCTGGGAGGGGAGGGGGGAGGTTCATTGTTCTACCTTCTTTGAGGAGTGGACTTCAATTTGACATGTCCAGGCTCAGTTGAAGAAGGCACTGATCATGGGCACTAATGAGGGTCTTTGGCTTGACTGACACCTGGAGTGGAAGCTCTGTCTGTGGCTGTGTGGGATTCAGAGGAAGAGTGAAAGGTTGATGTGATTCCTCTTGTACCCAACTGTCATCTGAAGTCATCTGTCTACATGTATAGTTCCCCAGTGTGTGCCTAACATGTGCTCCCACAGGCTACACGTGGCCCACGATAGAACTCAATGTGGTGCCAACTCAAAAATAGTAAACCTACTGAAAACATGACTTCTCTTTTGCTTTGTTGCTTTTTAGGCCAATTGTTGTGATTCTCAAGTTGAAACTTAAGAGATGACAATGCCATGTTGCAGGCTCAAAAGAATGGGCATGCCTGCACAAAATATTTCAGCCAATATATTTAGTTTAAAAACCACCTTTTTGCAGTTGGCAGCTATTCTGGTACTGTTCCTGTTTTTCAAACAAGAGAAAGATCTCATCCCATCCATACCCTTGAGGATAAGAGAGGCCGGAAAAGCAAAAGCGAACTATTGAATTATGAAGTATTAAAGTACGAACACAAGATAATCAAGCCGTAGCACATATAGCTTCCCTGCCAATAGGAGAGAGCAAGCTGCTACACCCAGGCTTCTCCTCAGCATGAAAGGAGAACTAGCTAGTGACCCCCTTGCCTGTGGGGAGGGTGATGTTTTCAACGGTGACCTCAGAGGAGGACTGTGATGTGGTTGTATGTCCTGTACCAAGTTTATGTCAACCCATCAAGTGCAGTCTCAGTAGAGTGTGAAAGACTGCCCTCTACTTATAGGGCACAGAGCAGCCCCATCTTTGCTCCATCCTCCTCTCCTTGTCTTTAAAATCAATTAATGTTCTGAGCAGGCTGTCCTGGGAACTTGCCCTGGTTGACAATTTTAGAGATCCCTTTTCCACAGAGTCATCAGTCTAGAGTGGCTCATCATGTTGTGTGATGTCATATGTGTGACATTACATTCAGTCATCCTCATTAAGACCAGAATCGCTACAGGAATTCTACCAGGGTGGCTTTGAAAACGTGTTTCATTACTTGCATTTGTGGACCATGATAGTCAGGATCTAAACATATGTAGAAGATACAGAACAATAAAAATATACAACATTCATCTTGCAATTTTCAATGTCTTCTCATGCTTGGAGAGGAACAGGGTGTGAAAGAGGCAGGGATAATGAACTCCGTGCTATAGGAGGGAAAACCGAGATGAAAGCAAAAAAAGAACTTTTCCCCAAACCTGTAAAGAAAAGGAGCAGCTTTCAGACTTTTGGCCCCTTGGCCTCTTCTCCTTTCTCTCTTTATTCTCTCTGTTTTGAGACAACAGAAAATTTAGAATAATGCCCTGGTCCCCCTCTGTACCTTTTTTAAAAAAAAAATGCACACAACAAATTTAAAAGTTCTGCTAAATCAATTTTTCTAGGAAGGAAAATCTGAAACCAGCACAAACTGGTTGAGAGAGACAGATTTCCAGTTTATTTCAAAAGTTTTCCCTAGGGACAAAACTGAACTCACTGGCACCTGCCTAGTTGGCAGCTGGGCACCGAGCACTTTCAAGTACCATCTGTAGGGAAGGCTTTTAGCAAGGTGCATAGGCAGATTAGGTTGGCTGAAGTGGTGAAACATCCCAGCTTCTGTATTTCATAGCTTTAGGATATTGTCAAGTTGGATAATCTGTCTGAGCCTCAATTTTCCTGGAACGGAATACTCGGAACACATGCAAATTAAAAACCTCCCCAGCTCGGCATGCACCCAAGTCTTTGTGTCCTGTGTGGGTCCCCTCTCTCTGCCACTCTTTCCACATCAATGCTCATCATTCAAAGCATCAGAAGATCCTTCCAGAGGCAACATGGGGCATCAGGACCCATGTGTACACACTCAGTCCTGGGACAGAGCTTTTTAAAAGCTCACTTTGGAAATAAAAAACATTAGAAAGTCATAAGAAAACCTAACCTGTGCTCTGCAGCAACTCTGAGTGGTCCATAAGCAAGCCCAAAATCTGTAAATAGAACTATGTCAATGAAGAGGCTCATACCCAAAAGCAAGGTATTTCAGCCCACCCACTGCAACTGATTCTATTGGTATCTTGAAGAGATTTTAAACAAACAGATACCATAGGGAGTGGGGTCTTTCAGTGTATCATGAGTTCAGTATCTAGGAAGACTACTCTTAATATAATGTGTATCTATCATAAACCTTAGATCTCAAGGGCAGTACAGGGCCATGAGAGAACATTTGGAAAACAAAAAGAAGAATTCTTTTTGCAATGGTTGACAGGGACAACCACTGTGAACATTTTGGGGATGTTGTCCCTGCATTGTTTTCCTGAGGGCACATGCACCTTCAGATGTCAATGCCAGTTTGAGTGACAATCAGGCAAAGCTAAGCTACTGAGATTCTCGCCTTAAATCTGTCCTTGGCAACCTTAAATCTCAGTTTCCTCATCAAATACAAACTAACTCTGCCCAGCAACTCAAAACCATATTCTCTACAATTTTATGGATGTTGTTCTTGAAAGATGATCATTTAGTCAAATGGGCTTGGCAAGGTTGGATTATACAAAGAATAATATCATATAGGGGCCCAATAGTCTCAGAATTCTTGGTAAGTGAGTGAGTCTAAAGAAAGAGAAATGCTGTCAAACCTCCGGCCCCACCACAGAACATCTGTACGCATGGTATTCTTTAGAACTTCAGAGCAACAACATTACACCACAAAACTAAGATTTCTTTTACTTTAATGTGTTCTTATTGCTATTATTTTGTCAAGACAGGATCATGGAAAGCCAACTCCTGGAGGAGAGTGGCCTTGCATTGATGTTTATGGGATCCTGTGGAACTAAAGCTGCTCACAGAACTGTAACCTTAGTCCTCAGCCAGCAAGCATTCTATGGATAACGAGGCCACTTGGCAAGCTGAGTGCAGGGAAAGCTGGGGTTTTGGCTGAGGACATCTGTATACAGAAGCAATGGACCTTACTTATGTAGATAAGGGAAAACATAAATAGGCCAGCTGGTAAACCTCCTTTACACGTGTCTACTACATAGGAAAAACAGGTTTTCTAAGAGGATCCATCAATTCTGCTTCCTTTTGATCTACGTTGTGTGAATGCTGTATTTTTGGAAAGTTCTTTTCCATGAATCCTAAGCCACTTCTCACAATATACTACAAACTATCCTCTGTTTCTACTTTTCTGATTTTAATGTAAAAAATAGTCAGATGGATAAGCAATAGTTGCTAAATCCCAAATTATATTATGAATTTAGTTTTTAGAAAAGAGTTCAGGAGCATGAGAGACAAGGCTGAACCTATGGCCAGTTCATATTTGCAAAAGAGTTGCCTTTTTTTTTTTTTACACCAGAGCATAGTATGTCCTTGAATTGTATGTCAACTTCTAATATTTCATCCTTTTCCTCTCCTTAATGCCCTGTCTGTTTCTGTAGAGGTGGGACTTCCACGGACAAGGAAGAAGATTATAAATGAAAGTTTTTTAGGAACATACATAGCTTTACTGTCCAAAATATATCATACCCTGCTCCAACCAAAGTCGTCTCTTTTTTGTGAGTAGTTTTCCCAGTTAGATGATGGACTTTTATATGTGGGGTGATTTTAATCTAAAATAAAAAAGGAAGTGTTTAGCATCTATAGCCTCAAGTCTCCACAGAGCTGTCTTTAGGGTAAATTCATTTCTTCTTGACTTTAGCCTCCATTACCCTGAGGGGAAAAAACTCATCTTTCTGAGTTTATTTGGTTGGCAATCACTTCTTATAAAAGCCTTGTGTTATTTATTTTATTCTACTTAATGCCATACATAGATAACATGCAACTTATACAAAGACAACATTTTGAAGCCTTCAAAGAGCTCCCTGCATTATTTACTTTTCTTGTTACTATGATAAATACCTAAGAAGATGCAACTTAAAGAATAGGAGGATTTATTTCGGCTCAGAAATTGAGAGGTTAGAGTTCAGCCTTTTGTAGCACATATGGCAAAGTAGCATGTGTGGCAGGAGCCTGTGGTGGGGCCTCCTCACATCACAATGGACACACAGTATTCAGGTCAGAAACTGACATCTAGTTCTAGAAACCTGCTTCCTTCCACTCGGTTCCCCTATAAAAAGTTCTATACAGCATCCCAAAACAGTCACGTCAAGTGGGGACCAAGTATTCAAGTCCACAGCCCTGTGAGGGACACTGAAGCAATGGCGCTTCACACTGAGTATCTCTAGAGTGATTTCACAGTAATGGGTCATCTCATAGCTAACTCAGCAGAGACAGAGACCAATAGTCTCTAAGAACACTTGATTGCTGAGTGAATGAGCCTCCAGATGAGTGAATAGTGTTAAACCATATGGTATTTAGGCAGATCTTAGACATTGAGGTTGGGAAAAATTGGGCATGAAAGTTTTATTATTCCTCTTAGTAGCTATAGGATCTTGCTTTACTTTCCTATTTGAAACATGCCATGTTCATTACTTTTCTCCTTACTCGAGAAAATTGCTTGACAAAAGCAACTCACTCATGGGAAGAAAAGTTTAGTTGGCTCACAGTTTGAGGGCACCGTCTATCATGGCACTGATAGCATGGAGACAGGAGCCTTGAAGAGCTTGTCACAGTAATATAGCCACAGCCAGGAAGCACAGAGAAATGAAAGTTCACATTCAGCTCAAGCTCCCTTCCTCTCTCTCCCAACTCCCCTCTCTCTAATTCAGTATAGAACCCAAGTGCATGGAATGGGGTGTCCACTTTTAGGGTGAGTCTTCATCTTTGTAACTCAATTAACTCAATGAAGAAAATCCCAGGCATGCTCAGAGGCTGGTTCCCTAAGTGATTCTAGATAGGTCAAGTGAACAGCTGACATTAAGCATTTCAAGTGGAGACATTAACTCCTTTTGACTAGTACTGGAAGGGACTAGACAACATCATAACATACTTGGTAGAATCTGTTGTTCTTTCATTTCTTTTTCTCTCTTCTGCTTACTTCTCCGTGTGCCTTGAAAAAGTGTTGAAGATTAAAGAGAGGTGAACACCCCTTATCTGGAAGCATTGAGTCATTCACACACGGGAACTACCTCCCCTTTATCAAGAGGGCTACTTTTCTGAGCTGGGGAAGTTCCAGTCTCCGGGTTAGCACATTAATCCAAGCCACCAGGTGTCGGTAGCTGTCCCTGGCTACTAAGTATGAGCAGGTAGACCTGAGAATTCCCCTCTGGAGTCTTTCTTACCTTAGGACAAAGAAAGCAGTTCTGATAATGAATGGAGGGCTTGCCCTGTCCTCACCTGAAATCAAAGTATCAAAAAACAGGCTGGAGTTTCTGGAGGCTTCAGCAAAGGGCAGTACAGATCTCCAGAAGAAAAGTACCAGAGCTAGGAGTAGCTCTGACCAGGTAATCTAGGGTGAACATTCAGATGGTAGTCACAGACCACAAAGGAAGGTACACAGTATATTAAATAGTTGGCTATGTGTGTATCAGATACTTAGCTATATCTGAGTAGGTAAAGAGCAGCTGGAAGCCAGAAACCTAAAGGAAGCAGTTGAAAATCCCATAAGGGGAGGTGCCAAAATATCTAGGTACCAGTGGCAGGAACTGAGGTTCTAAATGAAAGGTTTACAAAGAAGAAGAGAGAAGGCTGGGATGCAGGGCAACGTGGCCAAGCTAGGAAAGGTATAGGAAAGAAATAGAATAATTTTTTTTTCTCCAGTAAGGACCTTATACATTAAAGTAGCAAGTCTCTGCTGAAGGGATGCCTTTCAGAGTGTGAGTCTGTGCTCTGTTGAGAAATGTGAGCACATTCTACCAGAGCTCCTTAGTGATTCACTCAAGCCTTGAGCCTGAAGCCATGCACTTCAATTGGTTGGAAATAGAACTAATAAAATGACAATCATGTTTTTTTTTTTTCATAAGCCAATTAGCTCTGCCTCTCTAAAAGTATTTTCTTAGGAGCTACTCTAAGCCACTTGTGTAGCAGGCTTGTTCAGGTCAATGTTTGGAGGAACCCTTTGATGGGATCCCCCGAAGTAGCACTTCAATGCTCATATTGTTGACTGTGTCCTTTAGCTAAAGACTTCTTACTTTCAACCTTATGAATTGAACTGGCACCAGAAGGAATGGGCTTCCAATTTGGTACAAAGTAAGAAGTTATACAGCAGATAAAGGAGCTTTGTGCTTTTATTAAAGCTACGCCAACGGACCTGCTCATTTCCCACAGACTTACCTTTTCCACCAAGGCTCCATGCCTCTGTCTATTATGTTTATCCTCAGAGTGAGTCTCTATGAACACTAGCACAGCCACTGAAGACTAATAACATTGATGCCACTGGCAGCCCACCCAGGGTTTGGGAATGTGGAAAGTGATTGATAGTAAATTGGAAGTATAAGAAAAGGGAGTAAAGAGGTCTACACAAAGTTGAGAACCAATTCTAGCCAGCTTATTGCTTTAGCTTGAAGTTCTTTTTCCCCCAGGAGACTAGTAAGAGGCCTTGGATGGGCACCCACCCATTCCTTCTCAGATACGTAAGGTGTAGTGCTGAATGACAGCATGGCCGGCCACTCTCCAGCAAGAGGAAAGTGCTATCTTCCACTTCTTTATTTCTAGGAATGAACATCAAATTGATGTCATGTGCCTGGGGAACTTAATTGACTTGAAAGTTAAGTATCTTTCCTCCCTGTTATAGTAAAGCCACACCCACTTCACCGTTTCCCCTTCAGTCTTTTAAAACTGAAATAAATGATTTAATTTGGCTCATAGTTCCATGACTTCTCAGATTCTTGCACTGGTTTTCAGGGACAGCAATAGTTCTCTCTTGGTCTTGAAAATGCTTTACTTCTCTTTCCAAACTAAGTGAAGACTCTAAAGAGGAATCTCCAGTTTTTTAGCTAAGATGCGCATTATTCCTCCAAGGGCTTGGCAGCTACCATTGGAGCTAATGTCTCATCTCTACCAAAGTCCTTCCTTTAAACAGCAAACAACCCGAGGCCTTGAATTTGTAAATCTGGGAATATTAGTTACTGGTAAAGTTTATTCCAGCTGCAGCCATGTGCTGCAGGATCTTAGACGCCATCAGAAACAGTGTTCTGGAGATGCAAACCACCCTTTTTCCTGGAGACCACAGAGAAGGATTCCAGCATGGTGACAGGGTCTCCAACACAGAAACTATAATGATTTGTTATTTAAAAGCAATGATGCTGAGAGCCATATTCAATGTGTCCTCATCCTGAATTCTTAAAAATTGCTAAGCCTTTAAAAGTAAACCAATTATTTCACACAGAACCTAAGTCTATAAACATAGGTCCAAAGTCACCATAAATTTAGCTATTTAGGAGAAAGGTTGTACACTAGTAATTACTTGTCATCTGTGTTACATGTTGCACAGCTTTGAAAATCAACTGACCAACAGATATGCTTCTGAAATACCCAATTCCCTGGAAATTTTATCTTTTTATCGTAAGATAGTACAATTGCCAACATTTAATGAAAAAATTTTTATTCTATTAGCATGCCTATGTTTCTGAGAAAATGATTTATAAACTATATAGCATGATATTTTGATAGAGGTGTACACTTCAGAAAGGAAGGGACACTACGTCGTAGTAACTTATCTGTTACTTGTCATCATTACTTGGTGATGAACACATTTAAAATATATTGGTAGGCTGACCCCTGGGTCCCCAATTCTAAGACAGGCTGGGTCCTGCAAACTGGACTCAAGTAGGGAAGAAGAAAAGCAAAAGAGAAGTAATCTAAATTTGAGTAGTAAGCAATGGGAGGATTGAGAGTGTGCTAAGGCAAGGCGTTGGGGTGGTGGTGTACATCCCACCACAATTGTATGAAGTTCTCAAAGAATTAAATAAAAACTCGATGTAACACTTTGGTATTAACATAATGTTCTAGTTGCCAGTTTGCAATAAATTCCCTAAACTTGTTCCTTCTAACTGAATTCTTTAACCAACTTCTTCCCACATCATCACCCTCACCCCTAAAGGATTTGCTATTTTACATGTTCTAATGCTGTCTTCACGTGAAAGAAACAAAAACAAAAACAAAACAGAAAAAGACTACATTTGGGAAGCATACAGGGATTTTGGGGTCTATATGCAGCTGCATTCATTTGTACACTAGCATCTTTTCTACTTTCTTTCCAATGCTACATTGAAACACCATAACCAAAAACAAATTGAGCAAGAAAAGATTTATTTCAGCTCACAGTTTATGCCAAACAATCTTGGTTTCTTTATAACACGGGTATTTTGGCTGGGAGTGTAT
The DNA here is from genome assembly GCA_907169655.1 of Acomys percivali. Lineage (NCBI taxonomy): Eukaryota > Metazoa > Chordata > Mammalia > Rodentia > Muridae > Acomys > Acomys percivali. Next base: position 9,881,330 of record OU015744.1, read on the forward strand.
CTTAGTATTTTCTAGTGTGTAGAAGGTCCTGGGTCCTATCCTCAACCTAGGAAAGAATAAAGGAGGGGTGACTTTTTCTTCCCTACTTTTTACAAGAATTTTGTCATAAACATCTTGAAATAAGAATGGTAAAAGACATTATTTTTAAGTGCTGGAACATTACTTTTCATTTTCTCAAAGGAATTTGCACATGATCGACAGACATATTAATCAAATCCACCTACAATATGAGAAATGCTGAGAAGATGGGGGGGGTGCGCTTAGCATGAAAAGAAACAGTAGAAATCAAGCTGAAATGTCTCATAAAGTGAATCCTGAATAATCCTCTCACAGTCAAACATTTTGACAGATTTTAGGAATAAGAAGGAGAAAAGAGTTTGCATTGAACGTGCATTATCTACTCGACGCTTGTTTGTTTTTAAGTGCTGAAAACAAAACTAAACTAAACTAATATTCCAATGGCTGTCTGCAGAGAGAAACTCCAGTGCATGAAGGACTGTCCTCTTTATCAGTGGACGGTCTTGCGGTGATGCGGCTTTTGCATTTGATGAACTCTGGCATTAGTGTTGCATGAGGATTAAGGGCAAGAAGAAAAAAAAACCCTCTTCAAGACTTTAATGGATCCTTCAAACTGTGTGGACAAGGACAGTATACGTTACGATGTTCCTTTGTGGGCTGAGGGATGTGGCTCAATGGTGGAACTCTTGCTTAGCATGTGTGAGGCTCTGAGATTGATGCCCAGCTTTCCCACACCATAAAGAACAATTAATAATAGCTTATGTATCTTCATGGCTTTAGGACACTTGGGCCCCAAATATGCCTATGTCATTGTGTAGAATTTTTGTTCTGGTAAATATCATATATGATCAGATCCCGTGGCCAATTCAGAAAGTTAATTAAATCTCCTATTAGGTCATCTCACTTGTGGTTGAATGTTTCCTACTGGGCCAGAAAATGCATTTAGTTGCTGGGCAGATTTTATTGTTTGGAAACTATTCTCTAAGTATGTTCAAAGCCATCTCCTTGACGTTTGTATCTACTGTTCTACCTGTACGATAGTTTTTCTTTGTCTCACACATAATAATCCAAACATTTTAACGTAATTATTAGGCTTCTCTTAAATCTTCTCTCCAAGCTTAATGCTTCTTGTTTTCTCAGCCAAACTTTCGTTCTAACCTCTGCACCTCTATTCTGTGGTGCTTTTCTCCCACAGAATCTATTGATGTCTTCTTGCTGACAGCTTCAACAAAGTCCTCAAGAGCTGACATAGCATGCTAGTGTGTCTAGCTAATGCTACATACTGCTGGCAGCCTCCACTGGGATTTTCTACTTCAGAGTCGGCTATCTAGTGTTGTGACATCTTTGACCACTACTGCCCACTCAAATTGAGCTGGACATCAAAAGGCAGCACTGTCCTCATCATGGAACAGCTTCTAGTCATTTCTCCCCGTTTAGTTCTTCCTCGTCACCTTAAACAATGCAAACAAACTTAATGGAGGACTTGGGTAGTTAAAACATGCTATCACTCTAGGTGTGTGTGTGTGTGTGTGTGTGTGTGTGTGTGAGAGAGAGAGAGAGAGAGAGAGAGAGAGAGAGAGAGAGAGAGAGAG
>OU015744.1:9892454-9923341 GCA_907169655.1 Acomys percivali
CACACACACACACACACACACACACACACACACACACACACACACACCATGTTACCTCCAAAAAATTTCAGATCCCATAGTAATTGCACTGTGATATGGGAGAACTTGAAAGAATTTGAAAGAATGATTCTTCTAGCTATGGCCAAACAACCCGAAGAAGACAAAGATGAAGAGATGATGAGATAATCAAATCATGTTAAGACAAGAAAGTAGAGTTTGAACTAAAAAATTTCCAAATGATATTGGAAATATAAAACTTGATAAACCAATTAAAAACCTCAGTGGAAATCCCACCGATGAAATTGAACATATTGAAAATACAGTCAGGAATGGAAGACCAAGTCGAGGAATTGGATCATACAGTAAAGGTCAAGAGAATTTAACAATAAAACAAACGAAATGCAGATGCACTTAGGGGCACAATAAAAATACCTAATTTCCAAACTCTGGGCACAGAAGAAGAAATCCACAGATGAGTCATAGAAAAATATTCAGTAAAATCATAACAGAAAATACCTCCTTAGGCACAATAGATCAAATAAATAAGCCCAGGAAAAGAGTTCTTCATGACATATTTTAGTTAAAACATTAAAAACACAGAGTAAACAAAGAATATTGAAAGCTGCAAGGCAGAAATGTTATGTTACTTAATAGGCTAGCTTATTAGAGTATCACCTGGTGATATGCATGAAACCTTTAAAGCCAGAAGATTCTGAAACAATGTACTCCAAATTCTTAAAGACCACAACTGCAGCTTTGACTATCATACCTAGAAAAACTATCTAGTGACATGAAAGAGAAATAAAAACTTTAAAGAAACTTATGACTGCAAAGAAATGAATACAGAACCATGAATGCAGCTTTACATAAAGAAATGCTAGAAGAAACACTTAAATCTAGGTAGAAGGATAAATATACTCAAGAGTTCCCAGGGAACAAACCAACAATGCTAGAACATGCAATCAAAAGGGATCTGAGAAAAGACCACAATATCAACAAAATAAATGGAATTCATGATAAAGTTCAGCAATAGCTTTCAATATTAATCATATCAACACCCCAATACAGAGACACAGGCTATCACATTGGATTAGAAAATAGGTTCCATTTTTATGCTGCCTCCAAAAAATATACCATACCATTGAAGACAAATATCCTTAAAGCAAATGGATGGAAAAACACTATTTATAGCAAGCAGAATTGAGAAACAGGTATAGCTTTTCTAATATGTGATAAAAAAATTTTTCAACTGAAACTCATCAAAGAGATAAGGGAGGATACTTCATAACAATTTTTAAAAATTATGAATAGAATTTTACAGCCCTAAACATATATGCATAAAAGACAAAGACACCCAATATTATAAAAGACATTGACTCCAACACAGTGGTGGTGGGTGATTTTTAGTACTCTACTCTCACCAATAGATAGATCATCCATAAATAAAACTAAGCAAATGACATCATAAATTGTGACCCCTCACAGATCTATGGAGCATCCCACCCAAACCCTGAAAAGATATACATTCTTCTCCCGAGTCCATGGAACCTGATCCCTATATTTGAACACAAAGCACAACTCAACAAATATGGAAAACTGAAAGTGCATCCTGAATTGGTATCATCTAGTAATTGTAAATAGACTCATGATAGCCAGTGAGATAAAAGCAGTAAATTTAAAAAAAAAAAAAAAAAAAACAAGTTCCCAGCTAAAATAAAAGTCCAAATCCAGACGAATTTGGTGCTGAATTCTACCAGACCTTCAAAGGATAACACCAACACTCCTAAAATCAATTCATGAAATACAATTTTCAAAAAACAGTTCCAAATCATCTTATGAAGCCAGTGTCACCCTGATACCACAATGGAATAAAGTTGGAAATCAAAAGCAGCCAAACTACATACTCCACAAAACCATGGAAACTGAACAACACAATGCTAAATGGTCAAGGATAAAATCCAAAAGGAAATGTTAAAATTCCTAAAGTTGAATGAAAATGAAGGTGCAACCTTGTCAAGGCTATGTTTCACTATGAAGGTGGTCCTAAGGGGAATGGTCTAGCTCCACCACTATCTAGAAAACCTATGATCTGACTGGATCTGATTCAGTCTGGAAGTGTCTGCTTGGCTGCCTTTATGTACCATTCTGTAGCGGTATATACATTTGCTGTGTAGGGGGGTGGGGCGGGGGATGTCCAAATATACTATTGTAGTCGACGTTCAGGGTTTCTCCTTCAAGCTGCTCTGAACTTCTGGTGGAGTGTACTGCCTCTCTGCTACTCAGTTTAAAGACACTTGCACCTAGAACAACCCTACAGTATCTCTGTTTCTTCCTGTGCTATTTGCAGGGTAAGATATTGCCATCTCGGCCATCTTGCAAATGTCTATGGGAGGTAAGGCTTTGTGCCTTGTGCTTTCTCTACATGATCTTGAACTCTAACTACAGCCCTACTAAGTTAGGACAGTTATTATATCCTATTTTACTGGTGACAAAATTAAAGAGCGCCTGTCTAGGCTCTATCTCAAAGTCTTTTTTTTTCTGCACTAAATCACCCCTTTCCTTCTTTGTCATTTATTTTTTATTTATGTCATATTGTGAGATCCACGTTGGATCTCATGGTCATTACAGAGATTTATCTGGAGGTGAGAAGTGACTTTTGGGTTTCCTGTATTACCAGCAGTATGTTTTCTCTCCAAAAAATGATTTATTGATTTATTCACTTATTTACTTCTCTTGAAACTGAGTTTCTCTGTTTAGTCCTGGCTGACTTGGAACTCATTTTGTAGACCAGGCTGGCCTCGGACTCAGTAATCCATTGCTCTGTCTCTCAAGTGCCTGCATTAAAGGCATGTGCCACCAGGCCTGACTCCAAAAATGTATGTTAATACGAGCAATAGGCTACCAAAAAAGGTATTCTAACTTAATTATCTGCCCTTCCTACTGTCACCTGCCAACAACACTGCTGTCTTAAACTAGTGGGATGCTGCCATTTAGAAACTGGCACCAAGAAGGTACTGGGTTTAGAGGGGATATGGAATAATAGGTGGGATGGCCAGGTAAATTGAAGTGTTTCAGGACACTTTTCCTTTTACGAGAGTTTCATTTGGGTCAGACTGGATTTCCCTAGCTTTCTCAAGCATTGGTGTCTCTGATGTGGAATCAACAAGATGAAAGGTGCTTCTGCATAGTCACTCCAAACACACACACACTCAATTCACACATACTGAGAAAAGTTCTCCTTGTATAAATTAAAGCTCTCTCTTGCTTGTTAAAGAGCGTGCCAGAACCTGAATGATAGCCTAATGCTAGTGACACCAGCAAAAGTCCCACCACTGTTCAGTGTCACATGTCTTTGTTAGAGTAAGACTTTAATATCTTCATAGGCATCCTCCTTCTAACAGAGAAGACTAAATCTCTTGCCCCATTTATTACCAGATTTGAAGGGGCATAGTTCTGTTTTGTTTTGTTTCTTAAGAACACACAAGAGAGCTCTCAATCTTGTTTTATGTTGATAGTGGATAAGGGGCTGTTTGTTTGGTTGTATCTTACCTGTTGGCATTCCCCATCCTGAAAACCAACCTCTAATTCCCACGTTTCCAGCTTTATATGTCCCAAGTACCTCTTGTCCCTTACCCTTTGCCATCTACCCTACACCTACACTGCTCTTTGTGTTTCTCTTTAATGTTTTTAGGAGTTTCTATGAGTACTGCATTTACAGCATTTCCTCCTGTCCCTCTCCTCCCTCCAATTCCTTCCATGTCACTCTCCAATTATCTCTCAAATTCACACCCTCATCTTCTTGCTTTCGTTATATATGTATACTTAAACACAACCTACCTAGTCCATTTATTGTTGCTTTTGTGTGTATTTGTTTAGATCTGACCACTTTGGATTGTATAGCCTGCTGGGCCTGGGGTCCTTGTCCCTAAAAAAGATTGACTCTCCCTTGCTCAGTAGAGACTGATATCCTTACAGAGTCTCTTACTTCATCCTACAAATGATGTAATCCAGCGAGAAAAACTAAAATGACCTTGTAAGACTCATGGCAGAGACCATGTTAGAATCTAGGAAGCCAAACTCTTGATGACAAGCGCTTGCTGCCTATGAGCTGCTTGTCTCTAAAGAACAACATTTCACCAAAGTGCTGGGAAGGTCCCACCTCTTCCTGTAAGGTGGTAATTCTCTCTCCATCTTTCTCCACTGCTTGCATTCTACTAGCACTGCCTTTCTTTCTTTGAATTCTCCCGTGTAAATCTTCGTTAGAAAGCCCCATTCAATATCTGTTTCCTGCCCTCCTATAGACTTCAGGCAGTATCTACCAATGCTTGCCTGCATGCCCCAGACTGGGGTAGACGTTATGAAGGAGACACAGGTACATAGGACTCAGTATTTATCACATAGGAACTTAGACAGTGACGGAGATGAGAAGATTCACATGCTGTTCCCTTGTGCACACACACTTAGAGTTATCCAAACTCTAAAGCAATGGGTCACATCACAAATGCGTCAGATTTAAAGAAAACGAGTGAGAACTGGAGAAATAGCTAGTAGATAAAGTGCTTATCCTAAAATACAAGAATATGACTCTTATCCTCAGTACCCACATTTTTTAAAAAGCCATGTGTGGTGGCATAAGCATCTATTCCAAGTGCTGGGGAAGCAAAGAAAAACTGGCAGATGCCTGGGGCTCACTCATTGGCCAGCCAGTATAGACTAGTGGGTCTTCCCCATGATAATGAAAGACCCTGTCTGGAAAACAAAGCATATATTCCCCATGATAATGAAAGATCCTGTCTTCCACATGCACACGCACGCATACACACACACACACACACACACACACACACACACACACACACACACACGGGGGGGGGGGTGGCGGAGGCAAGGAAGGAGTTTCTAAGGATTTGGGAAAAGCAACCCCTTCCAAGAGGCTGAAAAGTAAGTTCAAGTCGCCTTTCAAGTGAAGTGGCACTAAGATATTCTTGCAAATATCGCTAAGCTTGCTCGCTGAGTACATTTTGGTTATAAATCTCAATGGAATTTGAAGAATATGAGAAATAATAACTTTGTTAGCACATATTGATAGCTCCATGATGATTTGTGGAAGTGCTGAATTTTGCCTATTTCTCCTAGGACTGGTAACAGGGTTATTTAAGAAATGGTGAAATGCAATCCCTTTGAGTCTGCACACAACAGTGTGCTAATGACCTCTTTCCTTCTAGAAGCCAGCTGTATCTCTTGGTACTCACTGATTACACCAATGTACACTTTCTCTGATGGTGTTTTCTATGTTCAGAGGATGTCTACCCTCTTGAGAGGCTCTTGAGCAGGTTTTGTCATTTTCCATTCTACCCCTTTCCTGTTCATCCTTCTTTCCTGATCACTACCCCTTTTTTCCTCAAGGATAACAAAGAATATAAGGAGAAAGATGGCTGTTGCATGCTCTAGAGGCCTGGCCTTTCATTTAACTGTTAGCAACCACAAAATAAGAAGTCCCTTCCTTCAGATATTGGCATTTAGCCTAGAACAACCAAGAGCTGTGAAGCCGGGGAACTAAGTGATTCAAAGGGGGATTTTATTAGGGTGTGTGTACTGCTCTGAGCCCACTTTGATCTAGCCCTAAGACTTGGCTTGTTTGCTCGTAGATGGTCATCAGGAATATTCCTCCACACATAAAAAACAATGGGCCTCCATGTCAATGAAGGGCAATGGTAGCTGCACCAACCCAAAAATCCATAGAACAAGCCTCAAACAAGACTGAAGCTGAGTTTGCTCTTGACTGAGGAAGTCCTAGTGTAAGATCGTGACTGGTGACACAGCTTCATTATATCATAGGAACAGTCTCTGGTTTGTCCTTCTGTACTAGCCTTCAAGCAAAGCTTCCTCCCACAAGACTACCTCATAACTAGATTGGTGTGCTAATGTGCTTTGAAAGCATGGAGATGCTGTACAGGGAGGATGTAAGGGATGCAGGGTCAATTTCAGTGAAGACTGGAACTACAGAAGCATCATACTGAAAATAGGGTTTGGGAGAAGGGAAGAGTCTTCTGGGTAAGGAAAACCCAGTGCCACACAGGCTGCTCTTACTTGATCCATCAGAACCTCCAGGGTCTGTGAAGCAATGAATAGAATGGGTCTCTGTGATGGGACCCCATGGCTGTCTGCCCTTTCAGTGTGATGGCTCATATATCTTCCAGTAGTTCACTCTGACTGGAGCTTGTGGGTAAGGGTCTTGTTGACACCACACCATTGTTGGCCAATTCACTTCTTGCCTTTGCTGACTTACTTCTTATTTTTGTGTCATGTGCTCTTAGCTTTTTGTACCACAGGTTATACATATCATTCTGATGAGCTTTAAAAAAAATGCACATCAATGTCCAGTATAGATACTCAGATCTAACCTTTGTTTAGGTCCTAAGATAAGTTACAGATCCTAGGTTCAGTGTCTGGAGCCATCAGAAATATTGAAATCATTGTTATTTCTCCTATAACTTTGTTCTGAGACATGCCTTGTCCTCACATTCTTGGAGCATAGTCTCCTTTTGCTATTCATACATGCTTGTATAGATGTCAAGTTACTGGTGGGGGACAGCCATGATTCAAAGCATGATGACAACTATTTGCATCAGCTAAACACATGGCTCAAAGTAGAGCCTGATGATCCAAGCCAGTTTCTTGACCCATGAACTATCCTGTTTTAGGCAACATAGATTACAGGCAGGCAATTAAAGACATGATTCACCACATTTGGCTTGAAAATGGCAGCCATTGGTCACTAGTGATTACTATAGATCAGAACCAAAGTGAGATTTTCTTTAAAAGTTAGAGAAGGAGTCTAAGAGTTTGTCATAACCAACCCTTCACATTCTAAATAAAATTACTTAGCAAAAAATTTTAGTACTTGAGCCCTACTCATTTTCCAGACCAACACCTTGAAGTACTCTTTCTCTTCGATATTACCCAAATGTGTTCTGAAGCACACATTAGGAAAAACCTGTCACAGGAACTATTTGGAATGACCTTCGATGCCCTGTGTCATGACTGTTGCCATCTATTCGCAGGATCACAGAAGAAGAGGAGTCTCTTTAAAAAAAAAAAAAAAAAAAAAACACTGATGCACTACGAAAAATGCGCAAGTGTAGATTTCACTGATTTAAACATAATCGTGGAAATAGAAGATCAAAAAAGCTTCTTCACTGCATTTTCAATTTAATAGTTGACCATCTCCGATCTTTCATTTGTTCTTCTTTAGAAAGTGACATGTGCAACTGCCAGAAAGACAGCTCTCTAAGCAATCTCCTGACTCAGAAGTAAAATTAAGAATCTGTTGGGTTTTACGTGGTGGGTTAGAGAAGACTTAAATATTTGCTTTCCTCTTGTCGAAAAGGACATAAGTGTCAAGTAGTGGGTATGACTCATTACTCTAACCAGCTACTCAATTGCTGACTACATGCAACCTGTTTCCACCCTACGATAAACACACGGAGGAAAATATGACATGGTCACAGACCTTCAGGGATTTGAATCTTAGAAGGGCAAACAGGCATAAACACATTAAAATAATAGCAAACAGGTGAGGGTGCAAGTGTATATCTTGGTTTGTTAATGGAAGCCAAGTGTTGATACATGTGATGAGCAGTGAATGGACCATAAAGAATTCAGAGCAAGCTTGAAGGCTACATTAGAACTGGGCTTTGCTTGAGTGAAATCTGTTTAAAGCCAGGGAAAGAGAGCTTTGGGAAGAATGGAGCATAGCCAACCACTGCCCCTTCCTACATGTTATGTGGAGAGCACATCGTTTCCTTGATCTCCTGTCCTGATGATAGTGCATGAGGTAGCTATTACGATGTTTTGCCTTACCACTTGCTAGTAAGTACCAATTATGATCCCAGTCTAGGACTAGAGGGTCCCATAATAGAGCCCCTTTACCACCTTTTTCCTTTCCAAATCATCCCTTTGATTGACACACCTCTTCGTCCAAATAGCTGAGGGTTTTTTTTTCTCCATATTTTCCCCCTAATTTCCACTTTCTAGGCTAGCTGAGTTCCTACTTCTAACAGCAGTAATTCAATGAAGAAAAGTTCTCTGAACTTTGTTGCTGCTTGATGCTCCAAATGTTCTTTCTCTCATTCTGCAAATATGTATTAGGTTCTTCTCAGGCACTCACTTATCCTAAACATAGTGTAAATAGCACTGCTGCCCAAGTCACTATGGAATCTTGCACCAGACAGAGCCTCAAACCACTCACAACTTGACCTTGTTCTAATGGAAAATACAGAATCAAGTATTGAGAGACCATCTGACACAGAGGGCGTATTTCTGGGTACTCAGAATTACAAGGTTGAATGAAACTTAAACTACATCATGATATCTATGTATAACTACTAACTTTGTTATTAACTTCTGAACCCTGAGACAAATCATTAGTTTCATGTGCAAATGGGCCTGGTAGTCTCCTCCCTTATCAGTTTCGTGTGGGAGATAATGATTCTGAAAGCTGTCACAGAACGTGTAACCTGTTCCAGGCCTGCTGATCTAGACTTGCTGACTGAAACTGGCTTTGTCCTTTAGAGACCTAACTCACTAGTGGCTACTAGTTGATTTGGCAATTCCTTGACTTCACCTGGCCATATTCATTGACTCTCAGGAACTCAATTAGACAAAGGAGCAGACAGAAAAAGTGAAATTCTGGTTCGGAGGTGGCCCCATTTTTCATAGGACATCATGGAGTTTTACCCTGAGCATCCATTGTTTGATTTCAATATACTCAAGAGTAGGGGAGCCTGGACCAGAATTTGGAAGATGGCTGTGCTGTCATCCTCTTCTTACTGTGCCTCAGTTTACTTATTTCTAAAACAAAAAGCTAATTAGACTTTCTGTTTTTTTTTTTTTTTTTTTTTTTTCATGGAGGTATCGTCTCTGTAGTTGCTACCTGGGGTTAAGTGGTTTGATACAGGAGATTGGAGATTACAGCCAGCTTTCCAATTCCCAAATTGCTTGTCTTTTATTTTCTTTGTTTATGGTTCAACTGAGACATCATTGCAACCAAAGGTCATAGCTCAGGCTGTATGACATTTAAATGCCTGGCTTTATGGTTCTCTTATCCAGTCAATGAGTAGATGGTCTTCAATCTGCTTATACCCGGGTGTGGGTTTAGGGGAGAGACTGGTTCAGTCATTGCCTTACTTTCCATCACCCTCAGCAGAAAGGACAAGATCCCTCTTCCACTTGCCTCAAGAATAGCATCTTCTGAATCTGCCTCTCACAACAAAGTCTGTGAGAAGCCATGGGACTCTCTTTTCTGCTCTGAGCTCAAAACTGGTGCACGAGGGGGGGGGTCCTAGATAACTGAATTCCAAGTGGGGGGATTCTGCTTTCAGGACCTCCTGGTACCTCCAGATTTGGAGAAGAAAGTAGCAAAGAAAATACAGCCTAGAGCATACCGGCTGCTGCCTCCATAGACTGTGTCTCCTTTAAACTCCTCTGTGTGCTCGCATGCCCTTACATGGACTTGCTTACCATGGCCGGCCCTCTGTTTGTGCTCTGAAAGACTTACTGAAGGAGATTAGATTTTTGAGTCAAAAGCCTTCTTGGTGCTGCTGGGCCATCTTCTCAATAAACAGTTGTCAGGGAATTTGATGAAACGCACACACATACACACAATCTACTTCAAAACAGTAATCCCCATCATCAGAGTTTATATTTGGAGTCAACTTTATTCTCTAGTTATCATTTCCAGGGACATGTATGTACAAAATTGGGGGTCACTGGGATGGAGCAAGAGCCTCGGCCTGAGGAAGAGGGGTCCAGGTTCAGGTGGAGAACCCTGAACTCTGCGTCCATGTGCTGGCGCTTCTCTATGGAGAGCTGTCCAGCAATGTCCCATTTAACATGAATCCTTGGAAGACGACGTCCTACTGTGTCCATTTGACTAGGAGATAGGAAACATGAGATCTGTCCTGCTTGACCACAAGCAACCCAGGGGACTGCCCAGAATGGAAGTGATGCTGGCTTTGACAGTTATGCCCATCTCTGTCATTCTCGATGCAACAAGGGGATGGTGGGCCTTGCTCTGCCGTGCTAGTGAGAAGATTCGCATGAGGGTTAGAAACTGCAAGATTTCAAGCTGTGATTAGTTTTGATTCCAGACATTTTGCTCATCTCTGCTTAACCCATAGAATAGTTAGAATGAAAAACAAGTGAATATTTATATATAATATAATATAGCAGGAGATTGTTAGAATTTATGTTCTAGTTATCGCCTTTAAGCTGCCATGTCATTGGGCTGGACCCCATCAAAAGCCTCACTTCTAAGGGCAGTCACCACATATCCACTTGGGAAAGACTGTTCCTTTTAGGCATGACAGACGTGAGCAGCACATTGGAATCTTCTGGCAGTGAAGAAGGATTATAGCCAGTATGCTTGTTCCAGTAACCATTTCTATGCTGGCTACTTACTTACTGATGCTTGTCCCTGCACCAGCCCACAGTTCTAGTAAGGCTGAACTGTGCCTGTTTCATTCTTAATGGAGGACCCAACATCTAGGCCCCAGGGTCTTATACATAACACCCAGTACATGTATATTGAACAAAAATATGTCACACTAAGGGAATTGAGGGCTTAACCAAGGCATTCTAGTGTTCATCTACTTGTTACTTAAACAAGTGAGAGTTAATTTAATTTGGGTCTGTACCTAAATATTACAGTATAAGAATGAATATCTTTGACCAGCCTTTCTAAGCTAAGTTTTTTCATCTTTAAACCTATCCCTATATACGATTTGGTTATTTTCTGTATAATTAATATCATTTGATTAATGTTAATCTGGGTGCGTGTACTCATACTACATATAAATACTATGCATTTGATTTGTATTGATAGGCATGTATATGTATGTATAAACTTACACACAGATAACTAATGCATAAATACATTTTGGAGTTTTTGCTTTTATTCTTATCTACTTTCTATCAATGTAATGTAAATTTTGTGGCATAAGGGCTGTTGCTGTGCTCACTACTTACATTAATAGATTTAGTGTTGCTATAACAAAGTGTGCATGGCTGGGTAATCTGTAAAAATCAGAAATGGATGTCTCACAGACAGGGAAACTCAGGATCAAAGTGCCAGAGATTAGGCTTTGTCTCCATGTTCCCAAGATGGATCTTTTAACACAATATCCTCCAGAGATGGCAGAAGAACCAGTGAAAACACCGTCAACCCTATAGCCTTTCATAGAGTAGTGATAATCCAGTTAGCCAGTAGCATGGATCAGATTATTTCTCTTGATGCATCACATTGCCTATAGTACTATGGATCCCTGAATCAAAGAATGTGCTTTAGTGCTTAATTGTCACTCAGTAACACTTGTTGAATAAGAGAGGAAGAGAATGGCTATAAAGGAAGGTGGGCTTGTGTTGGATCTTACAGAAGACACTCAGATTGAAAATACTATGAGCATTGGAATCAGCAAGATAAGACAGGAATGGATGAGAGCCAGGGCTGACTGGTTTAACAATAGTCTCTGTGGGCATTCGTTATCGTATGGGTGGCTGTCAGCCATCTGTGGTTGCCCACTGTGGTTCTGAGTGTCTGACCGTAGGAGCCAGTATGGCCCCTGTTGATTGTGTTAAAGCTCTCAAAGCCAGCATCCACTGGACTAAGCAAGGAGAGAGCTTTCCACTCTGTTGCCCCAGAACTTACATCTTAGGAATACTACGCTAGACAAGAAACATCTTCCCTGCATCAGAAGTGACTACCTTAGCACTTTGCAAGTGGATTTACTTACCTGGCAGGAGCTCTTTGCTCCCACTTTGTTTTCTTAGTGACAGTTACCTGAGGATCCCTGGTGGAAGCTAAGGAGAACGCCACGTTATGCCTGGGCTTTGTTCCTGTTCTATCATTGACCAGCTGGGTAGATTCTCTGGTTTACAATTTCTTTTCTCACAGGACTAGACCATCAGGCTACATCCACTTTAAGGCACTTCACTTTGCGAGTTAATTATCTCACTCTACAGTGGCAACCCTTGAGTTGTATAAATGAGGCCTCTCTTAAAGTCTACTGGCAGTTCCATTCTGAAGACCCTTCCTACTCTTAGGCTGCTCAGCAAACCCCACAAACCTTGACAGAAGAATGAAATAGTCAAGCTTTTATACTAAGAGTCTAGAAACTCAGCATGTCAAGGGCTGAATTCCTCTGAGCTTAGGGAGCAAACAGCTGCTCTCTGTGCCTGAGTTGAAATCCTAGGTGCATTATGTGGTAGAGCTAGGAATGGGGAGTGTGGAGTTCTCTAAAACTAAGGTCAATGAATAGGTGTAGAGCCAGAAGAGAAAAATGCTAATGATAGCATTAGAGTTTTTGAAATGTCTCTGCAGGCTTTGAATCATCATGCTAGATACAGGCAACATTCTTAGAAACTATTTCTTCTAAATGGGTAAGGATCATCTCAAAAGAGCTGCAATCCAATAGGTGGAATGTGTGCAAGTAAATTCCTGGTAAATCTGGCTGTTCTCGACCCTATAGGAGCTCAGAGAAGGGAGTAATAAATGATTGCCTGAGGCCTTATGGAAAAGTAGCATCAGAGCTGAGGGAAAAAAAAAAAGACATGGAAGCAAGAGTTACCAAAACAAAGCAAGACTTCTAGGCAGACCAGGGACTGGACAATTAGTGCCATGGATCTTGAAGGTCCTTTGTGATACTGAGAAATAACCATGACACATACATTTACAGATATCAGATTACAAGGACTGATAGGACAGACCAAGAAATTTAAATGTCATTCATGAACAAAAGAGGGGCTACAAAAGACTCACAAGGACTAGAGAGACTGAAGCCTTCCATTCCTATATTGTCATGTAAGAACAAATAAGAGGCTCAATGTGGTCTCTCTTCTCAGTGTACTCAGAGATTAACAGAATAAGGAGTGCATGCCCGTGATATTTAAGGTGGCTCCCTCGGTTCCTCGTTCTTTCTCAGTTCCTTGTTCCTTCCTCATTAAAGCCTATTTAAGGCATTCTTAGTCTATTTTTACACATGAGCAACTGGAGACTTCAGTAAATGACTTGCCCCTAAACCCCAAATGCCATAATTATAAAGTCAAAATACGTCAGGCTCCTGTCTGTAAACACAGCAGGGTATCTTTAAATGTATCAGGGGTTGGCGCTCTCCTAAGGGGTGGGTCTCAGGTTGGGCCAGGCATTGGTTGGTCATTCCTTCAGTTTGTATCTCTATCTTTATCTCTGCACATCTTGTAGTAGGGTAAATTTTGGTTAGAAGGTTATAGGTGGATTGGTGTTCCTCTCACTCCACTATAGGTCCTGCCTGGCTAGAAGATATCCTCCTCAGTCTCATGTCCCTGCTGCTAGGAGACTCAGCTAGAGCCATCTCTGTACCCTCCCTGTAGCCTGCCCTGTCACAGGCCTCCAGTTTGTCTCAGCCATGCCCCCATCCTCAGTTTCCCTTTCTCTCCAGGCCCTTAAACCTCCCCTCCCCACTCTCCCCACATCTGTTACCCTCCCCATTTCCCTCCCCCCCCCTCTCTCTGAGAGCCCCCCCCCCCTAGTAGCTTATCAAACCAGATGCTGAGACTCACAGCCAAGCAGTAGGCAAAGCTCAGCGAGTCCTGTGGATGAGTTGGGGAAAGGATAGAAGGACCTGGAGGGGACAAGAACACTGAAAGAAGACCAACAGTCAACTAGCCTAGGCCAATGGAGGCTTACAGACACAGAAACACCAGCCAAAACAGCAAGCGTGGCCTAGACCTAGGCCCCCTAGACATATGTAACCCATGGGGCAGTTTGTTCTTCATGTGGATCCCCTAGTAAATTGAGTGGGTGCTGTCTATGGCATGGACTCTAGCATTCACCCTAAGCAGGCTGCCTTGCCTGGCCTCAGTGGATGAGGAGGAGCTCAGTCCTGATATGACTTAACATGTTGGGGTGTTTTGGAGGGGCCTCCCTTTTCTGAGGACAAAGGGAAGGGGAGAGGGAGGGGAGAAAGAGTGGGAGGGAGGGGCTGGGAGGAGAGGAGGGAGGGGGGTAAAATCAGGATGTAAGGTGAATGTATAAATTAAAATAAAATTTAAAAAATAACTTCAGAATAAGAGAATGTCAGAATTCCACCTGCAGAATTACAGAACCAGGGCTGCTTCTAATAAGAATACTCAAGCTGTGCCCTTGATTCTTATTGAGGTCCTAGGAAGGGAGATGCTTTCTGTTGTGTCAAATGTTACCAAGTGAGCTCCACCAGCCATTGTTGGAATGTAAAGTGTTGCTCTTGCAAATTATCTTTATAAAGAGCTAGTGTAATTACCACCTCCCCCTCCTCCTACAAGTCAGTAGGGTTAGAATCTGAGCTTTGTGTGGCCCAGTTAAACATCTCTTTTCTCCAGTTCTCTGGAGCAGCTGTTGAAAGGACAAAGCCTCCATTTTAATGACAGTGTTTTCCTTGCCTAGCTGACATGAACCCTAGTGAGCAGACACACAGCATTTGGGAAGCTCTTATCTCTGGGTGAAGTGTCTCACTTCTTTCAGGCTGAAGGGGCACAGCATCCATGGCAAGGAAATCTAATTACATGGCACATGTTCCAACATAAGATGCTGTTGGTTATAAAACGTTGGGGAAGCAGACACGTTACAACAGACACTTAGGGAGGCTGCTGCATCCTCCAAGAGGTGAGAAGAGTGTAGGGGACCTCTCTTAGAGACAGCTAGCTCAGAAGTTCCACAAGTTCACCAAGGATTATCCCAGCCTTCAAAGGAATCACTTGCCCAATCCCTACTGGCCAGCTGCCCTGTTGGCTAGTTCATAGCAAGGAATGTAGATGGAAGTATAGTTCAGATTCCTGGGGTTGCTTAAGATCTTGTCTGATCATGTGGTTTTACATGTGAAGAAATGGAGAGAAAGAAGTGGCTGGAGATCAGACTCTGACACTCTAGGTATCAAGCCTCGCGTGTAGCATTAACCGCTTTCCTCCCGCACGGGGGGAGCATTTACAAAGCAGAGGATGTCATTTCTATCTGTGAAACTAATCCCCAAGGGTTCAGTGTGTCAAGATTTCCTTCCCAAAATTTGTATTGTGCTCTGCTCAATACAAATCAAACAAGTCAATACAAACAATACAATACAATACAATATAATACAATACAGTACAATACAAATCAATACAAACAGGCAGAGTTCCTGATACTATTGATTATTGTTGTTGATGGTGGGTAGTACATGTGTATGTGATGTTGACTCCCAAGTGCATGGCCGTTCACTTGGGCTAAATATGTCCTGGTCTTGTCTTGTTCTTTAAGGTAATCATCTCCAGTCTCAGAGTATGTTTCAGGAGCCAGCTGAGAAGTTAGGGTCACTATATGTAAGGGCAGAGCTGAGTTACGTCAGCCGGTTGATCGACCCTTGAGGATGGTATGATCAGTGCTCAACCCTGAATGACTATCTTGATACATTTTGATATTTAGACATGATCTAATCTTTCTTCTTGAATAGGCACAACTTTGAAAATTTGTTGTTCTTACAGGTAAAGTATCCAGTGAGTTGTTAGGATGTTCTCCATGGTATCCTCAATGCTACCTAGAGGAGGCCATGCAATCTAAAAGATAAACGAAGACCCATACTCTTAAAGAAATAAGGATGGGGGTGGTGGTTTGAGGGTTAAGGAACTGGACTATTTTTGTAGACTTTTCTTGGCTACTAGAGAGATCTACTCTCCAGTCTGATTTTTAGTTCTTTTGCCAAGTTCTATGCTTTTCAGGAAATCCCTGAAGCCTGGTCTTTATTTGGCTTCAGACAGACACAACAGGAAAACATCTGGATTGCCCAGTTATATATGTGAGACCCTTGGGACCACAGCCTTCTTTCAGGTTGTGCTAGAGGGCAACTGGCAGCTAGTTCATAAATGATGCCAGGATGAGGGCTATGCACCTCTGTGCATCTGGTTCCCTAGGCTCCCATCACTCTGTCCTTTCTGCTGATGAATGGGCTGTGGGCTCCTTGAGTCAAATGTCACCCATGGCCCAGGGCTTTTGTTATAGCACTGGCTCAGAGAGAGGGGGAGAGAGAGAGAGAGAGAGAGAGAGAGAGAGAGAGAGAGAGAGAGAGAGAGAGAGAGAGAGAGAGAGAGAGCGCGCCTCATTTGTGTGTAAGGTTTTTAATTCTAAAGCACCTCCCCTCTCATTCATCCTAAGGTAAGACTTATTGTATTCCACAGTTTACAGTTTACAGTGGGGGGGGGGGCGAGATGAGCCTTGATGATTCTTTATTGTACCAGCTGTTTTGTTTGTGGGGACACTGAGACCCATAGGAGCAGTGTATGCACTAGAAACAAGAACCCCAACATTCACCCCAGTGCTTCACAACGTTTCCACTGTGCCTTAAGCTGCTTTTGTGTCCCAGGAGCACAATTCTAACTTAACAGGACATGGCTTCATTCAGAAGAAGCTTGGAAACACATCACAGCCCCTAGGGATGTCACAGTGCCAACTCTGATTATTTAGGAAGAAACCAACTTCCAAAATACATCAGTCACCCACCGTGGAGAGAACAGATTCATTTCGGCATCTACTTAGTAAATACCCTCTTGTGCGACATCAGACATGGTCCCGGGTGATTATGAGCACAGCTCTCAGGCGTGGCCTGAAGACCTGGGAAGCAGCTCAGAGAGAGGCATGCCCACTGTGGGAAACCCACAGGGATTGCCAAGATAACTCCTCTTCCCTCATCGGCTTGTGTGAAGTTTCTTGGCTTTTCAAAATAAATTCCACCAGATTGAGCTAAACTTTCTAGAATGTCTTTCTAATGCCTGGGACAGTGGCTACAATCCCGCTAAACCTTCATCTTTTTAACTACAGAGCCCAAGCTGTCAAGTACCCATGAGGCATAACCCATAAAGCGGAGAGTCAATTTTTAGTCCCAGCACCAAAACCCTTCTCCCCCACCCCACTAAATTCGCATATAATAAAATACTGGGGATCACTTTCATTTCCCAATATAAATACAGGGTTGCAGGGGCAGGAAATGGGGGTTGGGGGAGAAAGGGCAAGCTGTATCCTGCACAGAATGTGGCAGCATTCAGTCTCCACCAGCCACCTTACCTCTGGGGGAAAAAAAAATGAGGCTGACTAGGCAGGCTGCTTTTATGATGGGAGAAATGCTTGTTTTTACAGCACACTAAATAAAGCCTGCTTTTGGAGCTAGAAGTTTATTGCCAGAGTGGGGAGAACTGTTGTTTTTGTTTTCTCTTCTCTACCTTTCTGTTGCTGTCCTCCTCCCCACCCCCCGACCCTCCTTCAGCTGAAGCCAGGAAAGTGGGGGCGGTAAGGTTCCAGGAGTCCAAGGAAGTCTATAGAAATACTAGAATCTAAAGATCATACCAGGACATTCCCTCATTTGCCTCGACATCTCATGCCGGCTTTATAGGGACTATGTTTGGTGTTTCCAGCTTTCCCAAGTCATTAGGAGAGGTTCACAACCAAACAGTAACAAAGAGCAGTAACCTGCATTTATATAGTATTTTATGGTTTCCAAAGCATTCTCCCATCGATCCGGTTCTTCAGGGCAGCTTGGAGAAGCAGGCATGCCCAGGGTTATGATGGAAATTAACCTACCCAAGATCACATGACAAGTTAGGTCAGGCCCGAATAGCAGCTTATATTAACCAGATAAAGGACAAACTGAATTCAGATCTTTACCTTGGAAGTGGAGAGCTATGGGGGACTTGGAGCGGGGATGAGGTAACTAGGAAACTGCTCCAAAGGCAGGGTTTATAGCAGGTTTCCCTGCAGCCCGGATGGGTCTTTTTTGTTTTGTTTTGTTTTGTTTTTTTAAGGTGCAGCCTTCACTCAGGGCACAGGGTTTAGATCAGGGTTACCCTGGAGTGGTTTCAAAGTAGTGAGAGTTAGTGGTAAAGACCCAGCAGGCAGAAAAGCTTCAATGCTGTGTGCTGGCCTGCAGTTAGCTACTCCAGTTCTGGGTACACCTTGGCCTTCGGTGAGAGGAAGGGCTGACTGAGATTGCGCGGTGCTGCAGACTGCTCTGACCTACATCACTAGTGTACATCAGAGTGATCAGTAAAGTTTCAATTTCGCATGTTGCATTTGTAGTGCAGCTTATTTCCCAGTCACTTAAGGACTGATTTTAACGCAGAGTCAGACCAGTCATGCAAAGGCCTAATCTCATTACCCACCATCAAGCTTGTAGGTAGCAGCCCATGATGCCCACTGCCTGTAGGTAGGCAAGTCACTCATCACTAAAAATTCATAAGATATCTCATCCTCATGACTGCATGGACTGTTGGAACCACATTGTAATCTGAAAGAACTTACAACAGTTATAGTTTTCTAGGTTTTGATTCAGGGAAAGTCTAAAACTTCTCTCAAGCCAAACCATGGCAGTTAAAACAAAGAAAACACATGTCCATTTCAAAACTTCTGGACCATTGATTAACGAATATCTCAGGAAGGCACAAAGCACTGCTAAGATGACCCAGGTCAACCCCAGAAAGATGCTAAAACTCATGGCCAGTGAGGCATGGCCACCCTCTTGTTCTGACTAGATGGTTCAAACTAGTTATTGCCAGAAGCCTTCCAAGCAAGGAACTTGAGCTTCAACTCTCTTTTGAAGGGACCTGGGACAGGAAAACAGCAATGTCTCTTTAGCCCTGTTAATAGAAAACTGCCTGTTTAATTGCCAGTAACTAATAGTTTTTAAAATACACTATGGAATACTACTCAGCTATTAAAAACAAGGAATTCCTGAAATTTGTGGACAAATGGATTGAGCTAGAAATGATCATAATGAGTGAGTTAACACAGAAGCAGAAAGAATCAAATGGTATATACTCACTTATATTTGGACACTAGCTCAAGGGGCATGTCCCATGAAAGTCTTCAAGTACCAGGAAAGTGGGACAGAGGGGAGGACATCCTATTGGGACTTTAGATGAGAAAAGCATGGGAGAATGGGGGCATAGAAGGATCCAGAGGTCCTAGAAACCTACAAGAAAACATTATGACACAAGGATCTGGGTCCAGGGGTCCTACTCAAACTATGGCACCTGCCAAGGACCATATAGGCAGTAAACTTTGAACCCCTACCCAGATCTAGCCGATGGACAGGACATTCTCCACTGTTGAGTGAATAGTGGGGTCTGACTTTCATGTGAACTCTGGTGCCCCTTTTTTGACGACGTCCCCTTGATGGGGAGGCCTGGAGGCACTCAGATTAAGGATAACAGGTCACCAAGAAGAGACTTGATACCCTATGAACATATACAGGGGGAGGAGGTCCCCCTCAGTCACAGACATAGGGGAGGGGAGTAAGGGGAAAATGGGAGGGAGGGAGGAATGGGAGGATACAAGGGATGGGCTAACAATTGAGATGTAATATGAATAAATTAATAAAATATTTTTTAAAAATAGAAAAAATATATAATAGTCATAATTGACTTATTGAACATTCATAACCCATTGTATGTTAACATTTTTATCAGTGTCATTTTACTGGAACCCTAACACATCTTAGCTAGTAGAAGACTATTTTTTTTCCATTTTAAATTAGAGAAGAAAAGAAGTTCCAGTTCACACAGCTAGTGAGAGGCAGGACTGGGTTTAAGACTCACTTATCTGATTATTGACTTTGAGAGTTTTCCCAGGACCCTCCACTGCATGCTAAGCCTTGGGATAACCCTGATTGAGCACCATATACTGGCAGAGGTCTTTACATAGAGTATTTGATTGATTCAGCAATTGACCTAAGGAGGTAAAGATCCTATTATCTCTGTATTACAGTACAGCAACGTTGAGTACATAAATGTCAATCAACTTTCTTGCTACCACACTGCTAGTAAGAGTTAGAGTCAGGTGATACGTGAACCAGACTGTTCTGCTCATGCCAGTAGCTGCCCCAGAAGATGCCTTGCATCTACTGTCCCACTGTTTCTCACATTCTGAGCTCTGATGTAGTGTTTCTACAGAGGCTACCCCCCTCTCTTTCATTTTTGTTTTTTCTTTTAATTGATTTGTTTTTTATTTTTTATTCTACTTTAATTTAAATTACTTGTATTAATTCTTTGAGGATTTAATACAACCTATTTCAATCATATTCACCCCCACTTCTCTTCTAAATCCACCTCCCTACCACACCACATCAATCGCTTTTTTGTTCTTCTTCTGGTTGTTTTTAACCCATGGAGTCTAGTTGGGGCTACCCACTTACTCCTGGGGCTTCACACGTTGGAATTTGATCAGCCTATCAGGCGCCACATCCCTAAAGAAAACTGACCCTCCCTTTGCCATTAGCTGCCCACTGTCTCCAGCTCCTCGGGTGCATGAGCTCTTTCCCCTTCCATGCTAGAATACTGACTGGTTGTCTCCCTCCATTGATTAAGATATATTCTTTTCTTCACACAGTATTTCCTGATCGCAGTTTCTCCTCCCTCTCTTTCAGTTCCTTGTCACCTCCCCTCCAATTCAGACATGCTGTCTTTCTGTCTGTCATCAGAAAAGAACAGATTTCTAAAAGGGAACAGCAAAACATAATTAAATAAATTATAAGATGAAACAAAACCCATCACCTTGAAATTGGACAAGGCAAGTCAACAAAAGGAAATAAAGCCCAAGAACAAGCACAAGAATGAGAGACCCCTCATTCACTTACTCGGGAATTCCATAAAACTACTAACTGAAACTATTATATGTATTTGTACACACACACACTCAGAGGACCTGATGCAGACTCACGCAGGCCCTTTGCATACTGCTATAGTCTGAGAGTTCATATGAGCTTTACTTATATTGATTAGAGAACCTTGTTTTATCCTTGTTTTATTTGCCCCTCAGTTTGTATTTATGTATGTATGTATGTATGTATGTATGTATGTATGTATGTTGTATGTATGTATGTGAGACAGGGTTTCTCTGTTTAGCCTTGCCTGTCCTGTAGTCACTTTGTAGACCAGGCCTGCCTCTCTAACTCACAGAGATCCACCTGCCTCCACTTCCCACAATGCTGAGATTACAGGCATGCACCACCATGCCTGGCCCCCATCAGGCTCTCTTAGTCTTTCTACTTCGTCTTCTACAGGGTTCCCTGAGCTCTGAGAGACAGAATTTGATGGAGCCATCACATTTAAGACCAAGTGTTCCAAGTTCTGCACACTGTACACTCACGAGTCTCTAGTTATTTCCCTCTATTACAGAAGGAATCTTCTCTGATGGTGGCTGCATAAGGCATTGGTTTATGAATATAGCAGAATATCATTAGTAGCCATTTTATTACTTTTTTTTCAGACTAGTAGTATTTTGCCTCTAGGCTACCTAGTCTCTGGTTCTTGATCACCCAAACAGTATTGGCTATAGGTTCCATCTTGTGAAGTGGGCCTTAAGTCAAGTAGGACATTGGTTGTTTTCTCCCACAAGCTTTGTGCCATTGTTGGACTGGCTTGATCTTGTACCTGTCTTACACAGTCACAGGAGCCATGAGCTCCTGAGTACACATGAGCCTCTTAGCTTCTTGCCACATGTCCAGAAGACACTGTTTTGTTATGGTATTCTGAATTTACAATCTTTCCATTCCTTTTTCACCAAAGGTGTGGTGTGTGTGTGTGTGTGTGTGTGTGTGTGTGTGTGTGTGTGTGTGTGCATGCACCTGATATAAGTGTCCCATTTATAGCTGAGCACTCCAGTTATTCTCTGACGTTCAGCCTTTAACACCATCCACTGCACAAAGAAACTCATACACTAATCTACGCATATACAGATATGAACTTAGAAGCCAAATTGATACTATGTCTGTTTAGCAGAATAATCAAAGCTAGCTCCTTCCTGGGGCTGGTGAGTTTTCTGTCATGGGCTCTTGGCTATATTTATAGTACTAGGCATGTGTGTGTGTTCCTGAGAAGAAAGACTTATATCCAGGTAGAAGGCACTAAATTAACCTCAACACTTTGCCTATGTTATAGCCATGGGCATATCTTGCCATGCTGGTCATTACTGTTGCTCACATGATCTATAGATGGATAAACCTATTAATGACTTTCCTCCCCAGCTGCCTACATAGCACCTCCTAACCATCAGGGAGGAAGTTTCCAAGTCAGCACCAGTTTGACTTCTCTATGTCCTGTCATCAATATATATAGTGTCTTCAGCAATAGGTATTACCATCAAGTCCTGGTACACAACCAATAGCAATGGTCCATGGCTGCTGGGAGAATCACTGTCCTCCATATGGGAAGACTCCAGCTGAACTCTTTGCTATGCATATAGTTAGGAAGCTTATAAAATAGTAGGCTTCCGTTTGACTTTTTCATCTTCAGCATCAGTTTTCCCTTCCCCCACTCCCTCCTCTGCCAAGACTGTTTAGTTCACATAATTAAAAGCCCAATTTTATTTATCTAACAATAGAATAAAACATATCCAGATCCATGGGGCCTACAAAATGCTAAAAACAGAGTAAGACAGGTCTCCCTCCACAGTGCAACTTTTTTCCCTCAGTTTACTGAGATCTCATGGTCAGCCCATGGCCACACTGAATGGAATTCTTGTGGCTCCTAATTATCAGAACCTTCCACAGGCAGAGAGCCTTCAGCTCAAGGGAAGAAGACTCTTGAGGTTTTCTCTTAGGGCTGGAGAGACAGCTGCATGGTTAGGAGCATTTGCATCTCTTTCAGCAGATCCATGCTGGCTTTTCTACACCCACATTGTGGTTCACAAGCATCTCTAACTCCAGTTCAGAGGAGCAGACCTCTTCTTCTCACCTCCATGGGCATTAGGCAGGCACATAATCCAGGGCAAACCAATCATACACGTAAAGTAAAATAAACAAGTTTGTTTTGTTTTGTTTTTGTTTTAAAGAAAACACTATCAAATAGGTAAAACTGCATTCTTCACACAAGTGTGTGAGCTTCTCCCTGTCTCGTATTGTCAGGTAGTTTCCAATAAGGCTGTGGAGGAAGATCTTGAGCTCTGAACATAGATTCAGGTATAAGATGCATTACAATGCCTACCATGAGCAAGACCTTGGGACAGTCACTAACTTCCAGTCCTCCAGCTCTGTCATCATGAAAGATACCACCGAGACTTCTGAGTGAGGGACCAAGATGTGCATTCAGTTCAGGGGACATTTTAGAGCCTGGCACATACATGCCCTGCCTGGACTGCATGCTGCAGCCTCTTTTATTTCCTTGACTCTCAGCAGTGCTGACTCTAGTCAACTGCTTGGGGGAGAAAAGAGCATATCTTAAGTCCTGGTCATCAGGGCCCTTCTGCAAGCTTGATAGAGATGCAGAATCCAAACACAAGTTTTCAGGATCCCAAACAGATCAAGTAAGCACTGGACGATTGTCCTCCCTCTCCTCTCTGCTGTGCTCCAGTCTTCCTCTCTGTCCCCGCTGATAACTGAGGTAGAACAGAGAAGACAGCAAACAGATCGTAAAACATACATGGTCACTTAGGCTACTTCATAGTTTGAAGTGTTGTTAGCAAATTCTTAATTTGTGTAAACAGGGAAAAGGGACCAGGGCCACTTTGAATGGCTGTGATTGGCAGTCATGATTGGGTGGGGGGTGCTCTGCTAAGGAGCGTTGATGCACAGTTCCCTCAGTCTTTTGGGTGCCATCCTGTTGGCATCTCTCCTCTGTAGAGGCCAACAAAGAGTGGCTCCCTTCCCTCCTGAGGCTGTCCTCACAGGCCTCTGTGGCTGCTCCTCCAGCCTCACAGTGATGTTATTAATTTTTTAAAACAAACTTCCTGATTGAGGTTCTGCTGCCTCTAAATTGTCTCTACAATGAGACTGTGTACTAATTAACCCATAGAAACAATCAATGATGTACCTTTTTCAAGTTTCAGGGTGATTAGAATATGAAAATGAAGAGCACAATGGTGCAGATGTTTTAAAATCACAGCAGACAGCAATTAGTGACAGGGGAACCAGCTGCTTATCTCTCCAGATAAAGCCGCTTAATAGGGAATTACACTGGAGGCGTCATTACCCAGATGGATCACACATGATTTACTGAGGAGGCGGGGCAGCGTTAACTTTGATTTGTGAGCCAGGTTCCTGTCAAGCGAACGTGCTTACCTTCAGAAAGGTGAGCTGGTGGCTGCAGGGGAAACAGCCTTTAGTTTGCCACCACCCATAAGCCACAGTCTGAGCAGAGGCACTGGGTGAGGAAAGAGGACCCGAAGGCCCGAGGAAGCCACAAGCTTCTGTCTTCTCCAGTCAGGCTCTATTGTTTAGGGATGGGCTCATTTAGCTGTCCCTGTGTATCAGAAGAGGACCCAGTGAAGGGGCAACAAGGAGTTTCAGGCTAGTGTAGGAAACTTCTAGAAAGGAGCGTTTCTGATTCCCTGCTAGGAGGCTTTGGTTCTCTCTCTGTTTCTCGTCTCTTTGTCTGTGTGTGTGAGTGTGTGTGTGTGTGTGTGTGTGTGTGTGTGTGTGTGTGTGTGTGTGAGAGAGAGAGAGAGAGAGAGAGAGAGAGAGAGAGAGAGAGAGAGAGATGGGGTGGAGAGAATTGTCCTGTCTTTGGTTGATTCCTTCTATTAGTGAGTTCAGATCGTATTCATGTTAATGAGCCTATGAGCTATTCTGGGCACTAAGAACTCTGAATAACCCGCTATGGCGTTTTATAAAAGTCTATTTATAGATACTTTTTTTGGTCTCTCAGGTAAATAACTGGAGTGGAGTTACTGGGTCGTGAGGTATCTTTAGCTGTGAAGGAGTTGCCAGAATGTTTTCCTGTATTTCCACCCTCTAACAGTCTTCCCTGGGGCGATGGGGTGGGGTGTCGAGAGCTTCTCCTCCTTCCCACATTTGCTATTTGCCTTTTTTTTTTTTTTCCATCCCAGTAAGCAAGTGGGCATCATCTTAAGGCATTTTCATTTCCCTGACAGAAAAAAAAATGTTGGGAACATAAATATAAATCCACTGGTTTTTCTTCCTAATTTTTTTGGGGCTAGAATATGTCAATGAAATTATTTTGGAGTCACTGGACAAGCAGAGTTGGTTGGTAATGCTAATTAGATCTTATTTTGCACTGATGAAAAGTCAGGCATCCTCCTTTTGTCTGTTTTGCTACAAATTGCGTCTTATTTGTCTGGCTGCTTTTAAATGTGCTCACCTTTGGTTTTCACCAGGTTCTGCACAATGTGCCTGGATATGGTCTCCGTTGTGTTTACTCTGCCTCGGATTTGCCGATCTTAGTGATGCAAGTCTGCATGCAGGGTGCCTTCTCTGTCCTCCTCCAATAGTCTACGTGTATTGGATGCCTTTGTGTTGCTCGGAGTGTTGCTAAAGCGTGGTTTATCGTTCTTCTCCCTGTCTTTCCATTTAGATGATTTCTCCTGTGGTCTTTCCATGCTCACCAGACATCGTGGTGCTCTGGCAGCTGTTGGGCCCCCACAGTGAAGTTCTCATTTCTAGCTCTATTCAAATACAGAGCTCACACTTGTCTGTGTAGGTCCATGTTAGAGGCTAGACGTGATGTCAGGGTCTTATTCCTTCCATATTTGCTTGAGAGAGTGTCTGTCAGTGGGCTAAGGCTAGACTGGCAGCCAGTAAGATTCTGGTTTTTGCCCCCTCCCCCACCTTCATAGTTCTGGAGTTAAGGGTGAATATGGCCATGCCTATTGTTTTTGTTTGTTTTACTGTTCATTTATTTATTTAGTCACTTTATAGCTTGATCCCAGCCCCTCTTCCTCCTCTTCTCCTAGTCCCACCTTTACATCCTCCTCCCCTGACTCCCCCCTCTCCTCCTCAGAGAAGGGGAGACCCATAAGGAATGCCAGCCTACCCTGGCACCTCACATTGCAGCTGGACTAAGTGAATCCTCTCCCACTGACCAGACAAGGCAGCTCAGCTAAGGGAAGAGATCCAAACATGCCCACTGTTCTATGTGGACTATGGAGATTTGAACTTGGATCCCATGACTGTGGGGCAAGTGCTCTTACTCAGTGAGCCATCGCCCATGCCTTCCTATTCTATCCTAGGTACATTATGTGTCCTGTATTATATAGAGGCTACATTTTGGTTTTCTCTGAAGAGTTTTGACTTCTATTCTTTTAGGCAGTTAAGTCAGGATCCTGTTTGCAGTGTTTCTTAGGATTTCTTAAGGAGCATCCAGAATAATTGCAGTTGTAAAGAGTATCATTTCTGAAATATCAATAGAACACATGCGTGTTTCATTAAAGCTACCCCACTGATGGTAAGAAAATCAACATTGCCCCATACTGTGTGATCTCAGGACTTCACTTTCAGCTTCAACTGATACTTGCACTTTGGGTTCTTCTTACCCTCAAGTGTGTTTTGAACTTTGTCTAGGGACCTAAGATGACTCTTACTAAGTTTTCCAGAATTCCTCTCTCCATAGCTCCCTCCTGGGTGCCTATCCACACAAACTCTTGTTCCCTCACGAGTCTCGGAGTCTACATATTGAATCCCATCCCTGGATTCCACTTCCCTTTCCTCAGTTTAAAATTTTCCTTTCCTTTACACCCTGAGGCCTTGTGTTTTCCTCTCTTTAATCACAGCCCATGTTGTCTGCTCTTGACTGCCAGAGACGAGTTGCTTCATTCATATTGTCCAGTTTTATACTTGTCTTCATGGACATACTGTAGGCAGCACCTGTTATTTCATCTTGGCTGAAATCAAGTCAGTGATCCTTTTCACTTATGCAGAATGAAAGTGTAGTCAAGCAGGCCATGGTCAGGGCCTGTGCCTTTCTTGCCCACTGCAGGGAGAGGATGCTTTAGTATATATCATTTTTCTCTGCACCCAAAAAGCAAAGGGTGGTTCTTATGGGGGAATCATAACATGTTGACTTCTCGGTACCCACGGGATGGGAGAAGATAGAATAGGAGGATGGCAGCCTCAGTTTCTATACCTACGGAGCACTTAGAGAAACTCTATCTTTAAAGAGACCTACATAATGACAACACCAGTTGATATGCCAGTACAGTCAGGGGAAATTTCACAAGCTACAACCAACCACTAGGTAAGATAGACAGTTAACGGCTCCTGGGAGAGGGAGAATCAGACTTCTTTGGAGATGAGAGCCCCTAATAGGTTATCCACTCCGAATGGTCAGCTGTAAACTATGCATATGTGAGCAACACTAAATGGGCTCAACAGGTTGTTGTTACTGTATTGTTGGTCCACACTGCTTTTCTGTTTCCTGTCCGTGGCCCCAGGGGTTTAAAGCATTATCTCCATTCGCATTACACCTGATCTTTTATCACACACATACATACACACACACACATGCACACGCACATACTCACATACACATGCGCACATACTCACACACAAACACATATACACTCCCCCACACACACATGCACACACATACACATGCACACACACACACACATACATACACACACACTGACAATTAAAGCAGAGGTCATGAATTTGGAAAGAAGTAGAGGCTGCTGCGAGGTGTTGGGAGGAGTAGAGGGAGGACTAACAATGATATAAATACAGTAGGCCTGTGGAAAGTCTCCACAACATGCAAACAAACAAACAAAAAAGGGTACACGAATTAAAAGATGACTTCGTTAACTATCCCGTGTCTAGTAGAAGCAGAGGATCCCTGAGCCCATGATTCAAACAGGGTACTCAGGAACATTTGTCCATATCTGCCATTAGCAATTGCAGGAAGATACTTGGCTCACCAGAGGTGCCTTCTAGCAAGTTCTATGAAGCCAACCAGCTTGGTATCTTTCATGCTCATGAGGCTAAATGGTTTTTCTTTGGGGGAGTGGCTGGTGTGTGTGTGTCTGTGTGTCTTGCCAAATCGACTGGCTACAGTTCAAAAGTGTTCTTGGAAAATTCCAGGACTTTGTGAAACACGTTGAAAAGCACTGGGATAGGGCTCTCCTGGCAATATTAGAGTCCCTCTGGTGCCTAAACCAGACCTTGTCTTTCATATAATCCAGGCTTCTGGATAACCCAGTGGGGTTGCCTGAAAGCTTTGAAGGAAGTACTAGTTACCGGGCTCACCACCAGAATGTCGGTATAATTGTTTTGTGTGGATCCCAGGTATGTTGTTTTTAACACGGCTTCCTGTGTGATTTTAGCATACAGCTAAAGTAGGACACTTTTACATCTAAAACGGCAGTTTGTGGTTCTGTTCCCTGTCTCCCACACTCAGCTCCTGCTTGAGTTTAAGCTTTTGCTTCTAGCCCCAGCAATGGAATGCAAAGGCTCTCCAGAGCTCTGATGATTAGCTTGTTAAAACCCCCAGGCTGGGAGGTCATGCACACCTACACGCTTGCTCCTGCGCCCCATTCTGGGAAGGTAAGACACTCTTCCTCCTGAAAAAGTGGCCCTTCTGCCCTCTTACCCAGGCCTTGCCCCAAAATAGGAAACAGTGTTAGGGTTTCTTACCATGTAAATTGCAGAGTTCACGGAGCAAAACAGGAGTGTTCAGTATTGCCAAATTGCATATCCTAACAGGCCTGTGGTGGTTTGCTCTGCATATTTACCACTGAAAAAAGTGCTGTGAATGTCATAGTAACCGCAGATGAGCCTGGCTTAAAACATTAGATCAGTGGGGTTTAAATGTGTACTTCAACATTACCTGGGGAGCCTGTAAAAATCCACACCCCCTCCTCCTGCACTGAAAGACTGAGTTAGGGGGGTCTGCAAAGGGCCAAGGACTCTGGATTCAGAGCTGTTACCATATGTGCCTCTGATATGGAGAGCCAGCACCACATCTGGAGAGGCACCAAGTGCCAGATTCAGAGATAAAGATTCCCTGGGGACTTCATGTTTCCCTGTGCTCGTAAACCAGCATACCTCACAGACAGGGAGTTTATACTAAAGGTGTCATCGGAAAAAAAGCAAGGACAAGGAGAGCCCAGAAGAGCAGTTTGTCTCTCTGAGTGCTTGTTTAGTTTTATTTTATATATATTTCCCCCGCCCCCCTCTGATTCCATTCACCATATTTGTTCCTTGAAAAAAAAATGCTTAGATAATTGTAAGAACAGGCTCAGGTTCTCATTTTCTTCCATTGTTTAGGAATTTTAAAGTGTTTTTTTTTTTAAACTGATAAAGTACTTTTTTAAAAAGAAACTTGATTTGTACAGCGTCTAAAGGTGTATGATTTATATAAAAGATTTGGGGGAGGGAAAAGTCATTTTCCTTTTCCTTTGTCCACGTGCTTTGTCCATCTCTGTTTGGCTGGAGTAAGGCCTCAGTTCTTGGTGATGGACACAGTGGAGCTACTGTATACACAACTCGTTGCTGGTAGATGAGAAGTTGGAATCTCATGAAGGTAACCCACATACCCATGAGAAGAATGGTAGGGGCTTGTTCTCAGACCTTTTAGAAAGTGCTTATTCTTGGCCTTTCCCGCCTTTCTGCTCTGTCTCTGCAGCCCCAAGGACTGAAGGCTTTACAGTCCCACCCCATCTCCACTCCTGTTCCTGCATCATTCTTTCCTTTGTCCGTCCGGGACTTTGATTGCTGAATCCACCTTGAAGGGTGAACTGCCTATGGATTGGTGGGGTCACTGGGTCGGGCTGTGGTCCAGGGGAACGCTAGAACAGCACATGAGCTTTAGCTGGTCTCTGGCTACAAGAGCACAGGCCCAAATGTTCTCACCGGATTAAAACCCACCCTCTCACAGCAGAGCTAACAGGAAACAAGTAACAGGAGATAGGAAAGAGCTAACCATACAAATGACGTTAAAGGGGAGTTGCCTTATAAGAAATTTAGCTCTTAAGTTGAGGAGAAGGGCTGGTTTTGTTTTTGTTTGGTCAACACCTAATATATTTCAGCATTCCAGTTTCATCATGAGCCATTGTCAAATGGAAGATGAATGGTGTATTTTCTTTTGTGTGTAACTGTATGTTTTGCCATTGTAATAGAAACCTCAGCTATTTGTTTTTCTTTTATTTTATACTTATTTTTATTTAAGTGTGTGAACTTCTGTGTATATGTCATTAGTGCCCCAGAAAGCCAGAAGAATGTGTCAGATCCCCCAGAGTTGGAGTAGCACCTGAGCTGGGTGCTGGCAACTGAACTCATGTCCTCTTTAAGAGCAGTAAGCACTCTTAACATTGAGCCATCTCTCCAGCCCCTCTTTTATTAATTAATTAATTAATCTAGCAAACATTTACTTACTTACCAAAAAAATATGTACTTAGCTCTGTAGTAAGCTCTGGGGATTGTAAGATACATAAAAAGATGAATAATTTGTTTGTTGTTTGTTTGTCAGTTTGTTTGCTTTTATCTAAAAATATGTACAGTCTTAGAGAACGAGGCAGAAGTCTATGTGGATTAAATACCACAGGGCACTGTAGGGACTGTAGTAGATATTATTATGAAAGTCAATCGGACATGCAGGAGAGATAGTGTAGGGAATCAGACATAAATGTGTTTGAAGTGGTAACTGTTTGCAAGCAGTATGTTGCAGTGCTTAGCACATTAATCTCATCATTGACAAAATGAAATATCCATAATAAAATGCACATTCTTTCATTCAGTCAGTAAATGTTTATTGAGGGCCTGCTGGGTGCCAAGGCACTGATCGGTACCTTGTTAATAAGCTAGTAAAGGAAGTGGGCATGTAACTCAATTATCACACAAATCAAACATAGAAAAGTTAGCTACAGCTAATACAGCAAAGGGGAAATGCATGTCTCTTGAAAGCTTGAAATCAGGATGCTTCTCTAAGGTTGAGAGACATCACTAGGATTTAGACCATATAACAAGAAAAGGTGTTAGCTGTAGACTCTGCTAGATGTCAAGAGTCAAAATTTAGAGCTAAGAACAAGGGCTGAGAATCAGGGACCTAGTTTCCAGCCCTCGCTGTACCACAAAGCCCTGTCCGTAGATGCACTCCAGTGTCTGGAGCCCTCGCTGTACCACAAAGCCCTGTCC
>OU015744.1:9923351-9942451 GCA_907169655.1 Acomys percivali
AGTTCTGCTCTGACTGCATTAAACCAAGTTCTATAGAGGGGAAAAACAGCAATTAAAGCATCCTTGTTAATGTTCAAACCCAGTGTCATGTATCTTTAGTACCATAATTGAGAGAAGCTTCTCTCTCCCTCTGTCTCTATAAACCATTGTGAAATTCAGAAAAATATTAGCATAATCACTTGCTTCAAATTTTAAAACAATTAAGCTGTTAGACAATAAACTGTAAGAAGCTCCAACATACTCATCTTTGTTTCTCTCTTTTCCCCTCTGCTTTACCCACTCTCAGGCTTACGAGAGGCCCCAGAAACACTCAACGCTCCATTACGACGCAGGCCTCTCACAGGGCTTCACCAGTGACACCTTAAAACCAAAGCACCAGCAAAAAAGCAGCAGCCAGAGCCACATGGACTGGTCCTCCAACTCTGACAGTGGACCTGCCACTCAGAATTGCTTCATCAGCCCAGATACTGGCAGAGAAGCTGCCAACACCAGCAAGATCCCAGCTCTTGAACCCGTGGCTTCCTTTGCTAAGGCCCAGAGTAAGAAAGGCAGTGCAGGCAGTACCTGGAGCCAGTTGTCCAGCAGCAGCAAAGACATGCTCTTGGGAAGTGTGGTACCATCCCCCAGCAGCCACAGCTCCCCAGCGACCCCTAGCAACTCTGTTGAGTGCAATGGACTCCAGCCATTGGGAGATCAAGATGGAGGAGGTACAAAGGAGCTCCCAGAACCACCCAATACTGGCAACAAGAAGAAGTCCAGTAAAAAAGATGTGATAAGTCAAACCGTACCACACTCAGATCTGGATTGGGTCAAGAGTGCCCAGAAAGCATTTGAAAGTCCAGAAGGGAAGAGAGAGGGCTACCCTGCTGACAGTGCTCAAGAGGCATCACCGACCAGACAGAACGTCAGTAGTTCTGTCAGCAATCCTGAAAATGATTGCAGTCATGTCCGGATTACGATCCCCATAAAGACACCTTCTCTGGATCCATCCAACCACAAGAGGAAGAAGAGGCAATCCATTAAAGCTGTAGTGGAGAAAATCATCCCAGAGAAAGCCCTGGCTTCGGGGATTGCTATGAGCAGTGAGGTTGTTAGTAGGATACTTTCCAACTCAGAGGGAAATAAGAAAGACCCTCGAGTCCCAAAGTTGGGTAAGATGATAGAAAACGAGTCCCCCTCAGTTGGCCTTGAAACAGGTGGGGGTACTGAGAAGATTGTCCCTGGAGGTGTGTCCAAACAGAGGAAACCACCCTTGGTCATGACATCACCAACACGCACAGAGCACTCTCCATCAGGAAAGCTGTCTGAAATCCAGCACCCCAAGTTTGCTGCAAAAAGGCGGTGTAGCAAGGCAAAGCCTCCTGCTATGCTTCGAGAGGCCGTCTTAGCTACCGCCGACAAACTGATGGTGGAGCCGCCATCTGCTTACCCCATTACCCCGTCTAGCCCTCTATACACCAACACGGACAGTCTTACTGTGATCACACCGGTCAAAAAGAAACGGGGACGACCAAAGAAACAGCCTCTCCTCACAGTGGAGACGATTCACGAAGGTACTTCCACCAGCCCAGTCAGTCCCATCAGCAGAGAGTTTCCCGGCACCAAGAAAAGAAAGAGGCGGCGCAATCTGGCTAAGTTGGCCCAGTTGGTGCCGGGAGAGAACAAACCTATGAGTGAGGTGAAGTTTCACAAGAAGGTTGGAAAGCTTGGCGTGTTGGACAAGAAGACCATCAAAACAATCAACAAGATGAAGACACTCAAGAGAAAAAATATCTTAAATCAGATCTTGTCCTGTTCCAGCAGCATGGCCCTAAAGGCCAAAGCGCCCCCAGAGACCAGTCCCGGGGCAGCGTCCATCGAAAGCAAGCTGGGCAAGCAGATAAATGTGAGCAAGAGAGGAACTATCTACATCGGCAAGAAGAGGGGCAGGAAGCCCCGGACGGAGCTGCCGCCCCCATCCGAAGAACCCAAAACAGCCATCAAGCACCCCAGGCCTGTTTCCAGCCAGCCGGATGTTCCAGCCGTGCCTTCCAACTTTCAGTCACTCGTGTCTTCTTCACCAGCAGCTCTGCACCCCCTTTCCACACAGTTAGGTGGGTCCAACGGCAACCTGAGCCCTGCCAGCACTGAAACCAATTTTTCAGAGTTGAAAACTATGCCAAACCTCCAGCCCATCAGTGCTCTTCCAACCAAAACCCAGAAGGGAATCCACAGTGGAACCTGGAAGCTGTCCCCACCCAGGCTGATGGCCAACTCCCCTTCCCACCTTTGCGAGATTGGCTCGCTGAAGGAGATAACGCTGTCCCCTGTGAGCGAGTCCCACAGCGAGGAGACCATCCCAAGCGACAGTGGCATTGGAACAGACAACAACAGCACCTCCGACCAAGCAGAGAAGAGCTCAGAGTCGCGACGGAGGTACTCTTTTGACTTCTGTTCCCTAGACAACCCAGAGGCCCTTCCATCTGACACCAGCACAAAGAACCGCCACGGCCACCGGCAGAAGCATCTCATTGTGGACACTTTTCTGGCCCACGAAAGCCTCAAGAAGCCAAAGCACAAGAGGAAAAGGAAAAGCCTGCAGAACCGTGATGACCTCCAGTTTCTGGCGGAGCTGGAAGAGCTCATCACCAAGTTTCAAGTGTTCAGGATCTCCCACCGGGGCTACACTTTTTACCATGAGAATCCGTATCCCAGCATCTTTAGGATTAACTTTGATCACTATTACCCGGTGCCATATATCCAGTATGACCCATTGCTCTACCTTCGTAGGACTTCAGACTTGAAGTCAAAGAAGAAGCGTGGTAGGCCTGCAAAAACCAATGACACCATGACAAAGGTGCCTTTTTTACAGGGGTTCAGCTACCCTATTCCCAGTGGAAGTTACTATGCACCCTATGGAATGCCTTACACATCAATGCCTATGATGAACCTTGGTTACTACGGTCAGTACCCAGCTCCTCTGTACCTATCGCACACGCTCGGAGCAGCGTCCCCGTTCATGAGGCCCACAGTGCCCCCACCCCAGTTCCACACAAGTTCCCATGTAAAGATGTCTGGGGCAACTAAACACAAAGCCAAGCATGGGGTACACTTGCAGGGAACTGTAGGTATGGGCCTCGGTGACATACAGCCATCCCTGAACCCTCCCAAGGTGGGCGGGGCCACTCTGTCCAGCAGTAGGCTCCACAAGAGGAAACACAAACACAAGCGCAAGCACAAAGAAGAGCGACTCCTAGGGACCCACGACAACCTGAGCGGTCTCTTCGCAGGCAAGGCCACGGGCTTCTCCAGCCACCTCCTGAGTGAGCGGCTCAACAGTGCGGACAAAGAACTCCCGTTGGTGAGCGAGAAGAGCAAGCAAAAGGAGAGGCCGAAGCACCAGCACGGTGACGCCAGCCACAAGGTTTCCAAGAACAGCTTTGAGGTGGACACCCTGTCTACGCTCTCACTCTCTGACGCCCAGCACTGGACACAGGCCAAGGACAAAGGTGACTTGAGTAGTGAGCCTGTAGAACCGTGTGCTAAAAGGTACTCCGGCAGCAGCGGGGACAGTGGCAGCACGCGATCGGAAAGTCTGGATGTGTTCAGTGAAATAAATCCTTCCGGCGACAAGTGGGACAGTGACGTGAGTGGGAGTAAGAGGAGGAGTTTTGAAGGCTTTGGGGCATACAGGGAAAAGGACATCCAAGCCTTCAAGGTGACCCGCAAGGAGAGAAGTCCCTATGAGTCCTCCATGTCTCCAGGTAAGAGCCCATTTCCCTGTAGACTTGGACTCGTCGGTTGTGTAAGTCCTGGCTTTTGCAGTAGAATGCCAATCATGTTTGACCAAAAGTGGGGGGGGTGTGGGGACGCTGCTAAATGCAAATAGGCCTGCTTGCATGTTTGAATTTGCTGTGTATTTCACATACTGTTTACATGGTTCTGCCTGGCTGGCTGTTCCACTAAAGGGAATGCTGAGACAGTGTCAGTAACTCCCTAAGTGATAGACACTTTTTATTAAAGGCCTTGTTCTTACGTTATTACGTTCTAATTATGTGGTCCAGCTTGCTAGTTGAAGGTTCTACAACTCAACAGAATACCAACAAAATCCTAAGAATGCCAAGGCTGAAAGAGAATGGCAGTGATGAGCGTGTGTGACGTGCTGTCAGTAGGCGTCACCAGTCTTGGATGAGAAATGTATCCCAGAGCTAATGAGGAGAGAATCCTGAAACATAAGTAGTCAGGAAGCTGCAGCCCGGAACTGTGTCGTCCATTTTTCATCATGAGCATTGGGCAAGCTGACACAGTTGGCACCTAAGGCGGGGCCCTGACTGCACCCACAATTTTGTTTCCGCGCACTAAGGGAAGAGGCTCAGAGAAAGGCGTTTTCTGTCCTGTACAAACACAGCCACAGGCCTGTGATTTTTAGCACATCCACCAAAGTGGGATTTTTACTCACTGATGTCTAAAGGAATATGTTCATTGCTACCAGAAAAAAAATCTCACTCCCTGTCAGTGACTGGCAGAATTCCTTTGCTAACCTCCCTGTCCACACATATTCTCTCTCCCCTGCCATAGAGTTTCACAATTTGGCAAAGATATCCCTGTGTCCCTGTCTATATATAGTACATACATCCTAAGACTCCAAAGACTATGGAACTCCTTGGAAAACAGGAGAAAATCCCTTCATAGGAACTGAAGCAACTAAAAAAAAAAAAAAAAAAGCTCGTATTTCTCTTTCCTCCAAATGGTGTGAAACACTCTGGCCAAAGCCTGGTGTTAAAGGTCTCATTGCACACCGTGAAGATGTGGGTATAATATTTTGTCTCTGTTTATGTTGCATGTTTCTCACTCCCACCCCACCCCCCGGTCTTCTTGGGGGGAGGGGGTCCACAATTAGTGACTGTGAAAACAATCTACTAAAAAAGAATGAATGTTTCCATGCCACCAAATTTCATGTAGAAACTACTAAAGAGTGCATCCTGTTGCTGGTAGTTTGTGTGTTGTCTTAGTGGTAGGTTGTCTCCGTATGAAAGAGATACATTTGTAGTCATGCCTCCTGGGTTTATTGAGACTGGTGAATGGAAGGTAACAAATGGCCCATATATCCTGCCTGCCCAGAGCCGTTGTGGGTTTGTCATTTCTCATTCAAAAGACTTCTTTGAAGAGCCTAGATAAAGTCCACCTGGCATGAGGTACTATATTAAACATGGACATGAGAAATGCTGGTATCTTAAAGCGTGGTAGCACTGATGTACAAATGCTGAGCTAGCCATGGGCAGAACTGTTGTTGGTTTGTTTGATATTTTCTGAGAATTTTTAGCTTAAAAAAAAAAAAAAAAGAGTGGGGTTTTGCTTAAGAAGTTATAAGAATCTAAGGTTTACAGACCTAAGAAGAAAATCCCAGGAGTGAAAGCCAGTTGCCATAGCAAATTACATTCAGACTTTTCTGTGGCCAGCCATTTTTGCTGCGTGCCCGATGAGTCTAATGGTTTTGCGGCGTTGTTCATCTCCCGACACGCGGAGTGCTTCTGAGGGCGCCGGCACTAGAGCGGTAGATAGCACTTTATTCAAAATCTCCTCTGCCTCTCATCTACATCCTCCTTCGCTACCCAGTCAGCCATGTGAGAGGGAAAGAAACAGGTACCCTGCCAACATTTGAACGTAAGCGGCAGGAGAACTGAGTAGTAGAGTCAGTTCTGTTATGAACTTCCTGTTGGCCTAAAGCATACTATTTCACTTCTTTGGGGGATTGTCTGTCCATATGCCTCCCCAAGAAGAGGGCCAGAGTTCTCCTGCGTAGTGTGCTTGAGTACCCCAAGTTGTTTTTCATACATCCCTTGCTAATATGCTTTCTACGGACCTAACCTATAGATGCACATTGAGTGCTGTTTATGCAAAATCCTTGAGACCACAAGTATTTTAAATTTCAGATTTTTTATTTTCAAATATTTGCATTTATATAATGAGACATCTTGGGGATACAACCAGGGTCTAGACACAAAATTCATATATATTTCATGGATAGCATACACATACAGCCTGATATTAATTTTACATGATCTTTTAAGGTTTTTTTTTTTTTGTGTGTGTGGGGGAAATAAAAGTTATAATATGGGAGTTTTCTAGTTATGTCTTATTGGTGTTTTAAATGTTTTAGCTTTTGGACTATGTTTAATTCTGGATTTTCAAATAAGACACGCTTATCCGGTACTATTGTTTTTTGATGACAAATCTAAACACAAGATTCAAAGAGAGCCAGTTACCATCCATGCTCACACAGATGTCTGGTTTGAAGCTAAGCAATCTAGGCCTTCATCTCCTACAGTGAAGAGAAAGAACTGCTCACACACTGATTAAGGGCAAGTCCAGAACACAGGTCCTGTTTCCAAGCTGAGTGTCTCCATGTGTCCCTACAGCCCTTCCTTCAGAACCCCTTCCATCCTCCAGTGACACACCCTTTGCAAGGTGTTGCTGTCTAAGGACCATGTAGCATTTGCAGAAGAAAGCAATGAAGAAAAGAATGCATTCTTTTACTTAGTCCCCAACTCCTGAAGAAGGGACCCTCATTGTCCCCTTCTAAACACCAGGGAAAATACCTCTCGAAAGCGGTGTGAGCTTTTTTCCTTTCTGAAGTCCCATTCTCTGGAGATTTAGGCCACTGCTTTGTGTCAGTCTTTGTACAATTTGGCCAACCAACCACCCCACCCCCACCCCCTGCCAGCTCAATGGATCATAGCCATTGATGGCTTCTATGTCCAAGTGAATAGTAGTTGATGTCTCTGCTCATCTTGTTGAATGATCCCTCCCTTCCAACCCCAGATCCATCCATGTCCGTGTACCAAATGTCCCCTCTAATTCTGGAGCCAAAAACATCAGACAAAAATATCCTTGGCTATACTTAGAACCCAGTGTCAGAGTTTGTCAAAAACTTTCTGGAGGACATCTTCCTTTGAAAATTTCTTAAGAGAATGAAGTCCAAAGAGATATAAAGTAGGTAAAGTGAGAGGAAGGTTACTTAGAGCCAATAGAAGCTTCCAGAAATGTACCCTGGTGGAGATTTCCTTTGAGTTGGACAGCACTAACACTTGTGATGGGAAATAAGCAGCTGGACTTCTCACAGTTTCTCTCCCTGCACCCTTTGTTGCTCCATTGTGGATTCATTTCCTCCACCTGTGAACATCCCATTTCCCATGAGCTATTCTCCTCTAAAATAAGTACAGGTATGGCCACTATATCGATGTCATCCTATAGTCTACTAAGGACCAGATTTAGGCACTTAGTGGAGAGAGCTCTGAGCTCAGAGCTGATGAAAGACACCGTATAAATGTAAGTCATTACCACTATAGAGAGAGGAATTAGAGACCCCACTTAGCAAAGGCAGCAGTTGCACACTCCATTTCATCCTTCCTGATTGGCAAATCCTTCATTCCCCACGCCCTGGCCCTGCCAAAGATTCTGCTGTCTCATCAGCTTAGAAGATGCACAGGCGCCTTCCCTGTTTTCCTTCTTTCCTTCCTTTTGTGTCTTCTGTCTCTGAAGGCAGTGGCTCTTTGGACCTATTTTCTGGATGCATACCATCTGGCAAATCACCATTATCTAAAGTGCTTGATTTGTGCCAAAAAATGCATACATAATGGAAAGGGGTAGTCTCAGATTCGAACTCATCAGCATCATTTGACTCTCTGTGTCACCAGGTATCACTGTCCCCCGACACATGCACAGGCTTTCAAAAGAGCACACCTGTCCAGAGTTGACAACACAGAGTCAGAATGATGCCATGTACCGCCAAAGCCAAACTTCCATAGGTGGTGGGAGAAGTCTCCTGTGTGAGTGATGATCTTCCTCTTCAGATTTCTTGGAAGCAATCTTTGCAGATTTTGACCTAAAACTCTGCTATGCATGAGATATCACAAATGAAGCTGCTGTCTAGGCTCTTACCAGACAATGGAAAAGCAGTAAGAGGCATATATTTACATATGGTACCTCTTAGTTCAGTGCCATCATTAGACAAGAAAGCCAGCCCTCATGCCCAAATGTCACACACCTGCCTCATGATGAATGGAAGATGAGACTTAATCCTGAGTTCACCTCTCAGATATCAGAATCCTGCCGTGTAGGTAGCTCAATTCCCTGGAGCCTGGCCCGCCCCACTTTTCCTGGTGGCTTCTGTTTGCCCTTTGCCAGATCCTCTTATCAGCACTGCAGGGCATTTGTGGAGGCAGAATCTGCTGCCACTCATCAATAAGACAGGGACAGCCATGCCAAAAGCAACACAAAAACCCCCTGCAAGCAGTTACCCAGAAGAAAGAGCTGGCCATGCTGGTGAGACGCCAGGAAAGCCTTAGAAGCGAAGCATGTGAGGACTGTAAGAAAGGAACAGAAGGACGAAGGTGAGTGGTGGGAGAAAAGCATTCAGATAGTAAGAAAAGACAGTAATCAACGGAGAGAGGGTGAAGTATAATTTGTGTTACCTTAATCTTGCATGAAGAGATGAATGATTAACTAGATAATTGCTGCCTGGTAGCCCAGATGGATCACCAATACCTGCCCAATCCTCATCTGTGGCACTACCAGCTCACCAAGGCACTATGATAATAAAGGTTACAACTAACACTGAGCCTAGGATTCTAAAGCACTGACTCTATTACAAGAGAATTTGAATGTGAACACAAACCCAGCAACAGGCAATTTGGAAGGCAAAAAAAAAAAAAAAAAGCTCGAATATTAGTCAAAGCATCATCTCTTCTGTGAAGTTTTATAACAGGTCCCTACAGTCCATGAATTCATCCAGGAGTCTCACCCATCAGACTTTGGGCCTCATCTTTTCAGAAAAGTAAAGCCCTTTTCCCCTGCCTCCCACCGACAAATGAGCTTGCTCCTGATGCAGGCTCAAGCCACAATCACCCTCACAGAAACAAACAGATTAGAGTGCTAATGTGACTAATTTATTTAGGGACAGGTATAGAATGTTTAGAATCTGAAATTAAACACCTTAACAGTGTAGGTTAAACACTTAGCTTTGCTGTTGGGTGTACAGACTCAAAAGGCAAAGTGTCTGCATTCAATGGCATGTATCTAATTGTCTGAAGAATTCAGAGTGTAGGGGGGTTAGCATTAGGCAGAGGAAAGGAGAAAGGGAAGACTGGGGATAATAAAAGGAAAATGAAAATGAAAATTTGGATTGTAGGAGAGATTTTAAGCTCTGTTTTCTTTGTCCTTGAGCAGCTGTAGATGGAAAACATCCCACTGACAACCATTTGGTCCCTGGGTCATCTCAGTGGACCCATGTTTGAAAATAGAAGCAATCCTGATGGAAGTCACTTTCTTTCCTTTTCTTGTCTTAACCATTGTACATATTTATTTTATTCATCCTCCCAAGGTCTCTCCTAATAGGAAGCCAAGAAATAATCAAATTAAGTATTGTAATAATACTTATAATCTAATGACAACAGCAACAGCAACAAAACTTAGATGCATTAACATCTCTTTTGCAGCACAGAAATCAGGCATCATGCCCTTAGAGCATGATGCTCCTGGGCGGTTACAGTTGGCAAACGCTTTCTGGTTTGAAATACTAGTAGAAGTTTTAGGCATAAGTCTATGGGATTAGGGGACAGTGCAGGTCCACGTGTGGCTAAAGAGAAGTTATGATATGCAAAGACATGGCACTAAAGCCACCATGGAGCCTGTGTTGGCTAGAGAACTCAGTAGAGTGTGCCTTCCAAAGACGGGTCTGTCACTGGAGAGAAAAGAGAAGCATCTGCAAGAAAACTCCAGAAAAGGGTCTTTGCATTTTGAACAAGAACAAGT
Source organism: Acomys percivali (assembly GCA_907169655.1). Classification (NCBI taxonomy): domain Eukaryota; kingdom Metazoa; phylum Chordata; class Mammalia; order Rodentia; family Muridae; genus Acomys; species Acomys percivali. Next base: position 9,933,144 of record OU015744.1, read on the forward strand.
AATTGAACACGTGCTAGGACTGTGGTCTAGCATTGAGACCAAGGACAGACCAAAGTAAAGATACCACCAAAATCCATCTTGGTGATGCTATCAATGAGATGTGTAGATGTAATGTTAAAGACTATGGATGAGACATTATTCACATGAGTAGAAAGGACACAAAGAAAACCTTAACAACAAAGCCCATCCCAGAACGCGTAGCGGCTCCCGTAATCTAGCAACCTGTAACACACTGTGACTCAAGTTGGAGAGTGTCTTTTCTAGGCAGCTCAGCTGGCCTGAGCCTCTTACAGAGAACTAAACTCATCTCTGTCTCTTCCAGGAAGCTCTCCTGGTCTAAGAGTGTCTCTCAGCAATCCTTACTATTTGCACAAGCTTGGAGGAGAGGCCTAAAGAGTCTGATCAGTTTCAGGGACTTTCTCAATGTTTCTTTCCCAAGTTTAAGATGCTTCCCTGCAGGGTGGAATTTTTTTTTTTTTTTTTTTTTTTAGAACAATGGTTCTCAACCTTCCTAATGCTGTCACCAGTTAATACAGTTCCTTATGTTGTGGTGACTCCCAACCATAAAATTATTTTTGTTGCTACTGCATAGCTGTAATTTTGTACTGTTATGAATCATAATGTAAATATCTGAGTTTTCCAATGGTCTTAGGTGACCCCTGTGAAAGGGTCATTCAGCTCCCAAAGGGTGTCACGATCCACAGATTGAGAACATCTTGAGTCTTAAGGAGCTTGCATCCTAGGTGGAAATTACTCTACAATAGTCTTAAAGGTTAAAAAAAAAAAAAAGAGGCATTTGGGGAAGGGAGATGGTGAGGGTGTTATGAGAGGTAGGCAGGAAGTGTGACAATGAAAGGAAGCTGTGTAGTCAAAGATTGAACAAAAGAGTATTTGGGAAACGATGTTTAGGTGTTTCATTAAGGATTCGATCTGTAGCTCTAGAATCATGGGAAATAAAGTAACAAGGGATCATCAGTCAAGGACTCTTTCCTCATCCTTAGAGAGCCATGTTTAATTAAGTGACAAGTAGAGAAGCTTTTTAATCATGTAAAAGTTACTACATTTAGTCTTTCTGGACCGCGCTCCCTGACCTGTCCTGGATAAATTTGCCCAATCCTTGCACTTTCCCTACTGTTCTGTCAGTCTCCTCTTACTTGTTTGGATAATATCTACCACACTAGCCTCATTCACAGATTATAAATATAGCAAAGAATTAGTATCCAAACTGGTGCTCAAATGAAAATATTACAAAAGAGCATTGTTGATTCATATTTCTCTCTCTCTCTCTCTCTCTCTCTCTCTCTCTCTCTCTCTCTCTCTCTGAGAGAGAGAGAGAGACAGACTGGCCTTGAACTCAGAGACCCACTTCCTCTTGCTCTTCAGTGCTGGGATTAAAAGCATGTTCCACCACACCCAGCCTCTCTTTTCTTTTCTAAATAATTATTTTATCATTTTATGCATATGAGCACTTTGCCTGCATAGATGTATGTATTTTACCTGCATGCTTGATGTCCATCAAGTCTAGCTGAGGGCATTGTGTACCCTAAGACTGAGTTACAGATGCCTGTAAGCTATCATGCGGGTGCTGAAAATAGAGCCTAATTTCTCCCCAAATGTCACAAGGACCCTTAACCTCTGGGCCAACTCTCTAGGTCTTCATTTTATCTTCCTAGCTTATGTCGAGGATCATTCTAATATTTTGGTCCCAGGAAATTAAGAAACTTACAGCACATGAACCAAATTAGAGAAAGTACAGATTCCAGTGAGGCAGTGAACCAGATGCTAAGTCAGGGATCGTCAGTACACCACAGGGTTAGATATTAACCAAAGAAGAGATTCACAAGGAAAAAGCAGCAGATGGCAGAGAGGACACAGTGGACTGTCTTAAATAGAGAGATAAGAGAAAATCAGAGAAGATGAAAGGAAGAACACAGAAATGCTGTAGGGAAGCCGACGGCTCAAAGAAGACAGTATCTAAGAAATGGCTTGTAAAGATGGAAGCTACGGGATCACAAAGGATGTGGCAAGACGGGGGCTTGTGTGAACATATTGATGGCCTGAAAAAACAAGAGAAAGGTTCAAGTATTTATTAGGTGCTTATATGCCTACGGCCTGGTAGGCTGTGTACCTAATCCAGGTGTTAATTGTAAAGAGTGAGTAGGGAAACCCTGTTTTCACTGGTCATAAGTGTAGGCTGTAGAACGGAATGGTTCTAGAACACAACATAATGACTATTTGAAAACTTCTGAGACCTTCTTTTTGTGCTGCCATGGAAACCATGGACTATGGTACGTGGAGGAGCACCCCGAGTGTCCATGGGTTCTGATAAATGTATCTGTCACTGAACTTTTGATATGCTCAAAGTCTTATCCTGAACCTGCAGAGCTCTTTTGTACTGTGTAAAGTATATTCACACTTTGAAATCATTTAGAAACTGCATTTGGTGGCACATGCCTGAAATCCCAATGCTTGTGAGGTGGAGACAGGAAGATGAGGAGTTTACAGTCATCTTTGGCCACATAGTGAGTATAAGGCTACCCTGGCCTATGTGTCTTTTTTTCTAAAGAATATTGAAAACTGTTCCTTTAACACATAGTATAATGATAAGAACAATTAGGGAAAACAGAAGAAAATAAAAAGCAAGAGTGAGAGAGTGAGAAGTGCCTATGTATACATACATACATATATACATATGTATATGTATATTTATATGAATATGTGTGATTGTGTATAAATGTGTGTGTGTGTAAAAGCCATACTGACATAGAGGCCAACAAAGAAAGCTATAGGAATTAAGAAACCAACATAACAATGTATTCAGTGAGAGATAACACCCTGAATGTATGATAGCAGTGTACAGTGGGAGAATCCCACAGCAATAGCAGCTGGGTGGATGGACAGCAAAGGTAAGGACACAGGCTAGGATACAGGGAGGTTCCTAGCTAGACTGAAGTTTGGAGTTAAGTGAGGATATATTTGTAAGTGGCATGGTCTCATACGTAGAATATACAACTGTATCATGGATGAAGGGAGAATATAATTGAAGTGTAATGAGCCCCCAGGATGTTGAACTAGTGCTGAGGGCTAGATGAAACGATGAAGTACCAGGAAACATGCCTATCCCCAAGGACATTGTATGCCACTAAGACACAGAGGTGCACACAGACACAAATACAGGGTGGTTAGGATCATGGGAGTTCACATGGTTAATGACTAGAAAAGGATGCATTCCTTAAGAAACTACAGCTTACATGTTGTAACAGCAAGTTAATATTGGTGTTTGTACTATTGCAGAATGTTTCAGAATAAGTTATATCAAGAAGAAGAAAGCATGAGTAACGATGGGTTAATAGTGGGACAAGATACAATGGGGGCCTCTGAGGCAGTTCCCCACTCTTCCAAGGAGAACAGGAGATGTAAAAAGTGGGCCATGAATCAGTTATGATAGGTACTGTCCGTGTTGATGAAGAATCTAGAGACACACTGAAAGACTCCCCTGTCACATGTCCGAATAGGCTGTTATATGTTTCAAAACATGTCACATTCATTTGATCTTCAAAATTCACTGAGGCATGCAGAACCTCTTTGCCTTCCCGCTCGACAGATGAAAGAATCAGAACCCAGTTGTCTCCTGGCCAGGTTTGCACAGTAGAGCATCCCATGGTTCCTGAAATTTCCCAGAATCCTTTGCTTTTTTCCCCCTTTATAGTTCTGAGGTCTTTGACAAGATCAGCAATGTGACTCAGCTTCTGAGTTATTCCTAAAGCAATCTTGCCAACGGAGCAAGCGGTGGAAGACGTAATATGCTAGTAGCCAAAGTCACTTTGCTAAAAATTATTTCTAATGTGAAGAAATAAGGGAGAAATGGCTCACTTTGGAGCCAGAATGAGCTAAACCTTGCACAAAGGAGAACCATTGCTGTGTATGGTGTTGTTTCTTATCCACCTGAGACTGGAGACTGGAGGTGGGACATGAATGACCTGAAAATCACAAAGTAGCACAGAGCAGAAAGAGAGGGTTCTTATTCACTAAATTACATGACACAGAAACTAGTATTTAAATATGTGTTGTTTTAGGAAAAGGTTTTATACTAGTATGCCCAAGAACAAGTGTTCCCCACCAAGGCTGGAGGCTAAAAATAAAAACAAGGGAGCAAGTCATAAGAGAGCTGCGGGGCTGGAGACTACACCTCAAGGTCAGGGAAATGGTTAGAGGAGAAAAAAAATCTATCCGCTTTTAAACATCCACAAATATTATAATGGATTTGTATTGCTTTATTATATTCCATATTATAAATAAGATGAGTAAAGCAAGAGCATTTCTCTTATAGGATGTACTTTTTACTGTCCTTTTTTTTTTTTACTTCATATTATTTTAATTATACACAAAGTGTCAATTATCCAGTGTGTATAAGGCATAGTCTTGGGCATTTTCGGAGCAACAGTTATCTAAAGGCCAGTTTCTCGTACTTTGAGAGACAGAGCATAGTCCTACAAGTCTATAATTAGTCTTGTCATCTCACCTGAGGCCCTGTTAGTACTCTTTTTCTCCTCAAGGTCCCAAAAGTGAATTCCCTGCCCAGAAGCATCTGAATTGAGGGCATCTCAATCCAGTACTAGTGTACCTACAAGAGTGTGGTCCCTGAGAGGATTGTCGGTTGAAAAGGAAACACAGCAACTCACTAAGGAACTCACAGGGTTAGTAGGGCTGTCTCCAAACTGGAAAATTTGACATTTTCTTATTGTTTGTTTTATTATATTTAAAGGTCTTATTAGTAAAGAAAAATTGAAAGAGCCTATAGAGCAAAGAGTAAAATGCCGATATTCCCACTGCCCAAAGCAGGCACTGTGACAGTATATGCAGGCTCGCTTTGCTTCTGTGTCTCACCTGCCTTTCCTCCCGGACCCCAGGGGAAGTTAGGATAAGCTAATCACTCTCTCTCTCTCTCTCTCCACCCACTCCTCTTTCTCTCTTCCTATACTACTTTGGTTGTCTGATCTTTCCATATTGGACTGTGATCACCATTCCTTCCACATGTTATCATTACCCACACAGGGAACACATTTCAAAAATGAATGCAGCAGCAATTGGACATGAAACCATCAGATTTCCAAATTGTCCTGTGTAGCTAAAGTCATCATAAGATTTTTTTTTTTCAGTGCCAAGACAGGAACCCAGAAGGGGATAAATTACTCAGGACTAGAGACAGTTGCCAAAAAATACTTTCCTAAGAATCACTAAGTACAGAGGGGGTTTTTTTCCATGACAGAATGTAACAATGTTGAATAATTAAGTCAGTTTCAATTACAAATGCCATGCCCATTTCACTTAGATATATGTGTGCGTGCTCACACACGTACCCATGTACACACACACACACACACACACACACACACACACACACACACACACAGCACCTACAGCCAGTCAGTTATAACTAGTCCCATTGGTCGATGTTGCCATTTGTCTCAAGGGCCTTTGGAGGGAAGGCACTAGCTGGTCATTTTCAGCTCCTACTCAAAGGGTCAACTGGCACTTACATATTTCCCCTCCCGATACACCTATGGGTGTTTCTAAAATGAAGTTAGAAACCCTCAGCTCCCATTTCAGGAGGAAGCCCTGGTGTCTGCCTGCTATTTCGCCTCCCCAGTTAGTGTACATCTTTGTGTGCTGCACGTCAGGTCAGTGTGTGAGACATAAAGCAAAGAAAATGTCTTCCTGAAAGTCCTCGGACAGTGCCAGTGTCAGGAGGTCAAGCAGCAGGTCACCTTTTCCTCTGTTATTTTTCGAAGTCTGATTCATATTACTTATGAAAGAGGAGAAACAGAAGTGTCTGCCTTAAAGAGTAGAGTCCTGTCTCTGAGAGTCTGTGCGTCCTCTCATGTACACAGTCCTCGGGATGGTTTGTCAGCTCTGCCTACGCTACAGAAGCCAAGAACCCTGAACCACAGCACGCATGAGGGCCGACCTTCCCTGAGGCCACAGTTGCGACTTGTGGATCCTGAACAATATGTCTGTAATTCCTTTATGCATTGTGTTCTTTGGAATCACACAGAGCCAAATCCCATTGTGTCCATTTCTGGCTTACATCTCTAACTAAAATATATAAATAATTTAAGTATAAAAAGAAAACTACATAGGTTTTCAGAGAACATCTCTGTAGCCAGCTGTAGTGAAATGAATAATTGATGCCAGGTGTGGAAATATCAATTCCTGTTGCGTCAAGTCCAAATTCTGGGTCTTAAAAGACCCTTTGCGGTCTTCTACACAGCTCTTGCTTTGTCTCCTAATCATTTTCAACATATTCCCTCTCTGGAAGTCTTATTAAAACTCCTCTGTGTCCTATTACCCTTCAGAGTCTCCAGTCACTAAGCTGGCCATCCTTCATGCATAACGGCCTTTTTAAAAAACCTGCTTTGCCAACCCTGCCTACTAGTGTCCATAGCTATCCCAGCACCCCCTGTTTCTGTGATATGACTAACACTTCCATTTTCACTTTGTTGCTTATTTGCATTTGGCCTTGTGGTGTTTATGTTTTAGTTACAAACACAACTGTCAGCTTACCCATATCAAATAAATCTGAGTCCCAGGAGGTCGTGTTCACGATCGCTCTGTGATCTCTGTGGCTTCTATGATCCTGGAGTTTTTTCTGAGAACATATGTCACTGGTCAGCTGACTGAGCTCATCTTTTCAAACTGCTGTGTGTTCCTAGCATTCACTTTGAGAAGCAGTCTCTCAAAAACAAGGTTTCAACTTCTGAGTCAAACTAAGATAGCAAGAAAAGTCCAAGAGTTCAAGATGCTAACGTGTACACTAATACCCACAGCTACCCTTACTAGAGTCATGACCTTTGGCCAGGTAAACTCTCTAGTGTATCTTTTCTTGTCTTAAATGTGAAGTTATTTATTATATGTGTACAAATGTTCTGCCTGCATGTGTGCCTGTATGCCAGAAGAGGGCATCAGATCACATTATAGATGGTTGTGAACCACCATGTGGTTGCTGGGAATTGAACTCAGGACCTCTAGAAGAGCAAATGGTGCCCTTAACCACTGAGCCATCTCTCCAGCCCTTAATATTTACATTGAAAGCCCTCCCACCACACATACATCACTTACCACCTAGATGTTAATCACGTCATGTCCCTTTCATTTCCACTTTGGATTCTACGTTCAAGCAGAGAGAATGCAACGCAAGAAATTGCTCTCAAATTGCATCTTCCCTTCCCAATTATGTTCCGACCTGGGTAAGGCTGAGTCAGCTCTGAACACACATACACACTTGGAGAGGCTGGACCACAGTTGTATCCAATGATAGAAGAAAAGTAGCAAGATGATGCAATTATGGCGAATAAGCAGTGAAAATATGCATCCCCCTCCCCAAAGAAAACTGAGTTCCCTGTGTTTGCAGTTACACACAGGACATACAGACTGTCTTGAGAATGGTAAAGACTCAGGTCTCTTGGCATTTGAACTGTCATAGTAAGCACAATGGATAGCATTCACTGGATTCTGTTTCATGAACCACTTTATTTGCTAGACCCTAGCCATAAATGTGCAGCCATGAGTAAAGAAATGGGACTTGTGTTCATTTTCCAACTCTGCTCCAACAAAGTCCCGAAACTTAGCAATACAAAGCTGTTTCCATTTCTATAGAGCAGAAGTCTAGTGGGCTTTTCTGAGTCCTGTGCTAAACCTCTCTGGGAGCTGAAGTCAAAGTGTAGTGGAGACTTTGTTCCTTCCTAGATGTTCTGGAGAAGGAGTCACTTCCCATGTGTACAGGAAGAAGATTACGCGGTGCTACCAGCAAGAGGAGACCAGTTAAGTAGAAAGATATGGTGACAGCTGTGTCTATGGCTGATTCCAACAGTCATGTGGTATATTGATTGTTTAAGTGGCTCCTGAACATCGGACAGTTTTCTTATGTATCTGCATGCCTTAAGGACCTGCTTGTGATCCAGTCACAATGTAAATGTTAGGAGGACATGTGCAAAATGTGGATAAAACCGAAGTGTTTCTAGCTCTTAGCTTCTTTTCACAGCACAGAATTGTTGGTCTGTTCCATGTGAAAAGAAAAATAACTCCTTTGCTTCGTTTCTTGCTGACATTTCTTTTTGGTGGGAGTGAGAGTGGGGGCTCGCTCAACTCGCACTGTAACTCCTGGCACTGCTCCGTGGCATTTTCACAGAATACCAACCACCAGAGTTCTCATAATCACAAAAACATGTGCTTTCTCCTCAGATCCGCTAAAATTCTTTCTCTCATTAAAAAATAGAAAGTTCAGAAATTAAATTAGAAAGCTGAACCTGGTATCTCTAAATTCTTTTGGTTTCAGAGGAGGGGATGGGGTACAGTTTTCCAAAATTTCTCTCAGTTAAATACTCTTGAATGGGAAAAATTGTGCAAAATGTCTGAAGAGTTGAGATGCTGACATGAGGGGGAATTTATATTTCCTTGCTATTAAAAGAGAAGAAGAAAACCCCTCAGTTGTGTTTAATCTTTAGGAACGCAGTACCCCATCCAACCCACAAACTGTTGGCAGAATCATAACTCTACACAAAATGTTCTTTTAGACCATTTCCCCTCCCAAACCTTTCCCACGAAGTTAGAAATCTCAGCATTCAGAATCGCTTTTATTCCAATAGAGTATAGACTGTAGGTTGGCCCCTTTGGCATCAGTGATGCTGGCAGCATGGCAGGGAGACGGTCCCAAGAAAAGCAGGCATACCTACCTAACGGACTTGGGCCTGCGTTTGATATTGTGTGTAAAACCCCATCTACCCCTCATCCTCCAAGCACCGACTTTATGAAGCTGTGACTTACTAACCCTGTCCCACGGGAAATTTTATCCAACCCTTTACGACATAGTGATTATTTGGGAAAAGGAGTTCCTCTTGAAGATCAACCTCCACCACAGCTTGGGCTACCTCTTTTGTTTATGGCTGGCCTCTCTTGGTTCTGCCCAGACAGCTTTCCTTTCAGGAGTTACTGCAGCAGGTACATATGTGTGACCCCAGGTATGGCTGCATCTGGAAAGCATGCCTGCTTCCGTCAAATAGGCAAGTTGATGTCCTGAGTCTGATTCTGCCCTTGAGTCAGGAAGTCCCACTTCTCACTATCTGGTTATTTTTGCATGCTTTTAAAGTTAAACAGGCAAAAATAAATAAATAAATAAATAAATAAATAAATAAATAAATAAATAAATAAATAAATAAAAATAAAATAATAAATAAATAAAGTTAAACACGCATAGATTGTGTGTGTGTGTGTGTGTGTGTGTGTGTGTGTGTGTGTGTGTGTGTGTGTGT
>OU015744.1:9949222-9967865 GCA_907169655.1 Acomys percivali
GTGTGTGTGTGTGTGTGTGTGTGTGTGTGTGTGTGTGTGTGTGTGTGTGTGTGTGTTCTGCTGATCAGCAAGTCTCTCAGTGATATACAGCAGGGGGTGTTTGGAAGCAATGACTCTTTCCTGAGCCTCAAGCATCAGCCTAGCCTGTGAACTTACTTGAAAGTACAGATTCTATCCTTATCTCAGGCCTACTGTATTATAATTTCTATGGTGGGAGACCAGCCATCTGTTAAAAACTGAAGCAAACCCAACTCTGAGATCTGAACTCCTGCATGATGGTCAAGGTTTTCAATTCCGGCGATAACATCCTATGACTCTCCAAGGCAGAACACTCAAACTTGTGGCAGCCCCCTTTTCTCCAACCTCACACCAGTTCCAGTGGCTTTGCTGTCTCTCCTTGCAATCCAGGAGCCTAGTTTCTAAGCCAGTGGCTGCTAGCAGGGACACTAACCCCAGTGCCTGCACCTTCCTTTAAAAATCTATATCCCGCCTTACGCAGAATCAATGCATACAGTCACCTTGTATCTAAGCAAATTGAATGGAACTGGGAGCTCAAGCAAACCTACTTATTTATTTCATGACAAGGGAAACAACTTTCAGTTCTGTGAGTCTTGACACCTTTGTCAATAAAATCTTCAGACTGCACAATATAGAGTTGTTTTAGAATCCATCTTCCTGACAATAGCAGGCAGGACTTCCAAGAAAGAAGTATCCAGGGGCTTATATGGCAGCCACTTCAGTTCCTTGAGACTACCAGGAGCCTTGCTAACATCACATTTTACACCGGAGCCACTCCATCAGTCAAGGCTGGCCCAGCAAAGAATAAGCAATAGATTGTATAGCACACATTCCCTTTTGAGTTCCTCCTCTTTTTTTTTGTGTACCTAAAGAAGGCAACTGGATTTGATGTTTTGAGAGGCACTTAGTTTTAATAGCTGATTAGCCTGCAATAAGGTTGAACTTGCATTTTGTTTCTAATTAGCAATAAAAACCACAGGGTGCTATGTGCGCAGTTGCTCTACTCCATATCTTTCCAAGATATTCTATCCACGCTGTTCAGAGTGCAACATACATTGGGAATGTGCATTTATATGCAGAGCAGGCTTATTGTCAGAGGCATAAAAACACACTCCCCATAAAGCACCAGTGTGGGGAAGGTGGGATAAAGTTGAAGGTAGTAAACGTGCCTCAGTTGCTGGATTGTATGAAATGGAGTTGCTAGTGGAGTTGAAGGCTGTTTGGGCTTTCATAGCTCCGGAGTAAATGATGCTTTCAATAACATTTTCCTATACAGGTGTAAAATATACAAATTGAGAGAGGAAAATGTTACCATCATTAAAATGCATACAAGCAACAGGCCTAGGAAGTGAGCATATGGCAGGGAGCTGGGCCAGGGAGGCAGGAGCTTACAACTACAGTGTTCCTGTACGGAGCTTTCCAGAGTAGTTGCCACAGGGGGCCAGCGCCCCAGCTCCATCCTTCCCCTATCTAATCAGAGTGATTATGTGATTATTATGTCATTTAGGATATTCCACGCCCATAGACTTTTTCTCTTTATATCCATGGCTCTGATTTGACTTGCTTTATTTTTTTTTTCTCTCTCTCCTGAGTTTGCTATGAGTTGTTGAAAAGCATCTTCAACCATGCAACAGTGTAGGGTTTTCATTGTATCCATAACAGTGAAGCAGAGAATTTGGTAAGCAATGAAGTAAATATTTTTCTGTGTAATTCATTACAGAGGCTCAATGTGATTTCTATGTTTTTATACAGCAGGAACGTATGGTGTCTGCTAGTATTTTATTTCTGCTTACAGCAGATATACTCTCAGCTGACTCATCAAAGCTGCTTATGAAAACATTTTGACCCTTGTCTTAAGGACTCGGAATTTAAACCTGTGGGCCTAAGGGTGTTACATGTTTTACTGAGGCATCTTGGGTTTCAGAACTAGTTTCTTTTGCTAAACTCAGTTTATTGTTCTATATTAGAACATACCTGTATTTTCATATATGGTTTTGTAGATGGAAACAAGATCTATAATAATGAATGGAACTCCCCAGCCTTACTTGATAACAAAGCATAAGCCACAAGTATGATCATTATTGTAGTATGCAAGCCCCTTGAAGAACCACCACAGAACTCTCTGTAACATTTCCTGGGGACTCTCTGTCTCCAGAACCCTGTCTTGTTGAGAGAAAACCAAGCCAGCCTATTGAGCAGGAACACTGGAAAGAAAAGGAAAAGCAGACAAGAAGAGAGCGCTTTAGGGTCACAGGTTCAGGTGACTTTGTTCAAGAAAGTGGCTTCTATGCATATCCAAATACAGTTTAAGGGAAAAGGTATGCATTGCCTCCCTTAGGCACGTTCTATGTTATATTCAGTTTAATGATAACTAACTTTGAAGGTTGACAAAATGGTAGGTGCTTTCTCATGTTTTTCATAAACGTAACTGAGATTTTTGTTTTCACTCACCAGCTCTAAACTATACAGAACAGGATGCCGAGGCTAAGAGAGGTAAGGTTGCCTTCCGAGGTCATTAAGCTCACAGGAACAGCAGAAATGGCAAACAGCCCTTGAGAGCTTGAGTGATCTCTTCTGGGCTGTCCACAGTGACTATCCTTCTACCTGGTTAAGTAAAATGTCACTTACCACACGTCACTGCGGGTCTGAAATGGTATGGAAGTTGAAGAACGGCTAGGTTGCATTCCTTTCTGCCTTCTTCTTAGCACAAGTAACTCACTTTCTTCCAATTCCCGTTGTCTTATTTGTCAGATGGCTTCCCCCCGCCCCCCATCCTGACGATCTTACAAAAGGTATGGATTAAAAGCTGTCGCCCCTGACCCACTGCAGTGATGACAGTGATAAAGTGTGCCCTTGTTGTTATGAATCCCCTTAGCAATGGCAGATCCTTAACAAGAGCTCCAAAGACCTTCTGAAATCATGACTGTTCCACAGTCCAACATGCCATGTTTTGTTCTCTATGCACACTTCCCTGTGGTCAACTGTGTGTTGTAAATTAGGCACAGTGGCGATAATGGCTTAAAACAACAACAGTAATATGGTGCTATAAGAAAAGTTGTGTGGATGTGCATTCTCACTCAGAACACTCACTGTTTGTACTCACCCATCTTTGTGATCTTGTGAGATTATACAGTGTCTTCATGTAAGACAAAGTAACATGAATGGCATAAGCGCTGTGGCGTACTGATAGACCACTGAAAAGGGGGTTCTCAAACACAAGGACCGTGATACTGCTACAGATCATCTAGTGACCAAGGCACCTACTTAGCGACTAACTGATAGGTAGAATATGCTGCGTCAGTACACCAGACCAAGGAAAGACCTATAGCCCAGGTGAGACAGAAGAGCACAGTACATTCTTCACACTGCTCAGAATGGTGTCCAGTTTGAAACTTAGGAATGATTTCTTTCTGAAATCTTCCATTTTTTTTTTAACCATGGTTGACTATGAGTAACTAAAACTGCAGAAATAAAACCACAGATAAGGGGAAACTACTGTACGTCACAGTACATCAAATTATACATCAAAATCAATTTTCTGTCAGAGTGTGACGTGCTAGATGCACATGTTTGTTATTAATAAGTGTTACCATTGTCATGTTGATGCACCCAGCAGTGAATTAGGGCGTGTGCTCGGTGTGCAGAGAACACCCTATGCCTCGTGTTAGCAGCAGGTGCTACCGTTTCCGTTTCTGAATTCTTCCTTTGTCTACATGTATTTCTCTAGAGCTCTTAAGTGGATCAGACAACAGGGTGTGATCATATGACAATAATAATGACATGCTTGTCTTTAAACACTTACCAATGTTTAGCTATGTTAAGCTTTGAAATTAATCAAGGACACACAGTCAGCTTTGTTTTGTGGGACTCTCACAGAAAGCTACAGTTACTTGGATGATGGTTACTCTTCTTAACCTGTCATACTTCATTCTGAAGGATAACTGTAAAGTTTTTATGGACTCTGGATGCCAGTCCCTCAACGTGTTAGCATACATTCTGTGATCCACTGTTTAGTGTCTGCCTGATTTCTTCTGATCTGCTTCTAGTGCTTTGAACACCAAACTCATCATTTCAATGTGCAACATCTAAGCAGCTCCAATGCCACAAGGGCCATGGTTTCCCCTCCAGTTGGCAAAGAAGGCTGAGAGTGGACTAACAGGGAGAGATGGCGTTGAGTCTTTCTGCATAAAAACAGTATTTGGAGTACAGAAGTAGAATATACAATAGCTCCATGTAGCTTTGTTCACAGAAGATGAGAGGGACCAATTTATAGACTTTTTAATTTAAAGCCAGCAAGAAAGAAATATACGTTGTACCACAGAGTAGTATTGAACAGCTATAAAATTATTCTGCTTCTAATGGACATAACAGGCTTACTTGTCCTGTTGTGTAACAGAGCTTCAGAGTGACTGTGTGGTCTTGACCCAGAGACATGTCCATACATTAATGTGATGGTTACTATTCATTGCTGACCAGAAAGGATTGATAGAATCACCTAAGAGGAGCCTCTGGGCAAGCTGTGGGTTAACTGAAGTGAGAATAACTACCATTCCCTGGGCTGGGACCCATGTCACATAAAATAGTAAAAGTGACCAAACACTAGCATCTCTCTCTCTCTATGCTTCCTAACTGTGCTTTCCTGCAGCGACATCCTCTCTACCATGAAGGGCTGTACCCTCGAAATTCAAACAAAATGTACTATTGCTTCCTTAAGTTATTTTTGTTGGCCATTTTTCCACAGTAACAAGAAAAACAACTAATTTACAAAATTAATATCAAGTGAGGTCATTGCTGTGATGAAATTGTGAGGCCCATAGTCCTTTAGGGCTACATTGCAAGAGTACAGAATTTGGAACTTAGGGCTAGAAAAGCCCAAGAACATTTTGGAAGAGTGGTCAGAAAGATATTTAGACGCAGAAGAATAGGAAATCTGCTGTGAGAATTTGTCTCCTAAAAATAACAAGGACACTTTACTCACAATACCACAACAATGTGGCTGCCATGACAAGACCTGAAGAAGTTCAATACCAATAGACATGCTAACATAGAATAGAAATGTCATGGGGCTTTACTCAAAGACAAAGAACTGTATGCACCTAAGGAATGCTGGGAGCAGGGGAAATAGCCTTCTTTGGAGATAAGCCTCCTAATTAGTTACCCAATGCCAAGTGATCAACTCTAAAATCATATACAAACAAGTAACACTAAACAAACTGAACCACTTATACATATATATTTATGCAACAATAACAATTAACGAAAAAGAGCCATGATTTTAATAGAGAACTAAGTTAGAGGGGGTACATAAGAGGAATTGAAGAGACAGAATAAAATTACATAATTTCAGTTAAATACAACACACACACACACACTCACAATGGAATGAATTGTTTAGTGGAGGACATTGTGAGAGAGAGAGACAGACACAGGGACACAGACACAGAAAGGTGGGCAGAGAGAAACAGGGAGACAAAGAAAATAGCAAGAGGAACAAAACCCATTTAAAAAGTGCCATTTGGCATGTAAAGGAGAAGGTTTGCTGGTACAGATAAGATAAGATGCTAAAACAGCAGCTTTAATTATGAAACAAATTAGTTCCATAAAAACAAAACAAAACAAAACAACCCTCCCATTCTGCACTAGGCCAATAGGAAATGTACCGTAGGAGAAGATACTACCCATCAAATTCTGCATTTTATGGACAACCTAAACTAATTTGAAAGGAGTGAGCGTAAACTGAGAGTGCCTTTGAAGGGATTCTCTACTTAAAAGTAACCCCCCCGCCCCCGAGGAAAACAGGGAAATGCTTCCTCAAGGTCACCCTGGAAGACACACAAGAGCCAGTTCAACTGTAGGGATGCTAATGGACACTTGGCAGATCATTCATGTGGTACTTGTTTTATAGTTATAAAAGATGCAAGGATAGGGAGGACCATGGGAACTTTGCCCAGGGAAACAAAGTCAAGGTACCTTTCCCATTAAGATCAAGCCGTATGGGGCAAAGTCAGATAGCCTGGCAGCAGACCTTAAAGGGCTATTGTTTGAAGCCAAGGAGACAAAGCCTAAGTTGCGATGTAGACCTTAACAGTCAGGAGATGCCTGGATCATAGGAAGTCCATTGAGGAAAGCTGAACACACAACGCAGAATAAGTTCAAGAGAGAGACAAAGTGTGATGACATCAGCAGAGCTGGAGAGCAAGAGCTACCCAAGCTCTTTAAAGCTGATATGATTCCATCATGAACCCCATATGTTGGACTTGTAGCTGCAAAGTTGGTGTTTTCTCTTCACTGTTGCAGTATTACTTTGGTCTGACCTTTCCTTGTGATGCCATCATTCCTCTCTTTTGGAATGGGGATGTTTACAATGTGTCAATGTGCGTTGAAAGTATGTATGTTGAAACTCTGGCTTTAATTTTATTTTAATTTATTGTTACAGTGGTTCATGGGTAAGAAACCATCTGACAAAAAAAATAAAAGAAAATAAAAGAAGAAATCGTCTGAGGCTCAGGGAATACTCTGCACTTGTACTTTTGAACGTTGTAGGGACTTTTGAAGTTGGACTGAATGAAGGTTTTAAGTTGTGATGTGAGATGGCTATGAGATTAAGAGGACAAGTGGAAGGTTATGACTTTAAAGTGATGTGTCTTAATATCAAGCTGACAGGGTTGACTTGCAGTGGTTAGCATTTATCGTTAGCCTGACAAGACCCGAATCACCTGGGAGACACACCTCTGAGTGTGTCTGAGATCAGGTTTCTAGGTTGAGTTAATCTAGATATGAGTACACAGTCTAAATATGGTTAGAATTTAACATGCCTGGTTTCCCAGACTGCATAGAAGGGAAAAGCACAGACCACCAGCACCCATCTTCCTCTCCTTCCCAACCATAGCCCCAGTATGACCAAATCCTTCATTTTCCTACGACCATAAGTTTGAACTGTGAGTCTAAATAACCCCTTCTGTCCTTAAGTTTCTTTTGCCAGGTAATCTTGTCCCAATAGTGAGAAAAGTAACTAACTTAATTATCATAATTTTCCTTGTCCAAAACAGTTATGTTGTAAAATACTCTACAGTCAGGTAGACTTAAGGTGAGAATAAGACACCAAGCATCATGAAGTCACTGTGAGCCAAGCGCCCACATGTGCATCACTGACTGTCTGGCAGTACTCACTGGGGCAGATGCTTCTGCTCAAACATTGTAGACCCCTAGAAGGCCTTTCCAGACCCTCCACATTCTTCTGACTATCTGAAATGTCTTTGTAGCTGGAAGATGTGATTTATGAGCACAGACAGATGACTTGGAGCCATGTCTGGCAGAGAGGTCAAGATGGGTAATGTTAGTGTAGAATTACTCTTTAGATAGACTGCCTTCAGAGCGTTCTCAGGGTTAGATGTTTTTATTTTCTCAGAGAAGATGAAGTAGTTCATTCACTATCTTTAAGCATGTTGTAGAAAACTACACAAAACTAAAATGAACCTATTATTGGAAACCGCAGTCTCTAGTCTCATCTACCATTGCATTTTAACAGTAGAACACACTTGTATGAGTGAGAGTATAGGCATGTTTGTGCCTCATGACATGGAACTGTGCAGCTCACCCCACTAGGACAGGCATATATGGGCAGATACCGTTGTATGTGTTGCTTCTCATGGGATAGTTCATTTTGCATTTTCCCAGGCATACTCTCCAGAAACTTTCTATAAAAGGGAGACTTTTAATTGTTGATATTTCTCTAAGATAAGCAATTCTTAACCTTTTCTGTTTGAAACTTGCATATTTCTTTTTTAAGTCTGTTGAAATATGTATATTCTTTTGTATAAAAATATATATAATTAGAAAAAAAAGGATATAGGAATATCACATTTTGGACTTTTGTTCTAGGGTTTAAAAAGAAGGCTGGCTTAAAATTTATGTCACTCTGTGTATTTAATATAAACAGGTTAAAGCAACTTTTCAAATAAAAGATGCACATAATACATTGTAAGGAATCTTATAGCTTACTTGATTTGATTGCCTAATACGACAAAGAAGGAATAAGGAGTAGAGGGGGGAGGTCTCTTTGTACTGGCATTAAAAACTAAATTCCCACGAAAACATCTATCAGCATTGCTTATATGTACCCAGTATCATAAAGGCCAGGGATTCAAACAGAATATGTTTTCATTTTTAATTATAGGCTCAGCATAATCAAGGAGCAATGATAAAGAAAAGATAAATACTCTTATAAACAAGTAAACAAGAGAAACAGAAAAAAGTGTTATTCTTTTGGCCAACTGTTCAGAATTCACAAAAAATCTGGTCGACAGTTGAAAATTATCTTCAAATGAAGGAGGAAGTAAATCTAGGCATTCTGGGAAGAGATTCAATGAGAACAGTTCTCAAGATAAGAATATAAATATTTAAATCCTAACCAAATTGAGACTGTTTATTACCAATATATTTTTCCTAGAGATATCTCTAAAACTTTTAAAACTTAGCTATAGTAAACAATGAAAAGAAAAATGTGGATAAATTCTTAATTAAACACACAGACATTGGTGGTACAAATTACAAAATAATGTTCAACTTGTAATGCTAAGAAAAAGATCTAGGTAATGAATAATGTAAATAGTAATCAAATTTAAACATCTGATATTACTTAATTTTTTACTTATAAAACATTTATAAAAGTGTTTCAGATACTGTCAGTATTGTTACATCAAATTTAGGCTATACAGTATCCCGAGTGGCTATTAAATAGATAGAATTAAATGTGTGATATCACATCAAAGAGAAAAATACAACTAGAAAGTAATCAAAATTAACAAAGACCTAAAAATTTGTACAATATAAGTCATAACCAAAATAAATCAATAACAGAAAACATAAAAGAGCTTTTAAATATATACCTGGATCTTCAAATTCATGAACCTAGAGTAATAGGAATAAAAAGTCCATATGATTGCATCAATATCAGCAAAATAGCTATCAATGACTTTTGCCTTAACAACAGACCAATTTTAACCATAGCTAAAAGAGTCTAAGTAAAAGATAATACATCCTGGCCAGTCTTCTTTAATCAAGGAATATAATTTTCATATAATAGCTGTATTACTAATTATGTTCTCTAATATTAATATGATTCCTTATGTTAATGGATCAAAGGGAAAAGTCAAATAAATCCATAGATTGATGAGGAAGACATTTGCTAACAGACAACACTAATTTGTAATGAAAGCTCTCAATAAACTAAGACGAGAAATAAGTCTATTTCTGATAAGGAATATCAAGAAAAATTATACAGTGAACATCATACCTACCACTACTGAAGCATTACAAGCCTCCCATTTAATATCAGTAACAAGGCAAAGATGCCCGGGTCATCCCAGCTACTCAGTGATGCAGTATGGATTTCACCTAGCAAGATCAGGCTGTGAGAGATATAAATTACAGCTTTGGAAAAGTAGTAATCACAGCACTATTGGCTGGATATATGATTTACTGAAATCCGGGGAAGACATACAACCTATCAAAGGTAAGAAAAGTAAAACAAGAATGACAGTTATAAAATAAACAAGAAAAGCCCTTTGATATTCATATCTATTTAATTCCAGAACATAGAAATACATGTTGATAATAGCAAAAAAAAAAAAGAAAAGAAAAAAGAAGGAGGGGGAGGAGGGGGAGGAGGATAATCTACTAGCTGGAAATGCACCTAACTAAACATAAATAAGATTTCATTTTTAAAATAAGACATACTGCAGTATATTAAATAGTAAAATACGTATTGGTGAGTAGAAAAAAATCAGTAAAACAGACATAGCTCTTTTCTCCAACTTGATTTCAAGATTAGTGGAATTCTAGACAGTTGTTAAAGGCAGATATTTTAGAACTTCATAACAGAATTCTAAAATTCTAGAAGAAATAAACAATATGAAAGATAAGTTAATAACTAGCCTTCTTCCTAAGGAAGAAGAAAAGATGAAGAGTATTATCAGCTCTTATGATCTCTTTTGGTTGAATTGTATAATTAAATGTGTTAGGTGAAAGTGAACTTTTAGAATGTGTACAACTGTAAGGCCACAGAATAAGAAAACAATTCTTAATATAAATATACAAGACACAAATAATTGATAAATCTGACAATCTCAATGGAAAATATTTATTGAAAGGCTTAAACAAGATAATCATGCGTGTCATATAAAAAAAAAAAGGAAAGTTTGAATTAAAAACTTCCGCTAGTCTAACAAGGAAAAGATAAGCAAGCTAACTGTTTGACGGTAACCTGACAGAAGCTATGAAAATGGTTGCACATGAGAAAGCCAGGGAAGATGTCCAGACTCACTCATCATTAGGGGAGTGCAAATTAAAGGCCTGTTCATCAATTGCCAATGATTAAAATACATTGAAAGTTGAGGAAGTTGGAAACAATGAGAAGTCTTTACACCCTGCTAGTGAAGATATCTGTTTTCCATTTTAGGAAACATTTTAGTATTCCATAGTAAAATTAAAGATATAACTGGGGTGTCTATATATTATCCAGAAGTTCCATTCTTAGCTACATATATGTCAAAGATAAATATCATAGTGTTCACAGGGAACATATTTTTGTGCTAGCTGCATATATTCAAGGGTCTATTTACAGGAAAATTGATGAATAAATGGAAGGCTAGTCATAAAAAGAAGAACAATTAACCAAAACAATAAGTAAACAGCATCTACACATGTCAGCCTGAATGAATTTTTGAAGCAAGATGTTGAACAAAAACCATAACTTTATTTCTGTGAAGTTGAAAATATGGAAAACATACAGTTTAGAGACAAATATATATGTTCATGCATCATATAATGCTATTTTGATCCCAAATAGACAAAATAGGTGATAATTCTACCATGACATGGCATCTTCTAGAGACCCTCTAGCCATATTGGTGTTATGTATATTCTAAAATGGCAGGTACATAGTCACCTGACAAGACATGTCTCCACTTACAGCCCTGCATTCAAGTGGTACCTCATTTATGTGACACGGCATCTAAAACTGCAGACATTATTTTCTCTTTATGGTTATGCATTGTAAAACCAAACAGCTATTGAAGCACAAGGCTTCCCTTTAAACTCTGGTATGAGCTTCCATCTTCACTGAAAAAAGAGGGAACTTACTTGGTTTCACCCAAGGCACCAGGTAAAAGGTAAAATTAATGCACATGGAATTGCTAAAGGAATTAAAAACAGTCTTTGCCTCAAGATAATGATAGTGGGTGAATAACCTGGCTATTTACATTTTATAAATGATATATGAATAATACATTCTCTAAATGTGCAAACAGATATATATATATACACACAATAAATGCAATTATACATATAATTGTACATAATACAAGCTGCTATAAGATAAATGCCTGTACGGAATTGAATATACACATTATATATGTGTGTGTGTATGTCCGTTTGTACACATATATGTATGAATATATATATATATATATATATATATATATATATATATATATATATATGGAGAGAGGGAGAGAGCATTGTTTGTATAAGTTTTCTATTTTTAAAACACATAAAATTCTGTTTTCTGGATGCGGGTATTTTGTTTATTTTTTTCACATGTTAGACACAAATTTCCTATGTACATCAAATCAGTTTTCCAAAAATGTAGACTCTACCTGAAATTACACCCTCTACCTGAAAGCTTGTATTTGTTTGTTAGATGAAACTTTAACAGGTGATTAGAACAGATATGTTAGGAAATGCCTTCTACCTGTTTTCAGAGATCAAAGTTCAATGCTGATGGTAAAACCAGAATGTGTCTTCACCAAAGACTCTCCCAGTCTTGTTCAATCAAACACTAAAGAGCTACTGCCCTTGTTGCTCACTCTTCCTTTCTAAAAATATCAAATTCTTGCTATGCTACAAAGAACGGTATGTTTAAATAAAGCGTAGTGGCCAGGAGCAGTGTTTATCTTGGACAAAGTTAAGCACGGAAAGTCTTCTCAAAAGAATGTGAGAGTTACAGAAAGTCAAGCAGGCTGACCTTGGCGTTGTGTGGGCCAATGGGTCTTCTGTGGGTAGGGTGCTCAGGCCTGCAGAAGAGGAGCTCACCTTGCAGAGCTCAGGGTAAAACTGTCTTCTCCTCTTGGTTTCTGTGAGGCAAACCTACTTTTAAATGGTGCCCCTAGGGGCCCAGCAAATTGGCAGCACTCACTGCCAGGGCAAGCCTGTCAACCCAAGATTGAGAACCAGAGCCTACAGAGTGGAAAGTGAACTGACTCCTCCAAGTTGTAGTGTGACCTGTACATGTATGTACCACCATATACATACACTCACATACATGCACATAAATAAATAAATAAATAAATAAATAAATAAATAAATAAATAAATAAGAAGTTTGAAAAGCACTTCTGTCTTAACCCAGCCAAAGGAGATAAATCTACTATATAGATTTGTTCACTGAAAATGGTGTGGCTGAACTGATTGTGTCATTTCCCCAGGGCTTGCAGATGTTAAGTTTTAACAACCTTGAGAGAAGGGGACAATGTGACAGATACAGCATTCTCCCTTATGACAGAGAGATGTTGTCTTGAGTATTTGGCCACAGCAAGGTTTATCATTGGAAAGTGGTGCGTGGAGAGTTTCATGCCCTGACAGGTGACAGGACTCTTGTAGCATGAGCTGAGACTGGTCTTCTGGCTACTACTCCAATTCCTTTCCTCTCCTTTTCACAAGGGGCTGAATTAAGACAGAAGCAAAGGCAAGTGAAGGGGAGGGAACTAGAGACTGGTAGAAGACAGGGGAAGCAAGAGACCAAGCATTGGCTCCTCCAGTACAGCAGGAACACAGCCACTGCATCACTGAATATCCCCTGAGAATTTCCACCATTCCCTGGGGTTAAGTTCTACTATGTTGAATGAAGGACAGTGGGACAGGCAATTGTCACCTTTATTAGACTGAGAAGTGTCTAGGATCTTAATAAAGTGCAGTTCTGTTTTTCTGTGAGGATGTTTCCAGAAATGGTTAACTAAGAAAGAAAGACGCCTTGGCTGTGAGTGGTACAATCCCCTAGGCTAGGGGCCCAGGTAGAGTAAAGGAGGAAAATAGAGGACTAATCTCTCCTGAAATTAATTGTTATGCTCTGCCATGCTCTACCATGGGCTGAAACCTCTGCAGCCATGATAAAGGTCAAGCCATCTTACCCTTCAAATGTTTGTGTATTTGGCCACAGCAAGATTTCTCACTGGAAAGTGGTACATTCAGGGCAGATCAGGACCTTTTGACAGTTAAAGTTTACATCCCCTCATGCCATAGCCATCTCTCTTGGCTTTCCCATCATTTACCCCCATAATCCAGCAGCACCTGCACCTGTGCTGGTGACTCACCCTGGCTCTTTAGAATTAGCATTGCTAGTCATCTAGAAACATCACCCATAGGCACCAAGATACCAGTATAGGCTTAGTCACTTCTCAGAATCTTGCCATCTCAGGGCCCCACTCTCCAGAAAGCACACACCTGCCAGCATTGGAACAAGCCCACGCCTTATGCTTGGCCTATTTGCCAGTTGGCTTCCAACTCTAATCCTTAAGTACCACAGCCCACTGCCAGCATGAGGCTGTGAGCTCCTATATAACTTTTATGCAACATTCTAGCCAAGCCCTGGCAAGATGTAACTGAAGACAATAGCAAACTCCTCCCTTTAGGTAAAGGTCACTATACAATAATGCAATTCTCACAACCTAAAGGTGGAATTTTTTAAACTAACGAGGATTTGATCTCTATTTCATTGGTGTAAATTGGAAATGGATACCATATCTTTAATGCTAATTAGCCATTACATTACTTAGTCTTCCAGGCCCCATGTAAATAACAATTAGCAGTAATTTAGCAGTTGTACATGCTGGCATCTTCTGAGCCATACCATTGTATACCATTCCAAATTCCTTTGCATTAATTAGGATCATAAGCCAATCAGTACTAATTAGGAGGAAAATAAGTATAATAATAAATGAAACAAAATAGTGATTTGTATCTGGTTGGTAGTTCCTTCTCTCTGCAGTTCATCACGTAGCCTTAATGCACAGGAACTTCTTGTAATTGAAACTAATTATGAGGTTTCCCTTGCTACTTCGAGCCTCATGTTCAAATCCCACAAAGCTCATTAAATAAGTAACAAAACTGGAATCTTTAGCACATATTGTAACTTGGATCATGTTAATTAGCACCACACACAAAAAGGCAGTAAGAGGCCGTTTAACAGCCCCTCTACTAGTTAAAGGAAGGGGGGCCTGCCATCCACACCATTCTTTGGGGCTTGTCAAAAGCCAGGCCAGTGGCCAATGAGTCATTTGGTCAGAGAGCAATGGTGCTGTGGGGCCAGAGAGTATGAGAAACCAAAGGCTAACTCACCCCTGGACTATGGCAGTCCCAGCTGTTGCAGGTAGAAGTATATAGAAAACATTACTGTGCTGATGGCTCAGTTTATTAATTCTCCCTCTTGAGGAACTTGTCCCATTTCTGATGACTCTGGACTACCTCTACCCTACCTTTGACTACTAATAGAGCTCTTCTCTTGAGGGTTAAACGAACATGGAAGACCCTAGAAAACTCACTTGCCCTGCACAGAATGCAATTGTATACACATAGATCCATGTGTCTGTTTCTAGTCAAACATATGCACCACTCAGGAGCCATATTGACTTTCTTCACAGCTTTCAGCACTGTTCTAAACTATTGCCGCTCCTTTTCGTACACAGCTGACTCAGTAGAAAGCTCCTGGGGCCTCAATGTGAGCAGACTGGAGGACATGCTCACCCACCAGCATGCCTTGTGGCCTCTTCTACAGGCCATTTCACAGTCTAGAGTTAACCCTCAGTGATGCTGCTAGGTTAAGGTCAAGACAAAGGAATAATCCCACAGGAGTATTGGCTTACAGCATACCCACCTGCAGCTCAGGAGCTCTGCTAACAATGGTGTTTAAGAGAAGTAATTCTAAAATAACTCTAGTAGAAAAAGCTTTTCTTCCAGTTCTTATTTGTCACATTTGATGGCTCTATAAGAAATAAAAGACGTGACAAGAGCTTTCTAGACAGACAGCCACCTGCAGTAAAGCCAGGAACATTTTGGAATGAAGACCCCATTGCTCTGCAAAGCCACTCCCACTACTCGATCTCACAACAGTCGCTGCCGTGTATTCCTGTTGCTGTTCCTTACTTAGCTCGGTGTATCGCCATGACACCTGTGTGTATGCAGGGCTAAGTTGGCTGATGATACTGCACTGGGTAATAGGCAGGACTCCATAATCAGAAATCTTAACTGTGAAGATGTTCAGACTCATAGGAACTGACCCAGACTGAAACCAAAAAAAATGTGCATGACTACACTACACCGTGGGAAAAGAAAAGAATGCTGAAGTGCAAAGTTTTAAAAATGATTCTTACACAGATATTAGTATTTATATTACACAATCTGAGAGAAAGGGAAAGCAAGGAGCTTGAATTCTTAACATTATCTGCCAAATAAAAGCAGAAAAGAACCCCCAGGATATGTGCAATGTGAATCCATTTAATTGGCATTATTTTATCTGATGTTCATGTATCGTGAACTTGGAGCTTTTTCTACAGAGGTACAATGGGTTAAAGCAATCTCAGAGGTAACCTACAGTAACCCTTCATAACTCTTGATACAATCTGAAGGAGAAAAATCATAGTTATCAGTGAGCCTACAGTGCTGAAATTGACTGACCTGGTTAATCCATTTCATACTGGTTGATTCTATTTGTCTGTGTATTCGTGGCCTCATACAATATTTTTAGGACATAATTCTGCATCATGTCCTGCTGGATAATTGACAACAAAACTAATAAGATAATAGTTATGCCCTGCCACTGGTAGTTTACAAGTCTAAAAGAACTCATGGCTAATCATTGTGAAATTAAAGACAGCCAAATTTAGATGTTTAACCAAGAGGAGAATGAGCTATAACACAAAGGCTTGTTAGCACTTCTCCAGCAGAGATTACAGCTGTCAATATTCTTGCCTCCCCCTGCAATGTTAAATTATATAACTGATGTGTTAGCATGGCTGCCTCCCATAGTAGCACTGCACTGTACATTCCTAGCTAATATCGAAGCCAGCACATGGTCACAAAAGACACTTATAAGCAAGAGGTGATGAGACTGCATTTGACTTGGTGATGCTTAGATTGGACTTCTGAGCCAAAAGCACCTTCCCTAGAAGAAAATAAACCAGGAAGTTGGTCTTGACTTGAGGACACATATAGACCTTAGGAGTTGGACAGAAAATGTATTACTATGTGACTGTCAGGTAACTACCCAGAAGAATAAGTCACAAGGATAAAACAAAAGCCAGGACTGAGAACCATTCCCAAGCAAACCGGGCTTCTCAGTGAAGCTCTGGGAACCCGGTAATCCACATATTGCCTTAAAGCCTTCTGTACACTCACTTGTCAGAAAACTGGGTACAGTGGGATTTATAAACTAGAGGCCTCAGTTAGGAAGAACTTCTGTATCCTAAAAAGAAGTGTCCTCCTTCTCACTAAACCAGTTCAAAATGTATGTATATCTTGATTAAAGATACTTTGTTGGGCATGGTGGCTCATGTCTTTAATCCCAGCAATCAACTGGGAGCTAGGAGTAGACAGATCTGTGTGTTCAGGTCCAGCTTATTATATATAGCCATTTAGACTTATAGAGCAAAATATTTCACATCAACCAGGGATGTGCAATGAGGCACTATCACCAAAAAAAAAAAAAAAAAAAAAGGAAAGAAAAGAAATACAATTTGAAAAAAACCTCCAGAATTCCACAAGTTTTCATACTATAATTTTCTCCTTGGAGAAAGAAAACAAACAAAAAACAACAGAGTTATTGTAAAGAATTATAACTAAGATGTTAAACAGTTTCAAAAAATGTTGTCAGCATTGTTTGTGACTGAATCAAGACTCTACAAGAAATACACACAGCAAATTACACACACACACCCGCTCACGCGCTCACACACACTTCTAGAAAGAGAACATGATTTACATTTCAATTCATCCACATGCAATGGTAACCCCAGAAAAATGGGAGGTGCAGCAGCTGAGGCCCTGATTATCCTGCAGATCCGTTGATTCCTTAGTAAGTGTGCATCTGCTAATCCATCCACCCAGTGTCCCAAAGTCCGTTTGCTGGAAGCCTCTGCTTCCACCTCTGCACACAGCCCTTGATGTACCGAGCACCACAGTGTGGGCTGGATCAGTGTGTGTTAAAGTTCAAGCCCCTCCACTTGTTACACAAAACTCTTTGTTGAGTTTTCCAACCATCCTAATCTATTGTCTTTCTGCTGTAATGGTAATGTACTGTGTGGTAGGATTATTGAATTCCCTACAGAAACCAATTCTGCTAGGACTTGCTATGAAATAAACGCATGAGAAGACCTTGTTTTGTTGTTGATGGTAAAGTGTCAGTATTCCATAGAAGTGGGATGTAGAGGGAGTCCAGGAAAGGCTCACAGAAAGAACTTTCTAGCAAGGAGAGCTGTCTGTGGGGTTGGGCTACCAGAGGGAGCAGGTAGCTCATTATCTGCACTTATGCTTCAGCCGAGTTTAGGGTTTGTTAGATTTGTAGACCTTTTCTTTGAGTAAAGGCTAGGGTGGATGTACTTTGATGACACTTCCCACTTCATGACTTCTGATGCTGTCATCTTCCAAGGACATTGCATGAGGTAAAGAAGAAAGAAAAGAAAAGAAGGGGAGAAAAAAAAAAAAAAAAAAAAACCTCTCGTCTCTGGCATCTTGTGTTCTGAACACTACAGCTGTGTTCTAATTCGAGCCTTGAAAAATTCCTGCAGCAGAGCTATTTCTTTCTTTCTTTCTTTCTTTCTTTTTTAAAGATTTATTTATTTATTATTATATATACAGTGCTCTACCTGCATGTAGACCTAAAGGCCAGCAGAGGGCACTAGATCACATTATAGATGGCTGTGAGCCACCATGTGGGTCCTGGGAATTGAACTCAGGACCTATGGAAGAGCAGTCAGTGCCCTTAACCTCTGAGCCATCTCTCCAGCCCCAAGCAGAGATATTTCCATCCTCTGTTTGTAGTTAGGAAAACTGAAGGGTGGCAGGCCCACCCAAGATGGTACACTGGGAAAAGGCAGAATGGACCATAAACCCCTAAACCCATGCTCTTTCCACCACGCTACCTGCACTCACAAGTGGAGTCTTCAGGAAACTTTTACTAAAGTCAACGTTCTGAATGAAGTGCAGAGTTGGCCGGTCCGCCCTTCTCCCATCTTCAGATTGCATGCATTAGCTAAATCTCCTTAACCTGCCCCCAAATCACCTCCTGGGAGAGCTGCCTTTTCTAAGGTGCTCTTTCTGAATAAAGGAGGAAGGGTAAAACTAAAAGAGCAAACCCCTTTCTGTGTGGTTCAGTCTCCGGCTCTTCTTTCCTCCATCTCTCCCTCTCCTCTATGCAGCCGTGCTGATGAAGCACAGGCCCAAACCAAGTATTCCAAAAATTCACAGAAGTCCATCACATTCAGGTCTGCAATTGAAGAGAGAATTGAAGACAGAAAGGTATATAGTGTGCTCTCTCTCTCTCTCTCTCTCTCTCTCTCTCTCTCTCTCTCTCTCTC
>OU015744.1:9974352-10001956 GCA_907169655.1 Acomys percivali
CTTCTTCTTCTTCTTCTTCTTCTTCTTCTTCTTCTTCTTCTTCTTCTTCTTCTTCTTCTTCTTCTTCCTCCTCCTCCTCCTCCTCCTCCTCCTCCTCCTCCTCTACTTTTTTCTTCTTCTCCTTCTCTTCTCCTCACCCTCTTCCTCCTTCTTCTTCTTTGTCTGGATGTCTTTTTCATTTTACTTGTCATCATTCAATCCAAATATCATTCATGGATTTGCATAGGTCTTTGACTGATATGTTTGCAATCCCAAGAAGTAGCTGCTTCTAGCCACTTAATAATTCAAGTATGTATTTCTGTGTTCCGTAGACCTTTTTGATGCCATGCCCTCAAATCAGGTCTTCTGAGTCTCAGCACTTTAGCTTTTTATTGTCCGAGACCACAATGCCTCCTGCTGTGCCTTAACTTTTGTTTCCAGTAGCCAGTGAACTGTTTAATCACATATCTTTTCTTCTGATCAGTTGTGGTCTTGCCTTTGGTACACAGATCAATGCGTGCTAACCACAGTCCCCTGCTGAGAGGGTCTGTTACTGAGCACAGGAGCAAGGCTAGAAATGGAAAACCTCTGAGTTACCACAACAGCGCCACCTCTGCACCACGTACCCTTTCTGTGCAGGCCAGATGACTCTCAGCTTACCACCACCCAAAGGATGTTGCTTTGGTGAAAACTACTCTCTCCCCTGGAGATTTGCAATGCCATGGCCACAAGGGAAGCTAAACTTCGGGGCCCAAAAACACTGTAGCTAAAACGCCTCTGATGCTTTTGCTGAGGTCAGTTGGTAAAGTCACACTCTGGTGGAATATTGCCCTTTCATCCTTCTAAACATAGGATAGGGGATAGCTAAGCCCAGAAAATCTGTAAAAGCTGATAATCCAAAAATTACACGAATTCACACACAAACACAGGCAAAGGCTGCATCTCTGCCTCTGTCTTTTCTATTTTATTTTCTGTCTCTTTCTGTTTTGAACTTGCTGATATGTGTCATGATATATTTTGGTTTAGGCAGAATGTAAAGTGTGTTTATATTCCTTAAACAAATAGCTATACATATACAAAGGTGAGCCAAAATTTTTTCTCCTGTCTGGAGCCAGAATGCATTATGGATGGTTCTCATTGGTGGTAACCACCACCACCACCACCACCACCACCACTACCCAAAAAACCCAAAACAACAAAACAGTATTTACACTACCTTCTACTCCTTTTAATTCTCAACTAAAACAGTAGCAGTAAATACTGAGCATTTATCATGTGTTAATCAGACATCCTGATAAATACTAATATTTAAAAATAAATGTTCACTACTTATTCATTCTTTACATTAGCTGTATAGAAGTGAGCACTGCAAATATATACAGGTGAAATTTTTCAAGCTTAGAAGCTTTCTTCAGATCATAGTTAACATAGACCGAGGTTTGAAAGGACAACAAAGCTCTGATTTCAAAAGACGAGTGATACCTTCATAACCTATGCTGAGCAGATTGCATATTCTGTTCAGCAGACGGCATAAGTCATGTGATCTAGAGAAATCAAACAATTCACTGATATTGATGTCATGAGAATGCCAAAGAATTGTACGGCAGTTCTAAGGGTGCAGTCTACTAAGATTAAATGAAATATTAACAAGTAAAACACAGCTATGATTGATTTGATTTCATTGAAACAGGGCTGACTTTTAGAGTGAAAGAGACTATCCTCAGGGGATAGATATTGTGACCTTCACCCCTGTATCAGAACTTGAGTGAGCTCCTGCAGGAATCTCGTCAATGATTAAGCGTACAAACCAGCAAGAGCATCCAAAGTAGTTTTCTTTCCAGTGTGGAAGCTCTGTCAGCAGTCAGCACCTCAGACAGTGTAGAGTGACGTGTGTTGGTTTATTGGAGTAATTGCATTTAAAATGCTGCTCTAAGGGGACAAGATGAGGAAATGGTGTCCACATCCAGAGAGTCTCACTAGGACCAAACAATCAAACAGAAACAAACAAAAAAAAAAAAACATGAACTATGCAGCTGGGTAACCTGCTCACCTTCATGCTTGATTTGCAAACAGGTACAGTGTCCCTTGCTTCCAGAGGCCAGGCAGGAAACAGCCATCCAAGCCACTGCCCGTGTGCAAACCAGCCTTAGCCGGACACTTTCATGGAACTATGTGTCTCACTGATCTTCTTGGACCTACTGCCCAGCAGTGGCTGCCCCTACCGATCAGTGCGCATTTGTCCCTATGTATTGCCTGAGCAGCCTGATTAACTAGGTCTATATGCCACACCCATCCAGTGGGGGATTTGGGGCAACAAGTTGTACTTGGACTATGGCAAGTAGTGAGTATATGAACGAAATAAACAATCCATGGAAAATGCCCCAGATGTAGCAACACTTTGTACTTATTAACAATTGCTGCTTGTCAGAAAGTCTTGACTTATTTAAAAATAAATAAATAACATA
This sequence comes from Acomys percivali, assembly GCA_907169655.1. NCBI lineage: Eukaryota > Metazoa > Chordata > Mammalia > Rodentia > Muridae > Acomys > Acomys percivali. Next base: position 9,976,797 of record OU015744.1, read on the forward strand.
TTTGCATCATAAAAATAAAATTAAGACCTTAGCTAGCTTACAGTAAAGACTCCAGAAATGGTAGAGAAATGACCTCCCCATCCTTGCCACTCTGGAGGTAGAGAGGAACAGGCTTAAATCTTGGTGTGATAAAATGTTCCCAAGACTTGTTTAATCACACGGAATGACACACAAGACATGGAGATGATTGTGATGAAGGAAGACACTAATGGCTATCTATCTCCACAAACAGAAGGGATGGCAATGGTGTGTTTTGCAGGGCCACTCGGAAAAGCGCCAGGGTCATCGAGCAGGCAGAGAGGGGAGGGGCATGCGTGGATGGAAGCTTTATTATGGTCTTCAGAGGAAGGAATAGATGAGGCTGTCTAGATGGATATGGAATTGGGTACCTATTTCATTTCAGTGAGCTGCAGGATGTAGAAACTGCTGTTAGTGACCTGAGACGTGGTTCTGAGTAATCCTAAAGTAGAGAAGTAAGAGACAGTTAAGAGCTCCATACAGGAAGTGCTTGGCAGAACCCAATCACTTAGTTTGTACATGAAAGATGCATTCTGGGTAGTCCTCTGCTATTTCGCGGGATAGTTTATCCCTGTGTATATCTGTCGATAATTCTGTGGTTCCCCAGTATTAGCAAGGTCCTAAACATTATAAAGTATCATCAAGGACATAAATGCACAAATAATAAGCACTCCCCTTCACTCCTGAGTGAGAGTGGCATTTGGCATGTACAGGCATAGTGATGGCTTCTAGTGAACTCAGTTCCATGGGAAGGATTACACTAGAGATACCTGTAGTGGAGGGTGTGGTGATGGACTGATGGCAGCCATACTGCCCCATTCTGTGGCATTCTTAGGGGTCCCGATGAATTGGGGAGGCCTTTTTGAGTTTCACCTCTTCCTAACTTCTTGCCATTTGATAATATATGATGTAAATGACCAGGAGAAATCTGATTTGCCTCAGCCACGTGGGAATCTTGAAAGATCTACAGTTCTGAGCCAAGACTACGGACAGTGTGTCTCCAAGCCACGGCCTTCCTTTCTATCAGTCGCCTGAATTCTCACTCATGGTGGAGGTCTGAAGCTCCTCGAGAGGCAAGGGGGACCCACCAGGTTTCTCCTTCTCTGTTGTTTAATTTGCTTTCAAGAAAATGCCTGTGGTGCTCAAGACGCTTGGGGGTAACAGATGTGTTTAAACAACTTGCTTTCTTCTTGAGGTCTGACTTACTTCAATAATCTCTTCACTCTTTCATTTGACAAGCAAATAGCATTTGGCAGAAAAATGTTTCTTTCTCAATTCCAAGACAGTACCACAAAGTGAACATTGAGTTTAGGGACTGAAATTCCCCAAGGTGGGAGGGATAGAAAGATGTAATGACTGCTGCACAGTTAAAGCCGGAATGTAGGCTGAAGATACTGTAAAGACAGCCTATGGCTAGCTTTCAGAGACCACTGAGCCTCCCGGCCCTGGGCAAGGGCCTGGGCAAGGAGGTGGGGAGTTAAAGGACTGAGCTTCCATACCACACACCCCAGAGTTTCTGCCACTGGCTTCCAAGTCTTTCCATAGCTCTTAACCTGCCATAAAATGAAAGGAGCAGATGACAGGACACGCTGATGAGTTGGGGCACACAGGGGACATTCCTCATGAAAAGAACCCTGTCTTCTTTCTATGCTACATGTGAACAAAATATTTTAACTGAGGCAGCCAGTGATCAGCTCCTACAGATTAGAATATATTTTACTGGAAAATTGAATTTATTTTCCTGTTAACATTGGGGCTAGTTTCTTCCTTCTGGCATATACTCAGAGCACAGAGGGAATTCAGTGTCTGCTTCTTTGGGACTCTAACCTCTCTTTGCATACTCTACTAATACATAGTTTTGATGATAAAATATGAATTATTTACCATATTTCAGTTTTCTTTAAAGTGGGAGTGAATATAAGGCTCTAGCAAATGGGCCATAGGAAATGTGAAATGGATCATAGGTACATTATAAGTCATTTGCTCTGTCTGTTCTCGGTTCCTGGCCGCTAAGCATCCAGAAGATAACCCAAGTCTCCACATGTTCCTTGGGCTTCACATCACAGAGAGTACAAAGCGGTGGCTTTGGATGTGACCAGGGCAGAAAAGAAGGAGCTGGGTTTGCAACAACACCGAGAACAGACTGAAGAGCTAAAGTGGAAATACAGCTTGGCTATCATTTCTATTTCCTTCCTAGGATTCTGAACAAGATGGATTGCTCCAAGGCCCATGTCGGGCCACCCCCCCTCTGACCCTGACTCAGACCTGTGCTTCTAGATTTATGCATTAGCTGCTGCTGGCTGGGTCGAACTCTCTTTGTTTATGTCCTCATGGACGCTTTACCTTTGAACCTAATACCAATGGATACATGCAAAGTGCCCAGATGCATGCATTCTTACCTTCCCAAGGGCTTTAACTGTGGCCCAGGCTCACTTGCTGTGCTTGGGGTACTGTCACCATGGCTCAGACAACCCAGCCATGCACCATGCTTGCTGGGCTTGCTGAAAGGCCAAAGAGTTTTTGAAAATGTATAAATACTATTTTTAACATAGTAAGTACTAGCATTAGGTCACACTTCACACCTGCCTTTATCAACACTTCAGACTAACAAGTAAATGTATGCAGAGAGGCGGGAGGGAAGGTGGTTGGTGGCAAAATGATGCTATGAAAACAAATTGGTTGAACAGATAAAAACAGAATCTAAACATTACATATCCATGCCTGTAAGTCATATCTGTAAAGGGCAGGAGTAGAAGATATGCGATATTTGGTATGAAGATATTACATTCTTCAGTTGGGAGCTTTTATAAGTCATATTAATTCCTCCTAATTACCATATGAGAAGCGTTATTAGTATTTTGTACTTAAAGAAACCAAGGCCCCCAAATCCCCAGTCTCTGCCTACTACACTGTGACTCTCTTCAGCAGACAAGCCCTCTGAGGCTTCCTGAAGGACATCAGGCAGCAGAAGGGACTGCAGTCCAGGTGTGACACTGACGACCAGCTTTGCCTCAATAATTAGCTTGAACTCCTGCTGAGCTTCATAGGAACTGTACTGATGGGGATTTTGTGTGTGTGTGTGTGTGTGTGTGTGTGTGTGTGTGTCGGAGGGATTATCTCTTATATACTATTTTAGGAAAACCCGTAGTTGAATCTAATTTCTTCAGCTGCTGTGGTAAAGCAGGTTGGCAGGCATGGTGTCAGGGAGAAATTGCTCCTAGCAAGCAGGGTGGGAGAAGCCAAGGAGCAGTTGGGAAACCTAGGGCAGAGAGCAGAACCCCTGCCCTCAGTGGAGCCAAGGCCAAGACTGAGCCCAGAGGGAAGGCAGGGAGGGGACAGGCCTCCCCTAGTCCCACCCACAAAGGGCTAGCAGCTTGGAGTTCCTGTGACAGCAGACCCTTCTGGGTCTCTCTTCTCTCTCTACCATGGCTTGCACGTATTAGGCTGATGTTGTTTACTTCTTCTCCCAATCTCTCCAAGGAATATGATTCACACGTTTTCAGATTTATTTGAACAAAATGCAATAAATATGCTGCTTCAATTTTAACTGCTGGCCTGTAGCCAGGGTTTTTAATGAATCTGGCCTGTGCTACTGAACTGTTCAAGGATCTCCAGGGCTCTGGGCACTGTGAGATTATACACGGTGGTTTGCACACACACGTACGCATGGACACACACACACACACACACACACACACACACACAACCTCTCACCTCCCCCAGCTCCTATTCCCTGAGGGCCAGTGACTCACAGCAACTGCAGGGTTTTGTTTTGTTGTTTTGTTTTGGTTTTTTTTTTTTAAAGCTGACTCTGGTTAAAATTAGCTGGAGCCTTTATTGTTCAAGGAGAGGAAGACTTCTCATCTTCTTTCATGGCTGCATGGAAATGACATCGTTTAACAACCACTACAAGCCCCTTTGAATTGCTATGCTGGCCCTCTAAAGCCTCCATCACCAGCTTCCCCCCCTTCCTTGTTTGCTTGTTAATGGTCAGTAGAGCAGGCCTAGCCTGTGGGGACTCTATATAGAAACAGCTGGCTACGGGCATTTAATGTGGAGATAAAAGGACCCTGAATTGATTTCTCCACAACCAATTAGCCTGTGCTGTGGGCGTCAGAGAGGCACAGGAAGAATTAGGGTGTTTCACTAGAGAAGAGAGCACACAAGACCAACAGCAGACGGGGATTCCTCTCTCAGACCTTCCAGGAAAAGTGTCCTGTTGAGAGAGGAACCACAGAGTGGGCCTGTTATCTCTGAGGATCCAGGGTCCCAAGACAGAGGGTAAGATGGTCACACTGACACTGTGCTTGGCCTCTGAGAACCTTGTCTTTGTGAGGGCTACTAGAACGTTCTCAGCAGCCCTCACAGCCCTGAGGTTCTGCTCTCCTGGCGTCTCGGCTATGGAATTCAGTGGATCTCCTCCACTGTCTTTTAAAACCCAGGTGGGATTTCAGAATTGAGGCTTTCACAGAACCCTCCTCAACTTTTCATTTTCCTGAACTTGAAAAAATATAGCCCTGCTCCGATTGCTGACATTATAAAACACGACACCCTCTCCCATATAATATTCTCCAGTTGCGAAATATTTCTTACGTCATCTGAATGACGTACGGCCTTGCTTCAGCTTCAACCAGCAGTGCTCACGGTGTGGTTGTATATGTGATAAGCCGCTCTTCTGGTGCCTTTTTCTAACATTGCTGTAGTCCAGGGAAACGTGAGTTTGTTCAGTATGTGGTTGCTGCTTGGGAGACTCTCAGAAACATGTTGCAGTATAGGCACAGACGTTTTCCTCAAATGAATAATTGTCTTACTGGGAAGTCAATTTTTCAGTGAAGTCTGGTAATGTTGACAATACACCTCCTAGGAGCCAAGCGGTGTATTAACTACTTACATCCAAACTCTCGAGGTCTCTCTTTTTAGTCTCATTTTCTGCGGATGAAGAATCTAAGGCTGAATTTGTTTTCAAAAACCGGGACAGTGATTGACGGGCCCTAAGAGTTTGAACTGCCACATAGTCAAGGGTTAAAGGGTGGTGGCCCAATTGAGATGCAGGTTGCATAAGCACTGAGGGAGAAAGGCTGTCACACAGGCATGTGCAGGTATTACCTGAGGATGATGGGGGGGGTGGGGGGCGGGAGGGGGAGCGCTGGTCCAAGGTGGGGAAACCCTGTGATTGCCAATGAGGATGCTATTGGGAACACAGAAGTCCACTGTTGGCCTCTCCCAGTCTTCTTTCCTAAAGGGAGAGCTTTTGATGAGATGTTGGAGAGAAAAAACCTCTACCTGCCCAAACCAAGAACCCAAGAGCTCTCAACTAGATTTCTGGCTTGTAGAAAAGCTGCCCTCAGATAACTTTGATTATTTAGAAAAACACATTCCACTTATTACATAACCAGTGCTGGAAAAATAATGTTTTACTGTCAGCTTTATAGCTCAGTAAATGTAATAATTTCCAGGTTTGAGAAATGCAGTCAGACATTTTCTTTTACTTGACAAATAGAAATTAAATTGTATCTGTTTATCCTGTATAACATGTTGTTCTGAAATAAGTACGTATATGGGGAATGGCTAAATCGAACTGAATAAGCATATCCATTAGCTCACAGACTTGGAATCTTTGTAAGGGCATTTAAATTTTTTTTTTCAAAATATTACATTTGCTTTATTGACATTTCCTGACCACTTCACTTGCTCTGTGGCTCTTGATTTCAGCTTGAGAAGTCTAATTCTTGAGCTCGTGTCAATCCTGGCTGGTTTTTATTAGTTCTGGGTTCACGAAGATTTCCATAGCTGTGGCTTATTAGTATGCTCCTTTTTTTTTCTTTCCGAGACCGGGTTTCTCTGCATAGACCTGGCTGTATACTCTTTTGTAAATTCACTTATAATAACATTTTTCATACAATATATTTTGATCATATTCTTGCCCTTCCCCCAACTTTTCTCATAGTCTCCCTACTCTCTCTCTCTCTCTCTCTCTCTCTCTCTCTCTCTCTCTCTCTCTCTCTCTCACTATCTCTTTCACTCTCTCCCAAAGAAAATAAATTTAACAAAATAAAACCAACAAGACAAAAGATAACAAAACAAAACGGCAAGTGTACTAAAAACAATAAAATAAAAAAGCCGAGTCCGTGTTGTGTTAGACAACTGCTCCTGGGTATGGGGCTTTCCCTGGAGTGTGGTTCATATTGCCTGTGCGACTCAATTGGAGAAAACGTATTTTTCCCTTTCCTGGCAGCTATGAGGTGGGACGTTGTGTCTCCTTCCTCTTCTCCTTATTTGGCTTTGGTTTATGCTTAAAGTTATGCAGGTCTTGTTCAGCCTGTCAGTCTCCTGTATGTGCATTGGTTCTGTTCTTTCTCCATGACACTGTTGGTTCAGAGTTGTCTACTGCCTCTGGCTCGCACAATCATCTTTTCACTTCCTCTTCTGCATAGATCCCTGAGCCATGAGAGGAAAGGTTTGATAAGACATTCCCATTTAGGACTGAACGCTCCAAAGTCTCTCACTTTCTGTACCTTGTCCAATCTGGGTCTCTGTGTTGATACTATGTAGTGCAAAAGGAAGCTTCTCTGATGAGAGTTATGTGATATACTTACCTGTGGGTATAGCAATATATCAGTAATAGCCATTCTGGTTTTCTTTGTTTGTTGGTTGGTTGGTTGGTTTTTCTATGTGTCTTTAGTAAAATAACAGTGGTAGGCTTTTTTTTTTTTCTCCCTTAGGGCCTATAGCCCATCTAGAATCAGGCTTTTGAGCACTTAGCAGTGTCAGGTATTGGATCCTTCTCATGGAGTGGGCCTTAAATTCAATGAAAAAAGTGGCTGGTTACTACCGTAACATTTGTGCCACTATTTCACAACTACATCTTACAGACAGATCTCTGTTGTAAGTCACAGGGTTACTCCTTAAGGTTTTTTTTTGGGGGGAGGGGGTTCTTTTTTTAAGCAGTAGATTTCTTTAACTTCTAAGTCCCAAACTAAGGTATTGCTCCCTAGAGAGAATGAAGAAACAAGCCACTCACTGACCAGGTCTATTTTCTTCCACCTTTGCCTAAAGGACATGCGTAAGAACTGCCTCGTGTTCTTCCTGTCACAGTCAGGGATCTAGACGCTAACATGTAGATATATTTTTCTAACATCTTTGGGAGAGAAAGTCTGCTTATAAGAAGTTACAGTTGAAAGATTTTCATGTAAATTCCCGGTAAGGCTGAGTTGTGAGAACCCAACCTCAGCCTCATTTTCCTCATACGTAACACATGGTTAGTGTATGTTAGGGTTGTGGGATTTTAGATTGAAAGTGATACATGTAATTCTTTCTAAAATCTCTGAGGAAACCTTGGACAGTTAGTTGGCCCTGGAATAACCTCAAAAGTTTTAATAAGAACTGTCTTTCCCTGTAAGACAGCTCTGAGGCATGCCTTTTTATCCATGGGTAGTACCTACATCTCTATGATTAAAAACAAGAAACAAACAAACAAACAAAAAAAAACACTCAGGCAAGATTGGGCATGGTCTCTCCTATCCAATAAAACTATCTTGTGTTGTTTATTATCATAAAGAAGTGAGATCTTAGGGCTGGAGAGATGGTTCAATGCACATTGCTCTTCCAGAAGACTGGAGTTCAGTTCCCAGCACGTATGTCCAGTGGCTCACAACAGCCTTTGATTCCATCCCCAGTGCATCCTACTTTTTTTTTTTTTTTTAAGTAAGAGCTCTCTTGTTTTCTTGAAGTCCTTCTCTCATTTGGCTCTCTGTCTTACTGTGAGATAAACAGGTATTTTCCCCACTGTTTAAGACGAAAAGAAATCTCTCTCTACACAAGAGTATCAATAACTTCCCATTAAACAAACCATGAGAATTGATTTAATAAGGTCATTTTGTTTGGGGTTTGCATTGTTAACTACCTTAGCATTTTTTCAACAACTTACAAGATGCCATCACTTAACGCTCTATGGCACCTGCATCTTTAAGAACTGACATTAACCAAGTATGTTGGGACACACTCTTAATCCCAACACTGGAGAGGAAAGGCAGAAGGATGTGTGCCCAGGCCACACAATGAGAGTATCAGGCCAGCCAGGAATGCATAGTGAGACACTGTCCCAAAATTTAAAAATAAAATTTGATATTACCAGTTTAATCAGATGCCTTTCTTTTCCTATCTTCCTTTGCCTCATTCAACTACCCGCTTCGTGTCCCGCTGTCCACGCACCGACGTGGTGTCCACTTCTGGTCATTGTTATATTCAGTTGTCATCACATTCCAGATCTTTGTTTTCTGTCCTGTGTTGAATTGGGGTTTTGTGTTTGCATGAAGTCCTTCAAAAACTGAGACTCTCCAGGCTGTAAAGTCAGGAAGCAACATTGAAGATGCCATTCATTTCAGAGTGATAAGGATCCACGGGGGCTGAACATACCACTAGGCTTATCTCCATGGCAATGTGCTCTAATTTGCTAACACCCTTATCTGCAAAGTCCTGCAAGTAGTGTCTTAAAAATCACGAAAGGTTTTATTACCAAACCTATGACTTGAGTACAGAATTGGGTGTTTTTCGACAAGGAGCCATAACTAACTGCCACCCATCAGACTTAGGAAGGAACGCCAGGAAGGAACAGAGAAGGGAGAAAGAAATATGACTTACATAAAGCAAGACAAGCTGTTAACCTCTTCATTGGAAGTTCAGTTTCTACCCATGATTTACAAAGGTGTTACATCTGATGACCACTTCTGCAGATCCACAGGGAACAGCTTTGTTGTACAATAAAAAGGAAGCCACTTCTACTCTATGTATCTCCATAGCAATGTTTCCTGAGGACTCATTACCCAAGTGAATTCCTCAGCTCTTTTGCCATCCCAAGCTTGACACAGGCCACCTCACCTATGTCACTTCACCTTCCCACCCACTCAGAAAAGCTTCAGGCTAGCTACGGGCATTCTTGCTTTTCCTCAAACACACCTTATTGATAAATGCATTTTGTCCCTTCTTCCCAGAGTTTCTCCCATGCCCCCTCTGCCAATGCTTCCAACTTGTTTAAGATCCAATGGAAAAGTCACTCCCTATGCTATGAAGCCACATCCCTTATAACTGACCCTTGGTACTTATCACAAAGTGCTCATCACATCAGCTCCTCTACATTTTTCTTTGGCACTTTAAGAACAGAAATTCACCTTTGGATCTTTGTACTTAGGTCCAAGGTAAAGGTACATGTATTCATTGCATTGTTGAGTAGATGGAATATTGCTGAGAAGACTCACTAATTTATACAGCTGTGGCTTAGGCTTGATAATATAAGCACAGCGCTCAGCCTTTTAACCGTGTTGAAATCCCCCTTTTCCTCCCTCTTCCACAAAATTGATCACATTGTTTGTGCTGTAGCCTTTACTATGGTATCATTAGCATAAATTCTTATTCTTAACCATTTCTATTATGTATGCCTGTATCGAACCTAAACAATAAATAAATTCCATTACTTTACTAGGAGAGTATGCTAGTTAAAATCACCCTAGCAAATCTCTAGCATGGTCCCAGGGGCAAGGGAAAATAATGTGGGTGGTCTTTTCCACACAGGGTAGTTTGTTATTTTTATTTAAATTTATTGTTTCTGAATCCGATTTCTTCATGTAGGTAGTCAGCTTCCCTAAGAGTCAACTGTTCGAGTGTTGAAGACTTGGAATTGCTGTGTTCACAGTAGTCAAGGAAACTCTTGAGGAATAACACATGAAGTAAACTGCTTTCCATCCCTGAGAAATTTATTGGAAGTGTAGCATCAAGTTAAATATTTAGGAGTTGACTAAACTTTGCTTCCTGGGGCCACAGCTCTCAGGAAAGATAGCTAAGAAGAAGCCAGAAACTCTTCCACCGGGTTGACGATATTCCCATGACTCCTTTGGGAGGAGCTTCCATCCTACTTCCCTTCGGTTTTTGGCCCCACCCCCACCCCCATACCGGGGTTTGAACCTGGGGCATCACGCATGCTAGAAGATGCCTTCTCCGTGTCCCAGGATCCCTGGGCCTCTCCCTAGCTGGCCTGTTCCCAGCAATTTTCTGCCACAGCCACCGGGTAAGGATTTCACAGGCATTATCAGTTTAATCCCCATCACAGCCTTCCAAGGTAGACAGTTTATTAAACTTTTTATTTTCTTATGAAGCAGGGAAAGTGAATGAAGCAAGGAAGGTGAACCTTTAAAAGGTTAAGTCACTTAAACAAGGTCACCACCTAGTTCGGTGATAGAGGATGGATTTTCAAACAAGGTCCTTCTGGCTCTCGGGTCACAGACTTATCCCCAGCTTAAATCTCCTTCTCTCTAAGTGGTTTCTTCCCAATCACGGGCTAACACATTTGGATTCTGCTTCCTGCACAAGATGTTCCTATCCCTGTATCTTTGCACTCACTTCCTCCATTCAGCCCCTCCCTTTTCTAGGATAAAGATTGTAGCTTGTCACAGATGCTTTTTATTGTGAGCTAACATCTCATATTCCCCTATCCAACCCCTGTGACCTTGAATGGCTTGAGACTGCCTCTGGGGCTGCACCCATTCCTGTTCTGAATGTCAGATTGGCTTTGGAGCTCCGCTTCTTCTGTCTTCCAAATAGAACCCAGAGTACAAGAGTCTTTGTTATCTGTCATGGCGGGGCTCCGGGTAACTGGATTCACTCCTGTGACTCTCTGAATGCAAAGTGCAATCATCTCTTCACTAGTGCCAAACCTCTGTAATAACAGTTCCCTTAGGATCTCAAGTGCAATCACAGGTTCTTTATCCACAGTGTCCACATCTGGAAATTCCCCTATTCTTTCCTGGATGACTTGAAGGCCTCCCTTAATATGTTAACTACTGAAATACCTCCCTTTTATCTTAAACCATACCATGGGTCATGCTACGATGTGAAGAGGTGTTGTCAGTTAGCTCTGTGCACCATGGAGTAATTTGGATCAGCACAGGCATCCCTCTAGTCGAACTTACTTTAGACCACTTTGGGGGCTCAGCAGCACTAGAATTACCTTAGTTGAGAAAATGCACTGTACTAGTGTCTTGAGCAGGGCCTTGCAGAACCAACCAAGTACAAAGCAATGTTGAGAAGCATTTAACCTCATTAGTTTCCAGAGGACTGACTATCTCCAATCCATCAGAGTTGAGCCACATTAGTGAGACTCAACTATTTTCAAATCTCATTTACATAATGGATGAGATGTGAAATGAGGAGCCACCCGGAGGCGCTAAAGTTTATCACAATGTGTAAGAGTTCTTTCAGATCATTGCATTAAATTCCCACTAACAATATAACAAATTAATTGCCTTTATTACTGTACGAGCCCAAAGTCTATTGAGCACAGAGTATCCACCTAGAAAAGCAGCTGGGGTTCCAAAGATGGAAGGCAAGAGGAACTCGTACAAGGAGACGGTGAGCATGCCCTTGCTTTTCTGCTGCCCCTTTAAGTCTGATGGTGGGCTTGGGCTTTATTAGTGAGGTAGGCAAGGGTGAGTAAATCAACTGCATCAGACAAGCCTCAGGACATCCAGAAATTGATCATTCTGCCGAAATAAGCACTCTCTGTTTATTAGCTGGGAGTTCATCACTATCGCTTCTCCCCATCCAATTCCTAAGAGATTTCAAAGCCATCATCATGGTATTAGCCCGTCCGACTGAACTACTAGAGATAAAGATTAGGAGATCTATCTAATGATGGGTCTGAGTTTCTGTGATTCTGTTTTTTTTTTTCTTCTTCTTCTATTACAAAGAAGAGAGCTTTCCTAGCTCACAGCCTGTGTCTATATGTGCACACCTGTGTCCCAGTGCATTTTTTTCCATGAATTCAAATAGTGAGATAAAGTATATGCTTTTAAGAAATTTCTTAAAAATCATAAAACAATGAAATTTTTGTTAACATAAAGATGTGACCACTTAACAAAGGAGATATGTGTTAAATTGGTTTCTTGAACCCGAGACAGTGGGCAATATTGTACTGACAACAATTAGAGTCCATCATCACATTTATAATTAAACCCTCCATCAGTGATTAGATATCTATAGATATGGTCAGGAAGATGACTGCCTATGAAACTGATCTTTCACAAAACAGCAAATGTGCCTTTATCTATTTACACATATATTTATATACACACATGAACTAACCTCCTGTGTGCCTTTTTCTGTGTGCCTTCTAAATAAGCAGTAATCAAAATGCAAATGAGGTGACCCAGTTAGCATCACATGGAGATCTGTATTGCCACACAGATGTGCTGAGCAACTGTGTACTCTAGAGGTAGATAGAAAGACTCTGCAAAAGATGTTGGCACTGACTGATGTTGACTTTTAAGCCCTTCACGTTCTGTAGAATCCAGGAGAGAATCTTCAAGAAGCTGTGGTCCTCTAGTTTCTATCACATGTTGTTTCTTTGCTGCCTTGTGGATAGAGACTCACAGGCATGCACTAGCAGGCCAAGCAAACTACTTCTGTGAAGTTGGAAAGTTCAAACTTGCATAGCTAACATGTTGGCCTGAGACAATAAGAGAACATTTTGCTACAATGTTTGATTTGCTGGTGTGTAACCCTGGGTAAAACAAATTGTTTTCTCTTAGTGGGGGTGGGACTCAACTGATTTCCAGCCCAAAGAAGCTACTTGGCCTTACTTTACTGAAGTCCCTATGTATTCATCAACAGCCTATTGCAAAGCTTTATATACATTTCAGACCTGCTCTCCAAGGATATAAAGAGTATGCTAGAAGCATTGTACTATTAAATTGGTTTTAATTACACATGTGGATTTGTTCCTCCTTGTTATTACCTTTTGTAAATCCCCTTATTATATTTTCCATAGAACAGGCAAGCCTATTGTCTGCATTTTTTAAAACATTGATGAAATTACATCAGCATTACATTGGTTTTAGTTCCCCTTTGTCCTCCTGTGGGATGTGTGTGTGTGTGTGTGTGTGTGTGTGTGTGTGTGTGTGTGTGTGTTAGACAAATTTAGGCAAGAATTCATTCTAGAACCGAAAGATAACTGTGAATATTGATCAGGATGCAGACATTGTGTTTTGTCTATATGTTATTCTTGTCAGAAAACTTGCTGTCTGAAATGTGGGATGGTTCCAAAACCTCGTGCTTGGATCATCTCTTCTCTCTGCAGTTTTGAGAGTGGATAGGTCTTCCGCGTCATATGAATGAGAGCTTACAGAAAACACCTTTCTGCTGGCAAACCTTTCCACTGCAAGCTCAAGAGCTAAATCTGAATCATTATAACATTTTACACAAAGTAAAATACACTTTAATGTGAGTCTGTCTATGACGACAGCAGATGCAAATGATTCCCCTTTCAGCCCATCTATGCACTGCTAAAGCAAGAGAGGTGAGAACAAACCACACAATGTAGAGTTTTCTCTGAGGTTTGAAAGCTTAGAATCAGAACAATGGGCTGGAATAGATTCTGGTCTAAAGACATAATCAGAAAAGCAGTCCTAACATTGTTCGACTTCATTCAGCAATCATGGGGAGAAGCCAGTGTCTTGTAATTTCAGTCTCTTATTTCTCATCAACATATCTATCTCTAATGTAAATTACTGACTATCTTTAACCATTGAGAAATTTATTGTTGTCAGTTTTATGCTGGAAATGTATTTTTAAAGGACTAAACTCAGTGAGTCCTAAGGAGTCAAAACTGTTCAGGCCACAAATGTAACGTAAACATGAGGAGTAAGTTTTGAAGGAGACAGTACTAAGAGTGTGTCACTAAGAAATAATAGTGATTGACCTAATGAATACTCAGTAAAGTGAGGCTTTGTAATAAGGACTTTTTTTGCACTGATATTAGTTTTCATTTGTTATTGCAACAAATTTCTAAAAACTTAGTGGTTTAAAAAAGGCAAACGTATCATATTACATTCTTGAAAATCAGAAGTCCAAATGGGTCTTGCTAATCATAGATTGCTCCCTGGGAGCTATCATGGAGATGACTTCTTTGTTTCCAGCTTCTGCACATCCTCTGTATTCCTTGCCTTGTGACTTCCTTTCTGGTGTCCTAAAAGCCAGTGGCAAGCCTTCTATCCTAGTCCCACCATCACATGCACTTCTTTCTTTTCTCCTCTGCTTTGTTCCCCTACTGCATTGGTCTCTCATGATTATTTTGTGGCCGTTTGGAAAAAAAACATATATTCTCCTTATTTGGGGTCAGCTGATTACAAATATCTATAGGGTATCAACTTTAATTCTCTTTTGCTTTGTTACAGAACATTTTCATATGTTGTAGGAATTAGTATGTGGATGAGTTTGGCTTGTTGTTGTTGTTGTTTTGGGGGTTTTGTTTTTGTTTGTTTGTTTGTTTTTAGAGAAGATAGGGATGACTTCCTCTCTAATAGCATAAAGCCTGGCTTGTTTCTCACAATGATCTCATTTAACTGACAAAGAAACTGTGGCACAGCGCTAACATGACTAGCTCAAAAATCACACAAGCAGTAATTCTGTAAAGTGTTACTCTAAGAAATATATTTTTAACCTATGTTATACCAAAAAAATAAATTTTAGATATTAAGAATTTGTAGCTTAGTTTCCAAAGTTTTGGGCCTTGGAGGGCAGGTATGTGGACTCTATATTCATGCATCCAACAGACCCATTTAAGTATCTCATTTCTATCAAAACTAAGGCATGAAGAGCCCAGGGAAAGGCATGGCCTCTGACTGTTAGCATTTTGTAGCTGCTAGAAGAATTGGCAGAGAAATAAAAACATAATTACAGACCAAGCCCTGGGTCGTACGTCAGAAGCATGTTCAGAGAAACAGCGGACAAACCTCGTGCCTACCTGACTACATACGGCATTAAAGTGTGCTTGCGTGCCTCTCCCCGACACGTCCGCCTCGATTTGTTATATATATAACTTGTGTGGAATCTTCTCTCAGTTTCAGAAAGAATTATTGCTTTTGCTTTTGCTCTTATTTTCTTGTTTTATCTAAGTGTCTCTACATTTCCAGTTACTAAATCCGACCTACATTTTAAGATTGAGATCTCTGAGTAAAGAAGTGCTTTCATTCAGAGAGAGTTGAAGTCTGAGGGATCTAATGGTATCTGGCACAGGCAGGTGGGCAGAGTGTGGGATATTAGTAAACAGAGTGGAAATGCAGCCTCTCAGTGCCCACCGAGAGAGAGCTTCTGAGTTTCTGAGTCAGGATAGACTCCATAGGTCTCCTCTCTTGCTGGGCTTATCAGTTTTGTTTCGTTTTGTTTGTTTGCCAGTTCATTTCATCTTCTTTCATTCTCCATGGCTATGCTACACTGAAAAAACAGAGACCACAAAGTCCAAGTTTTGGTGGTTACTTCTGTAGTAATTGCTTGCTTCATAATTATTGACTCTAGGCCTGTTGAAACATTTACGCTTAGGAGTGACCCTGCCTGAGTTTTCTCTCTTTAGGTCATAAAATGAAGTAAAATTCATTGACACAAAATTAGCGATGGCAAGGCAATGCCTGATGATCAGGTTACTTTGTGTCTTTGCCTGAAAGCCAGCTTCTGTTCCTGCTTTCAATACCCAAGGCCCCAAGGTGTCTGTACTCAGTGGGCTAATTTCCAAAAGGTTCCCTCTTTACAAAAGTCAGAATCCATAAAGCTATATCCATCTGATGTGACACCTCTTTCTGATGATGTCATATGAATAGTAGAGACTGTGGCTTCCTGATGGCTAATATCCATAGGCCCTTTAGTCCCTGCCTTAATAAAAACTAAGGGCACCCTTTGCCCTACATAAATCAGCAGAGCATAACTCCTTTAGGAAATGGGAACTTCATTTTGACCAGTACCATATTGCTGGTAGGATGGATATTTATTAAGTACTTGTGAGTTAATGGTTAACATTATGTAATAAAAATAATACTTTGGGGTTACAGAAATGGCTCATGACATACATGACTCACATCTTGAGTTTGATCACCAGAGCCCATGCAAAAATGGAAAGTGAATATCGGCTCCATAAAGTTGTTCTCTAATATCTTCATGTGTGCTACAGCATGTGTGTGCACACGCACACACACACATTATATATGCACACACAACAAAAACCATAAGGCATATTTAAATAAATGAAATAGAGTGGACTGGATTTGACACACTCAAAAATATGATTTCACAGTTCACAAGGCTTTCTATAACTGCATCGGTTTCTTCTGTGACATGGATTTCCTTTTTGGCCATGAGTAAAGCCCATCGTTAAACTACATAAGAGAGAAATAGTAGGATTTAATTGACAACTGGTAAATCAGAAAGTGGGTGATTGTTAAAGGTTTAAAACCCGAAAGTCACAATATTGAAGAATGAAGAGAGGTCTACATTGAAACATGGATGTTAGCATGACTTCACTCACATGCATGACCTGTGAGCACGTATAAGTCATCTAGTTCTTTGTGCCTCTGTTTCGTCATTTGTCAACTGACGTGCTCACCATGTGCCTCCTACCACCCACTAATAGCAGGCTGCATGTCAAAAAGCCCTTGCACAATTAAAAGCTACTTACCTGCTCAGTGGGTTTTAATTCCCCATTCATACCAAACTCTGCATTCTGCAGAGTAAGTAGAGATCAGGGAGGTGAAGGAAAGGACCACACATCCCAGTAGCATTACTTTGCCCCACCACGCCAGCCTAGACATCAGCTGCAGGTAGCACCTGCATTTGAAAATTTTAGAATTCGAAAATTAACGAAGCTGCTCGGCTAAGGCTACGCTGAGTCAAGTTCTGTCTGGCAGATACACTGTTCTCTGTGGTGGAAGTTCCAAGATAAGATCTGCAGGGTCCGTCAGTGATGAGCTGTCAGCTCCTTATTTCAAGGAAGCCATGTGGAGGACCCAACAGTGAGTTGAAGTATGCAGATTGTGCCACATCTGCCATCAGTGTGGTTTTAGGCCAGTCAGATGACTTATCTTGAAATTTCTGTTTTCTCATCTACTAGAGAAGAGGGGTGAACAGTAGCCACCCCACTAAGGGTATTTGTTTGTCATTATTCCCTTATCCCCATAAAAAAAAAAATGAGAAATGAGAGGTAACTAGCTTTGCGAACTTTAGAGCAACGTACAAATTACTTAAGAGTAGGTTGATTTTACTTGCCAAGGTCACGAAGCTCATTAAAGGGACCCTGAGAAAATCACCCACCATCGACCCTGCTTTCTAGCATGACCCTTGTGACCTTGAATAACCCAGGAAAGAGGTAATTGACCGTCTACTTCTCCTTCAGAAGGAAGAGAATCAAAATATTGAAGCTATTGACTCACCCGTAAGGCAGTAAACAGTGCTTTGGTCCCTGACCTTTCTGCATCCCGGGGCAGTCAATAACCTGGCCACCGGATTCAGCGCCTGCCAGTGTTTTTGATTGGGAGTAGTTTAACCTTGAACTGAGTTCCAAGTAACCAAGGCAACAGGAAGTCAGCTTCTGCATCTCAGGAGGAGAATCTATAAATCAAGTCCCTGATGCAAACATGGTGCACAGGTAGAAGTTTGAGGGGATAAGTGGTCTGAGAAATTACCTTTGAAAATGAGTGACTGTCCCTTGATAGGCTCTAGTAGAGTTACAAAGAGGTTTAAAAAATTTATCAATAGAGGTTAACAGGTTACTATGATATATTGTCATAGAAGTAACTTTTAAATTTTCTCTCAATTCTGTCTTTTAATTATGAGCAGATGTTAGATTACCAGAGTTATTAGTGCCGTTATTTCTTCCTTGAGAAACCTGCTGGCCTCTAAATATGTAAGCATCAGGGTGCTCCGCTTTGTGATAGAGTGCAGGAAACATCAGAGCTCATCTACCAATTCTCTGTACAGACTGCCTACGGCTCCCATGTAAACAGGGGTGCTTTCAATGGCCCAGTGTGTGCAAGACTCTGGTTCTTTTTTTTTTTTTTTTTTTTTAATAATCTATTTCCTGCCTCAAAAAACTCCTGTTCCAATGCACAGAGAAGACTGGGAAGAAACTCTCCAAATGCCCCTCATGGACCATCTGCTGCCACTAGATTGAAAGGAAGCAAACTCTCAGTTCTGCCACCTGCACAATGTCATTTCCCAATGGGCAGCTCCCCCCACCCGCACCCCATTCCGTGCTCTCCAGACCTCTGCTCTCAGAAAGAGTGAGAGCCTTTGTGTAAAGTTTATCTTATAGTCTTGGCCATACGTGCTGTTTCTGGATGTCCGTCATCCCTTTGCATGTAAGAATGACTGAGGAAAATGCTTGGGCTAGTTTCCTTTTCTTTTTCTTAAATACTATTTCAAAAGTTGACAATTCCTAAATTGTCTAGGGTTTTTGCAGAAGCTAAACAGTGATGATCCGGATGACAGAGTGTTCTCAGTGTCATTTTATTGCTTTTAACATTGTCTGTAGCATAAACAGTTGAGTGGCAAAGTAGACCCAGCAGAGGTATGATCAGGCCAACTCTAACGAGATGATGCAGACAGAGACTAATTTAGATTGTAAACATTTGCATGAAAATGGGTACAACCGAAATGACTGGAAATCAGCTTATTCCCGAGTGAGGGCTAAATATTCATCTACTAATCCTGTTTATTGCCTCCATTCCCCAAACACGTCATAATTTAAGTAGAAAGGTGTCTGCTTAATCTGCATCTACAGGTACAAAAATGGCTTGTCAGAGATTTTTCCAAAGCAGCAGTTATTGAACGTAATAAATGCTGATAGCTTAGAATTCCAAGGTGTGTTTGGAAGAAGTACTGCTGTGGTCTTGCAGAGGACCAATAATGAGGGTTTGGTTTGGTTTGGTTTGGTTTGGTTTGGTTTGGTTTGGTTTGGTTTGGTTTGGTTTGGTTTGGTTTGGTTTCCTGCCCTCTTTCCATATAATCAGACTTGTTAACAGCCACAAGCTACCCCAATATTGTACTCTAAGGCATTTCTAGATTTGTTTTCAATGGAAAAAATAAACTTAATACATGTTTGTAATTAAAATAATAGTAATAGCTGCTAGAAGCAGTGGCTTAGATCTATAATCCCAACTCTTAAGAGGATCGCCACTTCCTGTAACCCACCAACCTCTGAGCCTTCCTCCATTAGAGTAAGCCCTGGTAACTATTTGCATGAATGTTCTTGTAGGTGACTATATAGCCACACTGGGTGCTGTGCTTAGTCTGTCTTAAATAGGCCTGCATATTTTGTTAATAGAGCACACTGTGCATTCCTGTGTGTTCTGATGGACACACCTTGTAATGCTGTTACCATAGAATTTGGCCTCTGTCTCTTTCTACCTTCAAAATACTCTAAAATGCAAGCTCAGAAAAGTGCAAAAATTTTGCTATTCGAGGCATCTTCAGCAAGGGTTTCTCATACAGGGATGAAGAGCAGAAGGAGGGTAGCGAGGGGAAGACAAATGCTTCACTCTTCAGGTGCCTTCAGATGTATCACTCAGTTGTGTAGTGAGACTTCTGAGTCCTCAGCCTGAAGCATGCTGTGATGGGCTTGGATTGTGGTCAGTCTTAGTATGGTCTGATGGACCATGGTGATCCTGGCTTTGGCATTTGGCAACGGGAGATATCCAGCTCTACCTAAGAGCAGGAGGGCTTTATTCATCTTTCCCTTAAGCCCCACAAAAGGGTGTTCTTTTCAACTGTAAAATTGAGAAAATAGTAATAGCTATGGTCATGCCTCACTGAATTGCCATGAAGCCTAAGTGATTAAAGGTGATCTCACTATAGTGATTGAGATTATATTTCTCCGTGAAGGGACGCTATCACTCAAGTTGGTTGGCATGGAAAAATTAGTGTCAAGAATGACTGGCAAAACCTAGTTTATTATTGTTGGTCTTAGCAGCGAGCGTATAGCCTACAGATGAAGGAAGCTCCAGTAGATGGCCATTTTCACTTGGATCAGGCACACTTTACCCTCTAGGCTTAGAAGTGGTTTACAGCTGGGGATATAGATAGTGGCCCATAAATCCTTAACCATATCAGGAAAGAGAGATGAGCCTTTACTTACTGGTTCAAATCGCTTCTGAGGAGGTCATGAATTATATTTACTTCCATATCTGTAACAATAATGATAGACAGCTACACATTACCAAGAATAGTAGAGACTTGCAATGCATGGAGTGTGTCCTGGAACTCATCCTAAGTGGCTAACATTTATTCACTCACCGGATGCTCACCAGGACCTCACAAAGTACTGTCATTGCCTCGCATTTTAGATTAACAAAGCTAACCGTGAAAACTCAAGTTTAAAACTATGAACTTAAATGGCAAGTTACATTAAGTTGTGTTGAGTGACTTGCTCTTAGAAATAGCCTGGAAGTGTCAGAGCTGCAAAACTGGGGTTCAGCATCACCCACAAAAGATCAAGGGCTACAGCATCCTAATCACATGGTCTATGATGTTTGTGAGTCCGGACACTCAGAGCCCTCCAAGTCAACTGTTCAAATGTAATCGGCCATGATCTCTCTCAGCCTATAGCAATCACCATTCTACATTCAAACATGCTTTCAACTTCCACATATGAGAAGATACCATATGTATAGTCTATATGCTTTGTTGGAATTTCATTCATTTCAGTCTGTGAGAGGTATTCATTTCTTGATCCTGTCAGCCAGTGGTTGACACCTGAGGTGGATCCTGTTCCGCCCTACCTATTACTTTGCTTGTTCTCTTCTCGGCTCCAAGAATGACTTTCCCTTAGCCTCACAGTTCCGCATGAGCAGAGTGTCTCCTCCTCCCTTTTCATGCTGATCTCCCAACTTTAGAATTGCTTCAGCATCTAGAACGAAAAGTGCACAAACCTACAGGACTTGTTTGCACAGTGTTCTCTTCTCAGTTAGTCTTGTCCTCCAAGCCAGGTGAGAAGGGAGCCTCACTAGGGTTGGAATCAAGGAATTACCAGTCACACTGCATTCAGTGTAGCCTCTGTAAAATGGGCTTCTGGATCCTCAGGCTAATGGATCCCTGATACATCATATTGCTTCATTAAATCTGTGCCTGGCCTCATATGTAGGCATCCGTTCTAGAAAGCCCTTAGTCCTAACCTCATCCTCAAGCTAACCGTCGTGAAATTTTCTCTTACAGTATGTTCAACTGTCTTTCTTTTTGAACTAGGAGGACAAACAATTGCACTATTTACTCAGATTGTTTTCAGGTTTTATGATGCTCGCCCTGTTGTTCCTTTCAATTAACTAACAGGTTCTGGGCTTATTGTTTTTCAGGGATGCCAAGTCCCCACTTAAAAGTGGACCAGACGGCAGCACACAGTAAGAGCGAGGGCTCGGTAGCCACCATGATGGCCAGAAAGAAGCCAACTGCTGGGGACAGTGTTGCAATCCCCTCAGCCCCTGTGTTATCTCTCCTCGCTGCATCTGCAGCAACATCGGATGCAGGTGAGTACTTTTCACATACTGAAGACAGACACTTAAAAAGTCCTCTAGTCGTGGGGATGGGGGTGAATGACATCACATTGTTTACATTGTGCGAAACTGTCAAAAATAAAACTAAAAAGTACAATGCAAACACCCCATAATAAATGTAATAAGTAAATAAAAGTCCACACTGAGCACCGTGATGAATGTCTATAATCCCAGCACTCAGGTGGTGAAGACGCAAGGATTGGGAGCTCAAGGTCATCCTCACCTACTTAATGAGTTTAAATAAACAACCGAATAAGTAAATAAATAGCAAGAAACAAGATCTGAGAATGTGAGTCAGTGCTAAAGTACTTGCTGATATGCACAAGTCTCATCCATACTATCAAAAAATTAAGTGGATAATTAATTTAAAACCAATTGCAGGTTGAGTATCTAATCAGAAATGCTTGTGCCCGGAAGTGCTTAAGAATGCACTGTGGGGGCCATTTGCATGTTCAGTCTTTTTAGTAGATAAAAAACTAATTTGCCATTTAAATTCCTTCTCACCAAAGTGTCTTTGTACTGTTGGAACAGTAGATCAGCAGCAGGGCAGGTTCAGTCTCACCAGTTGAAATGTTCATGTGTCAATCAACAGTCTTAGTAAAGACTGTAAACACAACTGGGATCCCAGGTCGTGGCTGAGTGTGAAGTGACTGGGCCCTGGACCCACATAAGTAGGTGTGAAATGTTGCCAACACCTTGTGGTGGTGTCATCAGTTACAAGGAGGAAGTGGACTCTGAGAAGAAACCTTTAGCTCTGTCATGGAGCAGATCTGTCTTCACCCTGAACCTAAGAACAAGGTACCCTCCTGGTCGAAATCAGAGTGTTCTCATGGCAAGTTTAAGAAGTTAAAATGTGGAGGGGGAAAAGCAAATAGAAAACCTACAAGGTGCTCTTTTGAAAATACTGCGTAAGGGCCAAATGTGGCATATGTCCATGGCCCTGCAACCACACGTCAGAAAAAACAAAGTGAATATATCTATTGAGATCGCTTAAGACCCAAGCTTAAAATGAAATTCATCTACATTTCATATATGCCTCATACACTGTTGTTTTATTTTTATCTCACACTCATGTGCCTGGTTTCAGCACCAATTTTATGTTTAATATAAGATGATAAGAAAATAATATATTATATGAGGTTTATAAATGAGCATGAGGAAGAAGGAAAGGGGGAGGGGTAAGAGAAAGAGAGACAGAGAGAGAGAGAGGAAGAGAGAGAGGAAGAGAGGGTGTGTGTGTGTGTGTGTGTGTATGCATATATATACATATACATGTTTGTATGTATATTCTATTAAGTCTAGTTAGCATTGCATATATACGCAGATATATATCTGTGTGTGTATTTGTGTGTGTGTGTCTGCATGTGCGTTTGTGTGTGTGTGTGTGTGTGTGTGTGTGTGTGTGTGTGTGTGTGTATGCGTGTGTGTATGCATGTTCATGAATGTGGTTGCCCTATTTGGGCATGAACAGTCTAGCAAGGATCCATCCCTGAAGAAAACTGGCTCCTTTGCTCTTTCTCGTGCTCTGCCTGCAGCTCTTCAACTAGAGAAGAGGCCTTGCGATCCCTTCCCACCTTTGCAAGAATGTTGACTAGTTTGGTCCTTGTGCAGGCAGCCATATTGCTAAAAGATCTTGAGTGCAGCATTCCTATCAAGTCCAGAAGATGCTATCTTGTGGCTGCCCTTCCAGTTTCTGGCTATCACTATCTTTCCGCCCCCTCTTCCATGCCATTCCCTGAGCCCTGGCTAGAGGGGTGATGTTATACGTGTGGTGTCTGATGACAGACACTCTACAGGAATGTGCCCTCTGTACTCTGCCCAGCTATAGACCACTGCAGTAGACCACATCTGACCCAGGAAGCAGCTTCTTTGATGAGGGGGTGAGAGCTCCAGTTGTGTAAGGCTGTAAGCATGAGTATTTAGAAGGCTGAATCTATTTAACCAAATGATAGCAGTAGGTTCTCGTCTACATCCAGCCATGAGTTTTCAGTGAGGTTTACAGTGCCTTCTTGACTTCCTTCTACTGAGTGAAGGCGAATCTTGATTACTCCCAACAAATTAGTGCAAAGACTTCACTGTGGGGCATATCTCACTCAGCTGATCAGTATTGCAGTTTAAAGGACTTGAAACTGGATAGGACTCTTGAAAACGTTTTTCTCTTGGTGGCTTACATAACTCCTTCCATTACTAAAAGAGCTAGCCATCATGGAGGAGGCTTCCAGCACAGTACCAGCTTGACATCTCCAAGTCCTGCGACCAAAGTATATGGTGTCTTAAGAATGAGAATCTTACCGTTCAATTCTGGCAGGCAACCAAGAGAAATGGCAATCTTCTGTATTGTTTTGGGGGCCATATGGACCGCCCTTGATGAGCAACTTGAACCTCACCTGGCACTAGGCTTTTTGTTTGATAGTATATGAAAATGGACCCACTGTCACTGGGTGCTGGCGGGGAGCGCATTACAGGATTTCATCTTTCCTTACAGCTGAATATAATTCTGTTGTATATATGTGCCACATTTTCACTATCCATTCATCAATTGAAGGACATTTAGAGTGTTTCCTTTCTTTTAAATCTATTGTGAATAAGGAGAACTAAATATCCTGGGACAAATATCTCTGTAGTCTGTGTACTATTTTTAGTGCAGCTATATTTTGGCTGAGCCGCATCCATGGAGTGTGGGATAGAATGTTCCATTTGTGGTTTCACATTGGTGCTCCAGAGTTTAGAATTCTGAAGTCTGGAGATTTACGGTTTGCAGATTAGGAATACTTAACCTGTACCTTGTACCTCTGCCCCCTTGTACCTTTTCTGTGATGTTGTGGATGGGACCCAGGTACCATGCGTGTTGAGCAGATGCTTTATCACTAAACTGCATTTCCAGTCCTCATGGGGACTTTTTTTTTGAAGATTAAATAAACTGATAGACTAAGAAAGGCTCTCTAGGGATGATCTACCAAATACATAAAGGAGCTCTCTTTTAAGCTAGCCATTCACAGACACTGAGCATCCATAGTGTTCCATCACATATGAGATCTAAGAAAGAAAGATTAACTTAGACTCAGGAAGGAGAGGTGCTATCAAACCTTTCATGTTTAATCTGGCAAGTCTAACACTAGTCTTGGAGAAGCAACTAAGTGGTAGCAATTATTTGTTCTTCATCAAGTTTTAGTAACTAATGATCCTAGAATGATGCTGTGTAAAGGCTTGTTGTCTCAGATAGATAACCAAAACAGGGTTCTGGGAAATAAACAATTGGACCTTATTTTCAGAGTAGGAAGCTAAAAATAAAGACCCGATAGCCCCAGCAGTTGACAGATAGTCGAGATCCCCAAACCCATGTTCTCAACCTCCGGGTTTCATGACCTCCTGTGTTTACTGAGTCCACACCTTCTATCTCACGATTTAACCTATTCTCCAATAGTCTTAGAGTTCTTGCCAGCACCTAAACTTCAGATCTCTGTAGTCCTGCCCTTATTCATCTGCCTTTCTCTGCTTTCTGCTCTACCTCCCACCAGTTCCGAGCCAGCCTCACTTTGGCAAGGTCATGCCTTTGGCCAGAAAAAGTGCTTGGATGTACTGTACTATACACAGTTTTTCTTCCTGTTCACATTTGATACAACTCCAAGACCCAGCCTGTCACAGCTGCAGCACACATTCTTGATACCCAGTGCTTTGGCCTCACTTACCATCTTCCAATAGACCCCCTTCCATAATGTCTTCTTCTTCTTCTTCTTCTTCTTCTTCTTCTTCTTCTTCTTCTTCTTCTTCTTCTTCTTCTTCTTC
>OU015744.1:10005931-10027815 GCA_907169655.1 Acomys percivali
TCATCCTAGGTTCAAGGAGGATATCAGCCACCCAGTCTCATGTCATGATGTAGCTGCAAATGCTGAGTGAAATAAATTGCACTTCTCTGTACCTAACTGTTCTGTAACAAAGCTAATCCATTACTCTTTTAAGCTATATACTGTGCCATGTTCAACAATACCATAGCCCATGATTGTGGGCACGGACACTTAAATCTCACAAGACACCTTTTAGGTGCCCTGCTAGTCACTGTGGGGACTGACCTCCTGTAAACAATTTAGCCATAAACCTAACTTTAAGGGCCAAAGTTGACTCCACTTGTAATCGAGAAACTTTAACACAGCTAATAAGATCCCTTGCAAATGACAGTGTTTCTTGATTCTGAAGGAATGAGAATGGAAGCCCCTCCAGCTCTCCCTCTATCTTCATCTCCTTGGAAGATTTTATTGTCAGACCACGGTTTTCAAAGGACTCCTATTGTGCTGGCTAGTGTAGAGGGTCATGGAGAGGTGTACATGAAGCAACTCCTGTGGAAATCTTAGCAAATTATTAGAAGTTTGGCCACTGTGTGCTACCATCAGTGCTATGACTGTTATTCTAACCGTTACTATTTTTTACCCTTAAATTTTCCCCTATATATCCACCTTAAGTGTCATTTGGATGCTAATTTGTGATCCTTCTTCTCTGGAACCCATTTTATATGCATTCTCAGGGTCGTTGAATACCATAGCTTCCCTGGATCCTCATAAACCCATTGCCCATTGATTGATCTCTACATTTGGTATAGAGGATCACACCTGCCTCCCACATTGGAATGAATCCAATCTCCAATTATCAGACCTTATCTAATCTTTAAAAACTTTACTCCTTAGTGTTGAGTTTGAAAGAAGATAAAGGTAAATATTGGTTAAGATGTATTGGACGACTGCCTTCTGAGAAAATGTGGAAACTAACGGGTGAAAACACACACTCTAGGATCATTGCGAATTGGTACTGTGAGGCAATGACTTCCTTTATCTTCCACAAGTATTGGAAATGGAGCCATTCTGATAATATCTGACAAAAGATGACCTAAAAGAGTCATTGGAATACCTAGTCTTCTTGTTCAATAGTGTCAGCCCATTCTATTATTAACCTTCCTGGTGACCTCAGGAGGAAATTATTTTTATGTAAAGAGTCTTAGATAGGGGCGAAGCAAAATGGCTCAGTGGGCAAGAACACTTGCTCTGCAAGCATGAGGACCTGAGTTCAAATCCCTACCACCCACATAAAAAGCCAGCATGACTGTGCATGCCTGTAACCCCAGTATTAGGTAACTTCAATAAGTGGAACTCAAGAGATCACTGGTTGGCAACCTAGCAGAAAGGCCAAGCTTCTGGTTCTGTGAGCCCATGTCTCAAGACAATAAGTCATAGAGAAAGATGCCTAGTGTTGTTTCCACATGCACTCACAAGCTGCAACACACACACACACACACACACACAGAGTCTTATGCAGTATTTTTAAATGTGCTTTTCCAAAGACTAGGAGAAGAAACACAATACATAAATATCTTCCCTCACTCAGAAGTCATCATTAGCCACTCTGTGAATGACTGAACGCCACCTTGACCTATGCTGTACTTTAATTTACACTGTGGCTGCAGCATGGGTTTTCCTACACATTTATAATTCCATATTTATATTTCACATCATTCAATGTGCACTAGACAGTCTATGAGCCTCCCAGAGCCTTGCAATGCAGGAGATAAAAAACAAGAGAATTACAGACTCAGTGCAATGCTACTGTGCAGTTCGCTGACACAGTATGGGACGAAGACCCTTGTGCGGTGCTGGCGCATAATAGATACTCGATAAATATGTCTGGCTTAATATAGCTAATTATTTTCTCTCTAAAACTGAGATATTTGAGAAAAAAGATGGAAGGTTTAATGACAGGTTTGAAAATACGCTATCTCGAAGAAGTTAAACTCAATTTATCTTTGAATGCATCATGCAGATAACGCTCCAACCACCTCATGCCTCAGTCAGACTCTCTTAAAAATAGAGTAATGATAATAATACATTTTATCTTATTCCCAGTGATAGTATCGTTCACGCCTCCATTGAAGCCCAGTGGGAGGTTTGGCTGTGAGGCATGAGACACAGGGGGAGTCAGGTGTGATTATTGTAATGAGGACTCCACACTCAGAGAATGTGGAAGGGAAAACCTCCCAGACGTGAAGTGATTTCTATTAAGATACTCGTATCAAATATTCAAGCTCTTCTTTCTAAATGAGAGAGAAGGGAAGGAGACTCTTCCAGGGACAGATTATATACAGGGAAGAGGGAAGGGGCACAAATATTTTATGACCAGTGTTGAGATGAAAGTGCGATCCCCGCCTTGTTCACTGGCTTTTTCTATTTCCAGAAGTCTAATTAGATTGTTAGTTTAATGGTGGTGAGATAATTTAGTGGCAACTGAAAGCAACTATGTTAATGAGAAGGGGCATAGCACTTTGGGTTTCCTGTAATTAATGGAGAGGTTTTTAAAAAGAAACTCAGTTCCTGTGAAGTTGGGATAGTGTGTCCAGCTGTTGAGAGAGGGGCAAAGTCTTTCCAGCTCCTTGCTGCAGAGATGGCCCCAGGCAATGTGGAAGGAACCTGTAATGACAGTCATTAAGAATGATCTTGAGTGGTCCAGGCACGCTGTAGGCAGCTGAAGAAAGCAGAGACAGAGGCAGATGGGGTGGAGAGAGGGAGGGTAGAGGAAGGGTTGTGAGACTGAGTGAATGCCTGGCTTCTCTATGTACCCTCCATCTCCTGCTGCTGTGATCCAGCATGTCTTCCCCAAGGACCTGCTTCTCCAGGTGCTTGCCCTAGGAAAAACCAGATCGGACTGAATTGGACTAGACCAGCAAGGACTTCTGCCCACTACTTCATGATATAAGTTATAAAATGAAGTATAGAGAGATTTAAAAAGTTACTTCATTGGGAAACTGGTATCTGTTACCACAACAAGGTGGGGTAGAAAGTGCATTTATAAGTCAAGGAAGAGATTGCTATGGAACCCTCAATACAATACCACAGTCCTTTTCTATTCTCCTTATAGAAGTTGGGGAGACTGACCAACCTCTCAAGTCTCAAGTTTCCTCATCAGTAAAATGAAAACAAAACAATTTCTTCTTTTTTTTTTTTTAATGTGTCAAGAAAGAACTGAAGAAACAAATAAAAATATTCATCAGTGCCTGGGGAGATGGTCCTGTTAGTAAAGTGCTGGCTGAGTAAGTGTGAAGGACTGAGAGAAATAACCAATATCCACATTTAACAACAACAACAACAACAAAGGCAGGAATAGTGGCACTCACGCAAAAGGCCAGCACTGGTGAAGTGGAGACCTGGGGTTCATGGGTCAGCTAACCTAACCCCCTCAGATAGTTTGAAGCCAATGACACACCCTGTCTCAAAAAACAAGGTAAGCAGCAGTGCCTACACAGATATGTGCGCATACTTGAATGCATGCCTCCACGCATGTGTATGCCCACACATACAAACGTGCCAGCATGCATACACTCAAAACTCACATATTCAACATTTAATATTTACTTATTGACACCTTACACATCTAAAATGAAGTCATGTCCTCCCCTGATTTTATCTTGCCATGTCATGATTTCATCATGTGCAACGCAGACCATCTCATTAGTCTTCCTTCAGAAGACTATTTCCGAAATTTGTGGACAAATGGATTAAACTAGAAATGATCATAATGAGTGAGCTAACCCAGAAGCAGAGAGACTCAAATAGTATATACTCACTTATATCTGGACACTAGGCCAAGGGGTATGTCTCATGAAAGTCTTCACTTACCAGGAAAATGGGATAGTAGTGAGGACATCCTAAGGTGGGAGAAATATAGGAGTTAGGGAAATAGATGGATCCAGAGGGTCCTAGAAACCTACAAGAAGAACACTATGATGGGCAGATCTGGGCCCAGAGGTTCTGCTCCATCTATGGCACCAACCAAGGACAATATGTGCAGTCATCATCAAACCTCTACCCAGACCTCGCCTAGGGATGGAATATTCCCTACAGTTTAGTGGAGACTGGGGACTGACTTTCACATGAACTCTGGTGCCCCTCATTTGGCCATGTCACCTTCATGGGGAGGCCCGATGGTGCTCGGAGGAAGGATAGCAGACTACTAAGAAGAAACTTGATACCCTAGCATCAAATTCAAGGGGAGGAGGTCCCCCTCAGTCACAGTCATAGGGAAGGGGAACGGGGTGAAAGCAGGGGGGAGGGACGAACGGGAGGATGCACAGGATGGGATAGCAATTGAAATGTAATATGAATGATTTTATTTTTCAATAAAAAAAAGAAGACTATCCTATCCTTACTTCACTTTCCAAGTATCCTTACCCCAGGCCACACTTGCTACAGCAACCTCATCCTGGTCACACATCCCTAAGTATATAAATATTCAAGTATTCGTTACAAAAATCACCAGTCTGTTAGACAGCTTCTGCAGTAAACCCAACCCTATGAATGACAGAATCGAACACAAGGTCACCTCTGTCTCCTAAGAAGCTTGAACACTATTGGGGGCAGATCTATCTGACTTGAAGTCATGAGAGGATGGGTAAAACTTTAAATGAATACAGTGCCTGGCAGGCCAACATACTACCTACCAGCTCTTGTCAGCTGCTATGGACATGAACTGTTGACACAACTGCAGATTGTCACCTGCGGCAGCTGGGGCATTCTTTCCAGAGGCTGTAACTCGGGCGAAGCCCGATTCTGGATTCCACTGCAGAAAAGAGTTTCAGGGTGAGTGAGTATGGAGCAGGTGTGGATTCTATTAAGAGGAAATTTTTGACCTAGAATTAAGCCTGGGATTTAGCAGAAGGAGGTACTCTGAGACAGGAGAAGATACGCCCATGAGCGTAGACATGGCTTTTTCAGGCAAGTCAAATTAATTGTCTTCCCAGTAGCCATTCATGTATGTGATTTGGCGGCGGCGGGGGGGGGGGAGGCAGGTTCTGAAGCTATACCTTCAAAGAACTACTAAGGACTGTGGATGTCATCATATGATAATTTGTGAGGGACATTGGGTAGGGTCATAGCTGCCGAGAGACCCCCAGATAACTAGGACTTAGAATGCTTCCGTTTTAAACAAAGGTTGATGGTCCTGTTTGTGACGCACAAGAAAGCATCTGGGAAAGGGGTAGAAGAATGCTGAAAATGATGTGTACTCAAGCCCTGAGCATGGGGTCCTGTCATCTTAACATTCTGAGTTGAAAAGGCCTGTGTAGAAAAGGAATCGTGTCTCTGCGGCAGCACACACAACAGATGTTGCTAATTGTGCCTGTGTTTGCGACTCAGCTGGCAAGAGACTTCAGCTAGACTTTGGATTGGGGGGCCCCTTTCCTTTAGTGGTCCCCCTTCATTTCCTTGTCGCTCCATCCTGCCTAACTGTCACTCCACACTTGGCCAGTCACTCACTTTTATTTTAGCGGTCCTAGGGGAGTCCTGAGGAGCTAGAGAGAGCTGAGAGTCCAGAGGCACCAGGGCTAGTTTGCAGCATTTCTCAGATATCTCAGTTTCCGTCTGTTTGAGCGTCAGTCTTGCCTTCTGTCTGAGTGTGTAGAAATGTCAGGGCATGAGAGTGAAGGAGAAATTTGGGCTCCAAATAGGGAGCAATTCGAACTACAGAACAAGAAACACAGCTCATTCTGCCGGTGATGAAAGCAAAGGGGCAGCTGTAGGGTGGCCAATTTAGTCTTAGCTGGCCTAGGAGAGAGCTGTAGTCTCTTAGCTGTAATTAGGAACTGCTAGGGTTTTGAAACTCATGTTCTCTGGCATCTTTGTACTAAAAGTCTTATCTGGTAGCAAGTGGGTGGAAGACGATACTTTTTTTTAAAATTTTCTATTAATTTATTCTTGTTACATCTCAATGGTTATCCCATCCCTTGTATCCTCCCATTCTTCCCTCCCTCCCATTTTCCCCTTATTCCCCTCCCCTATGACTGTGACTGAAGGGGACTTCCTTCCCCTGTATATGCTCATAGGGTATCAAGTCTCTTCTTGGTAACCTGCTATCCTTCCTCTGAGTGCCACCAGGTCTCCCCCTCCAGGGGACATGGTCAAATATGAGGCACCAGAGTTCGTGTGAAAGTCATATCCCACTCTCCACTCAACTGTGGAGAATGTTCTGCCCATTGGCTAGATCTGGATAGGGGTTTAAAGTTTACCGCCTGTATTGTCCTTGGCTGGTGCCTTAGTTTGAGCGGGACCCCTGGGCCCAAATCTGCCTATCATAATGTTCTTCTTGTAGGTTTCTAGGATCCTCTGGATCCTTCTACTTTGCTATTCTGGAAGACTATACGTTTAAGGCACGAGGTGGAGGCTGTTTTCTGGAGTTGACCATGTCCTCCATCCCTAACCACCACTTTCCTTTCCAATCCTAACCAGTTTCCAGCAGTTGACTATGACTGTTCCTTAGCCTAAACTGAGATGGCATCAAATTGGCTTCTAAACATCTGTATTAACATCTGCAGACAAGTGCCACTCTCAGCCTTTATCAGAGAAAGCTTCTTTCTCCTTGCAAAGTGCAGCAATGAATGCGGACTCCTGGCTATAAGGTACTGAGAGGAAGGGATAGTTATATGCTCAGCCATAAACAGGACATTTATACCATCACCTGTAAAGCTCAGGGAATGTCACAGGGGAAGTTGTAAAAGGAATGTAAACTCTGAGGTATAAGGGTAACGGCTACAAAGTGTCTTCTTCTGCATGTACCAAAAGCTTTGCAATCATGGGCTCAGCATCAGCTCTGGCTCTTCATAAGACTGAACCTGTCAGTAGCTGTATATTGAGAGAGTCTTCTCGGGGAGGACTCACAGAGCTGAACTATTGACTACTGATAGACGAGGGAAGGGTGAGCAGTTATCTTCAGGTATGTACTCACTAGGCAGTCCACTAGGCTTCACTGCAAAGTTACAACCCCATGGTCACTTCGAAAGCTCTGGTTAAAGTCAATGGGTCATAAAACAGGACAATAAAGACATGAACAGAGGGCAATAGACTCACAGGGAGAAGGGGAGCTGGAGCAACGCTAGCTGTGTGGTGATAGGCACCCAGACGGCAGAGGCAGGTCCTTGACAGCAGTGAGAGGGTGCTAAGAGGAGGTAGGGGTGGGAGTAACCCAAATTCATGTGTTCTTGTGAAATTACAAACAATAAATAAAATTTCAAAAATAGTTTAAAACTTGCATGTATATATACGCATGCATACATACATAAAAATGTCTTGAGTTTCCCATCTGAAATGCTTGGAAAAAGAAGTGTTTGGAGTTTGGATTTCTATCAATACCGATGTGTATCTATTAACTTGTTCTCTATAGGGAACCATGAAGGTATATAAAGTGAATCAAAACAGTACTCAGGATTACTTCATCCACAGGAAATGCTGTGTGGCTTGCAGTGGTATTTTTGATTAATTATGGAATTAGGGGTTAGAAGAGGCTTTTGACAGCATAAGTTCGAAATAGTGGCACAGCACTGTCAATAGTGGAAGTTGACAGGGAAATTCAGACTTTCTCATGATTTCTCAGTTCTTGTCTTCTCTCTCTTAAGGGAAGATATTATACAAGGTTGTGAGATATAGCAGAGCTAGCTGGGTTTGGTGGCATACGCACTCAGGAGCAGAGGCAGAGGGATCACTGGAAATTGAAGGCTGGCCTGCTACACAGCGAGTGTCAGGACAGCCAGAGTTACACAATGAGGCCATGGCTCAAAATGAAGAAGGAAGGAAGGAAGGAAGGAAGGAAGGAAGGAAGGAAGGAAGGAAAGGGGGGAAGGAAGGAAGGAGCTGTCTGAATTGTTGAGTCCATGACTTGTTAAGTACAAGCTCTCCTTGGGAAAGTGGCTGACCCTGAGAGGTCTTAATTTCCATCTCTGTGCAGTAGGGCTGCTGAGGTCCTCCAGCAGCCACTGTCATGTATGAAGTATCGATACCTAGTTTTTTCCAAAACTTAAGTCCCCCCCCCTTCTCCCCTTGGTTCATTCAAGGGCAGGAAGAATGCATCCTTGTATAATCTAAGGTACAGTGTGGATTTGATACATAGTCATTGAGTATGAGTGGCGACCACCGGCATCTCCACTAGCAAAGAGAAAGCCTCATCTCCCCTCTCCCCCTACAGTCAGGCCAGAGACCTAATTTTCAATCTGTTCTTATGATGATTATTGGAATGAAGCCTGGGAGTCTAGTTTGTGAAGTCTGCTTTTGAGGGGGGGGAGTCCCAGGAAAAACTCAGCTCTTTCCCATTTCTCGTGAGATTTTTTTTAACCTGTTAAAGAAGCATCCTCCCTGAGGATTCCATTCCCAAATATCTCTATGCCAAAAGACACCAGATGGCCTTTATGACACTTAGAAAAAAAGAGTGTGTGCTTGCAATGGGCAGCTTCAAAGACAGAGAAGGCACTAATGGAGAGAAATGAAACTGCGTCATGGTCTCAGCAAAGCATGTGCACATTGCATGGGCTGGATCCATGATGATCTCAGCAAAGCATGTACACAGTGCATGGGCTGGGTCCGTGATGGTCTCAGCAAAGCATGTGCATATTGCATGGGCTGGGTCTATGATGGTCTCAGCAAAGCATATGCACACTGCATGGGCTGGATCCATGATGGTCTCAGCAAAGCATATGCACACTGCATGGGCTGGGTCCCTGATGGTCTCAGCAAAGCATGTGCACATTACATGGGCTGGATCCGTGATGGTCTCAGCAAAGCATGTGCACACTGCATGGGCTGGGTCCGTGATGATCTCAGCAAAGCACGTGCACACTGCATGGGCTGGGTCCATGATGGTCTCAGCAAAGCACGTGCACACTGCATGGGCTGGGTCCCTGATGGTCTCAGCAAAGTATGCGCACATTACATGGACTGGGTCCGTGATGGTCTCAGCAAATTACGTGTACACTACATGGGCTGTATCCAGGAATTGCCCCAGAGAGATGACTGAACCAGAACAAAAGGGGAGCCCACTATTGTTTACCATTTCAGTGGGGGAGCCAGATTCACTCCCCCAAGTGATGTTGCCAGGAGCTTGGCAACAGTTCCATTGCTCAAAACCATTCTTCCAGGAGATGCTGTCCCGTCATGCCAGAATATATTTGCCAAAGACTTTCTTTGAAAGCTACTTTTGTTAGTACCTAGGATCCCACAGTCCTGGTATTTTTCTCATGCAAGTTGCCAGAGCTAAGTGCTTTGGGTTTTACATATGGAAAGTCCGTTTTGGTGTATAATTAATAGGAAGCAGACTTGAAGAGCTGGTGATCCGGGCCCTTATTTATACAAGAGCATATGTCGCTGTTTTGTTTATGACTCACGCTCCTGCTCTGTGCATTGTAACTTGAGTTTGTTTACACCAACTTTTCCTAGAATCCAAGCCTTATGGCTTAGTACCCAATAACTTACAGTCTCTAACCGAAAGAGGTGAATGAGCTTTTTCTTCTCAGACTGTCAAGAACCTGAAATTAGTGAAAACATATATGCTGCGTTAAGTCTGTCTGAGCTTATGGGAGGAGGGGCAGATCTGTAAGTTCCCCTCTCCCCCCCCAACAGACTAAGGGGTATAGTTTTCAGATCATGAATGTATGTCAACTAATGAGGACAGCATAGGACACCCTTCTCCTAATGAAGCGTTATAATTTTTGTCAATTAATAAGAAACTGTCCATGGCAGAAGCTATGTGTGTGCTAGAGCAATAAAAATGTATGGAAAATTTTGGTATAGCCTTCTGTTTTCTGAAACGTAAAACTGTTCTTTGACCATCTGTTTTTTTAAGGTTCCAATCCCCTACCTGCCTCCCTCCTTCTCCTTCCCCATGTACCTTCCTCTGTCCCCTCACTTCCCACCCTTTGTGTATAAGCTTTGAGATATGCATTTTTGCGTGTTTTATATGAGTAACTTCTTGATATTTATAGTTAATATGAAGACTCTTAGTTCTTATCAATCTGTAGCTTTATTAAACATTCAAGCTGGTTTCTTAGTGACTTGTAATGTGTCCCAAACTCTTTCTGTTACTGAACCCCATTTCTAGAGACCTGTCTATATTCCATAGAACTTGTGGTCTCAGGCCTGGGACTCTAACCTTAATGAGCCTCTTCAGGTGACAAGCCACTGAGAAATGTGAGGCTCCCCTTTAAAACATGCTGGTTCTGGTCTCTCTCCAAACAGCCCTTCATTTCCTATGTACAGAATCTGCAAAGTAGATGGTGAGTTCTGGGTTGTTGGGGTGTCAGTTCAAGGGAGTCAGCTGAGTCCCATGTTAGTCATGGGGAGAAAGAAAGACAAAGAAGTTAGTGCCTGGCTCAGTGCCTGGCTCAACATGGGGCTCCTTCAATATTTGTTCTGAGAATGGAAGAGAAAAGCTAATACATGGTCCCGGTTCAGTAGGAAGACATAGCCTAAGAGGGAGGACAAATATCGATTAACTCTACAACGCAAATACAAGGCAGATTATGTGCCACTGTTAGAGAGAGACCAGCAATGCAGAAGAAGCAGAAAGGTCAACATTTAAATGGAAGGCCAGGGGCATCGTTTAGAAAGAGGACTTACTGAGATTTTAAAAAGTGGGTGGGGTGTACTAAGATGTAGGATATTGATTTTAAAAAACAATAAAAGTTTTTTTAAAAAGCTTTAATATTCAATTAAAAATGAATTCCAGGGGAGGTTTGTAAGCACTGGAATCAAACAAGTATTATTTGGTTCTGTGTCTTTTTTCCTCACTATAGTAGGACAAGTTGGCATTGGATATAAAAGCAGTAAAAAAAAAAAGCTTTTCTTCCTATCTACCACTTGAGGCAGGATTCTCTCTGACACTTGAAGAAATAATAGAGTTGGACACACACCTGTAGGCCATGCAAAGTTATTGTTTCTAGGCTTCATCCATCATCTGCTAAGCAGACAGATGCAGCAGTGGGGGGAATCGAAAGCAATGGCTGTAATTGCTTCTTGTTGTTATGAAGACTGCAGAGGTATTTTATTGTATGGATTGATATTTTAGTAAAAACAGCGTGCATTCGAGTTGAGTCAAGCCCACAAGAGTTAAAAGGGCAGTCTTTAACTTTTGACATTATTCAACCCTTTGGAAAAAGAAATGCCTCAAAGTCTGGCGGGGGTGGAAATGAAGATTAATGTGGTTCAATACTGAGATGATCAGGGCCAATACAGTTGAACGTTGCAAATTTCAATAAAAGGTTTGCAGACATGCTCAGGAACATTTCTACACAGCAGTGTTCATGTTTGGTGGCAACATGTGGTAAACCATTTTAGGGAGCTGTTGAGCTTTCATTTTCTATGAGCTGATACTATGGGTGCTATTGAACATGTGCAATTTTTAAGTGTGGCCTTCATTAATGTAAGTGTTGTACTTTTTGATTACATAAATTAATCCACTCAAGTCTTTGGTACTAAACACTTCACATATGCAAAATTGGTTTAATTTTGGGTGCTAATTTGAGAGGCGCTTGAGCAGGTCTCTAAATCTCCAAAGGAGAGTCATCAAAATAGAATTCATCTTGTAGAAAATGTGGACAAAGGATTTGAGGATGTCACATCTAGCACAGAAACAATCTGGTAACACGAACTCATTTAATATCAGGATTCAGAAGTAACAATCTCTCGAAGAGAATAAGACCTTATCAAAAGCCAGAGGACTTGTGGGTTGACGAGTGAAGACTGGAAGCGTCATCGCTCTGATTTCCCAGATCAACATCTACTGGGTTGCCAGCAATAGACCCAAGTAAACATAAACGAGGCAATTGTTTTTTCAAA
Organism: Acomys percivali; assembly: GCA_907169655.1. Taxonomy (NCBI): domain Eukaryota; kingdom Metazoa; phylum Chordata; class Mammalia; order Rodentia; family Muridae; genus Acomys; species Acomys percivali. Next base: position 10,017,734 of record OU015744.1, read on the forward strand.
CTAGTAAGAAAGCAAGAGCTGTATTTCCATGTAGTTTCTGTAATTCATGAGCAGTGGGCATGATCAGCATGAATTTACTTCACCTCAACACACACATTTAAGACATAGAAATACTCCTAAAGTCATAGTGGCACATTTTTATCTACCGTGTATCTTTTTTTTTTCCCCTCTAAATTCAAAAGAGAAAAAACTCACAGTCAGGTAAGAAGATGCATGTAAAATGTTATATCCCATAAAACATCATCTTTATGGTTCTAGGTAATGCTATATCACACTTGAGAGAGAGGAAACACAAAGCCCTTTGGCAGAGTATGCCTAACCCTTGCTCAGCTGGCAAGCTATGGCATCTAACTGCTGTAGCTCAAACTTTTTTTTTTTCCATCAACTCCGTTTCCACGCAGCTTCCTCAGTTCTCTAGTCCAGACATCTTTGTCTTTGTTTCTGTTCAGTGCTGGGAACTGAATCTAGGCTCCATCACACCTGTGACATATTATAGACTCTTGACTCTTTCTGTGCCCAAGAAATTTTTACACAACTCCTGCTTTATACGTATGCAAATCAAATATTTGCAGAATATAAATCAAAAAGAAACATTTTTATTTAATTAATTTATTCACATTACATCTCAATTGTTATCCCATCCCTTGTATCCTCCGGTTCCTCCCTCCCACTTTCACCCTATTCCCCTCCCCTAGGTCTCTGACTAAAGGGGACCTCCTCCCCCTGTATATGCCCATAGGGTATCAAGTCTCATCTTGGTAGCCTGCTATCCTTCCTCTGAGTGCCACCAGGTCTCCCCATCAAGAGGACATGGTCAAACATGGGGCACCAGAGTTCATGTCAGAGTCAGTCCCCACTCTCTACTCAACCGTGGAGAATGTTCTGTCCATTGGCTAGATCTGAGTAGGGTTTCGATGTTTACTGCATGTATTGTCCTTGGTTGGTGCAACAGTTTGATCAGAACCCCTGGGCCCATATCTGCCTGTCATAATGTTCTTCCTGTAGGTTTCTAGAACCCTCTGGATCCTTCTATTTCCCCCATTCTCCCATACATCTCTCACCTAAAGTCCCAATAGGATGTCCTCTCATCTATCCCAATTTCCTGATAAGTGAAGTCTTTCATGGGACATGCCTCTTGGGCTAGTGTCCAGTTATAAGTGAGTATATACCATTTGAGTCTTTCAGTTTCTTGGTTAACTCACTCATTATGATCATTTCTAGTTCCATCCATTTGTCGACAATTTTTGGGATTTCCTTGTTTTTAATAGCTGGGTAGTATTCCATAGTGTAAATATACCACAGTTTCTTTATCCGTTCTTCTACTGAGGGACACTTAGGTTTCCATGTTCTGGCTATTATGAATAAAGCCGCTATTAACAAGGTTGAGCATATATCCTTGTGGTATGCTGGAGCATCTTCTAGGTATATTCCAAGGAGTGGAATACCTGGGTCTTGAGGAATCCCTATTCCAAATTTTCAGAGATAATGCCAGATAGATCTCCAAAGTGGTTGTACAAGTTTGCATTCCCAACAGCAATGAAGGTGTGTTCCCCTTTCTCCACATCCTTGCCAGCATGTACTGTCTCTTGAATTTTTGATCTTAGCCATTCTGATGGGAGTAAGATGGAATCTCAGTGTCATTTTGATTTGCATTTCTCTGTTGACTATAAACAATGAGCATTTCTTTAAGTGTTCTCTGCTGAGAACTCTCTGTTTAATTCTGAGCCCCATTTCTTAATTGGGTTATTGGGTTTGGTAGTGTTTAGTTTCTTGAGTTCTTTATATATTTTGGATATTAGCCCTTTGTCAAATGTAGGGTTGGTGAAGATCTTTTCCCAATCTGTTGCTTTGTTCTGTTGACAGTGTCTCCTGCCCTACAGAAGCTTCTCAGCCTCATGAGGTCCCATTTATTGATTGTTGACATTAAGGCCTGAGCTGTTGGAGTTCTATTCAGGAAGTTGTCTCCTGTGCCAATATGTTCCAGACTCTTCCTCACTTTATCTTCTAACTAATTTAGTGTCTCTGGTTTTATGTTGAGATCTTTAATCCATTTCAACTTGACTTTTGTGCATGGGAATAAATATGGATCTAATTGGATTTTTCTACATGTAGACATCCAGTTAGACCAGCACCATTTGTTAAAGATGTTATCATTTTTCCATTGAATAGATTTGGCTTCTTTGTAAAAAAAATCAAATGCCCACATGTGCATGGATTCATTTCTTGGTCTTTGATTTGATTCCATTGGTCAACCAGCCTATTGCTGTTCCAGTACCATGCTGTTTTAATTACTGTTGCTTTATAGTACAGCTTGAGATCAGGTATGGAGATTCCTCCGGAGGATCTTTTATTGTACAGGATTGTTTTAGCTACTCTGGGTTTTTTTTTCCACATGAAGTTGAGAATTAATCTTTCAATGTCTTTAAAAATTGTGTAGATATTTTGATAGGGATTGCATTGAATCTCTAAATTGCTTTTGGTAAGATGACCATTTTTGCTATGTTAATTCTCCTGATCCATGAACAAGGGAGATCTTTCCATCCTCTGATGTCAGCTTCAATCTATTTCTTCAGAGATTTTAAGTAAAAATATTCAATAAAATATGTGCAAAACAAATACAAGAACACATTAAAGATATCATTCACCATGACCAGGTAGGCTTCATTCCAGGAACGCAGGGATGGTTTAATATATGGAAATCCATCAATGTAATCCACCATATAAACAAACTGAAAGTAAAAAACAAAACAAAACAAAACAAAACAAAAAAACATGATAATCTCCTTAGATGCAGAAAAAGCATTTGATAAAATCCAACACCCATTCATGTTTAAAGTTTTGGAGAGATCAGGGATACAAGGCACATATTTCAACATAATAAGGGCTTATATAGCAAACCAATAGCCAAAATCAAATTAAATGGAGAGATACCTAAGGAAATTCCTCTAAAATCGGGGACTAGGCAAGGTTGCCTACTCTCTCCATATCTCTTCAATGTAGTATGTGAAGTTCTAGCCAGAGCAATAAGACAACAAAAGAAGATCAAGGGGATCCAAATGGGAAAGGAGGAAGTCAAATTATTCCTATTTGCAGATGATATGATAGTGTGCATAAGTGACACCTAAAATTCAACCAGAGGACTCCTACAGCTGATAAACACCTTCAGCAAAATGGCTGAATACGAAATTAACTTTAAAAAGTCAGTAGCCTTCCTATATACAAAGGACAATCATGCAGAGGAAGAAATTAGGGAAACTACACCCTCCACGATAGCCACAAGCAATATAAAATATTTAGGAGTAACTCTAACCAAGCAAGTAAAGGACTTGTTTGAGAGAAATGTATTTTAAAACAGTTCTTTTATGTCATAATTTATGATTTACTCAAGACAATGGCTAGTTTACATATACTAATAAGGTAGGTGTCCTAGTTTGTTTTTACATAGTTGGCTCCCATTTTAATACTTGATGCCTTCGATGCAGACCAACATCAATATTTCCCACTGTTAATCATTGTTTTTTTTTTCATGATCATCAGTGCTAAAAGTACTGATATATATAGATACATAATGTGAAATGATGGAGGTCTGTTTAAAGTGTTTTAGAGTAACTGGAAAGTCTGTCCTAATCCCAAGGCAAAATTCATTGAATGATTTTTTTATGACACCCAACCCAGCAATTGAAAAGCAAATTTTGAAATCAAGCCTTCTAACATTTATAATATATAATACAGAATAAATAAAAAGATATACTGATCTGATACAAGCTACCCATGAATGATGGTAAAGAAATATTAAAATTCTTCATTTTTTTCTAACTATATTATAGTGCTTCTGTGGATGCAGAAGACTTTTAATGTACAGTATAAGTATAAGCCAATGCTATTCATGGTACACAGCAATCTCAACCTGAGGCCAGGTGTTTCAGAAAGCATTTCTTCATTTTGTATGCTGTGACGTCCTTTGCAAGACAAAGCACACCTGTGGTGAGTTCAGAACCAAGGCTGCAGGGACACACATTGTGAAACACACCAAGTGTGCCAAATGAGGCACTACTCCCTTGAATTTAATTATTTTTGTTGCTGAGTGTTTAGAAACCTTCTAGCGTTGACATCCTTTCATTTTCTTTTTGATGACAACATCTCATCCTCCCTTTTCCTCCCTCCAAACTCTCCCATATGCCCCTCTCACCCTCCTCCACAGCCCCATGTTCAAATATAAGGCCACAGATTGCAGTCCCAGGTGGCAGTCTGAGAAGCTGGAGTCTAGTCAGGGCTGTGGCTTTGATCCACATTACAACAAACAAAAGCCAATGTTTACGGCAATAGTGTGAGGGTTAGTGGCCCTCTGCTTTTCCTCAGTTTACAATTCCTATTTATTCCAATTCACTTTTTAACAAAAGCCCAGGCAGCAACTCCAGACTCTTGGTTTTTTGTTGTTGTTGTTGTTGTTGTTGTTGTTGTTGTTGTTGTTGTTGTTTTGCTTTTTCAGAAAAGATCTGTTGTCAATGCATGGTAGACAATCTGGGATGCATCCCACAGAGTTCTGGTGAACATTCATGGGAGCTGTAGGCATCTTGTGCTCACTCTTTGCTCTTTAGGCTCTTACTCTTCATCCAACTTTTTCAGACCAATCAAAATTCTGCCTTTTTTTTTAGTGCATCCATAGCTGGATTCTTGGTAGGTTTGGAATTTCTCTCAACTGCATCACTGATGCCTTTTTTTGCTCAAAGCCACAGGTGATTTTCCAACCTATAAACTACTCCATGCTTGGCCTTGTATCACCATACTTGATGAAGTCATGTATACTGAAGACCTAGAAACCAGGACTTCAAAACTGCCTAAGCAAATGGATGTCAGCCTCAAATCTCATTCTAGGAGCTCTGTGTGGCTACAACGCTCCCTTGATGGCCATGAAGTTTCTTGCAGTTCAATTAGTGATGAACGAGAGAATGTAGAGACAGCTGTCATCCAGGCCTCTGGGAATGTGTACTGTGTCAGGAAATATCAACCAGCATTGACTATGGAGCTGGACTGTCCTTAGTTCTGAGGACCATGAACTTCTATTCATCCTCAAGAAGTCTGGGTGCTTCCTGCACATGAGCTTGGGAAAGATAAGATCTGGAGTTAAATGCTTAATGACTGAATAAAGTTGTATGATTTTTTTTTTTTATAAAGTACAAAGAAACTTGAGGGTAGTAAACTCCAACCCATAGTGATACCTGTGGCATCATCGTGAGTCATCCCATTAAATGCATATTTAGAATATGCTTACTTTTCAGCTCATAAACTTTAAAAGAATGAGATAATTCTCAAATAAATGATTCTCTACAATAATTCCGAATTTCTTTTAATGTAGTCTATTGATGAAACAAAAGTACTCTGTTGCTATTAAATTTTTCTACCAATTTTAACAATGGATTAAGAAACACAAACCGACTGAGTTTGTTTTCTTTTTTAATATTTATTTATTTATTTATATAGTATTCTGTCTGAATTTGTGCCTACACACCAGACAAGGGCACCAAATCTCATTATAGATGGTTGTGAGCCACCATGGGAATTGAACTCAGGACCTTTGAAAGAACTAAAAGTGCTCTTAACCCCTGAGCCAACTCTCCAGCCCCTGTCTGAGTTTGTATGCAAACTTTTTTTAAAATTTCCCTCATGTTTTCACACTTATAATAATATAACTTGAAGATCTAAACTGTTTTTTCAGTGTATCTTATTGGTAAGTGGAGGTTAGGAGTATAGATAGAGTCCAAAGCAGGAAAGCATTCCCTGCTTAGCTTTAATCATGATGTTTCTTCACGATCACTATCAAGTAACGAAACTTGGCTCAGGAGCGTGGCTAACCATTTTCTTTATTAACACTTAGGTGACCCTGCAGACCAGCAGGTACTCTACTTTGTAAGGAGGCCAGATCTTTGAATGTCTTCACTATCAGTTGGCTCTGCTTATAAAAGCTCTAAATTTTCAGATTTAATGGATTTTCATACGTTACAATTTACCATTTTCAGCAACAAAAGTACTAAAAAAATAATAAACTTCCAACCAATTAACAAAAATGCTCTTTCCATAGTGTGAGGATTTTTTGTTTTGTTTTATCAAAGCAATTACTTTGTGGCCTATAGGGACCTTATCCTATGGGGAGATTAAGTGCTCTGCTTGTGTTTTAGCAAATATTATGTGGCATTAGTTATAAGCCATGGATACACCATGCCTAACTCTTATTGTTTTAAGAAAGCTGCCCAAGTTATCTTTGTAGAAGTCATTTTATACAGTCTTCAGATAAAAAGACAACTTACAGTGATACCTATAATATCTCTTGGGTATCCTTTATCTCATTACAAAGCACTTTGATTTAGCTTTTCTGTTTAAAAGTCTTGTCTCACTAAAATTAACCTCCTGGGCTTACCTGCTATAGCATTTAGAATACAAGCTTGATTGACACCACCATGAAAACAGTAAACTGGTAAGATGCTCCATTGACCCCTGAATGCCTGTGAGCCCACTTTCTCTTCTTGAACCCTTATGTCAAATTATGGCAGATGCATGTGTAGGCCAAGTGAGAACGCCATTCTGATTCCATATATGTTTTTGTTTAGGCCTGAGAATGTAATCATGCCTTACTCTGAGCACCTGGAGCAGCCAAGCATCTCTGTATCCCCTGCTGTTCATTGTAAAGAGAGCCTTCCCTGATTAAAGCTTAGAGCAGCCAGCGTTTGTCTAGGGGTTGAAACATACCTATTTTAAAGGAGACTTAGCACCACTTTAACTTAACTAAACAACACTAGGAAATCCCTTTCTTAGGGCTTTTGGCTTCTTCAGCTTCCAGCCATGTGTTGCTGTTGTTCTGCTTTGTGTTTCTGACTTTACAATACCAAGCATGAACTCCCACTTGTTGAGTAGACCTTAAATCCAATCAGACATCTGTGGTCACCTCCATAGTAGTCGTAAGTCTTAATTCAAAATTGCTGTTCTAAATGTGAAGATCAGTACTTTCTAACACTTCTGGCATCCAGCAGCCACTCAGTTGTTCCTGGACCTGTAGGAGCTCAACCAAAAAAAAAAAAAAAAAAAAAAAAATCTTGTCCTTTTCAAAATAACCTGTTAGTCCAGAACTATAGAGATTAACTTAAATTCATAGATAGAAGAAGAAATTGTGCACACCAAGGCAAGTTATTACTTCCCATGAAATAATGCAAAGTATTATTAAGACAAATACAAAATCATTATTACTAATTCAAACTCAAGTACAAAACACCATGTATACAGTTTCCATTGTGTAACATCAGGCAACGGGGCTCTCTTGAGCTTACTCCACATAGTGACCGTACAGCATCTATCAGATCATCTACTGTTTCCTGAATGTGCCCATGTTGGAACCTCAGAAAGTACAGAGGAGACATGTTGCTTTTGCAAAGAACCTTTTAACATACATCAACATGGAAAACAATTCACATCAAAGTTCTCTTTACTAGTTAGGGAAGATAGTGTTCTAAAGTTTGAAACTCTTCCCAGAAATTGACCATACCTCCCTTTAGGACCATTCAGAACAACAACAATAAAATCATCTTAAGAAGTCCAGAAATAAATCTGCCTCCCCACCACCCAAATCTGTCTTATATAACTAGATTATATCACACATGTGGACAAATACACTCTAGCAACATCAGAACCAATTTCTCGAGAGTCTTCTACATAACTAAGGTTTGATAGTTAGCCCCGGGCTCGGCTCACAGTACTGGCACTACATAAATAAGTCTGGGTAAAGAATCACTGCTAAGTCTACTCTCCCACTATCATGAAAGATGTGAGAAAAATCAATAAACACTGATAATCTAGTCCTCCAAAAAATGGGAATGGAGCGGTCTCTAAGTCTGGACCAAATGCAGCTTAGCCATTTGCATGGCAGTTCTGGGGAGCTAGAAAATGATTTCTATTGCAGAGCTATAAAGAAATAAACTTGTGTTTTGCCTGGGACAGTCATAATTATTCCATAAGCCTAGGAAATAGCAGGCAAGACAGAAGACAATGACAGGAAAGAGGGCAAATATGGAATCAATCTTTGCAGCGAGATCCCAGAAATTACTGTCCAATAATGAAACAATTTGAAGAGAGGAAAATCTGTAAACATTTAGAGAGACAGTGAAATCATAAGCAATAAGGAGAAAGATTTGTGAATATCAAACCTTGCCAAGTCCAAAGCACTCGTCTCCCCAATCTGAGATTTTCAAATTTATTAGAGGAGAAATAGATTTTTAGAAAGCCATTCCACATTTCAGGAAGGCAATTGATAATAAATGTAGGAAAGAATTATGGCAATCTTTAAACCCAGAAAGAAGAAAAAAAAAAAACTTTGAGACCATTTAGTTCATCGGCCCAGGGTAAAACATACGGAGAGACCCAGAAGCCCTGAATGGCTCATCCTAAGTACTTCTCCTTCACTTCCCCCGCCCCTGTGCAAGGTCACATCAGCTCTGCTGCGGTCTGTTCTGCAGCCACAGGAACACTGACTCTGAAACGAGAGCCTGGGTAATAAGGGTAAGCACAAAATAAGATTCAGGTGTTTGTTCTGCACATGTGGACACCCCAAGTATTATGGTGTACAAAAGAAAGGGATGTTGTTATAATAGCCAGTGTCAAACAGAGGTTGGCTCGTGGCCATGGTTATACGAGTGGCACAGCATAAACCTGGAACTTGATCATTGTCCCATACCATTAGGTCAGAGGACAGTAACCAGGGTGACTTTTCAGAGAAAAGGTGAATCTCTCATTCCTCCAAAGCTACATGAATAGAACCCTTAAGTGGATAAAGACAACACCTCTTTCCTGGCCTATGAGTTCAATAAGTGCACGTGTGCTCCTTATCATTAATCACTGTAAGCTTGTATTTTGAAGAGCATCAAGCATGTACCTAAGCAAAGTCGCATCATTAAACCTCATGTACCATCCCACAGCTTCGAAAACATTAGTTCTGGATCAACCATGTTTCAACAATACTTTTCATGTCTTTCTCTTTCCCTACTTTGAAGCCAGTTTCTGGTGGTTTCATTATTTCTTCATTCACAAGTATTTTAATTCATTTCTAACACACAAAGCACTGAAAATTTGAAAGTTAATCATAATACAATGATTATACCTAAGACAATTAGCAATTATACTAAGAAATGCCCAGGAAGGGTTTAATTCAAATTTTATTTCAGAGTCTCTTTTATCGGTTTTATTAAAATGATATCAAGTAAGATTGTTTTCTCTTCCATGTCTCTATAATTAGTTTTACACTCATCCAAATGATTTTTTTTTTTTTTTTTTTTTTTTTTGGGAAACATCACTCACTTAACTTGGATTCCCAACAGTCTTTATTTTATTGATTGAATCTGAAAACGCCCTTTCTCTTTGGTATTTCACTATTGTTTAGTCAACTGCCATCCTGCCCAAGAAGTAGCCATTAAGCACATAATAACTATTAATATTTAATGGAGGATTCCATTTTTCCATCATAGTAGCTACCTTTGAATGCTAGTGGCCATGTCACTGGTAGCTGGTGTGAGAGAGTGTAAACTATTTTTTTTCTTTTTTCTCTTCCACCTCCTTCTCATCATTCTCCTTCCTTCTTTCTGGTTTTTGAAAAGGGTCTTATGTATTCCAGCTGTTGTAGAATTTAGCATGTAGCCAAGAGTGCCCTTGACTTCCTGATCGTCCCACATGTACAAGTGCTGGAATTACAGGTGTGTGCCAGCACACCGGATTCAGATAAAGAACATTCAACAACTTCCACTGGGCAGCCCCACTTTAGTGCTTTTAACTTTGGAAGAAAATAAATATTGAAAACTCTTCCTTTACCAAGTCTTTCCTCACAGTGACCACTATAAGCTTTTTGCTTGGATCCTAAAGATGAAATAAATTTTCAAAGATATGTATCTTTAAATTTACATAAATGATTTCTTTAATTTAAAAACTCTTGAAATTTGATTTTTATTCAAATTTTTAAATTTAATCATACTGCTTGGCTTATATGTATCTCGTTCGTGTGTGTGTGTGTGTGTGTGTGTGTGTGTGTGTGTGTGTGTGTGTGTGTG
>OU015744.1:10027825-10059937 GCA_907169655.1 Acomys percivali
GTGTGTGTGTGTGTGTGTGTGTGTGTGTGTGTGTGTGTGTGTGTGTGAGTATATGGTTCTGCTATTTCAATATATCACCATTAATTCATTAGCTATCACTTAGTGTTTATGTTGTCTTCATTCTCCAGAGCAGTCACTGAACTTTGAGGGAACCTCTTCTAAGTCTTTTTGCCTCTTATTACAAACAAAGGAAGGAGTAAATGCTGACATGCAATTGCTAGGGCCCTGAGCCCATCTGCCTTCAAATCGAGCCCTTAGTGCCCATCGCTGTCCGAAGTGATGGAACGAATTTATACCCAACAAACAAAATGCAAATGTTTCAGGTTCCTCATATCATCATCAATACTAGGCTTAATTTCAAACTTAATTTTTACTAGCTGTCTATCCACATTCTTAAGATAAGGTAATGAAATAGAGAATGGAACAAAAAAACTTCATTCAACCTTTGGGGACTTTCTTTAAAAATAATAAAGTACCAGGCAAGTGCACATACATATAGTCCCAGCACATGAGAGAAGGCAGAACTATGAGTTGAAAAGTGTGATCAACATAGCAAAATCTAATCTAAAAAAAATACTAATTAATTAAAACAAATAAAACAAGCGAGATAAACTATGAACATGAATTAAATGCGAATGGTGAGCACAAACATTCCTTAGGCTGTTATTAGCCTTGCCATTTGGTGGATTTACACTGCCATGGTTTTCCCATGTCAGTCATCTATGCAAGGATTGGATTAAAAATATGTGGCATGTAAAATCCCTATGAGAAATGAGGTTTGGGTTGAGTTTAGTTTGAAGATTTTATTTATTTATTTATTTATGGCATTTCACTGTGAAAGGTAAGATCCGATGATTGTATTTGTGCCAATATGACCATATAACTCATGAAATAATTTCTGTCAAGCTTTATTCAGCTAGTACAACTAATAAAATGACCTTATATTTAACTATACCTTGCTGTACTATAGGTCTGCAAAATTAGTACCTTTGTATTGTGGGAGTAGCTCAGGTAGTTCCTTGATAGATGGTACAAACTAAAGAAAGGGCAAACTGCGCATGGATTCTATGTTTTAAGTAATGCCCAGAGATTGGTGGTGTATTTCTAACTATTTTAGTTTACTCAAAATCTCTGAACAAAGCGCATTGCTTGTCTCTAAGAAGACCTGGTAGCTAACTCCTTCTCTCTGTGCTTGCAACTGTTGCCTTCAAAATCCAAACTGGAATACCCTCAAAGGATGCAGTAAGAAGGCAGGAAGGCTTAGTCTGATTTGCCATCAAGGAAGCAACTTTCAATCCTGTGCATTCAGGAGGCACCATGCGAGGCCCCATGAGCTACAAAAAAGCCACACGAGAACTGATAATTGAGCCACCTTTTCTTTTACAAGAGTAACTACAAAAGTTTTATTTTTATAGTCAGAAGCTCACTCCGGCTTTGTTCTATTTTGATCTTTATAACTTATTTTAAAGATCGTTCAGTAGTTATTCATTGCTCAGTCAGTCTAGCTGACCTTTGGCCAAAAGCAGTGGCAGTTTGACCTGGCCTATGGAACTCAGCGCTTCCCACTCCATGAAGCTAGTCGCATAAATAACTTCAAATAAAACCCTCCTGGAAGTCTGTGATGGGCCACAGCATGAGGGAGAAGTGGGGCCACAGGAAAGAATGAAGAGGGAGTAGCCAAGAACAGCCAGAGCGGTGGCCAAGTGTTAAGCATATTTTTTTCCTCTTTCCCTTAAGATATTCATTCTTTCAACTATAGATGAAGAAATAATTATAGGAGCACACAAGAAAACAACATAGTGAAATGAAATGTGTTCCCTTTAGAGTTTAATCTTTTACGTGGGCTTCTTTTGCGGGGGGGGGGGGGGGGGGACAATCACAGCAGCAAAGAATTCAGTGACGAGACGCTTAAGTCTGCAAGTGACTAGTGGCCAGGACAGGATGAACAGGGTGCCTGTGTTTGTGTACATGGGCACACAGGCACAGAGGCATGTGTGCCAGTGCACAGGTCTTCCGCGCATATATGCCTGCTCACAGACTGTTAACAGGAGAATGATCCGAGGGCGAAAGGCTGGCTATGTCTTGAAGCCATTCACGCTTTATGGTGTCTGAACTTCAAAACGAAGCAGTTCTGAAGGCCATTTAGTGGCACAGTACAGGACTTCCTGAGAAGCTAGGCTCATAAAATAGAGGCGCATCTGGCCAGCAGCACATGAAAAGGGCCCTTTGCAAACAACTATTCAGTGGGGGAGTGTAAACCATTGAGAAACACCTGGCGGATATTGCCCTTGAGGTCCCAGAGGGTGAAGGTTAGGAAGAAGTTGGTTAATTGGGCATCATCAGGCAACTTGACAGCTCCAGAATACTGACAGGAAAATATTAAGATACCACACCATCCCAACCAGAGTGTTCAGGCATGCACATACACACACACACACACACACACACACACACACACACACACACATACACACACACACACCTCACCGTATGATCTAGTCGAACGATGAGGGTGAGCTGTGTGTAATCGTTCAAGGTCAGATAAGGACAAAGTATCAACTAGTGCTTATTGAATTGGATCAAATGTCAAAGAGCTAAATTTAAAAAAAGAAGAAGAAAGAAATCTAATATAAAGCTTATATTTTTTTTTTGCTTTCTACCATTGCTTCTAAGAATCCAAGATCTCAGCCTCGGTTTTCTTATCTTGGGAGCAGCGTCTAGTGTAGCTTTGAAAGCCTCATTTCCCAGCATTCAGCAAGGCTGAGGCAAAAGGATCCAACAGTCAAGGACAACCTGCCCTACTTAAGGAGACTCTGTCTCAAAAAAGTCACAGTGAAATAAAATAGCAATCACAGTGTTTTACATGACTGTGAGGGAAAATAATGTAAATAATGCTTTGCACACATGACAGTGTCAACCAATGTTTGTTTTTATTCTTTTCTATTAAATAAACACTAGATGGAGGGCGTTGCAAGCTGAGCTCAACCTGTCCCTTCTTGCCTCCCGCAGCTAGTTCCTCCCTGAAGAAGCGATTCAAAAGGCGGGAGATCGAAGCCATCCAGTGCGAAGTGCGGAAGATGTGCCATTACACCAAGCTTCTGTCCACCAAGAAGAATTTGGACCACGTGAACAAGATTCTAAAGGCCAAGCGGCTGCAGAGACAATCAAAGACTGGCAACAACTTTGTCAAGAAGAGGCGAGGCCGGCCTCGGAAGCAGCCCACCCAGTTCGACGAGGACCCCAGAGACCAAATGCCGGTGCTGGAAAAGTGCATCGACCTACCCAGCAAGAGAGGCCAGAAGCCCAGCCTGAGCCCCCTTGCTCTGGAACCCGCTGCTGGCCAGGATGCTGTGATGGCCACAATCGAGGCTGTCATCCACATGGCGCGGGAGGCGCCACCGCTACCCGCGCCTCCACCACCACCGCTGCCGCCGCCCCCGCCTCCGCCACCACCGCCCCCGCCGCTGCCCAAGACCGCGCGGGGCGGGAAGAGGAAACATAGACCTCAGCCCCCAGCGCAGCCCGCGCAACCCCCGCCGCAGCCCCTTCCCCAGGAAGAGGAGGTGAAGGCCAAAAGGCCTAGGAAGTCCCGCTCCAGCGAGAGCGATGTCCTTCCCTAGAGCGGGCCTGGGTGGCTGGATCCGGGCAGGGATTGACGCGGGCGGGGAGGGGTGGGCAGGGGGGGCGAAGCGCAGCCACAGAGACATCCCGCCCCTCTCTTAAGCAGCAGGTGGGCACAATGGGTAGAGGGCGCGGTGGAGCTATTGGGAGCTCTTGGGGTAGCAGAGCGAGGGGATACCCCCCAAAAAGCAGCTGTCTCTGCTGTACAGCAATCCCCAACCCAGCGCCGCTCCACGTGGCTGGATCCTCACGGCCTGCGGAAGACAGAGGAGGAGCACAAAGCTGGTGCTCTGTGATGGCCACCTGATCCCCCCCCCGTGCCCCCCCATTCCAGGTGCGCCTTTGATTCCGATTTCAATTGCTGGTCTGAAAAATTAAATGGGAAACACCATTAGCAAACATTCCAAGGGGGAGCAAAGCTGCAAATTTACCAGCTGGCTTGCTGTAAGCCACTTCCGCGTAATTGGTTTTTATTTCTTTTGGTTTGCAAACTCGGCTAGGCTTTGGGGCACCAATGTCATCTTCAAGTGACCCAAGAGATGCATCTTTCCGTTAACAACACAGTTGCTCAGATGGGATCTTGTGATCAGAAGGTGGAACTGGACTGACAGGCGACTTTAGATCTGCGTGTGTTGCTGTCTCGTACACTGATTTTTGCATTGTCTGTTCCTGCTCTTTCTTTTGCGTTGTATTTTCATGTACTCCCGTTAACTTGATGCCTTCTCTTTTGTGGTACACGTCTAAACAATGTGAACTTTGCCCACGCTGTAAAGTGCGCTCTTGGTGTCCTGCCTCAAGGAACCAACCGGCTTTGAATCTCAATCATTGTGAAACATACTCAGTATAGATAGGAGCTTTTTACTAAGTGACTCAGAGCAGCCAAGGGATATGCTGACCCAGGCATCAGCCAGGTTATTTTTATACTCAAAACACATCAATGGACAATAGGCAGGGTAAAATGGTTTTAATACCCCACAGCAAGTCGAATAACTGATAAGCCACCAAAAAAATCAAAAGCCCACGCCCACCAGAAAGAAAACGTCTAGCAATGCCTTGGTACCTGATTATTTTCATGCAAAGAGCTGTCGTAGGTTGTTAAGAAAAAGAAACAAAAGACAGTAGAGGTCCATTATCTCTTACTAATTATTTCTTAAAAGTGAAGGGGAGTAAGTGTTCTTATCTAAAAAATAAAATAAAGTATTGAAAGGGTATCACCACTCCAATTGTGTCAAGCCACCTTGGACAAAGTATCCAAATTGTGGTTGCCTTAATACACTAAAACATTGCTGTACATAATGTAATTATAAATCTATCAGTCTGCATGGATGCAAACTGTGTGTGACAAATCGTCTTTTAAATGGTCAATTTCAACTGTACATTTCTCATCCGAGTTGTGCTCTAGCCTCTGGTTTAGTGTGGAGAGAGATTCCCCTCTGTCATCCATCCCCGAAGCCCAAGTTCAGACATGTCCCACTCCACAGATGTTCTTAAAAGTCACATGTGGAAATTTCAAATAAGTATTTTCAATTTCCTCCCTTACTCCTCCCTTTAACTTCTTCAAGACATCAGTTACCTGGCATCCTAGCTTATAGAGAGAGACACAGAGAATTTCATTTTCTAAGAGGAATTAGTATATCTGGTTTACCTCCAAATTTATGTTTGGTTGTTGTTGTTTTGTTTTGTTTCTCCAAAAGTTGGGACCAGCTAAGAAACTGCATTATCACTTCAGAACACATTATCTCCTCCTCAGAGAGAGATAGATCTTTTGGGGGAGTATAAATGAATAAGTGAGTAGTATCTACTGAAGGAAAGTTGAAAATCCCAAGTCACTATGCTTGTAAATATCACCTCTGTTGTGGCACCAACAGTTGCTTGGAATTATAGAGCCATCCTATTCTGCACTGTCCAAATGGACTTCATGTCTTTTGCAGCCTGCTCAGTCAGTCTCTTTTAATCCTAGCAATACATACGTTTAAAGAACTGTGCTTATTTCAAGCTTTTATCCTAGATACTCAGTTTGTGACCTGGGTTGACCTATGGCATTTCACACAATTTGAACAACAAAATCTATAGCCATCTTCAAGCTGTCACTCCCAAGCCATGGCTGAGTAGCTCCAAAGTCCTGGGGAGGAAGGTATAGACCAGCCCTTTCCCCAACCAGTGCTACGAAAGAGCAGCCATTCCCCTTCCAATTAAGCCATAAAGAGGGTTCTCTTCCTGTTAGATTTTGAAAGCTATTTCTTTCTTTCTTCCTTCAGTCTAGAAGCAACCTAAACCTTCCTACAGAGGAGAGAAAGCTGGTGCTTAATAAACCTCAAAAAAAAAAAAGCCTTCATTTAATTGGCATTAACCTGAAATAAGTGATTAGCTGAAAAGAAGTTTTGTTTAGAATTTCCAAACCAATAAAAGGATTCCAGGAGAGACACAGTGGACCTGTAACTTAACACAGGAATTGGTGTGTACTGTTATCTGTCAGTTAAATGTGTCTCAGATGCAAATCCCTGTGTGCAAACTCTGAGAACCTTTTGGAAAACTAGAGGACCAAAGAGAGCCATGGAAACAGCAGCTGAGAACGGAATTGGGCCCATCCGTCTACACAGTGGCTCCTCACCACCCAAGGACTCACTCACAGCAACTGAGAACGGAGTTGAGCCCATCCTCCTACACAGTGGCTCCTCACCACCCAAGGACTTCCTCACAGCTGCATACTTCTCTTATTTTTCATGACCCTAACTCTATCTCATTGCTGCAACTGTGTCTGTATTCCCTAACCAATCTGTTAGCCTCTCCTTTGGCGCCCAGGCCCCTCCAAGAAGTCAGCTGAATTTCCACATCTAGTTGGTTTTAGAGCCAGAAAGAGAACCCAGCTCTTGATTCAAAGTATGGAGGTACTTAACCACACACACACACACACACACACACACACACACACACACACTCACACTGCCTTCTGGGGATGCATTTCTATTTTGAGAGGGGATCATTTAGGAGCCACCAAGACTCTGTTTATAGACCCACAAAACATTTTGTAATGATCCCTTGCTTTCAATTTCTTTTTTTTTTTTTTCTTCTTTTCTCTTTAGAATACGCCTTCAGGAAGTAGGCAGAGACCCACTTACAATATAAGGAGTCCAATCAGAGATGAGAAGGCAAAACCTAGATGCAAAGGCTCCTTGGAGGTGCTGATGGGTCTTTAATACACCTTACGAAGGGACTAGAAAGCCATTTGCATTTCAACCCTTCATCTCAAATGAGAGAAACAGAAGTTTAACTTCTTCAAATAGCCCAACTGTGGCTGCCAGCCAAGGAGGAAAGGTCAGAGGAAGGGGAAGCATGTAGGGTTGCTTTGTGACTTGGCAGGACCAGAACCCAGCAGTCCCTGGCAGCCTAGCGAAGGTGACTAAGGGCTGGCAGTCAATTAACGTGTCAACTGGGCTGCTGCCTGCAGTGGGAGGCCATGTTCAATGGCAGTCAAAATTGGTGTTCTGCACATTGCTGTATCTATAAATATATGATAAGCAAGTGCTGACAGAATTATAGTGTAAGGTGATATATTATAAGCAGCTCATAAAGGACTTGGTATTAGGACTTAAGTAGAAACTCTCACTCTTGGCTTGTTACTCAACAATATTCAGGTAATGAGCTTGTGGAGTGTATTTTTCCCTATCACTTGGAAGGTTGACCTGGGAACTATCTAACGTCTATACAGATATTTCCAAAGCCTTTAAATGCCAACTGTAGCATAGAGAGGGAGTGGCAGGAGCCGAAATGCCTCAAAAGCCATTTAAGTGTTATGTCGCAGGATTTTCAGTCCTACTCATTATGTAAAAGTACATAAATATAGACATTTTTCTCAACACTACCCTATCGTATCACAATGGTCCAAATGCCAGCGCTTACAGATAATGTCATCACAGTGCCTAGAAACTCAAACTGTAATCTACCGTAGCATCTTCTTGGTGTTTCTTCACGTTTCTTTCCACAAAGCAAGGCTCCTTCTGCCTCGTGTTTCTAAGAGAGTTCACCCCACTGAGGAGCCTGCCTTCCCTGTTGGACTCAGTAACTTGGGGAACAGTCATAGAAGCACATATCAACCAAGGAAGAAACTTCCTGGATATCTGTCTCCCACTTGCCCAGGTATAATAAACACTAAAGAGGGAGAAATGGAAGAGCTGCCAACTGGTCAACTTGCAAGGGTCGTTCTGCCCTGGATTGGTGTCTTTCTTTTTCTTCCTTTTTTAAAAAAGAAATCTATTTCTTAAATAATAATAAATGCACATGATGTGTTAAATATGTACATATATATTTCAAAAATGGGCACAAGATTGTCTTACAAGTCCTTCTGGCTAATTTTTAGTTTGTATTCATAAGTGGTTTTTAAAAGCCTTTTTTAAAGTGTAATTTGCATGTTCTACTTTGATTGTATGTAAACATATTTTAGAACAAAAATGTATTTGTATTTTATTGAATATAGAGGCAAGAAAAATTGTACATTGTTTGAAATGTTCTTTTGTAACAGTTTTTATTCATAAAGCATTTTTGTACATTTAAATGAACATGGACTTGCTGTCATTTGAGGCGTAGCGACATCTGGCATGCTTTACTGTCATGCTCTCCCATGGTCTTAGATGTTGGGTTTTAAACATTTTTTTCTAAAAGAAAGCTCAGTCTCTTTCGCTACCAGATCAGGTTAGCACAGTACAGAGCACTTAACTATTAAAAAAAAAAGTTGATCCTACTCATATGTTATTCATTGTGTGAAATTAAAGACATTCAATTCAGTCTAACATGAGTTGTGAATTCTTTTGTTTTATTTTCCATCTGGTTCACATCAGTAAGCAGTTTAATAGCATTTGAGGGTCTCTTCTCACACCAAGTGGATACACAATCATTGACAAAAATCTTAACCCGACTTTTGTCTCTGGGAAATATACTGTAGACAAAATTTGAGTCCAATTTGCAGGATTTATGTTCAGAAAATATGATCCTACCTGAATATCCTGCAAAGGTATTGCAGACTTCCTGTTGCAGCCAACCTCAGTATGCTGCAGACCTATCTTAGTCTAAAGATTTAGAAAAACACATGGATGGGAATGACATCACCTCCCAAATTTTCTATCATTTCATTCATATTCCTGAAGAAAGGGTCCCTCTCTGGACTCCGAGTGCTACTACCATGATAGGACAGAAGACCTTTGCAATAAACGCCAGTTCCTGGTCCCCTGCCATTGCCTACACTGAATACCTTTGTTCTGAAAGAACCTACGTGGTTTACATATGACCAATGAACTAACACTTCTAAGCAATATTGCAAAGGGTATAAAGTTGATTGAGTCTCAAAAATGTGAATACACATATTTTCACTTCCCACTTTTTCTGTCCCAAATGTTTGCTTTGCATTTAGAAGACGGTAGAATGCAGCCTGTACTTTTGTCTTGTTTATAAACTTACACACATAATGAGGGCTTTTTTTTTTCCTTTTGCTGTCTTTCTCTCATCTCCGAAGACTGCATGTTCCAAAGCCAACAAGACAGATAAGACAGATTATTGGCAGGTTCCCATATCCTCAGTCTGAGTGACCCACTATGACATTTGCTGTGGAGTATAGTATTTAGAACATGCACAGAAAGTAACAGTGGTTGGGTGGGATGAGTAGAAGCTTCCAGAAGCTGGCACATAGGGTTGAGTAGCATTGAACCTTGAGGGCCCAGGACTTGGAAAAGTCCCAACAGTTTGTTCTTTCTCTTCTCTGCAGACTCTCTTGTACTAAACCAGGAAACACTAAAATGATATTCTTTCTAATCCCAGTTCATGGGTTGGTGATTTCAAGGTCAGCAATGCTGTCTGAGAGTGTCCCCATAGCCTTCCTACCAGCTTCTCAAGCAGGTGCAAACGTCTCCTTTTTGCCTCAACTCCAGGGTTTTTGTTCAGGCAACATTGTGCTCACAGTGGTTCTCAAGAGAATAAGATGCATCTGTACCTGTGGCTGGTGTGAATCTCAGTCTACAAATAGATTAAGTGGAAGCAATACACGTTATATAACTTCTCTAGAAGTCATTTTTAAAAAAGTGTTCTCAGATAAGTCACCACCAAATCCCACCAGCCAAAAGGAATCTGAGTTCCAGAGCCAAGGACTTGGTTTTCCATCCTTGCCGACAAGCCGGCCTCCTAGAAGGCCTCTTGCCTCTCTATCTTTCTAGTCTCGGCAGCTTTAACTTAAAGACCAGAACGAACATAGTTTTGTTAGTGCTGGTGTTTCTGACCTTTCGCTTGTGTCTTTTGAGGCAGTGTCTCGTTGTGCAGCCTGAGAAATCTTCAAACTCTCAACATTCACCTCGCCTCAGCCATGGAAGTGCACCTCATCCAAACGAAGAACACATTTTTCACTTCTTCTCCTATGATTTTGAAGTCAGATTTGGACTCTGAAAGGGTGAGGATGAGCCATCCCACCTACCTATATCAGGGTACCAGGAGACAGATGTCAGAAATAAGTTCCCACCCAAAAAGCCTACCTAGCGTAGCCTGGGAATGGGACAGTGGGGTTTGCAGAGGTGAAGGACAGCCCCTGGCCCTAGCAGGCTCTTTTTAGATCAGATGAGAAAACCAGTGTGTGTGACAGGTGGGGAGTGGAAGGAGATCCCACACAGCACTGTGCTTCTCTATCGCTAGTGTCAACATCAATTTTTTTTGTGTGTGGGAAATGTCAATATCCAGATTTTTAGTTCTCTTTTGTCAGATTTTTAGTTCATATAAAACTGTGGCAATATACTTTCTTGTCATGAAAGCTTTTAATTCCTAAGATGAAATTAGAGGAAAAACTAGTTCCAAAGTGTTATTCACATTCACATATGGTAAATCTGGGATGCACCAAATGAGAAATGTTAAAAATCTTCAAACAGAAACCACACACATTCTCTTATTAAGCTTGATATTTTAAAATGTAATTAGCGACTTTTCAGTAGGCATTGCATTGGGGTAAGAATCCGGAGGCCTGGGATATATTCTTGCTTGGTCACTAAAAACTTCTGTCCTGGAAGTAAAAAGTCTTGAAGCTATCACCCTCCTGCTTTATAAAATAGGAAACAGAAGATGGTGAGGTCTGCAGCCTCCTCACTACCGAGTGTCTTGTCAGCTTTGTACCTTCTCAGTATGCCCTACCTTTAATTCTCAACTTTATATTCACTATTTGATGAAGCCAGTGGCATTCTGAGTTGTTCCCCCAGCAGCCGATCCTGTTCCAGTACAACTGATAGGTAAGAAGACGTTATGGAGAAACCATGATGTCATCATATAGTCAAGCCCATGCTCCCACTTCCTTTGTCTCCCTTTCTTCCCTTGATTGCACAGTGCCAGGTATCAGACCCGTAAAGATGAATAAGAAAAATATAACCTCATTTAGTTTTCTCGTTTGGGTTTGATTTTGTTGAAATCCTCCTGCCTCAGCCTCCATAGCTCTTAGATTACAGATAAGTGCCACCACACCTGCACCGTTGATATCTATTCAAGCTACCCTACCTAGATAATGATTATTCTCTCCATTAGCTGTCTATTCAAATTCTAATTATCCTTATGGCTTTATTCAAACTTCAGCTCCTCTCAGAAGTCATGTGACCACAACCCACAATCATCTCTTCCTGTACCACTCACAAAACTGGCCTCATTAATTCGCCATACAGTGGTGTATAATTATCAGTCAGTGGCTGCCACGTAAAGTCATAGGCTGATGCTGCACAAGGAACCTAGCGAAAAGAAAATGGAGATGAAAGCCAGCTTAGATTCCCCTCACCAAGCTGTGTCCCTTGATGGGACATCTGCCTCAAGACGACGTCTTCCCCCCGACCCCACCCCATCTTTCTAACATAAGTAACATAAAGAGAAAGCAATGAGAGAGAGAGAGAGAGAGAGAGAGAGAGAGAGAGAGAGAGAGAGAGAGAGAGAGAGAGAGAGAACAGAGAGCAGATACACAGAAAAAAATCTAATATAGATCCTTGAAAAATGTGGTCAACTTCTAGACTAAGCTCTTCTACCTTTTCTGCTTTCTCAGACCTTGCAGGCTGTTTTGCCCCTGAAACAGCCAGTTCTAATCCACCAACACACAAATATACACATCCATTTGCACTCACTCAAAAACATACACATGCACACACCCACACACATAAATATACACAAACACACACATACACACACTCACATATACATAAACACACATGCACAGATACACACACGTTTTACTCAGCTCTGCTCTGAGTTCTATACACGCCAGGATCACACACACACTCAAAGACAAATACACACACAAACACACATTTTGCTCAGCAATACTCAAGATAAACAACTGATAAAGCACTTTGTCATGAAAGATTGGAAAAAAAAAAACAAAAACAAAAACAAAAAAACCAAAGGACCAGAATCAGGCAATAATGACGTTCTGTAGCATACCCCTGTTAATAAAATTTGCTCAGCTATTTGAAGACCTTCAGTTTTCCCAAGATGCATAAAATTTTATTATGGAGTAATTATAGAATCGTGTGTGGCTGCCAAAGGAATCCTCAAGGATGTTCTACACAGGCCCCTCTTGATTTTTCTTTCCCTTGTCAGTGTCCCACATACTCACAACACAGTATCTAAAGCATAAACTTGACAAGTGAAAATCCACAGATCTTAGTCACATGACACCCCTGCATATATATGTGTGTGTGTGTGTAATTTTATATAAAGACTTATGAAATTCTGTCACAAGTCTGGCTTTATGTGCTACTGCCACAGTCAACATATTCAGTTGTGCAGTCCCCACAAATGTATTGCTATACTAACCACCCCCTCTTTTACTGTCCACACCCCTAGCAACCATTTAAGTATGTTCCGTCTCCACAATTTTGCCACTTCAGGAACATCACACAAAAGGATTCATGTTATACATATTCCTTTATTTTAAAAGTCTATTTTAGAATCACTTTAGATTTTTTTAAGTCTTTGAAAATTATAGAGTTCCTGTGAATACTGAACCCAGTTTTCCTTATTATTAGCATCTTATAATAGTGTGAGAATACAATGGTACAATACTGTAAGTAAAAGTTAATTGCTACCTTTGTTATAATTAATAAAATAATATCATTATTTTATTTCATTAAGGTCCACACTTCATTTTGACTTCTTTAGTTCCTTAGCTAATGTTCTTTTTCTTTTCCAGGGGCCTGTTCAAGATGGTACATTAGAGTTAATTTTCAATTATTTAGCTTCTACTCGCTATGTCAGGTTTTCAGGGTTTTTTTTGTTTTTGTTTTGTTTTTTTGTTTGTTTGTTTTGCCTGTTTTTGGTATCTTTCATACTTTTAAAGAGTCCTAGCCAGGCATTTTGTAGAACATATCTTATCTGGGATTTACCTGGGTTTTTTTTTTCTATAAGTAGATGGATCATACGCTTTACAGAGGAAGGCTGCAGAGGCAGAATTGATTCTGGTTGATCCTAAAAAGTATATACTGTCAACATGATGCCTCACAATGTTGACCTTGCTTGTCTTCCGGAGCCAACATCTGTCTAGTTTCTCAACAATAAGTTTCCTTTTTGTTTCCCTTTTCCCGTAGTGTGCTCTTTGCAAGGAAGTTTGTACTCAGCGCCCACATTTAAGAAGTGTGAAATTGTGCTCCACCTCTTCAAGTATCTACATAAATTATTTGGAATTCATATGCATAAGAGAATTTTTCTATTTTGATTCTTTTGATTTCCAAATCATTTCATACTCATAAAAATTACAAAACCAGTACAGACTTTTATGTAATGTCTTCCCCCAGCTTCCTGTAGTGTTAAAATTGTACATAACTGTAGCACACTAAGAAACTGACTTCAGAATAAAATACTATTCATGTAACTTCCGAATGAATTTCTCTGGTTTTTCTGGTAGTATCTATGCATAGGTATGCCAGCATTTGATCAATTCTCTCCAATGAAGTAAATGTGGGTAGTCTCCAGTTTTAAACTATCACAAATAATGGCATTGAGCAAATTTTAACCATCAAGTCTTGGTGTATATATTCCACAGAATAGTACTTAGCAACAAGCAGAGAACAATGTTCAAACATCAAGCAAACAACCACTATATACCAAAACACACATAGCATTAATTTTTCTATCTGAACCATTTCAAGGGTGATTCAGTAGTGCTGAGTACACTCACAGTGCTGTGCAACAAATACCCCTTTTTCCATTTTGCAAAAGTAAACTATCCTCCATCCTGCTGAGACTCTAGGTAAGAGAAATATTGGAGATGAGGAAATAAAAGGACCCAGAGGACCAAGGGGAGGTGGTCAAATATGGGGCACCAAAGTTCATGTCAGAGTCAGTCCCCACCCGCTTTCCACATAACTGTGGAGAAGGTCCTGTGGATTGGGTAGATCAGAGTAGGGGTTCAATGTTTACTAATTGATTGTCCTTGGTTAGTGCAATAGTTTAAGAAGACTCCCCTGGGTCCCAATCCACCTGTCACTCAAAGAAAGAATAAGCAAGCTACCAAGATGAGACTTCATAGCCTATGACCTATAGTGGGGGATGAGGTCCCCCTCAGTCTTAGACCTAGGGGAGGGGAATAGGTTGAAAGTGGGAGGGAGGGAGGGAGGAATGGGAGGATACAAGTGATGGGATAACAATTGAGTTGTAATGAATAAATTAATAAAATTAAAAAGGTAAACTGTCCTCTATGTAATGGTACAACCACCATTACACTTTGCATCTCTTTGAGTTTGACTTCTCCAGGTAGTTCATATAAATAGAGCCACATAGTATTGCCCTTTAAAGGTTTTTCTTTCATCTTCAATCTATTGCTGAGTAGTATCCATGCATGTATACACCAGGGTTTGATCAATTCTCTCAATGAAGTAAATGTAGGTGCTCTCTAGTTTTAAGCTATTACAAATAAAGCTGCTATAAACACTTATATATATATGTTTCTATGTCAAAGTCAATTTTCATTTCTGAGAAAATTGTTTTAGTTTTGAGCTATCAAACTATTTCTCAGTGTAGTCAAATCATTTTACATTCCCACAAACAAGGTGTGAGTGTGCCTGTCTCCCTGAACTCCCACCAGCATTTGATATTATAACTACTCTTCATTTCAGTCATCAGAACAGATAATTAGTTGTCCTAGTTTGTTCAGACTACAATAGGTAGACAGGTGATTGACAGTGTACCAACTCTTGCTAACTTGACACAACCAATAGTTACTTGGAAGAGGGAACCTCAACTGAAGAACTGTCTAGATCAGATTAGCTTGTGGGTATACTTTGAGATTTTTGTTTTATAATGTCTAATTAATGTAGAAGTGTCCATGTCACTGTGGCCCTGGGCTATAAAAGAAAGCTAGCTGTCCATATACCTGGACGTGAGCAAGTAAGCAGCTTTCCTTCATGGCCTCATATACTCAACACTAATGAACTACATTCTTGACATGGTTTTTATAGAAAATTAATGTTGTGTATATTGTTCATGCTCTGATTTCCATCAATGATGGGATATGATGTAGACATTTAAGCCAAATAAACCTCTTTCTTCAACTAAGTTGTGTTTGGCTGGTCATAGTGTTTGTTATAGCAATAGACAGCAAATTAGAACATATAAAGATGATAGATAGATAGATAGATAGATAGATAGATAGATAGATAGATAATAGATGATAGATAGATAGATAGATAGATAGATGATAGATGTTAGATGATATAAAAAGATGATAGTTATAGATAGATATGCATATAATTCAAAATATATTTAAATACAAATATCAATATAAGTATGATACACATGTAAATGTAAATTAACAAATTCTCATATTGATAGTATTAATTCAAAAATCTCTGATTTCTTAATTTTAGTTGGAAATTTGTAAAACTTGCATTTCTATCTCCTAAGTAAATTTTCAGGGAAATTCAATTATATTTCTGCTTTATCTACCCCAAATTTTATATACAAAAGTTCAGAGATACGAAAATAGTATCAGCATGATTATTGAGAACAGCATTGTCTTTCTTCTTTCTTCCATGCTTATAACTATGCTGTATTTCTACATTTGGAGCATAAAACGTGCATGATGTTGGCTCCTTTTACCACACATGCATGATCCATTCTGTGAAAAGTCAGCTTCAGATTTTGTCCTGACCACTTTAGACTTCTGAAGTACTTAAACCAACAGGCTAAGAAAGGAGTAACAAACAGTATGAGAAAGGGAGATAGGTCCAGACTACCAGAAGGAAAATGGATGCTTCTCCACCATAAAGGTAAGGAAGAGTCTGTCAGGGGTCCAGGGTATCCTTGAAGACATCCCTTCATGTTACGATGACTTGTGATTAAAGTCAAAAGGGAACCACAACTCAATCCAGGCAGGGTGGCAATGAGCACAGGCCCTTTAAGGATGAAGGTATGTGTCACTCCTCGAAGAAAATAATTAAGACCTGCTAATGTATTTGAAGAGGATAGAGAAAATACAAGATGCATAGTAGAGAAAGATGGTCATAAATACCCCCTGCTATGTAATCAACTGCAGAAATAAGAACTGTGCTGATGTTAGTGTTTCCTGTTTTGTTAAGAACACCGCATATATATATATCTTGAGCTGGCTTTTGCGTATTCTTTCTATGGTTTATTTTTACTATGTAACATCACTTGAAATAACACTGGTAATTAAGTATTGTAAGTCTATTACCGTATTTAAATGACGAAGCATTCCTCAAGGGGCTTTGCCACATGTTCCAAATATGTAACGTATTTGACATTCTAGGTGGAATAGCTACATCTCCTTAGGCCGAATTATGACTTGGCCATTGCTTTCATGTGGATGCTGTGCATGAGATGCGATGTGTGTCAATCTGAGAAAGGGTAGAGCTGCAGTGACTGATTTTGCTGTCAACTTGACTACATCTGGAATCAACTGAGATCCATGTTGCCAGCCATCGCTTTGAGGAATCTTCTTAATCTGGTTATCTGAAGAAGAAGAAAGGCACACCCCCCCAAATCTGGGCCCCACCTTCTGGTGGCAGCCCACAGCAAAGGAGATGGAAAAACGAAGCTGCTTTTTTGCCAGCTCACCCTCATTCTAGATGGCAAGTTGGCCTTTCCTGTTTCTGGGCTGGGATTAAATCCAGTTTCTTCAGGATTCCAACCCAGACTGGAAACCCACAGCTCTCCAGGAATCTGCGAGGACCCCAGCAGCAGGCCGAGGCTGCAGAGACGTTTTGCCTCGTAGGCTAAACAATTACTGAACTCTCAGGCTTTGCACCACAACAGCCACTGTTGGACTACTCAGAACATATCCTGTAAGCCGGTCTAGTAAATTCTCTTTATCAATTCTGTAGCCTTGCTGAACCCTGACTAACACACAAGAGCTCAATAATATAATATTAGAATGGCATCAACATGACTATTGAAAACAGCATTTGCAGTCTTCTGCATCCATGTTTGTAATTACTCTGTCCTTTCTCTTTGGGAACATGGAGCACATATGAACTTGTTCTCCCTTAACGTGCATGTAACATCCACTGTAAAATTAACTGGCTAGATAGTGCTCATCTCTTCTTTCTGTGTCTTGTCTGAAGTTCTTTCTCAAGGGGGTTACTAAGGAAGGGCTCATGAGAACAAAGCTCCTGAGTTCCTCCAGGCTCACGCTAGTTTCCACCTGTCACACTTGAAGTCACTGGATGCACATAAAGGCCTTGGCTCACAAGCTCGTTCCCTGAGTATTTTAAGACAGTTCTTCTATTCTCATCTGGCAGGAAATATGTTTTTGAAATTTTAATTATAATTTAATTTCCTTTGCTTGTGTCACTTTTCTTTTTTGATACACAGAGGCTTTTTTTTTTTCCTTTTTGCTCTTTAAAATGCATTACTTTTATTAGAATGTACTTGTTTTGTTAAATGTTCTCCTTAACATATAACTTAAATAATTTCAAAGAGACATTTTTCATCTATCAGATATTTTAGGGTGTTTTTTTTTTCTTTCCAATTTTTTCATTAATTTTCTTCTTTGGGAACTCCTACCATCTTCAGAGATCTTCCTCTTGCAGTTTCAATTTCAGATACACAGTTGGAAATCATCTTTATCACTTCATCTCTTTTAATTATAAAATAAAATTCCCCCTTACTCTGTTTCCTGTAGGTATTTAACACTGTATTTGCTCATTATTGTAATCTCTGTCTTGATGCTGTTTGACGGATTTGTTTGATTTGTCTTCTTTCTTTCTTTTTTCTCCCTTGAGACATGACCTTTCTACATACCCCATCCTAGCCTCCAACACCTCCATTCCCTACAGTAGGTTTTGAGCTCCTCCCCATATATTTTCCAGGGGCTGCAACTTTGAGCATTTGCTGTAATTCCCAAGCTTCCTTTGGTTTCATCTTTGCTTTTGACATCATGTTTTTATTCATTTTTAATTTTTCTGAGTTCTGTTAGTTCATCTGCTTTACTGCCTCAAATCTCACATGTTTAGTATTTTTTAATATCTTTTTTTACTTGTTTTGAAATAGTAGGTTAGAATTTGGGGAACAATTAAATTTTTCACTTATTTATTTACTTATTTATTTATTTTTGTATGTATGTGTGAGTGTGCACAATCTCATAGGCCTGATTTATTTTATACATATTTTTTATATTTTTACTTTTCTTTTAACAATTGTTATAAGATTTAAAAGTTGATCTTGGCTGTAACTTTTTAAAAATAGTTCTTAACCTTTAGAAACATACAAGATTAAGGATGGCTCTTCAAGATTTAGGCCATCCCATCTTCTGTTAGTTCCCTGTAATGTCGAAAGTATTGCCGCGGCTTCTTGCATTGTTTCCTCACCCAGCTCTAGTTGAGTGTTCTCTTCCACTCTCTCTGTTATCCTTAGTGTAATTTTCAATGACATGGCATTTAACCACAGAGCATGGTCTCATCACGGTTT
The DNA here is from genome assembly GCA_907169655.1 of Acomys percivali. Classification (NCBI taxonomy): domain Eukaryota; kingdom Metazoa; phylum Chordata; class Mammalia; order Rodentia; family Muridae; genus Acomys; species Acomys percivali. Next base: position 10,046,369 of record OU015744.1, read on the forward strand.
TGTGCTACATGACATATGAGTTTTTAGGGAGCTTTAACACACCCTTGCCCACAAGCCAAGATTGCTTCCAACTTAAACCTCTATCTAATATGACACACAAACATGAATGAAGGTTGGGCCAGGCCACATTTGAACTGTTCAAAGGGAAAGGATGTATCTCAAAGAACACTGCATAGGAGAACAGAAAGGTGCCTCCAGGTGGCCTTAGCTGACCTACCCCTCCTTTCCTGTTCTCTGTCGTTAGAATGGTTGTAGAATATTCTGAGAGTGCAACATCCTGAGACATGGAGGAAGTGTCTAACCCACCCAAGCTGTGTCCTAAGCCCTCCTTTGATCAGGACACTATGCAACACTTAGTATTCCTAATCCAAGCTATGTGCAGAGTAAACCCCCAAGACAGAGTGCTGCTGGCGACTCTTGGCTGGGATGCAAAGTAAGACACAGTCTCCTCTGGGCACTCTCTTGACCCTTGAGAAAGTTTCTTGTCTGGATTCTAGGCTTTTGTTTGTTCTTGCTGCCTCCCTGTAAGTAAATTTATACTTGCTCTGAGTCTTCTGTCTCACCAAACTTGAAAACTCTTGCAAAGAATCACCCCCTGGCACATGGCATAAATGAAAGAGAAAATGTGAGTACATTACAATTATTATGCACATGCAGTGATTATGGTATAGAGAATCAGTCAGACTGGCTGATGGAGTACAGACAATGGGGAATAGAAGATGACACATAGGAGGGAATCATAATATTAAGGGAAAACGGGGCCAAAATTCCTTAGCATTTATGACATATTTAAAAAAACAATAAAATGGTATTCAAATTTTCAGAGAGATTAGCTTATGGTTTATGGGTCAAATCTTATAGTTAGATTATGTGTTAACTTTCCTACATAAAAATATACAGAGTATTTGCACATTGTCTATTTCAAATACCTTGTTTCAATGCAGCAGTAAATTCCTATTGGCCTGCTTAAAAACACACACACACACACACACACACACACACACAAAAAAAAAAAAAAACCAACAACAACAACAAAAAAAAAAAAAACCCACATGGCTTTGTGAGGCATTACAAATACCCTGGCCATAGAGCCAGCGCCATCCTTCAGTGGGTGGGAAACACGTGCCATGGTGGGTAACACAGATGAAATTAAAAACAAGTCACAGAACAAAGGAACTCTGGAGGACCCACATCCTCCTTTTAATCTATTCAGGGGGCTATTAATGTTTAGAATAACACATGTGAAACAAAGGACAAATGAGTTTCAGCCAGGAAGCGCTAAGGTACACTGTTTTTCCTCCCCGATGATGCCTTAGTTAACTCTTGTATCACAAGGACAAACATAACGGCCAGGACATCTTAGGGGAGGAAGGATCTCTTCTAGCTCATGACTGTGCAGAGTCTCAGCCCACTGAGGCGCAGGAAGAAATGGCTGAGCTCCTGGTGAAGGAAGCTCCTCCCTTCACAGTGAAGTGGGAAACAAAGAGCTAGATCCGGGGCATAGGCTACAGCCTTTCAGCAGGCACCCCACCTGTGTGTCTTGCTTCCAGCAGGCAGGCCCCACCTCTGATAGCTCCCATGCCTCCAAAAGTAGCAGCACAAGGTAGGAGACCGAGTGCTCAGAACATATGCCTGTGGCTTGAATCTCAGATTTGAGTAATAATACACTTTTCCCTTCTTTTTTTTTTTTTTTCACCGTAAGTATAATTCTACTTTCCCTAGATCAGGGGACCATTAACTGTGGTTCCTGAGCCAGATTGTGTCTACTCTTTATTTCAGTGTGACCGTCCCCAAGCTAAGTATTGCTTTTACCTTCCAAGTTGTTGAGAAAGAAATAATTTCTTTCATGTTCACAAGAACATTTCATGTCATGTGAATGATAAATAAAGTTCAGATCTGAGTGTCAATCACTAAAATTGTATTTAAACTCATCTGAGTTACTCATTCATTTGCGGGTTATCTGGTGCTGTATTTGGCATACCACAGAACTGAATAATTGTAAGGGAAATCACCCCAGCCTGAAAAGCCTCAAAGACTTACTCTCTGGGCTTTCACCGTGTTTAGACCTCATAGTACACTGGTTCGGTGTCTGGTCCCTAGGAAGTTGGAACATGAATTGTACTACCATAACCTAGCTCATGCTGAAGCTTGCCTGGAAGCATTCTACTTGGCTCCTGGAAAAAATAGCAATGCTTATTCTTTTTAAAAAGGTCAGTATTGGAGCCAGGCACCTTTAGCTCATCCTCCGATGTCCTCCGTCATTTGGAATGCTAGCTCCTGGCATAAGCTGTATTTATCCTGATTATGCTCACTAACCCCTCTGTGTTTCAATGTACTCAAGCTTCCAGTGCAACCAACGCCCCTGGGACTCTGACCTGTCCTTGTGATCTGCCAGGCAAAAGCCACCCCTCTGTTATCCTGGACTGCATAGGCAGGCAGCAGGGGCAAGGTGCCTTTCTGGCTTCTGACAAACCAGCTGCCATCTTTACCAACACTTTTGGATGGCTGCTGGCATCCACAATGAACACCTCCATGGGAGAGGCCCAATTTTTGTTTTCTTTTCTTTTTAAGATTTATTTATTATGCTTGTGCAAGCCAGAAGAGGGCATCAGAACACATTATAGATGGTTGCTGGGAATTGAACTCAGGACCTCTGGAAGAACAGTCAGTGCTCTTAACCTCTGAGCCATCTCCCTAGCCCAGGTGAACATTTTCTGCTCCCTCTTATCAGTCAGCAGCTGCTCCTTGGGCAATGGCCAATAAGAGTTTGTTGATTGCTCCTGATGGATGAGTAGGGTGTTTAGGGCATTGGGTAGCAGACTGGCTCAGCTTTTATAAGGCTGTATCTAGGGCAGAGTCCATTAGTTCTGTATCCTTTCTCTTACTCACTCCTTGGTTGACTGGACAGGAACGTCACCAAAAAGAAGAGAGTGTGGGTGAGAAAAGCAACTCTCCTCCATCTGCCTTCAATTCTGGAGCTGAGGAACAGTTTCCCGGAGGCCTTGTGCATGAGAACCTCATGTGGTGACAGAACATCCTGTCTTCTTCTTGCTGTACAAGCAAACACACCGGTGTTTGCAGCCTCATAAACTCCATGGACCTCGTCCTATAGCTCTTCTTAGGCTGCTGTCCTCCCCCCCCCGGAAAGGGAGACTTTGACACCCCAATCTCCTTCAGATGAGAACACCGTGTTTCTAAACACGCAGCCACACTGTGGACTGATATCTCTAATGCAGATCCAAGTGTCCCACGAGCTTTGTACTCCCATTAGTGCTTACTTTCTGGGGTGATCAGGAAAACAAGTCGTGCAACACTCTTCAGTGACGTGATTTAGTAAGTCAAAGTGTGTATTACGAATTTTGCTGGTGAAGACCCAGAGGATAACCACAGAATGGCTACTTGCAGAGAGAAATTGGGGCCATTAAATATTCAGAAAAGGGAGCCTAAGTCAGACCTGAGGAATCTATGGCAGTCCTCTGGTTCCCTATCTGGACAAACCATCTGGTGCCCATCTTGGATAGAGAGGACAGGAAAGAAGACAAGCAAAAACATGTCCCAGTTTATATGTAAGTGAGCCTGCTGCAGAGCCCAGCACTACTGCATACACTCCCTCTCCAGGCTGAGTCTAACTGGATGGTGCTGTTTCTTCTTGTCTTTTTACCCATAGGTGTTTGTGTGATTTTGGCCAAAGCTGCAGTATTTAATCTTATACAAAGGTATTGCTTGGTGACATGGAGACAAAGCACTGGACACGGATAAGGGACAAGTATGTTCAGCTACCTCTTATAAAACCAGACTGTGCTATTTAATTCCCACCTTGAGAACAAAATGAGATGGTGTCTGTGAAATCACTTTAACCATGATCCAAGTAGAAAGCATTAGTGGTAAACCCACTGATTGGATACCAGCAGATACCAATACACTTGCTACCACTACCCCCATGGCCACAAGTCTTAATGATATCACCAGCACAGGGTTACTATTAAATGAATGGAAAATGAGACAAAGGACCCAGAAGCACCAGTGTTCTTTAGAGGAATGACTGGTAAGCCAGCTGGAGTTAGCTGTACAGAAATACCAATGAGAATTCACAGCTTCCAGGAGGTGAGGATTTGTCATCTGTATCTGTGTCTGATTGTCATCTCTTGTTTGTGTGGTCCAGTCCCTATCACTAACCCCAAATCACACAACAGAATTACGAGAAAAAACCATTTCACTATAGAACAAGGAGAATTTGCCCATAAAGACACAGTGAACACGTTGTCTTAGAAAATGTCCAACTAAGAATGATGAGCATCTTCCTGATACCACCAGTCCAGTAATTCATCCATTGGCTTATGAAGCAGTGTCTGTGAATGGCACTGGATGTCAAGCACAACTTTTGGCACCAAGCATACCAGAGTGAACAAGCATGATACTGGTTCGCACAGCAGAGCCTTGGAGCTTTCCTGGGAAAGGTGGATGCTGAGCCATGACAACCATGTCCTATCACTTCCATCATTTCTCTCTGAGAACACCAGGTTGGAGAGAAGGACACAATTACTCTTGTACATGATTGTGTGTGGAGGGGGCAGGGCTTGTATTTAGATTTTCCCTCTAGCTATCAGAGAACGGTTGTGGCAGTAGAACCTCCAAGTCTCCAGTGTAGTGGTTTGAATGAAAACGGCACCTATCCCCTCATATATTTGAGTGTTTCATTCTGAATTGGTGGAACAGTTTGAGAAGGGTTAGGAGGTATGGCCTTGTTAAAGGATGTTGAAATTTCAAAAGCCTACAACATTCCCACTTAGCTTGTGGGTCAGATGTAAGGTCCCTGATACTGCTCCAGCACCATGCCTGCCTACCTGCTGCCATCATCCATGCCATAATGGCCATGTGCTCACCCTCTGAGACTATAAGCCCCATTAAATGCTTTTTTCTATAAATTGCCTTGGTCATAGCATTTTGTTATGGCAATAGAAATGTAACTAAGACACCACCACCATCACCACCACCACCACCACCACAACAACAAAAACAAACAAACAAAAACTCTTTTCCTTGCTGTGAAGTTCTTCCTTTCCTGAGCATTCCTGGCTCTGTCTCACCGATTGTCCCATAGTAGCATTTTTGGATCTGGACTTACACAGTTGCCTTGTTATGAATCAAATACGAAATGTCTCACCTGGCCTCCTGATATTTTTCATTATTGTAGCTAGTTTTAAAAAGACATATTTTAACATGGGGAATAGGCAGCAGATGTGAGACAATGCTGTCCCTGGACCTCATTGCCTGCCTGCCTGCCTGCCTGCCTGAGGAGGCCTATGGGAGTTCCTAGGAACATCCATCTTATACCTCTTTCCCACCAATTCCCTGCCAGTCTGGAGCACCTGGGGCACAGCCAGCATAGGTGAGCTAAACTCTGTCCCCTGAGGTCAGTTGTTAGGCCCAAGTCTCTGCATGTCCTCCTGAGTAACATCCAGCCAATATCAAGGAAATCCAGATATCTAAAGGCCAGCGTAAGAACACAATCAACAAGAGCCAGGGTAATATGGCATCATCATATCTTTCTACAACAAGCTCTGGGCATCCTTACACAGACAAAACATAAGAAGATGACCTTAAATCCAATCTTAAAAAGATGATAGAGGCCTATAAAGAGGAAATGAACAAGTCCATTAAGAAATATCATCAAATATGTGAAGAAAATTAATAAAACTGTTGAGGACCTGAAATGTAAATAAAAGCAATACAGAAAACACAATCCTGGAGATCAGAAACCTAGGGGGGAGAACAGGAACTACAGGTGTAGGTATCACCAACAGGGAGCAAGAGACGGAAGGGAGAGAGTCGGGTGTAGAAGGTATATGGAAGAAACTGATACAAAAGTCAAAGAAAATGTTACCTCTAAAAAGTCCCTTACACAAACCATCCAAGAAATTTGGGACCACTGTGAAAAGATCAAACCTGGAAATAATAGAAATAGATTAAGGAGAAGACTCCTAGCTTTAAGGCCCAGAAAATATTTTCAACAAAATCATAGATGGAAACTTCCTAATCTAAGGAAATAGATGCTTATAAAACATACAAGGAGTTTACAGAACACCAAATAGATTGGACCAGGATAGAAAATCCTCCCACTACATAATAGTAAAAACCACCATGTAATAATCAAAACACTAAATGTACAGAAAGAATGTTAAAAGCAGCACGGGACAAAAAGGAATACCTATCAGAATTGCACTCAACTTCTCAACAGAGACTTTAATAGCCAGAAGGGCTTGAGAAGACTCTAAGAGACCACAGATGACCACTAAGACTACTATAACCAGCAAAACTTTTAATCACCATAAATATAAAAACAAGCTATTCCAAGACAAAACCAAATATAAATAATATCTACCCACAAATCCAGCCCTACAGAAAATACTAGAAAGGAAACTCCAGAAAAAACATGGAAAATAGTCCAAACCACCAAAGCCAAAATAAAGGAAACACACACACACACACACACACACACACACACACACACACACACACAACCAATATCAAAATAATAGGAATTAGCAGTCATTGGTCATTAATAGCTCTCAACGTCAATGGACTCAATTCCCCAATAAAAAGACATGGGCTAACAGAATGGATGCAAAAATAGAGTTCATCATTCTGCTGCATACAAGAAACACACCTTAGCAACAAAGATAGATATTACCTCAGAGTAAAAGGCTATAAATTTTTTTTTTCAAGCAAGTGGACACAAGAAGCAAGCTGGCCTATCTATTCTAATATCTAACAAAAATAGAATTTCAACCAAAATTGATGAAAAGAGATGGGGAAGGACACTTTATACTCATTAAAGGAAAAATTCACCAAGATGACTTCTCAGTTCTGAATATATATGCCCCAAGTGCAAGAGCACCCACATTCGTAAAAGAAACATTACTAAAGCTTATATCACATATTGAACCTTACAAATTAATAGTGAGGGACTTCATCATCTGACTCCCACCAATGGACAAGTCATCAATACAGAAGCTAAGCAGAGAAATAATGAAATTAACAGATGTTATGAATCAAATGGACCTAATAGACATATATAGAACATTTCACCCAAATATTGAAGGTCTTCTCAGCACCTCATGAAACCTTCTCCAAAATTGGCCATATATTTGGACACCCAGAAAGCCATTACAGATACAAGAAAATTGAAACAATTTCGTTTATCTTATCAGACCATTGTGGATTAAAGGTGGAATTCAACAACAACAGAAACAATAGAAAGCCTACAAACTCATGGAAACTGAACAACTCCTTATTCAGTGACCTCTGGGTCAGAGAAGAAAGAAAGAAAGAAATTAAAGATTTTCTAGAGTTCAATGAAAATGAAGACACCACATACACGGATTTATGGGACACACACAAAAAAAGCAGTGATAGGAGGAAAATTCATACCACTAAATGTCTTTATAAAGAAATTGGATAGATCTCATACTAGTAATTTAAAAGCACACCTCAAAGCTCTAGAACAAAAGATGCAAACACACTCAAGAGGAGTAGATGGCAAGAAATAATCAAACTCGGGGTTGAAATCAATAAATTAAAAATAAAGAACAATTCAAAGATTCAACAAAACCAAGAGATGGTTCTTTGAGAAATTCAACAAGATAGACAACAACTTTTCCAAACTAATTAAAAGGCAGAAAGACAGTATTCAAATTAACAAAATCAGACATCTTGACATCTCTGGATGATGTACCACAAACTGTAAGCTGAAATAAACTCTTTTCCTCCCCAAGTTTCTTTTGAGCATGATATTTTACCACAGCAACAGGAAAGCTAAAACAGATATAGTCATCCCCATATTTTCCCAGAAGCCTAGCCTGTCATAGGTCTTTGGCCTGTCTCAGAGAAACCCCAGGCCACTGTCCTCATGCCCACCCCTACTCTCCCCACATCCGATGCCCATCCTCACTCCCCTAAGCACTCCCTCTCCTATGCTCTTTCTTCTTTTTAACCACTTCCTCTGTCTATTCTATTTACAATTCTTGGTGAGATTCATACATCCTCCTCTGGGCCTTCCTTGTTACTTAGCTTCTTGGAGTCTGTGAATTATAGTATGGCTATCCTGTACGATATGGCTAATATCTGCTTATAAGTGAGTACACACCATGTGTGTCTCTCTGAGTCTGGGTTACCTCACTCAGGATGATCTTTTCTAGTTCTATCCATTTGCCTGCAAATTTTATTGTTTTTAATAGCCCAGTAGTAACCTATTGTGTAAATGTACCACAGTTTCTTTATCCGTTCTTAAGTTGAGGGACATTTAGGTTGTTTCCAGTTTCAGGCTATTATGAATAAAGCTACTGCAAACACAGTTGAGCAAATGTCTTTGTGTAATGGAACTTCTTTTGGGTATACGTCCAGTAGTGGTATAGCTGGGTCTTAAGGAAGAGCTAGTCCCAATTTTCTGAGAAACCTCCAGATTGGTTTCCAAAGCAGTTGTACAAGTTTGCAGTCCAACAAGCAATGGAGAAGTGTTCCCCTTTATCAACACCATCACCAGCATATATTGTCACTTGAGTTTTTGATCATAGCCATTCTGAGGTGTATAAGATGGAATCTCAGAGTCATTTTGGTTTACACTTGTCTGATGACTAATGATGTTGAGCATTTCTTTAAGTACTTCTCAGCAATTCAATATTCTTCTGTTGAGAATTCTCTGTGTAGCTCTGTACACCATTTTTAATTGAATTATTTGTTTTGTTGGTGTTTATTTTCTTGAGTTCTTTATATATTTTTTTATTAGCCCTTTGTCAGATGTAGTGTTGGTAAAGATCTTTCCCCAATCTGTGGACTATTGTTTTGTTCTGTTGATACTGTCCTTTTAGCAGCAGACATAGAGATTGAAGAGGCTACCTTTTAACCAGACCGCATCCCCTAGTAGAGGGAGGGGAACACCAACCTACCCACAAAAACTTTGACCCCCAAATTTACCCTGCCTACAAGATGTGTAGGGATAAAGAAATAACAGAGATTGAGGAAATGTCCAACTAATGCCTGGCCACACCATGCCAGAGAGTCAACCCCTGACACTATTAATGGCATTCTGCTATGCTTGCAGATGGGAGACTAGCATAGCTGTCCTCTGAGAGGCTACACCAAGCAGCAGTTCAAAATAGATGCTGAGACTCACAGCCAAACACTGGGCGGAGTGCAGAAATCCTTGTAGAAGAATAGGAGGAGGGATAGAAGGAACCAGATGGAACAGGAGCCCCAGAAGAAGACCAACAGGGCCAACTAACCTAGGTCCAGGGGGATTTACAGATACTGAAACACCAACCAAGGACCATGTATGGACTGGACTCAAGCCCCCTTTATATATCTAGCTAATGTACAGCTTGGTCTTCATATGGGTCCCCTAGTAAGGGGAGCAGAAGCTGTCTCTCAGTAGGACTTTCTTGCATACTTTTTGATCACTTTCCCCTGGCAAGGCTGCCTTGCCAGGTCACTATGGTAGAGGATGCATTCAGTCCTGATGTGACTTTATGTGCTGGGATGGGTAGGTGAGGGGCTCCCCTTTTTTGAAGGGGAGGGGAAGGGGATGTGGGGAAAAGGGAGGGAGGTTGGGGCTAGGCTGAGACAAGGAACGAGGCTACAACTGGAATTAAAAGTGAGTAAATAAATTAATTAATAAAAAAAGAAATGCTAAGACAGCAACTGATCCAATTTAATACTCACAAAAGCATGAGGCTGGAGGAAAAAAGACACTTCTATGCTTATACTTTTGGCAATTACAGTGATTGCAGAACAATGCGACTTAACTATACAGAAATTAAAGGAAAATATTAGCTTTGAGAACATGACACCAAGCAGAACTTCTTTGGTAAAAGTTGAGATATGTGACAATTCAGTTTGAAAATTTCACTGAAATTAATAACTGTGTATAGACACCTCCTGTGTATTTTATTAAAAATTCAGATATGGAGCAGCAACTCTCACTCCACTATGACCACACCTCCACTACTTAAAGACCACACCACCTGAGCATCCTTCCAGGTGGCTACCCACCCCCCTTCTTCTGAGGACTGCACATCCTCTGTACAATCCTCAGGACAGAAATTCCTCCCCTCTCTCCATGCCCCCGCCTCTAGAACCTGAGCATTATGTGTCCTGTGCACCTCCCCTAAGTAGGGCCCAACACCCCCCTCCTACCTGAACACCACTAGTCCTGTATACTTTCTCCAGGCAGCACCTCTCATGCCCATGTACCTCGAGAAATGACATATACACTCAGATCTGCAGCAAGCATCTTCAGTCTCTGCAGAAGGTTGGCTCTTCTGCTCAGCAGCTGCACCTGCCTGTAGCTGAGCTGGGACCACTTCAGATACCCCATTCACAGATGTGCTGGCTAGGGTTTATGTCAACTTGACATATGCCAGACTCATTATGACTGAAAAAAAAATCACAACTGAGAAAATGCTCCCAGTAGGGTGATATATAAGCAAGCCCTGTGGTGTATTTTCTTGATCGATGCTTTATATAGCACGGCCCAGCTCACTGTGGACAGTGTCTCTCTTGGCCATGGTCCTGGGAACTATTAGAAAGCAGGCCGAACGAGTCATGAGAGCAAGCCAGCATGTTAGCAGCCCTTCTCCATGGACTCTTCTCCTCTTCCAGCCTCCAGGTCCCTGACAACTCTTCCTGAAACAACACAAGGAAAACTTTGGTCTGAAGAAAATAATAAAAACACCCAAGAAGGCAAAGGGCATAAATAAATAATTCCAGAACAGTTATTGGAAAAAATTTTAAGAAAAAAAAAACACAAAACAACAATGTGACAGGAATTCTATTAGCAGATAGAAGTAGGAAGCAAAGGTGCTTTAAGGTTGAGGAAGACAAAAACCTTTGGATTCAGTATTCTCTGCCATTTCTTAGTAGTGTCACCCCAAGAAGCCATGTTATCTTAATTCTCAGACCATTATTTTCCTCTTCTATAAGATTGCATAGCAGGTTCACCTCACAGACACACAGTAAAAATAAGTGAGAAAACTCCCCTCCCCTCATAAATTCACAATTCCTGCCAGATAGGAAGGATTGTACAAACATTAACTAGTTTGCTAGTACTACAACACAAAATTGTTCTGTTTATACTTTTGTCCAAGGCAGTCTTTAAGAAAAAAAAAATAGAAAGTCCTAGGATTGGAGTGGCTGAAGGAAGCAAAGATCTTTCTGAATTGAACAATCAATGCAGACATTTTGCACACAAGGTAAGATTTGTGGGGAAGGGTGCACACAGGTGGGATGTAAGCCATTATGTTTTTAGAACCACCTGGAAAATATCCACCATGCCTGTGCCACGCTCGCTTTCTTCTGCTCTTCCCATCCCTCTGCACGCCCCGCTTCTCTCCCGCCTTTCTCAGCTCTCTCCCTTCCCTGCCTTCCTTGTTTGTTCCTTTCAGTGAGGACTGAGAGGTTCCAGAAAGTCTATCATTATGGTAGCACTTCCCCAACTAGCACGAAGCTCCAAAATGAAATCCTGAACCCTATGGGCCACAGAGGGGTGAGGTGGTGGCCCGAGATATCCCAGCACTGTGCCTTTTGCCATTTTACAAAAGAGTTAAACGGAATAGTAATTGAGGGAAGCAATTGGATCAAAAGAAATTATTTGCTAGATGGCTTGGAAACCAGAAAATGCTTAAAATGCAAACCGCAAAATGAAGACAACCTCAAAGGTTAATGAAAACCTGCAGCGATAGACAAAGGAAATGAAGAATTGCAATAAAACCCTCCTCCCGAATCTATTAAGCAGTCATACCAACATCCTCCCAAATGGGGAACGCTATCCAGCTTCATTTATTCTGCCTCAGAACCACTGAAACGAAGACGAGATGTTTAGATTAAATGCCTCAGTGCCTTCTCTCTTCACCAGACCAGGAATAAGACAGCAGTCCCGTCAGTGCCTGAGACCAGCCCTGACCCGTGCAGCAGAGCCTGGTAGGTGTTTCACGAGGCTTTGTTGAAAGATTTAGTCTGTGGGTCTAGCTAGCTGCGATAGACATTTCTTAAGATCTGCAGGGGAAATTGTGAAGAGCCGTGTGGTGGGTCTAAGGCAGGGCCGAAACCACGAGTCCAGGGTAGAAATGTGAACAAAGTCAGAAAGTTGAAACTGGTAAAATTGACAACATAATTTAAAATGTGGGGCCAGAGAGGTTGGAAAAAAACTGGCTAATAGGTTCAATGTTGAAGAAGAGAGGCTGCAGGCTCAGGGTTCTGTGGTTTTGGAGTCTTTTGGAGTGAAACAACAGGAAACATTCAACGCCGAGAACAGGCTTGAGACACCTGGGTGTGGACACGGGGACAGAGAAGGAAGTTGCCTCCAAAACTATAGGATTCACAAGATGCACATAACTGTGGTCCCTTTTCTGGCACTACATGTTTTTGAGACACAGACAATGTTACCCACACTGGAAATGAGTGCCTGAAAGCCAGAAATGTGATGTGCTGAAAGAAATCACGGAACTCCACCAATCTTATAAACTGAGAATAGTGCCCGTTTGAGGCCATTGGGAAATTACTGGGAGGCCACATGGTTCTAAGCCTGATTCCACAGCCCATTCACCTGAGTCCTTGGCCATATCCCCTAGATGACATGTGGTTTGTTTGCTCTCTAAGCGAGGGTAAAACGTAGAATTTGCTTTTGGGTTATTGTGAGAGCCAATGAGATGCTGTGGTACATTGGCTTTGAAAACTTAAGATTAGTACTCAGAATGCATGGCATAACTATGACACAACAATGAGGCATGTCCATTGTCAAACTGTTACTTAGGAAATCAGCTAACACCTTCCAAAGAAAAGCTGAAGTTATTCTGGCTTTTTGTTTGTGTTTGTTTGGTTTTGGGTTTTGTTTTTGTCTATTTGCTTAACTTGATGACCCAAACAAAGTCTTAGAGCCTTCCAAGAGACTGGTGGCTAGCATAACTTGGGTCTGGCATGTCCGTACTCCTCCACCTGGCACCAGATCTCAAGGCATTGATGTAGACAGATCCGTTGACACAACTCGCATAGATGGCGTTTTCCTTACTTGTCTTTCATGCTCTCTGGACAACGGGACATTTTATAATTGGCATAGAACCAAGTATAACCTAGCCAGCTTGGACCCCATTTTCTCCATGAGATAAGCTTAGTTGACTGTAAAGGCAAATAGAGACAATTCTCTGGGAAATCACAGGAAATTGGCCCGTTTGGGTGCCACGCAGAAGAGATCTCATGTGTGTTGGGAGAATTGATTTTCCATGAAAACATCACCTCTATCTGCTCCTGTTTTTGCTGACAGCACACAGGAGAAATGTTGAGCCAGGAAAAATCAGTAGCAAAGTTTGGCCTGTGGTCTTCCCTGTACTCAAGACATACAAGCATTTCCCAACAGAATAACCTAACCTAACAGGTGAAGGTCCATTACAGCCTTATTAGAGATTAGTCCCAGCACCTGAAGGGACCAGAAGTTGAAAACAAACTTTAAGGCCCTGAATCCTGCTTCCATACCTCCTCCTCCTCCTCCTCCTCCTCCTCCTCCTCCTCCTCTCCTTTACT
>OU015744.1:10066765-10087999 GCA_907169655.1 Acomys percivali
AAACTAAGTTGGACTCAGGGATGTCTCTCTTTTCCTTTATCTTTGTTTCATAGGTAAGGAGATAGGAGCTGAAAAGAGAGAAGGAAGGATATAGCAATATATAGGGATGATAGAACAAGAAGTAGATTATTGAATCTACTTCTCAACTTAAAGCTGTAATTGTTACAAATACAGTTATTTTTAATTCATTGGAACAGAATTTTGATACATTGGTATAAAATCCAATTTAAGATTATTCTTCAAACACTATATATATGTATATATATACATATATATGTATATATATATAACCAAATAGGAGGTATTATACCCACCCAACTCAATTATAATACAAGGTTTACTTCCAATACCTTAAAAGTGGCATTGCAGTCTGTTTAGAATAATTAAGAAATACAAGCTAACTGTTAGTTGAGCAAATAATGGTCATGTCAATTACTAATCTATTTTTATCATAAGAATATATATCCTAGGTCTAACAGATAGATATGATTATATATATATATATATATATATGGTAAAATAGTTAGATGATGTCTTCAAAAGCCTCAGAGACCTACAGAACATGGCATTTACAGTTTTTTTTTAATTATTTTAAAGATTATTTGACAACAAGACAAGTTAATTCCTGGCAACACCCAGCCTACCTCAAAGAAGATGATAAACATCAAAGAACCTCCTTATGGAGATGGCTTCAAATGTGGCAAACTGGCCACTGGGCAAATTGTCCTCATTTCTGCCACAGACAGAATTCTGCCTAAAATTGGGCAATCTTGGATGCAGGCAGAGTAGACAGCCAAACTATGCCAAAACAGGGTAAGAAAGTTCTCAGTAGTTGGTGCCTCACAAATATGTCTGCCAGATATGTTGGGCCAGAAGGCTGAGATGATGCTCCAATGTTATAGAGAGTTCTGGGTGACTGTTCAGGCATTAAATTGTCTCTGTCATTTTTCCATTTTGGAAGCTGTTAACCTGCACTTCTGATTCACTTGGGTAATTAAGTTTTATTCCTTCTCAAGTCTCTGATGGGGTTGAATACCAGATAGTCTTTCAATTAAGCTTAGTTGGTTAGGGGTTAAGATGTTTTTAGATCTAGATAGATGCTTTAAGTTAATAGAGATGAGATATGATAGATAAGGATTTTCAATCAGAATTTTAGACTCAACAAAATAGGAAAGATGTTTAGTTCAAGTTTGCCAAATAGGAATAGCCAAATCACTATGAATGTAACAGTTATATAATTCCTGATTGTTTTGTGGTTCTTCCTGCTGTGTGTGGTTTATTTTATTTATGTGTAATAATATAAAAGTATATGTTAAAAAGTAAATATAATAATAATTTAAAAAAGAAAAAATAGTTGGTTAAAAGTATGCCAGCAGTCTGGTACTACTTAGTGACAAGGATGTGTCTGAAAGATGTGTATTAGGTGATTTTATTGTTGTTTGAATGTTACTGTGTAGTTGTACAAGTCTAAATGGCAAAGCCAGCTATGATATAGCAAAAAGGACCATGACAAACAAAACACAGTACAAGATTAAATCAAACACAGGAGAAAATGAAGCAGTCAGGGAATCTGGCAAACAGAAGCTGTGTGAGGCTACTACTCGTGCAAATGATGAATTTTTGATGGCAAACTTACTTCATTAGTAAGTTGGAGTGTATTTTAAAATAAAAATAAAAGCCTATACACCAAGAAGTCTTTGCTACCATCATAAATTATTATGCATTATGCAAATAGGGTCTCACTATGTGGCCTATGTTGGCCTGAAACTCACTTTGCAGCGCATGCTCGCCTCAAGCTTGCATTCCTATTGCATCATCCTCTTGAGCACTGGGATTATTAACAGTACCACCACCCCTGTGGTGTTCTCTTACATAACTGGCAGTGCAGTAGGTTTGTTTATAACAATGTCACCACAGACATGTGAGTCATGCGTTTGTGCTGAGACCTTATGGTGACTCCAACATCATTAAGCAACAAGAGTTTTCAAATCCATTATATTTTATGGGACCTCCATTGTATGTGTGGTCTGTCACTGACTGAACTTTCTCCTTGCTGTACATGACTGCTATATAGAAGTGGCAAGTTTAATGAATTAATTGAGAACAGTAAATTCTAACAATTGAACCAATGAAAATTTGTATATCATCCACTCTGATCATCTTCTCACTTAGAATTGCAAGAGCTTAAGTCCATTACAGGACATCAATCTTGTTATGTCCAGGCAGTTAAATCATAGGAATCTGTAGAGTAAGTTAATATGGAATTATTTTCCTTCTACCTCATTTCATTCCCCCTTTCTTTCCACTGTGATATGCCGGACACCATCCCAGGGATGTCATAGACTATCTAGGGGAATGGAAAGTTTGATACTTTGCTCTCATTTTATACATCTTGAAGTTAAATTTTTACTGAAGTTAAAAAACCCACCTAAGATACATAAATACTAAATTATAAAATCATGCAGTAGATCACATGCGCACACACATTAGACCTCATAGAGGCCAGAAAAGGGTCTTAGATACCCTGGAGCTGGGGTCATAGGGGTTATGAGCAGCCTGGTGTGAGTGTTGGGAATCAAACTCAGGTCCTCTGGAAGAGCAGCAAGCACTACCTCACAGCCTCCTCTCTAGGCAGAGTAAGACTTTTTAGATTAATAACCCAAAATATATTGACAAGAAATCACAGAAGCATGAAGTATGTTACTGCATAGTAAATAAATGTTTTATATCTTTATGCCAAACCATTTATGAGGCAGGACAGTAAATTCAGTACAGGGTTTATTATCTTCCAAAAGTGGAAATGAGCACATAGAACAAGAAGGGAAGAATGCCCACTGTACTTTTGAAATACATACTAAGCTTAGAAAAATGTACATGAATTAGCTCTTAAAACGTGAAAACTTAAAATGTATTTCAATAAATATATGCCTTTTGACTTGCCCACTTACACATGGAATTGGGGCTAAAGAATACAGCTATTATACCTGTGTAATTTCATGTAAGACACACTCATTCCATCATAGAGCTTTGCCAAATACAAACCAGCATAGACTCTGTGGATTATATCCAGAGCTTCTAGTTTGATCAAAATAACTCAAGAAATTTTGTAGAGCCATTGCTATGACTTTAGCTATCTGGCTTCCACAAGAGCTCAGTCCTCCAGCTCAGTGCTCATCTACTTGAGCTTTCCTCTTGACCAGCCATATACTGGTATCCCCAGAGAAGATTCCAATACCTGGGATAGAAACCACAGAGAGAAAGCTTAGCCATTCACAATAACAAGACACATCGCATAAGAGCTAATACATTTTCTCTTCATAGGCAAAGACACATGGTGATGCAGCCCGCATTAGCAGATTTCCAAAACCATATGTCATAAGAACAAGAGGATTAATTTCTTCAGTGGTCAACTGGAGGGCAAGGTTGATGCCACTGCCACAGCAGATGGCACCGCCTCACTACTAGGATCTGGTAGGTTATATTCCCAAGTCTGGACAGGGTTTTTGTTTTTGTTTTTGCCATGGTTCAAGTGAGTATGGCTAACATCTTTTCCTAGCTCTACATTACTATGGGTCTATAAGACACATCTGTGGCTGCCCACAGAAGCCTGGCATCCTGACTTCACTCTCCAGAATTTCATATTCTTCTCCTCAACTTCCTTGGAAGCTGGCCAGTAAGAGACCATGGGCAACTAATATTCAATCCCCACACCCACCATTCAATAGGGAGGTTTTTGGTTTGGTTTGGTTTGGCTTGGCTTTTCTGTATTTTAAATCACTCTGTTTGCATGGGAAGGAAAATATGGCTACCTTAGCACTGAGAACTGGTGTAAGAAAAAGTTAAAAATCATCATGCATCAGAGAGGATGGAGGAGGAACTCAAAGATAGATCTTTGAGTCAAGAGGTGGGGTGTTGGTAACTCATTTGTCATAGCTGGTGAAAGAGGCAAAGGCATGCTTGAGAACTTTCCATTTTGCTGAGCTAGAAGGGACCTAAGTTCAACACATTTTTCCTTACTCTTAGCAAGGATATCTTGTGAAGGCATTTTGTTAACTTAGAAAACTTCTTTGAGTAGTTAGTATACCCAAAGTCACATGTACAGAAGGGTACAGTGTTAGTCCACAAATTGTTACTAGTTGTAAAATAGGAACTCAAAGTTAAGAAGTCAGAGATTGTTTTTATAATGATGTGAGTTTGGCTCAATGTCCATACATGAAGCCTCTGATCCCCATTCCAGAAGAAGAGAATAACCTTATGCAGATAACAAGTTTATGTGATAAACTTTATAGAAATACACAGAAAAGAGCATGTACTGTAGTGGATGACAGAAAAGTACATCAGCCCTTACCTTCACAGATTTCAAAACTAGTAAACAAACAAACAAACAAACAAACAACTCTGTTCCTTAGCCACCCAGCTCAACTCTTCTGGAGGCAACAAATGTATTGTTTCATATATCCTGATTCAGTCCAAAATCATGAATTCATATGAATATTTATTTTATATGCACATACATTTCTTTTGTCCAAAATGCAGACCTTAGTGTTGTCTGTTTAGAATGGGAATAAAATGTACTGGCCTGTGTAACATTCTGGCTCTAGAGCAAGGATCCTAGAAGCCCTCAAAGAACTGCAACCTCCTCTCTCAACATGTATGTGTCACATAGATGGTCAGTGAGCTAAATCAAACCACAAGCACAACCCCAAGTCTCTTTTCCATGTGGGGAACACCTGAATTCTGTTTAATCAGTGTTCTGTGTTTGCCTTTTTCATCTCCTTATGTCAAAAAGATGAATTTGATCCCAGAGAACTTGGATCTCAGATGCTCACACCATTGGGATGAGAAAAGCATGAGAAGATGATTTTTCCCCCAAGGGGGAAGCTATAACTGCTGTTAGTACTGTACTTCATCAAGAAACTAGGTTGTTAGAGCCACAGCCTGCTGTACAGGAAACAGGCTGCTGTGAGGACATGGTTTAGATGCAGTGACTTTCCAAGTACAAGCTCCCCATATATTTGGTACATTCTTATTTCCTCGTGAAGTTTCAGGTTAGATGATGATAGAACATGCAACGTACACTATATGGGATGAACTGAACAACTTTAAAGCTTTAGTGTTCATGTATCCAAAAAGGGATTCAAAGGAGAACCACAACTAAAAGGTGTTGGCTGCAGTGTGGCCAATTCAGAGCTATTTCTTGGAAAATTCTTTCAGGGTACAGGCTAATGGTACTCCACCAAGCTGTAAGCTTCCTGCTACATCTGTTCTATGAACTCCTTCACCCAGGGCCACTCAACAGGCTTTTAAGAAGCACTTGCTGGAGCGTGGTGTGCATGACTGTAGTGTCTCCTGAAGGAGTAATTAACAGTTCTCTGGCCTTCAGTATGAGTCTGTGACTGTTCAGGAGCAGCCCGGCACAGGTGAGAAGAGCTGCCTAATGACATTGCTAACAGAATTCAAAGCCAGGAACAGCTTTCATTTCTTCCTTAGGAACAATTTAGCTACATCTATCAGGAAAGCCAGCCTTGAAATGAAAGGTGCATTTGCATCCATGGAGGATGGTGCTTTGTTTTACCTGAAATATTTACAAGCAGCCAAGCTGTTAATATGAGAATGATTCTTTAGTTTTTACTGATTACCCATGCAATAAAAATATCAAATTCCTGCTGTTAAAAAAAAGACCACAGGGCATGCAGATGAAGAGGAGAATCTGGTCTCTTCAAGGGGAGCAAACAAAACCCAAATGATGTCAAGCATTTCTACTGAGCCCAACAGTGTGTACAGCAGAGGAAGCCCTGAGTGAAATTTGTGAAGCGCTCATGAAGTTCTGAGTGAATGCGGATTGTTGACATGGGCATAGCCATGTCCAGCACCAGTGCCTCAGATCCATGGGATTAGCAAACCCATCCTCAGATCTGATAAAAAATGGCAAATCCTTCTACTGGTTTAAGTACTAGTATTTACAAATGATTGACCAGTGTAATGAGACAGTAGCAAACACTGGGCCGTAGGTAATAAAGGCAGTGAGGTTCCAGGTTATAGCAGTAGCTGGTGCCACTCCATCAGAATGCACACAACCTATCTTACCTGAGTCCTTTTGTACCTATGTCTACCTGCCCTTCATTTCCTTAGTACAGCAGCCACGTAGGATGTGGTGTATGATCATCCATCCATCCATCCATTTACCATGTCTGGAACATTTGCTACACCTAGGAAAATGAGCTAAGGGGAAAAGGATAAAAAAGCCAGAGTCCTTCTCTTCATGCTTCTATCTGACCATCTTCCCCAAGGTGCAACCAGAGGCACTCTAGGATGACAGTTAAGTCACATGAATCTAGAACAAGAAATATAGGATGAGACCAGAGGAGACCTGAGTGGCCATGGACACAGGAACAGCTATTACCCACACTTGTAGAAGACTCCTAATATGCTGATGTGCTGATCTGTAATAAAAGTGAATGTGGTGGACCCTTTTGATTGTTAGCTTGAATGGATTGTTAAATGTACAGAACAAAGAAAGAATATTAAAAGCCACCAGTGATACTAGCTAAGTAACATATAAAGGCAAAGCTATCAAAATTACACCAGACTTCTCAACAGAGGCTTTGAAAGCCATAAGGGCCTGGGCAGATACCTTGCAGACCCTAAGAGACCACAGATGCCACCCCAGACTACTATACCCAGCAAAATTTTGAATCACCATAGATGGAGAAAACAAGATATTCTACACTGAAACCAAACTTAAACAATATCTTTCTATTAACCCAGCCCTACCAAGGATACTAGAAAGAAAACACCAACCCAAGGAGGGTAACTACACCTCCCACCAAAAAAACCACACAGGAAATAAATAATTTCATACAAGAAAAACCAAAAGAAGGGAAACACACGCACACAAACACATACACACATACAACCACTACCACCAACATCAAAATTACAGGAATCAACAACCATTGGTCATTAATATCTTTCAACATCAATGGAATCAACTCCCAGTGCATAAACAGGATCCATCATTCTTCTGCATACAAGGAACACACCTCAGCAAAAAGGAGGACTTTACCTCAGAATAAAGGGCTGGAAAAAGGGTTTCCAAGCAAATGGACTCAAGAAACAAGCAGGAGTAGCCATTCTAATATCTAATAAGATAGGGTTTCAAGCAAAGTAATCAAAAGAGATGGGGACAGATACTTCATATTCATCAAAGGAAAAATTCACTAAAATGATGTCTTAGTTCTAAACATATATGCTCCAAGTGGAAGGGCAACAACATTTGTGAAAGAAACATAACTAAAGCTTAAATCACACGTTGAACCACACACATTAATAGTGAGAGACTTCAACACCTAGTCACAAGCACTTAGTTCAGATGTGAATTGATGTGCCTGGGCTGGTTGGTATGAGGGATAGGGATGGGGGTGAGGACAGAGGGAAGAGGGAAGAGGGTGAGAAGCTGGGACTGAGAAGACAGGAGGGAGGAGGCTGTGATAGGGATATGAAGTGAATGAGTAAATAAATAAATAAGAATATACATGTATATGTGTGTCTATGTATATATAGTTGATATGCACACATGTTAATTTAAAGATAGTGATCTAGACCTAGCAATGATTAAATTATCAGGGTGCTCTTCTCTGCAAGTTGACTGTTCCTCTCTTAGGAGCCATTCACTACATCTGTCTCTCCATTCAGGGACAGGGCCTTGTAAGGTTTCTCCACCCACATTGGTGAATCAGCTGGTGCTGTCATTATGCAGATCTTGTTTCGGTAACTGCATTGTTAAGATCCCATGACTACGGCTTCTCTGTCATACATAGAAGACATTATCTCACAACAAACATCCTTGCCTTACAATGTTTCTGTCCCCGCCCTCCCCAGTGTTCTGTGGGCCTGAGTTGTAGTGGCTGTATTGAAAATGTGTCAATTGGGCATGAGAATCCCATGGTCAATTGTTGTCTCCATTTTGACCATTCTGCCTTCTGGCAAAATGAAGCTTCCTAGATAAGGGGTGAGAGCTGTACTTCTCTGTGGGTACAGAGATGGCTATTTAGAATGCAGTTAGGAATTACACTGGGTAGAGAAAATGTCAAAGTAGATTCTCTTCTAGGCTCCATGTCCTGACCAGCGACAGGTAGTTGCCTAGGTTTGCAGGACTAAGAATGACTTTCCCCCTAATAAGCAGTTGGGTTAGGTGGTTGTTGATTACCCTTGAAGTGTAAGTACCACTAATGTACCTTTGAGGATTGTCTTAGGGTTACTCTTTCTGTAATGAAATACCATGCCCAAATGCAACATGGGGAAGAAGGAGTTTATTTGACTTATATATCCACAGCACTGTTCATAATCAAATGAAGTCAAGACAAGATCTCAGACAGGGCAGGAATCTCGAGGCAGGAGCTGATGCAGAAGCCAAGGAGCGGTGCTGCTTACTGGCTGCTCCCCATGGCTTTCTCACTCTTCTTTCTTTTTTTTTTTCCTCTCTTTTAAAAATTTTATTATTTAATTAATTTATTCAGATTACATCTCAATTGTTTCCCCCTCACTTGTATCCACCCGTTCCTTCCTCCCTCCCGCTTTCACCCTATTCCCCTTCCCTAGGTCTATGACTGAGGGGGAACTCCTCTTATAGAACCCAGAACCACCCACGATGGGCTAGGCCATTCCACCTAAATCACTAATTAAGAAAATGCACTACTGGACTGCCTATAGCCTGATCTTATTAAGGTATTTTCTCAATCAAGGCTCCTTCTTCTCTGGGGACTGTAGCTTGTGTCAAGTTGACATAAAACTAGCAAGCACAGAGATACCTGACCTGCTGGCCATTGGTGTAGCTCATGGACTTTGGCAGCTTGCACAGCATATGCAGATACTATGAAAACTAGTCCTCGGGGAGGGGGAGGTATCTATGCAGTCCCAGCTTGATTCTTCTAAGTCCTGTGTCTAAAATGGGTGGTATCATCAGCAATAGTGACTTACCTTCAAGTTCCAGGAGGCAACAAAAGACAACAGCAGCATCCTGTATTGATTTTGAAATCTCTTGGACGCCCCTGGCAACCAACTGGAAAGGAGGTTTTCTTTGCTTGGTACTAGGCTTGGTACTAGGCTTTTTGTAGATAGTATATAATTCTTGGTAGAAACATTATCATGCCATGTATCAAAATCTCATTTGAATTATTAACACACACACACATATATCATATCCCATACATTTTTAAATGAACATGGCTGAAGCGGTATATGTGGAATAGGATGTCGAGTCCTTTGGGCATATGTCAAGGAATGGTATAGCTAGGTGATATGATAGATCTACTTTTATATTTTTGAAGATTCTATACACCGATTTCCAGAGCTGCTGCATCAGTTTACAATGACAGATCACTTTTCCCTACACACGCTTCAGCATTTGCTGTCAGGTTGTTGTTGTTGTTGTTGTTGTTGTTGTTGTTGTTGTTGTTGTTGTTGTTGTTATTGTTGTTGTTGTTGATCATAGTCATTCTGACTGGGGAAAGATGAAATATTAAAGTAGTTTTAATTTACATTTCTCTAATTGCTAAGGATGCTGAACACTTTTAAGTATATTTTTAAGCAGAAGAAATTATTCTTCTGAGAGTTCTTTCTCTGTTTAAATCCAAAGCCCACTTTTATTGTTTTGTTTTCTGTGATTTTTTTTTTGAGTTCTTTATACATTCTGGATAGTACTCTTCTATCATATTCATAACTGGCAAAGATTCTCACCTGTCTGTGAGTTTCCTTCTCACTTTATTGTTTCCTTTGTTGTATGCAAGTTTTATGAAGTTCCACTTGTCGATTATTGGCCTTAATTCCTGAATAAATGGAGACCTATTCAGAAAATCCGTAGTTTGAGTGTCACTGCCTATATTTTCTTGCAGCATTTCAGTATTTTGGGTTTTCATTGTGGTTTTTGGTCCATTTGGAATTGATTTTTGTGTAGGTGATAGATATGGATCTAATTATTTCTTCTACTTGTGGACATTTAGGTTTGTCAGTGCCATTTGTTGAAGACTGTCTTTTCCCTAGTGTGAACTTTTGGCATCTTTATACAATATCAGGTGTCTGTAGTTATACCAGATGATCTTTGGGTCGTATACTTTGTTCCATATATTATGTTCTTTCATTGCACATGTCTGTTTTTGTGCCAATACCGTGATATTCTTATTACTATAGCACTGTAATACATTTTGAAATCTGGAATCACAGCCACTCCTTTTGCTCACAATTACTTCAGCTGTCTAAAATCTCTTGTGATTTCATGTGAATTTTTAAAATTTCCCCCTGTTTCTGTCATGGGGATGTTTATTGAGATGGCATTGAATCTATACATAGGTAGGATGGTGATTTTTACAATATTAATTCTACCAATCCATGATCACAAGAGGACTTTCCATCGTCTTGTAGCTTCCTTTATCTTTCTTCAGAAGCTGAAATTTTTCAATGTGCTGGTCTTTAACCTCCTTGGTTAGGTTTATTTATATTTTTAGACTGTTATGAAAGGGAATGTTTCCATGGTGCCTTTCTCTGTATTGTTATAGAGAAAGGTTGGTTTTTGTGCTGTATTTTGTATCCTGCCACTTTGCTTAAAATGTTGATCATTTTTAGAAGTTTTCTGGTAGACTTTTTGAGATTTCTTAAGTATATTATGTCATCTTGAAATAGAGATAATTTGCATAACTCCCCTGCTTGTTTCCCTATAATTTGCTTCTATTGCTCCAGCTGGTGCTTTGAGCACCATGTTGACAAGGAGGAGGGATGGTAGAGAGCCATGCCTTGTGCCTGATATTCATTAGCTTTTCCTGAACTGTATAATTGGGTTCTTGAGTTTTTCAGTTTCATCTTCATTCCATTCATTCTTCAGTTTTCCTCTTTACTGAATTCAGTTTTTAAATTCTGTCTTATTCATTTTGTTCAGCTTTATATTTGTGTTTTCTTGGACTTCAATCCAGAGTTTATTCCCATCCTACTCAAGCTCATAGGGGTGTTTGATAGGGATGTTTATTTATGTTATCGTTAAACTCCTTGAATTCTTTGATCATGTTTATGACTATTCTTTTAAATTGTGTTTTAGGGTTCATCTGTTCACCCAGGTAATTGTCATTAGATAACGTTTCTATAGAACTAGTAAGTTAGGGAATTGTGCATATTGTCTTGGCATTTCATACTTTTGTGATATGAATTTGGCATGTGGAAGTCTTTGATTGTGTGTCTGAAGGAGATGCTAGCCTAACTCTGTTAAGTGCAAGTTTGGTTTTGTTTTTGCTCTTGTCCAATGTTGGTTGATTTCAAACCAGGTAAGAAAAAATTGGTGGGTCAGTCCAGGAAGTACTCAGTGTTGTTGGTTTTTTTCTTTCTTAAAATTAGAGGGATGACAGCAGTTCAGCAGTAACCAAGGGAGCACGGGACTGTGACTCCTGGCTGGTTCTTCATGCCTGGCATGTAATCTGTGCTGCCTGAGCTGCACCTGGGAGGAGGAGAACAGTGAAAGTGCACTGGGAACAGGGCATTCACATAGCTGGGATGTTATACCATATCCAAGAGTCCAGTTAGGCCAGGGGGTGTGAGGTGAGGCTCTTGGAAACTCACGAGACTGGACTGGCACACAGGATGTGCAACTCAAGTGAGGACTTCTGGGAATGTGGAGATGATGTGGGCATGTAGAGCTCTGTGGTACTCACCTAGCTGGATAACCCACTTTGGATGAAATCTCCCTCGAATACCTAGTATAGAAGAGTGCAAAAGCAAAAAATAAAACATGTATATATACAAACAAAAACCCACCTTCTTTCTTACCACTACATATCTTGATAAAACTCCAATTACTTTAAGTATACCTTCAATAAACCACTGCTTTGTTTGGTCATGTATTACAGCTTTCTGCTGTAGGGAAAAAAGAAGACAAAAAAATATTCCCCAGGGATTGAGATGCTCCTTCTTATATTGACTCATCTGTTTGATGACTATACCTTCAGTGTTTGTTTGTGAAAGATCTTGTGCTAGTGCTTGGATCACCAAGGTCAGCAGAAGGAGATGGGATTCTAGTTGCAGAGTTCAGCATGTAAACAAGGAAAAGCAGAACTACAGCTAAACCCTTGCACTGCACAGCCACCACAGCTGAGGATTGCTTTGGAAAGCAAGAATATATAATGTAAAGTTTAAAAAGGACCAATTTTTGCACTTTCCTAATAAGTCAACTCAACCTGTTTTCCCATGTGAGAACTATTCCTTGTTGTGACCAGTCACATAACTGGCTTTTGTTTGGGTGATATGCTGACTGCCAAATGGAAATCCTCCAGTAGCAAAATCTTGGTCAATATGAGAAGAGTCTCATAGAAAAAGAGTCATGCTATGTCTGCCGCGGGACAAATGCTCTTCAATGGAAGTGGGCTACAGAATCCCAAGTTAAATTCCCAAAATTTGATTTCTCCATTGGGTTGGATATAAGTCCAATGCCTGAAGAATACTGGCATTGATTTGTGATGTGTCTGTGTGCTTTGTATAATTTTCTAATCTCCAAAATAGATGCATAAAATAAATATCATCTACATTTTAAATGTTAAGAAGGCACACAGAAGTGAAATAACTTGGCCAGAGTCACACAGCAAATAAACAAGAAATCCCTGTCAATGGCAGATGGCACAGCACAATTGGATACTTTGAGGATAGTCTGTTTTTGAAAGATGTGGGTAGTTTTGGTGAACAGTGATATGTACTGTATTTTCCAAATATATGACAAAAGTAGTGTCACTCTCTTAAAGTGAAATAAACCAGGAAATATTGCTTGCTACAGGACACAAGCAACATGGCTGGCAGGAACTTTGGAATATTGAGGGTTGCGCCTGGCTAAAGGTGACCAAGCAGACAGGAAACAGGGGTGTGATATTTGCTGAGCCCTCTCTTTTCTTAGTCTACTTTGCTTTCAAGTTCCTTCTATAAATGACCACACTGGGAGGCAGAGTTAAAATAAGAATCTGTTAATAGTCCATTCTGTTGTATTTCCTGAGACCCTTTATAGGGTAGAGAGTGACTTGAGAGCCAGATCCACAACCAAAAGTTATCTGTACAATTTTCTTCTAGATAGAAACTATTGGGAATCTATTGTCCATAATATTTGATTCATATTTCTATTCTAGTGAACAATGATATCACAGAATAAATGATCAATGAAAGGATTGGTAAATTTTCAGTGAAAAAATGTCTTCATGCTTTCCTTTCTCTTTTCAATTTTTATCTTTAAACTCTATAACAAAATAAAGGTAACACTTATACCTAGACTGCTAGTGGAAGAAGAAGGAGAAGGAGAAGAAGGAGAAGAAGAAGGAGAAGAAGAAGGAGAAGAATGAGAAGAAGAAGAAGAAGAAGAAGAAGAAGAAGAAGAAGAAGAAGAAGAAGAAGAAAGAAGAAGAAGGAGAAGGAGAAGGAGAAGGAGAAGGAGAAGGAGGAGAAGAAGAAGGAGAAGAAGAGGAAGAAGAGAAAGAAGAGGAAGAAGAGGAAGAGGAAGAAGAAGAGGAAGAAGAAGAAGAAGAAGAAGAAGAAGAAGAAGAAGAAGAAGAAGAAGAAGAAGAAGAAGAAGAAGAAATGTCTCTACCTCTTTATATAATTTCTATATAATTTGTATGGTATGGGTGAAGAACACTCTAAAACAAATTTCCCTTCAACAAAGACTTCATTTTTCCTGCCCTTTTGCAATTGATGTGGGTTCTGAGACTGGGAGAGCACATTGTATTTTTTTCCGTAGATGTCCCTACACTATTTTGTAGGACAAAGTTTGAGAACTAAGCTGAAGTGGTTTTTTTTTTTGTTTTTTGTTTTTTTACAATATGCTTGCAGGGAATGTACTGTTTTTCAAGTCACAAAAATAGTCAGAAACACCTCAGATTTTACTCTTCTTCATGGAGAGAGGTACCACAAGAGAAATGCATATGGATTGCCTCAATTAGTACTATGGACTGCCTACCGAGTATTGTAAGGCAGCAGCTAGAAGGGCCATCCAGCAATGGCTAGGCACTATTTTAAAGGCTAAAACCAATGTATTTTAATTTCCCCATGTGTCTTCTCACAAATACAAAATGTGAAAAAAATAGG
This sequence comes from Acomys percivali, assembly GCA_907169655.1. Classification (NCBI taxonomy): domain Eukaryota; kingdom Metazoa; phylum Chordata; class Mammalia; order Rodentia; family Muridae; genus Acomys; species Acomys percivali. Next base: position 10,080,866 of record OU015744.1, read on the forward strand.
TCAGCTGTGCTCTGAGAATGGCCTTTTGCTCTGGTTGGAGTATTTGTTTCTGATAAACTTCTCATAAGGTTGTTGGTGGTTTATAAACCATATGCAGCTGGGACCCCACTATTCATCAAAAATTCTCTGGACACATTTGTACAAGAAAGTGTGCTACAAAGTCTGTCATCTGGAAGGTCCACAGGGAGGTCATCTGGTATTTCCTCTGTCCTTTTGTGTTCAGTCCTTCAAATATCAGTTGATAAAAATCTTACAGAGAGTGAGGACCATGAAGTAGAGAAATTATGCTCCATCCTAATTTGCTTTGTCTTGCTGTGGGAAAGCAAGCTGCTCTTGTTGAATCTTGCCTGTTCGGAATTAAAAATGGAAAGTACAATAGTTTAATACATTTTATGACCTTCATGTTTTATTAAATTTCATAAAGGCATTCCATTCAAAAGAGGGTCAGGTTTTAAATTAAGACTCTACAACAAATATTTAAACTCAGATTTAATAAAAAACTTATTGTGTATTCATGCAATTGCAATTGATTATAGTAGACTTAGGCATTGAAATTTTAAAAGGGTAATAGATATTGTAAATGGATAATAATGTTTAACAAGATACTGAATTTGGTATTTATTTGGCCTATTTTATGTACATTTTGAAAATTTATGGAACAATGGTAATTGTTTTTTAGATACAAGTGTTTCACACATAGAAGAGGCATAATAAATATTGATTGAAAGCATGCATGGGTTATATGAATGAAAATATCTTTACATTTTTTTCTTCTGTGCTATGAAGACTGATATACTTTAATTGAACATAACAAAATTTCATGGGGGAATATAATTTGTTCTAATACTGCAACCTTGAAGGAGGTATATGAAATGTTCATGAGATAGCATGAATGCTTGAGGAAGCTGAGCATTAAAGTAGAAAGGTAAAGAATGGACTGGCCAGGAGAAAGGGACCCATGGCTCTGATCCTGGTCTCAGTCAGGCTGGGAGGGCTGGGTATGGCTCTGTGAAGTGGCATTTAAAAAGTTCTGCAAAATAACTTCAAAACAAGCATATACCATGTACTTACCTTTCATCATAGTGAACATTTCAAAACTGTCAAAGAATGTGCCATACATGCTCTTCTAGATAATATGTAAAGACTATTTCCTATGGCAGTCAGGAAGGAGGTTTCTCAAAAGCGTGAAAATAGAACTTCCACACGATGCAACTATACAACTGGGTGTTTCTTCAAAGGTCTCCAAATCTACATGTCACTCAGAGACTTGCACATCAATGTTGCACATCAATAGTTACTGCAGCGCTATTTACAACAATTGCATTATGAAACCAATCTAGGTGTACCCCAACAGAGACATGGTTACAGAAAATGTGGGGTATTATACACACTGCTTTTAGTTCATAAAGATTTTTATACTCCTTTGATGTGACTGACTGATTTAGGTTCTCCGAGTACCCTTCAACTTTGCCCGCCCTCTGGGAGACCTCTGCGACCTCTGGCCAACTCTGATCCTCCATCCTCTGGTCCTTTAGGTTCCTGTTAACCTCATGCTGTACCTGAAAAGGTCAGGGTATGGCCTAGCATCTGAAAGGTAGTTCTACAAAGATGTACTTAAATGTCTGTTCTCTGGTACCCCTCCCAAATCCTGCTTCTCTTCCTACCTTCAGTCTAATTGTTTCTCTGACCATTAAGATCTCCATTTATTGAAAGCTACAAAGTGCAGAGGTGTCTATCCCAGTATGCTTATCTTCTCTTGTGTTTTTCTCCTCATAAGGAACATGGCATTTCATCTGGCTGCTTCCTAGCATATGCAAGTCATGGTTTACCATGGTTGGTTTACGTTTCATAGTTGCTGGGTGGGCAGATGTTTCTTCTAGTACACAGTCCACCGTGGTTGAAGTCTTCTTACAGAAAGAGAAAGGTCAAAATCTTTTGCACATATTCATATCACTCATATTTACTCACATATAGTCACACATATAGGCATATTTGTGTACATACATAGTTTTTCTTATGTGTGTAGACATCTATGTATGTATATACACATGTACATTCTTGTACAGATTTACTTATGCACATTCACTATATGTATATATGTATGTGCTCATGCATAACTGACATTTAATGTAGATTTCAAGTTGGCTTGGTGTGGCTAGGAGAGGTTTATCATTACCAATTTATTAGAGATTTACTAGTTATAGTGTAGATTCTTTAATGAGCCAAAATTTTATCTCTGAGTTCTTTTTTAAAAGATTTATTTATTTATTATGTATACAGTGCTCTGCCTGCATGTACACCTCCAGGCCAGAAGAAGGCATCAAATCATATTATAGATGGTTGTGAGGCACCATGTGGTTACTGGGAATTGAACTCAGGACCTCTGGACGACCAATCAGTGTACTTAACCTCTGATCCATCTCTCCAGCCCCCTGAGTTCTTAATATGAACTAGAAGAATGTATTTCATAGATGCCACTCTCCAAAGTTTGTCTCAATTTTTTTTCTATCCTAACCTACCCTTCTTGAGAGTTAGCCTGTTCCTGCTGTGCCTCACTACATAAACCATAGATCCTATCTATCCACCTGCAATGAGACTGATTGAGATATTTAGAGTGGCTCTGTAGTCAGCTTCACACCTCTACCTTGGTTTCAGATGCAAGCTTTTCTCTAATTACTTTCCCCCAAACAAGTAACATCTGACACTCAGAAGAAAAGACCACAGGGAAGTGGAAAATGAATGACATCTCTGGGCCGATTGTCCGTTCTGAGGCTTTTACTTTCCACGCCCCACCCCCATCCTCTTCAGATCATCTTGTCTTAGGCATGGGGGTTTCCAGTCTTCCATGATGCTTTCCTGTACTCTGTGATAACCCTGCATCCTAAATAATAAAGCTTCAATTTGAGATGACAGTAACCAGTGATCAAAAGGTAAACGTTACTCCCCTAGGAGACACTTGAATTTTTAACAAGGGATCTAATCCTAGAGCAAATCATCTCAAAAGTCTAAAAGTAATTTAAACATTAGAGAGTAAGTGTGAGGTAGAACTGGAACAAGGCTTTCTGGACTAATTTACCGTAGTTGGATCCTTGAAGAATGGAACTATAGGGTATCTGCTATCTGACTCTAAGGCTACGTATATTGGAAATGAGGATATTTCTAAATTTAGAGCAATGTCTGATTAGACAGACGAACTTCCTCTGTAGCAAAAACAAATGAGGTTCTTGTAAGTGCTCAAGCCAAATAAGCTTTGCTTAGCACACAGAAAATGTGTAAGCAGATCAAAGTTCAGTTTGACAAGCCATTCATGTAACCAAGAAACATGTGCATGTTACCATGATGCGTTCTCCATGTGGTGGTCAAATTTTTCCTCCAGGTAGGGAAACTGTACCATATCTCTAAACATCTTAAAAGTCTTCCACTCTCTTCATCCTGAAAGAAGACAATGAGGTAGCCCTCACATCTGGGCTCTTCCTTTTCCCCCTCTCTCTCTATAGGCTCTACCCACATCGGCAGTCACCTTCTTTCTGTGACACCAGGATAGCCCATTCATTCCATCCTTGAAATGTGTCCACTTCTTGCTATTTTAACAGCCGTCTCCTTATCTTTCCTGACTGAGCCCCACTCCACTGCCTTAGACAGGCTCCTGTGATCAACCATTCTTGGTTGCTTTATCAGGTGGCATTTCCCTAAGCTGAGGTCTTGGTTGTTGTTTTCTTTTTCAATATAATTTTGTTTTGTAGGTTTATGCCTCTAATTCATTCTCTCCCATGAGACACTTTTTTTCTAGGGGAGCAACTTTTATGTCTGTTCCTCACAGTACATTAGGCTCTGAGCCACGACAACCCAGAGCAGCATCCATAGGTGTATAAAAGTCAGGAATTAATAAGCACCAACGAAAGAGTTCATTATGATATGCTTACAAGAATTGACTAGAGAGGCCCACAGAGCTCTAGTCTGGTTTTCATTTAATGCTGCTCCCCTCTCTTCAATGCTACTAGATCACTGAGCACTGGCAGCAGCCCTTTTCTCTCAGAGGAACCTCCTTCTCCTATCTTTGGTGTGGAGCGACTATCAGTTACTGTGCAATTTTAGCAAGTCCTTTGACTTTCCAAGTCCTTTAAGAAGAAGATTATCACAAAGAGTAAGATGGCAGAGAAAGGTGAAACTCTTCAAGTAACTGACAATCTTGAATTAGTTTAGTGAAGGCACATGACATGGATGCTTTAAGAAGTGCTGAACAAGCACACTGGAGACAAGAGCAGTGGAAGAGCATCATAATGTCATAGATGAGAGTACCTTAAGAACTCAGTTCATCTTCATGTTCATGCAGTGGCTTTAGATACCCTTTTAGCTCCCAGGTCTCTCATGTTTAGCAAGATGCTGTGAGTTGACAGATCTATGCAATACTCAGCCTTAGAAGTTGACACAGTCAAGCCTCAGTATATATGAACATCATCATCATAAAATAATAATAATAACTTATAGGCTTATATTTTGTGTATTAAATACTACATATATCTAACATGATTACTCTTTTTAAATTAGTATAAACTTCAACTATTCAAACAACATGACACTATTCCTACTAATATTAAAGTTTGCTTTTATACTTTATATTTTATAACTGCCCCTTCCATCTTCTCATTTGATAATTCACAGCTGCTCATTCATGAAGCAATGTAAAGTTGCAGCAATGCTTGGTTACCTGATCAAGGGCCAGCTGCGTCTCTTCAGTCCACATCTTATCTTTGGCCAAATAAGATTTCCTGTGCCAGACAATACCAAGGAATTTGTCCTCCTGCAATCTCAAATCTTAAAGGTAAGGTAATTTGGAGTTGTCAGTTAAATGTTTCCACCCACAGATACTTAACTTGTATTTTTTAAATGGAGGATTAGAGATTATGCCTCTAGTGACTTTGGAAAATGAAGGACTCCTTCAAGTAGAAACACAATCTATCAGCTAAAAACTTATCTAGTCATAGCCTAGAAATATGTAATGTGTTTAACTCCTAAAGAAAAAAAAAGTCTTCAGTCTAGGGTTGGAAGTGATGAGGAGAAGTGGGCACAGATTCAGAAGAAGGTGGCTCCCTCAGTAGGGGGGACTTGTTGCATTGAGTTTTCAAAGCAAGAGTGCACCCAGGCTAAGTCCCTGTGGCTGTGACTGCACCATGTCCACCCATTTACATGGGTATGAAGAGCAGGCAGATTGTATGAGATGTTAGTTCTCTGCACTGTGGCAGTCACTTCTGCTGTTTTCCTTATTAAACAGTGCTTAATGAGCATACCCTATTTTTCTATTCTTTCTTGTTCATTTATGCTCTGTAACAGACTTTTTCTTGGGAAATGAAACACACATCTCTACTGACCCCAGATAAGGAGCCCAAGACAAACTAAAGGACAGGTATCACCAAAGTCCAATTTGATGAACCAAACACTGAGTTAATGTAGGAGGGTCACTTACATGAGTATGGGTGAAGGGTTTACTTAAAGGAGCAGAAAGGACTCAAAGACAGCTGCATCACCAAAGACCACCCCAGAGTGGGTGACAGCTCACAGAAGCTGAACATATGCACAGCCTACAGGTGCCTCAGTTGCACAGCTATTCCCATAATTGTCCCTACTTCCAATAAGTGTGTAATTACACAAGGAGCCATTTCAGAACTTAAAGCAGTTGCCCATTGAAATCCTGAGTATGTGTTAAGGGTATGACATATATACCTTTGTTTCCCAAATTCTGCAAAGCAAAAAGCATCCATCTGCCAGATGTCATTTCTTTTGGCACTCCTTGGGTTACTATCAGCAAGTAACAAAGTTTAGTTATATAGAGAACATATAAGACAACTATTATTATTATTATGATTACTATTATTATTGTTGCTATTATTATTAATAATTAATTATTTTGGCTTGTTGCCAAGTGATATAATTTTTTTTCTTTAAATCTTTCCTGTTAACATGAAAATTTGAGGCTTCGAACACATTTCCTATTAGTAATTGGTCAATTTCCTCATTTCTTTGTGTCAGTGGACCTGGGAAACTCATATGAGACTGAATATGACTACTGTATAATGCATAGTTTCTACTTCTGATGGCCTGTTACAATGAAATAAATAACAAATTAATTCTGAGTTACCGGGGAACAAATTCAACAATCTATATGCAAAAAAAAAATGCACTTTCTGAATATAAAGAATCAGTAACGATATTAGGAGATTCGGGAAAATCTAATAATTCTGTAAGGATTGTATATAATTCCGATTTTTGAACTGAGATATACGGAATTTTGATTAACTTGCTTATGTTGTGTGACTTATAACCTCCCATCCCCATCTTGTTTGCATCACCATAGAGTGCTGTTGCCTCTGGGAACTGGTGTTTTCAATATGTGGAAGAATCCGACTAGTTTTTTTTTTTATAAACCATTATAAGTTTGCCGTTCAGATATTTGTTATTAATTTCTCCCAAGCAGTTACTACAAGCTCTTTGCCAATCTTCGTTGTCACCCACAATGACGGTCTCAGCATTAGTAAGAGTTACGGCAATTTCAGCTGGATCTTGACGATTGGCATAAACTTATTCCACCTTTTATAATTGATTCAGAAATCTATGTACGTCTTTAATTTTCTACTTTGTTTATGGTCTAAGAAATTCATTCATAATACTATCTTCCCTTTGCCTAAAGAACCCAGTAGGAGAATTCTAGGCAAAATGACCAAAATATGATCAAGTTTAGGACCAAGTTGATCTACATAAGCATCTTGCAGTTTTTGTTCTATAAGAATTAACTCTTTATGCTTCAGCTTTTGGACATCTCGGACTGTTTAAATTTGAATCTCCTTGTAATGTTTGAAACAAATTACTTGACTAATAATTACTTAATCCAATTATATGCCTCAGCCAGGTAATATCTCCCATTAATTTTTGAAAATCGTTAAGAGTTTGTAATTGGTCTCTATGGATCTGTACCTTTTGTGGTTGGATTTTTTTGTTGACTGATTTTATAGCTTTGAAAGAATGTGTACATTGGGATGATAGTCCACCTCCACGTGTTCTTTCCTTCCCTGATTCCCAAGGTAAAACTCTGACACACACACACACACACACACACACACACACACACACACACACACA
>OU015744.1:10089990-10122687 GCA_907169655.1 Acomys percivali
AGAGAGAGAGAGAGAGAGAGAGAGAGAGAGAGAGAGAGAGAGAGAGAAATAGAATGGGGCCAAGGACAAGATATAATATACAGTGACATCTCCTCAACTCCAGACAGACCCCACCCACCTCCTACTGGCTTTCAGTTTGAAATAATCAATGGATTGACCGTTGACACTATTTTATTTTAGCCCTTGTAATGCAGAAATTTTTCAATAGTGCTTCAATGCACAAAACTTTTAGGGGAATACTTCAAGTGTAGATCATAACATTACAAATGACAAGACTTTTACAAAGCACTAAGGGGAGACATGAGATTAGGAATCAGACTTCTATTTAGTTTCTAACTCTAATTATTATATTCACGTCATTGGCCTAAGTTATTTAATGTCGCTGATGTCCTTTACAAAATAGGGGGAGTGACTTTCTAATGACAACTGTGTTCACTAACTGTAGTTGGTGCATAGTAAGTTGATACGACATAATGGTGGTAGAATCTGTTGTTTACTTGGTGTGATGCCTAGATCTGGCATAACAGGTTCTATTATAACATCATTTCTATCAAATATATAATTGTTCTCTCGTGGTGGGGTAGGATATGACTTCCAGGAATGTAGCTCAATAAAATTCAAGGACTGACTTATGTAAACACTACAGATATACATGTAAAAGTGATATATTTATATTATTTTCAAGTACTTAAAGTAATGTGAGCTAGTGTCTAACAAAGTGTTAGTACAGGGCTCCCACCAGATGTGTTTGAATGACTGGCTATCAATCATTTGTAATTAGCACACTGTATGTAAATTTATGCAACTTAAGTGCTTGAAAACAATTTATTCTTGTAAGTAGATTAAATTGTCCCTTTTACAATCCCGTTTACATTGGTAATTTATTTAAGAGACCTCCATTTCATTGATGGTAAACTTTACCCATGCTCAAGTTCAAATTCAGTTTGGCCACATGCCATCTAAATTCAGGAGGTTATGTTGTATTAGGAAAAAAACGAACTACCAAATTCCATCAATCAAGAATTGGCTGTCAGTGACAGGAAATTGGCACAGGCGCAAGGACCCCTGACCAGATGGTAGACATCTGTATCTGCTCCATCAGCATGGCCAGGTCAACCATAGGCCTCAAAGAATTGATGCCTCACAGGGGGATGGCTCCTCGGGGCTGTTAAAGTATTTTAAACACTAAAGAGGAAACTAACATCTTGGGGTGCCTCCAGATTTTCAAAATAATCAGCATAGAACTTGAAGCAGGAACAAGGCTTGATCTGTGGCATCGGTAAGTGGATGTCATCTTCCAGCGCTGCAGTGGAGGTGTCCTGGGAAGGAGTCTAGAGAATCTTTGCCCTAACATGAGGACTTGGCTATTTCCAGGTTAGAACATCTCTATAAGTAGGAAGCATACTGCCCAGGTTCTTTGATTTCCAGAAAAGACTTGAGGATACCACGTGCTGAAGATAAATATAAATAAATGTACATCTTGAGCTTGGAGGACAGGAGCAAGCAGGGCAGCAGAATTCCCCGTACACCTTCCCACACCTGTACATCCTTCTTCACATAACGTTCTGTGAGCATCATCTCATCCTTTCCACTCAACGGATACCTCCAAACTCTGAAACCTCCGAGCATCTAGGTTCTAACAGGGTCTGGTCCTGTTCTGGACTCGACACTGAGTGGGAAGAAATTTGAGCACAGATCTCTGTCTTTTCTTCTCCTTTCACAGGAAGATGCTAAATAAAAATGTGTTAACTGATTCATAGCTCTGACATTCCCACTCATATTCACAGCCCACTAGGCTGCAGTACTTTTCCCTAAAATCTCTGGCTGAAATCCTGTTAAAAGGACAAGCAGGAGATTTCCATTTTAAGGGCCTGTCAGTAAGCAGCAAGCTTGCCAATGCCCATGATGACTACTGCTTCTTCTGTTCCGTGAAAGTGAGGGCGACACTCCATCCGTTGCCTCTCTTGCTCTGAGAAAGTCAGCATTGGGTTTCAGAAACCCTTGCAAAGCTGACTCTCTCCTTAGAGGCTGTTGTTACTGAAATTTGATCAGCATGTTGGTAGCAAAGACAACATATGAGAGATGTGAAGATGGAGACAGACAGAGATAGAGTTTATTGCTGTGGTAGGAGATGATATGAGCATAGACGCTTAGAAACCTGAGAGCTAATTCTAGCTTTGCTTAGAACTAGCTGGAAGCTTCAGTTTTCTCTCTCCAAAGGTGATGGTTTGGATTGGACTCAAGTGGCCCTCCCATTCCCACCACTTAGTGATTCCAAGTAGAGAGACATGGAAAAAATTAAGTTCCAAAAAGCAGTGATAGGAAACATGCTAATGACAACTGTGATCACTAACTTTACCTTTCTGAATAGCAAGTTAAACAAGCTTATAAAAATCAGGATAACTCTTTGTTAGTAGGACTGTGTTCTGATGTGTCAAGCTTCTGAATTTCAAGATGAAAATACCATAGATGAGCAGACATAGGTTCCCTGATTTATTTACTTGTACATCAATTTATCATATATTTACATAGTCAACTCTTCATTCAACAGGTTATTTATTGAAACTATAACAGGGTCCATGAACTCTTTTAGGAACAAAAGACACGACTACGCACAAAATAGATAAAAATAAGTAGATACTTTGTCAAGTAAGCTTAAGATATCTGCAAAATAACGTTAGAAAGAGATGTACAGCAAAGCAGGGAGAAGGTGATGCTTTAAATAGTCCTTGTACATTTGAGGAACAACTAAGAAGTGAAGTGAATGGGACTCAGAGAACAGGGGGAAACAGAAAGGATTCTGGCTGGGGTCTGACAGTGCAGATATTAGAGGAAGGTAAACATTGGAGATTTTGCTCAGAATGATGTATGGACCGTTGCAAGGTTTTGAGTGGAGGTCTGTCATTATCTGCATTTTACAAGGCTTCGCATAACAGAGAATAGCCTGTATAGGGGCAAGGATATAAAGAAAGAGACTAGTTTGAAGGCAACTTTAAATAATTCAAGATAAAATGGATGGCTGCCAAATTAGGAAAGCAACAATAGGAAGAAGTGGTCTGGAAGCTAAATATTTTTGCATGACTGAACTGACTGAAATTGCTGATGGATTATATATGTGATACCAGAGGAAGACAGATGACAATGGTGATGAATATTAACGAAGCTAATGTTTTTTTTTAATCGGAGCAATTAGCATGTAGAGTGGAGATGGCACATGTGAGCTGGGACTCATGAGAGCATGAGGACGTTGGTGGAAGCCGAGCAGGCATTCTCCTTCAAACAGGTAAAGCAGAAGCTGTCGATCAGCCATCCAAGGAGAGATGTGAAGTAGGTGTCATGGAGGTCAAAGGTCAAGGATATACATTTAGCATCCTCAGCACATTGATAGTGATTAAAGATATGGGATTGAAATGAGACTCTACAGACAAGTCAGTAGAGACAAGGAGCAGAAGCCGAGCCCTCCGTCTCCAATATGTGAAGAGCAGGGTGATCACACTACATGATTAGGCCTGTTCAGTGCTTCTGGATGAATGAGGAACTTTATTTTGAAATTCTGTTGCGACACAAATGTCTTATTCTTCTTCATACAGGATGGTGACCACCACAGATAGCCTTCCTGATTTGAATGTAAAAATAAAATGAAAATGTAACCAAGTCTTCTTTCTGCAGCTTACATGAAAGCTCTAGACTGCCTTCTATTGTTATGTGTAAGGGTAGGAGCAGGGGATGACAGAGAGGGACAGAGACAGAGACAGTCGGAGAAAGAGAGAGAGAGAGAGAGAGAGAGAGAGAGAGAGAGAGAGAGAGAGAGAGAGAGAGAGAGAGAGAGAGAAGAGAGAAGAGAGACAGAGATACTTTTATGTAGAAACATATTACATACAAAAGTAGGATAGAATTAAATATTCTGGTCCCTGACCACAAAAAAAGTTAAAAAGAAACACAAGAAAATCACTCACAAGTGAATGTAAAGTGAGCATATGCCAATCTAATTGAGGATATCACATGACATGATGAAGTTGTGGTTTGGACATGTTCTAGACCTCAGATGTGTCTGTAATGACTGCCAATTGTTGTGCCTGTTTTGGGGAGTGCAAGAAATCAGTTTATCTTTGAGATGCCACTCAAGGTCCTTTCTCAAGTTCCATGAGCACATTCTAGATATTTTGCTTAAGAATATCCAAGGGTATTTAATTATGGACAGAATAATCTTTCCCTCAAGTATTGGCTTATGTTAAGAAAAGAAAAACCATATTCTTACCAATCCTAATTCTTCCACCTACAGTCAGCTCCTCCTTCAAACTCTTAGATCATTAATGACCTACCATTGTTATTTAGTTGTTCTTTCCTTTTAACAACTATGGACCTTATCTTTTCAAACACATTTTAGGTATAGGAGAAATTCAACCTAATTTGACTCTCAGTGTCCATTACTATAGTGCTTTTACTAAATGGATGCTTAATAATGCTACCAAAGAAATACACCAAAACTATTAAATATTTCCTTAGCTGTTAATCCTATTACTTAACCAGGTGTAATAAATATAAGAAAAATGAGCAGGGACATTTTGGGTTGGAGATGAATCATTACTAAGATATTGTGCTATTGTTTTTCTATTGAAGTGGATTAGGACATGAGATAGTTTAAATCAAGAGTGGATGTGTATGTCTTTTGTATTCGAAGGACGTCCAGAAGCCTCTCTAAATGCTTCTCTCCACCCTGCCAATTAAGTCAGGATTGCTGCTTGATGTTGTCATCCAATAAAAGAGAAAAACATTGTCTAGACTCATGGCTACAAAGTGGCTGTAATATCTATGCTGGTGTGATTTTGAGAATGAAAGAGGTAAGCCTAGAAAAAGTAGAGCAGACAAATAGATAAACACAGGGCTGTCATGCTTTACCTTTATGAGTTTTAAAGTCCTTCAGGAAAGGATAAAAACTAGTCTTTTTCTTTTTTTTAATCCAGAAAAAAAGAATCGCCTTAGATTTCATCATACCACTGTCTATATATGGCACCAACTCAACGCTAAGTTTAAAAGTGAATAGTAATTACTTTGGAAGTAGAACCACATTGCCTCAACACTTCTGAAGGTACTCTTGAACTTTTTGTCTTAAATCCCTTTGACTTCCTTAATCCCAGACATACTTATCTATCCTGTGAGCTGTGAAGCTATAAGGAAAGACAGGTTTGGTGGTGCCTACAGCACTCAGGAGGGAAGAGAAAGAGGAAGAGGAGTTCAAGGTTGTGTCCAGTGAGATGTCCTTATGTGGTCTGCATGAGACTCTGCCTCAAAAAACTAATAATACTAATACCTACACCAAGCCAGAAAGCCCTGCCGGAATGTGCTAGGCTTTGCTGGGAACAGAATGATTAATGTTAGTGTTTTCAGGGAAGGAAGAAAATGATATAAATATATTTAATTTCAAAAAATAGGACATATATTTTAAAAATAAGCACGAACTTGTAATAAACTCATTGCACAATATAAATGAGGTTTCGTGGGTGTGCCTGACCTTACTCATTCGGTCTCCTCAGTTTTCTAGCTCCATCAATTTGCCTGCAAATTTCATGATGTTCTTGTTTTTAGTAGCTGAGTTGTATTCCTCTGTGTAAATGAACCACATTTTCTTTATCCATTCTTCAGTTGAGGGACATCTAGGTTGTTTACAGTATCTGGCTATTATGAATAAAGCTGCTATGAACACCGTTGAGCAAATGTCTTGTGGTGTGGTGGAACGTCATTTGGGTATATGCCCAGGAGTGGTATAGCTGAGTCTTGAGGTAGAACTATTCTCAATTTTATGAGAAACTGCCAAATTGATTTCTAGCGTGGTTCTACAAGTTTGCATTCCCACTGGCAATGTAAGAGTGTTCTCCCCTGTTAAACATCCTCACTGGCATGTGCTGTCACTTGAATTTTTGACTCTAGCCATTCTAATGGTTGTGAGTGAAGGGTGGGTGGGGTGAACGGCTCTGAGATAGCCAAAAACCTAGGACAAGGGAAACTCCCAGGAATCCATGAGAGTGACTCCTAGCAACAAGGAAGATGCAACCTGAAATGGTCATCTCCTATAACCAGGCAAGGCTTCCAATGGAGGGATAGCGACATCAATCCACTCACAAAACCTTTGGCCCAAAATTTCACTCACCGACAAAATGTGCAGGGATAAATATGTAGCATAAATGGAGAGAATGGCCAACCAATGACAAGCCTAACCTGAGACCCATCCTGTAAGAGAGAGCCAATTCTTGGCGTTATTAACCATATTCTATTATATTTGCTGTTATGCCTTGCATAACTGTCTGCTGAGAGGCTTTACCCAGCAACTGATAGAAAAAGATGCAGAGACCCACAGTCACACATTAGTTGGAGCTCAGGGAATCTTGTGGAAGAGGGGGAATGAATGCTTGAAGGAGCCAGAGAGGTCAAGGGTACCGCAAGAAAACCTGCAGAATCAACTAACCTGGGCCCATAGGAGCTTACAGAGACTGAATCACCAACCAAAGGGCATGCATGAGATGGAACTAGGCCCTTGACACATATGTAACAGATGTGCAGCTTGGTCTTCATGTGTGTCCCCTAACAACTGGAACAGGGGCTGTCTGTCTCTGACTCTGTTGCCTGCCCTTGGATCCCTTTCCCCTAACTGGGCTGCTGTATCTAGAAGCAGTAGAAGATGTGTCTAAGTCCTACTGTATCTTGATGTGCCAAGGCAGGTTGCTATACATACAAGGCCTCCCCTTCTCTGAGGAGAAAGAGAAAGGAGAATGGGGGAGGGGAGGGACAAGAGAGAGGGACTGAGAGAAGAGGAGGGAGTAGAGGTTGTGAGTGGGATGTAAAGAAAATAAGTAAATAATTTCATGAAAAGGAAAAAAAGAAAAAGCACAAGAAATACACACACACACACACACACACACACACAAAACCAATAAAAATACGACATCAGAAGTCATAATAGATCAGCAGTAGAGAAGCAAGGTAAACAAACAAACAAACAAAAAATTCCAAACAAAGCATTATGTAACAAAACATCTCAAAAAAAATATCATTGAGTTCCTTTTGTGTTGCCCGTATACTGCTGGGCATGGGGTATCTCTTAAGTGTGGTTTGTATATCCAGTGAGACTCCAATAGAGAAAAGTAATTCCTTTCCAAACAGTTGTCATTTGGAGACAGGCTCAGGGTTAGGTGTGGGAGCGTGCGTCCACTTCCAGTCTCAGTGAAAGCATGCCATCTCCTTGGGCCTGTGAAGTCCCTCCACATGCTGCTACGGTCTCTGAGATCTTACGTGCCTCAGCCCTGTTGCGTCTGGAAGCCATTGATTCCTTGGTGTCCTCCATGCCCACCAGCTCTTACAATCTGTCTCCCCTTCCACGGAGTTCCTTGAGCCCTGAGGGGAGGGCTTTGCAGGAAATGATCCCATTTAGGACTTAGTGTCCCCAGGTATCTCTCTCTCTGCACATTTTCCAGATGTGCTCTCTATATTAGCTCCCATCTCCACAAGGAGGTTCTGTGATGCTGGCTGAGTGAGACACTCACTGATCGATGGGTATGGCAGAATGTCATTAGGAGCCATTTCTTTGTTATGTTCCAAATACATATGAAGAAATGGTGACTTGGAGTTTTACATTAAATACAGTCAGTAGAGAAGCATTTGAATAACATAAGCAATGCCCTGAGTTTAATGTCTAACATTAGAAAACTTAGCAAATGTATAAAGACCTAATGAATACAGTAAGTGTTTTCTTTATATGTAATCACAGGTGTAAATGTTTTATAATTCAATGACCAATAAATTATCTACAAATTTAAAAAATATTCTAGAGTAAAAAAAATATTAACAATTCAGTTCTTACTGTGGAAATATGGAAAGAAAAGCCCTAGAAATTATAAGATGTTGGACTGTTGAGAGTCAAGTAGGTACTGGACTCGGACTGCAACTAAATGAGGTAATTGTCAAAAAGAGAACTTTTGTAGGACAAATGTAGGCAAGCCCAAACTAAAGGCAGCTGGGAGAAAGAAGTGTTTATGGGATGGCAAGGAACTATATAGGTTTCTGAGACTCAGACTGAAGTGGGTATTTGTAGTCTAATGACAAAGGCCTGGGTACACCTGGGTGAAGACTCAGGCTTTGCCTTTAGGAACAGAGAACCAGTGACAATTTCCTACTATGAAGGTTTGACAATGGAAAGGGAGGATGTCTAGGTTGGTATAATTGGCATTGAGCAGGAGCAGCTGTCAGGAGCTTTAGCTTAAAAGCTCATCTTCAGTTTTTGCCTGCATAGTTAAGGAAGAGAGTCATCGCTGTCTCTGGTCCTATTGCAACTACAGCCTGGAGCAAAGTTGGCAAAAAAATAAAATAATAATAATATAAATGTATGTCTGATTTCTTCTGTCAAGGAGCAAGAAGGAGTGTGGACTCTGTTCCTGGCAGGGTGGATTTTAGGATTCTTATTTCAGTGGTTCTCAGATCTAGCTGGGTGTTAGCTCCTAGGGCGCTGTTCATGAGCACACCTCTTTACCACTACCCCTGGCAGGGCCTAGCCACAGGGACCCTGGGAGCACTCGGGTTATCCCAGTATTCTGCAGCGGGCCAAGGCCACTGGTAGCTATACAGGCTGTTCCAATTGGGACCGAAAATCCATGTGTGTGTGTTTCTCTTCTGACCTTAAAACATAATTTCCTTTGCAAATATGTTGGTTAAATCTGAACTTCCATCTGGACAGAACATGGTTACATATTTTTGAGGGGGGATCTTTGGATCCTTCCTTTATATTTCTATATAAAGACCCTGTGGTGTAGGTCAAGGAAAAAAGTGGAAAATTAATTAGCCAGTAGATGCTTTGTTTATTTTTATGCTCAGAATTGTCTTCTATTTCACAAATATAAGAGGACACGGTTCATCTCATACTTTAAACTACCATTGAGACCACCATTTTGACTCACAATACTTTCACTAATTCATTTAACATTTATTGTTTGTTTAACAGTTAGTGCCCAATGCAGGTAACATAACATTTTCCAGTAGAAGTGTTTGGTTTAATCATTCTTCGGGTCTCAGGTAAGACACCTTTCCTTGAAATCCCATTTTCCTCACTTATTCGTACTTATAACAATATGTTGATTGAATAAAAGTGCCCTGCCTCCACAGACTCATAGATTTGAATGCTTATGAAGTGGCATTAGGAGGTAGTGTGGCATTTTTGAAGTAAGTGTGGCCCTGTTGAAGGAAGTGTGTCCCTGGGTGTGGGCTTTGAGGTTTCAAATGCTCAAGCCAGGCCTAGTGTCTCACTCTGGCTTCCTGCTACCTGTTGACTCAGAGGTGGGACTCTCAGCTCCTTCTCTAGCACCGTGCTCTGCCTGTGTGCCACCATGCCTCCTGTCATGACAATAGTGGACTAAACTTCTGAACCTGAAAGTCAGCCCCCAGTTAAATGGTTTCCTTTATAAGAGTTGCCATGGTCATGGTGTCTCTTCACAGCAATGGAAACTCTAACTAAAACAACAAGGCAACAACAACAACAACAAAACCCAAAAAATGAACAGAAAGCATTAACTGTCCATTTCCCTCCAGTTTCTAGCATCTTTAAGGCCTACTGAAGCGGTACTCAGCGCCTTGGCCCAAGCGGTTTTCTCCCATGCTCAGGACTGTGCCTTCTGTTCTAATGTTTAGATCTTTGCCTCACCCTCTCATGTTTGCTAATTTTCTGCTCTGCTAATTCTAGTTTTCTTGACCTTTCTTGTGCATGGTTGGCAATTTCCACAATTCAATGGCTGCAGCTCCAGATCCTGCTGAGTTATTCTAATTAGAGTAAATGACACTTGGATTGTAGCTTCTCGGCGAGACATCCTCTTGAAGTCTCTGAGCCTCTCCTCTTTGGAGAGAAAGACTTGAGAACCTGTTTATCTTTTACACTTCTCAGATGATGTCTGCTGCTAATAGAATTGGGGGGGGGGAACTTTCTAGAAAAATATTTAATATAGTAACATACAGTACTATATTTTCACAATCAGACCCAAGACCTCAAAAAACTCATAGTTTAAATAAAACCTTTTTGTCTGCATGTGAGATAATCTGATACATTATATTCTACTTTATTGGACTTAAAATATAGTGATCTTAACTTTTTCCATAGTATTGCTACACAAGGAATGAAAAACACTTCTGGCATCTAGCACAATTATCAACACATGTTTAAAAAGGCTAATGATACTGATTTATAATTTTTAACCAAATAAGGATTAGGTTTTTCTTAAAATAAGTCCTAATTCCATTTATATCTTTCTTAAATGTAGTATGAGTCTACACAGCCTCACTCAAGCTGTTTATTTTATTTCAACTGTGTCTCTTTAAATCTTCTGAGAATCTTGGTGTTTCTAGGAGCTGTTTTTCTAACAACCTTGCTCATGCTGCAGCCCATAAGGACAAGAGCCTGGTTCCTTTCAACACCATAAGGATCTTACTATATATACTGGGTATGGTCATTTTGTGTTTTCTTTTGTGGATCTCAGCCTTATAGAGAATACAGACTCCATATCTGTATTTCAAGGTCTTGTGGCACTGCGGTATACCACCTGGTTGTTCAATACATAGTCTTGAGCGGTTTTGTTGTGCCGCCTAGCTTAGATTATATGTAATAGAACTTGACATCAATTTATTCAAGCAGGGACCTCTTAATATACTGAGCTGTCACTTCCAGCTTTCCAGCTGAAAGACAAGATGGTTGACATGCTGAGATGGATTGTGTCACAAGTTCTCCAACAGGAGCAATAAGAATAGGTTCTAAGCCAGGGCTAATCAACAACATGGGGCATGAATCGCCCTTTTAATTTATTTGTGTCAGTGCTTAACAGCCCTAAAAATCACTAGCCAGTCAAATCATGTAATAACAGAGCTAAGCTAAGAAGGGCCCGCTGGATCTCTGACATGGTAATTGGACCAAGGGTCAGGCTAAGCAGCCCCCTGAGAGCCTGATGTTCCCTTGGTCCCTTGGCAAAAAGTTGATTCCAAAGACTTCATCAAGCAAGTTGGATTTCACATGGTTGCTATGGATGCTGCACTGAGAAATTATCTGATTAAAAACTGTTTAATGAATAATGCACTATATGGTGAGTGAGATGTATAGGGTTACATTTATGCTTGTCTTTTAAATGCTTCATCTTAGCTATCTAGGCTAGTTTTTTCCTACTATAATCATCTATAGAAGGCATACAGAAAAAATAATAATAGTTAAGGAACAGAACATCTCCAAATGGAAAGGTTGTTTTTTTAAACAGTGAGATCTAATTAAAATTTTTGGACTATATTGTGTAGACACACACACACACACACACAGAGACAGAGACAGAGAGAGATAGAGAGAGACAGAGAGACAGAGAGAGATAGAGAGACATAGAGACAGAGACAGAGACAGACAGACACAGAGCATGCACAAGACTAGCTAATATCGTTAACTTAACTAGGTCCAAATTTTCTTGAGTATGTAGAGTTGTACAAGGAAGAGAGAATGATCTCTTCAGAGTTAACAGCTGATATTTGAGGTTAATAATTCTTTTAATGAACTGGATTAAACAATTGCATGAAGATCATATGGTACAATTTTCTTTTGGTTTTTATAAATTTGCTTTACAGGTTTCTTTTCATTCATTCAACAATAATTTACTGAATACTCACTATGTGTCAGGCAAAATGCCAGGCTCCTGACACTAGGAAGCTCACACTCTAATCAGACAGGTTGTTTGAATGATAAGCTTCAATCAAAACCAGAATAGAAGCCTTGTCAACTAAATAGAATTCAAACCAGTATTTTCTTTCCAAGAAAGTTAAACAGAATTGAAAGCTCATTGATGTCATAAGTAGTAGGCATTAGGCATAAATAGTCATTGATTGACTTTAAAGTCATAGACATTCATGTATAGGTTTAGTGACTAAGAGTTTCACAGAGCCTTATATACCACACCCAAATGCACCACATTATCCTCTAACTTTTCACTTTGCTATGAAAAAGAGTGGAATGTTAATATGGTTGCATCAATCAATGGATTTTGAACACTTCTGCCATTTTAGATTCTTAAATACTAACTCTTGTATAATTTTCAGCCATACCTAACTTAACTTGCTGTAATATTATTTTTGGATTAGGATAGAAAGTAATGGCCTTTCTTATGGCATTTTCATACTTTTTTTTTGATTAGTCTTCTTTGCCAGCTTCGCCAACCCCATCTCCTTGTCCTGCCTTAACTTTACCCTTTGACCTCTTTCCACTTCTTTGTCCCATTTTTTTCTATTACTCTCTCCACTTCCCTTCTTTATTTTTTTATTTTTTATTAATTTATTCATATTACATCTCAGTTGTTAGCCCATCCCTTGTATCCTCCCATTCCTCCCTCCCTCCCGCTTCCCCCCTACTCCCTTCCCCTATGTCTGTGACTGAGGGGGACCTCCTCCCCCTGTATATGCTCATAGGGTATCGAGTCTCTTCTTGGTGACCTATTATCCTTCCTCTGAGTGCCACCAGGCGTCCCCATCCAAGCGACATAGTCAAATATGGGGCACCAGAGTTTGTGTGAAAGTCAGATCTCCTTCTCCACTCAACGGTGGAGAATGTCCTGTCCATTGGCTAGACTGGGTAGGGGTTCGAAGTTTACTGCCTATATTTTCCTTGGCTGGTGCCATAGTTTGAGGAGGACCCCAGGGCCCAGACCCGCCTGTAGTTTTCCAGGACCCACTGGATCCTTCTATTTCCTCATTCTCCCAGGCTTCTCACACCTAAAGTCTCAATAGGATGTCCTCCCCTCTGACCTATTTTCCTGTGGTAAAGTTTTTCATGGGGATGTACCCCTTGGACTAGTGTCTCGATATAAGTGAGTATATACCATTTAACTCTTTTTGCTTCTGGGTGAACTCACTCATTATGATAATTTCTAGTTCAATTCATTTGTCCACAAATTTCAGCATGTCCTTGTTTTTAATAGCTGAGTAGTATTCCATAGTGTAAATGTACCACAGTTTCTTTATCCATTCTTCTACTGAGGGACATGTAGGCTGTTTCCATGTTCTGGCTATTATGAATAAGGCAGCTATGACCATGGTTGAGCATATGTCCCTGTTGTGTGGTAGTGCATCTTCTGGGTATATTCCAAGGAGTGGAATAGCTGGGTCTTGAGGGAATAGGGCTATTCCCATTTTTCTGAGAAAGCACCAGATAGATTTCCAAAGTGGTTGTACTAGTTTGCATTCCTACCAGCAATGAACCGTCATTTTCTCCTGTCTCTTTTCAGTTCTGTAGCCTATTCCCATGCCCACCTACACATAAATGTTCCTACGATAGTTACTCCTGGTTGTCCAGTTGATTAGATCTGCAACCAACTACAAGATGTACCTCTGGATAGATATTTAAGGGTACTTTGTGGAAAGATTAAATTAAGGAGGTAGGTTCTTTACTAGAATGGGCAGCATCTTTTCATGGCTGAGCAGATATAAAGAGATCTGGGGGAAAGTTGGGCTGCTTGTATTTGCTTGACTGGTTGAGAAATCTGCCTGGCTGCTTCCTTCCTTTGTTTGACACTAGAACCTAGCTTCATTGGCTGTCTTCTGTGTACTGAAGACCAGTGACTTCCTTCAGTGCCTAGCATTTTAAAGCATCCATCCTATGGACTAAGAGTCAGTTGGGTTCTTAGTGTCTCCAGGATGCCTGTGGCTACTGTTGGACTACCCAGCCCATGTCTTGCAAGCCAATCCAAAACTTCTCTTTTATAGTATATTTTCCCTTCTGACTTTAAAGAAGCGAATCTCAAGGTTTTTTAAACCTAAAATAGTATACTATTCATGATAGGTTGATGATATATTTTTTATTACATCAATGCCCTTTCTAATCCTAGTTTCTTAAAAAGTTTATCATGAAGATGTGTTGAACTTTGTAAAATGT
Organism: Acomys percivali; assembly: GCA_907169655.1. NCBI lineage: Eukaryota > Metazoa > Chordata > Mammalia > Rodentia > Muridae > Acomys > Acomys percivali. Next base: position 10,103,918 of record OU015744.1, read on the forward strand.
CTTTTTTTGCATCTGTTGGGATGGTTAGGTAATTTCTGCCATTACATCTATGAATATGGTGTATTATCTTTATTCATTTGAAGTACTGGACCAATTTACATCCCCAGGATAAAAACCACATGGTCATGATATATGGTCTTAATGTTTTCTTAATGTTTGTTGGCAATTTCCACATTTATATTAATCATGAAAATTAGTCTCTAAGTTTTTTGTTCTCCCCCACCCCATTGTGTGTGTGTGTGTGTGTGTGTGTGTGTGTGTGTGTGTATGTGCGCATGCGCGTGCGCATGCCAGAGAACCCATGCATACACATGTGTGTTCTAGGCTTTTCTACATGTGGTAACTTCAAATTATAGCTTTAATCTTATTACTCATTTTGGGTGTAATATTTTTGTGAAAATTGTCCAACCCAATTAGCTCAATTTTCATGGAAACAACACATATTTGTCATTTACATTCACATTCCCTCCCTTTAAATAGTACTCAATTTAGTTGCACAATGATAAATAAAAATTCACTGTCTTGCTTAGATTTTCCCACAACTGGGATGCACCTTCACTCATAGCCTATTGTGGGCCTGATTGGGGAACCAGTGACAATCTTCAGCTTCTTTCCATAACCCCTTTAATTCTGGGGTTTCCATGGCAGCTGAGGCTGCACCTTCTTCATTGGGCTCTCCGCATGTCGAGCCTCAGCTGGTCTCTGTGACTCCTTCACGCCTTCAAAAACAAGTGCTCCCTGGAAGACTCTTACACAACATGAGGCACAGCCATGGCTACCTCTGGATCACAGCCTCCATGTGTTAACCATGAGCAAATGTTTCCCAGAGCAGTCTGCCTCAGTGAGGCTGGTCTCTTGTTAATCACAGGTAATTCTTCAGACCCAGCTGACCAGTCACTAAAAATTCTTAATTCAAAATATTCCATAGACAGTCCCAATAAAGCCCTTGCTTCCCTCTGGAGTTTCACAAGCTGGGCCTCTATCGTCTGCATCACTCTCAACATCCTCCTCCAAGTTCCTGCAGCAGTTCACAAGCTTGAGCACTTAATGGCTTTTCTAGCCCAAAGGTCCAAAGTCCTTCCACATTCCTCCAAAAATTGTATGGTTGGGCCTGTTACAGTAATACCCCATGGCTTGGTACCAATTTCCCAGAGACTCTTCTGCTTTGGTAAAACAACATGGCCAAAAGCATCTTGGGAAGGAAAGGATTTATCCAATCTTACAATTTTGAGGTCACATACACACCATCACCGAGGAACTTCTGGGAAGGAATTCAAAGCAAGAACTGACACAAAGCCCATGGCGGAAATCTGCCCACTAGATTTGTCTTCATGGTTTGCTTAGCCTAATTTTTCTATAACACCCAGAACCCCCAAAAGAGGGGATAGCACCATCCACACTGAGGTTAGACATCAATCATTAATCAAGTAAATGCATCACAGGCTTCCCAACAGGTCAAGCTGGTGGAGGAATTTTCTCAATAGAGGTTTCTTCTTCCACAATGACTCTAGCATATGTCAAATTGACACAAAACTAGCCAACACATTTACCTACACCAACAAGTTTTTGGACAAATGCAGTTTGCAGTTTGAAAGCATGCCACTGAAATGCTGGTAGGAACAGAAGTACGCCACTGCACTTGGCAGAGGTATGACTCACACATTCAGTGTGTCTAGCAAATAATTTTACGGGAAGAAAACTAGGTTAGATTGCATCATTGGTTACTTGTACTAGGTGTTAGTGCACATGTCTATAATCCCATCACTTGGGAGGGAGAGGCAGGAGAATCAGGAGTTCAAAGTCACCCTTAGCAGCCTAATGAAACCTAGGCCAGCTTGGGCTACATGAAACCCCATCTCAAAAGAAAAGTTATTTACCAAAGCAAGAGAACCATTAAGGCAATACATGCTATATAACAGGGGTTCATGCAGCATTATGAGCAGATCAAGGCGACATATTAATTTAATATATAACTTTTTGTTTTATTTATTATCCTAGGAGGAAGAAATGACTAAGTGGCTGGACAAAGGAGCGAAGGCTTCACAGAAGTGATAGTACTTAAACTGAGTCTTGATATTACAGATGGGACAGTCTGAATGAGGAACATGAGTAAAGGACATTCTACCAAGTCAGGTGGGTGACCAAGGGTTTAAAGAAAAGAGGGAAGTTAAGGGTGATTGAACTGGATAGGATAGTAAATTGCAAAGCTGGAGATGCAAAATGGTGTAAATGCTACAGAGGCATACTAACCAGGCACTTAGTTATAAAGCAGAATATCAGATTCACTAATATGTAGAAGTAGGAGGGAGGATGGTCATTGTATGATTGCTTAGTAAATACAAAAACACTCCACTAAATAGTGGGTATCACTTTTAATGGAATAATCATATCAAGATGAAATATTATTAAGAATTTAATATACAACCAGGCATGGTAGCACACGCCTGTAGTCCAAGCACTCAGGGAGGCAGAGGCAAGCAGATCTCTGTGAGTTTGAGGCCAGCCTGGTCTACAGAGTGAGTTCCAGGACAGCCAGGACTACACAGAGAAACCCTGTCTCAAAAAACAAACAAAAAACCAAATTTTAATTTTATTTATTATTATTTTGCGGGTATGTGTACATGATGAGTGTGTGTGTGTGTGTGTGTGTGTGTGTGTGTGTGTGTGTGTGTGTGTGTGTGTGTCCTCCTACTCTGAGTTCTAAGGATGGAACTCAGGGTAATTGTCTCATTAAACAATAGATTTTGCTCTCTAAGCTACCTCACCTGCCTGTTGTAAAAATACATTTAAAATTTTATTTTCCCAATACAGGCTTAGAGTCAGTCAATGCTTCCAAAATCCAAAAACCCTTGTGTATCTTAAGATACAATGAGAAAAAAATCAAAATAGAAAACTGACAAGGTCATATGCCATATGCAGATACTTCATTGATGATGCAAACACATGGATGGCAAATAAACACACCCCCAATCAGCCGTGAGCTAAATGCACATTTAACCCATGCATATCACTGCGTACAGATCGTGAGGGCTAAAATGAGACAAGGCAGTGAAGAAAAATGGTGAGAAGGGAAAGACAAACTACAGTGCTCGTACAAGGCTGCTGGAAATACTAAGTAACAGGGCTGTTTTGAAATAGTTTTGTAGTTTCTTTCAAAGCTGAAAAACTAATACTTAATAATCCAAACACTATACTGCAGAGTCTGCATTTCACAGAGATGGAATCTTCCTAAGTGAAGAACACTCATTTTAGTGTTCATAGCTGATTGACCTCTACATGTCCTTCAGTGGTGCACAGTTAAATAAGCTGCAGTTATCCATACCACCCAGTCCGGAAAAGGGACAGAGACAGTGAGGTATTCAGTGACTGCAGGCATATGCCGTACATGCTTGGCAATGTGACATTGTTCCCTGCAACCGTGTGGAAATGGGAGGAGGGAACCAACTCTAAAGAGTTGTCCTCTGACTCCACACACATGCTGTGGTGTGTATACTCACACAATAATATGTTTACAATTAAAAAAAGAAAAAGAAAAAAGAATAAAACAAACACACACACACACAACACATGACCCTCAAAAAATAATGGGAGGTGAAAAAAGTTAAATGCAATACAAACTACATGATTTCCTGTGTGGACTTTCATGCGGCAACACAGATAGAGAATAGGTTAATAGTTTCAAGCAGTAGGACCACTGGTCTGCTCTAAAGATTGGCAGAAATCTTTGAGGTGTCTTACAGCTAAGCATCTCAATCTTTCTGGTGGATAGTCAAAGCTGCGGGTCTCACAGTGATTCCCGGAAGTGTACGCGTACACTCACCTTCCATACAAGTGTTTGTGTGTGGCTGGAGAGACTGGAATAATCCTGCAGATTATTGCAGTGTCAAATTCCTACCTTTAATATTATTCTAGAATAGTGTGAGATGTTAGCCCTGGAGCATTTTCAGGCAATGAACAATGAACTTGCCTGCACATTTCTTTGCAATCTCTTGTGGATATTTGCCGCAACCCATGATCTACAATTATTTCATAATAAATCAATGTTTCAAACTTTGTGTATGTGTTCAGTCTCAGAATGGAAGACCCAGCATGCCAAGTGTCTCTCCTCACCATGTCTGTCACCTGGTGGCAGCCTCCATGGTGAAAATTCTTCGCAAAGATGTGAAAATCTATTAAGGATCAATTTCAGATCCAAAGCCACAATACATATAAATGAATCAATGTGTCACCCTCCATGACTGTAAGTGACAGACGTTGTAATACCGGCTTCACAGCTCCCTACACACAAGAGAGAGTGGGCCTTGGCAGAGGTACTCACAGAGGATACTGGCTGGTATCTGCCATATGTCCAGTGTAAGTAAAATATGCATCTTTTCTCTACAAAAAGGCATGCTGCATGTTTCTAATACAGTATCTACAGCCCAAATAGCAGCAAAGGTGCTTTCCTATTCAATATAATGTATTATAATAATATATGATACATAATATAATACGTGAGATATAATATTATATAGTTATTCAATATAACAAGGAGAATAAGGGGGACATAAATTCAAGAATATTCTAATGTCATTAATAAAGAGCTCACAATATATCAATGTTTTGAAATAGACTTTATTTACAGGCATAACAGACTAGATATCCATTATGCCATGTACAAGCTATATTAGTCAATCTTCATAGAACTGGGACAAATATGCCAGAGGTTATTCTAGGGGGGTGGGGACAGCAGGCAAAATACAACCTCAAAAGCACACTTGCCAGCAAACTGCCTCTTTCATCAGGCGCCACTTCCTAACAGTTCCATCACTCTCAATGATGCTCTGAAATTATGGACCCATCAGTGTTGTAATGCAGCCATGAAGTCATAGGCCTTGCAATGAATCACTTTCCAAAAACCCCACCATGAATACTATTTACTCCGGGGACCAAGCCTTCTATACATAAGCACACAGGGAGACGCTTCACCTTCAAATCCTTATAGATTTGTCTTTTATTTACACATTTCTTGGTGTGCACACCACTACAACCAAGGGTGATGCTGTTCCTTTTAGATGCACAAACCAGGTGTACTAGAAATCCCCTCACAGGGAATAAGAATGGTTTAACTTTCCCTGAAGACGAGGCTTCCTGAAACAGAGTCCACTGTCAATGACCAGGCTTGCTTAGTGTGATGCTGAATCTTCACTGACAGCTCACTAAGAAAGCCCTAGGGACAAAGAAAAGCACACCGTTATGTCTGCCAGAGATGTTTAGGTAGGAGAAAGGTTCTGAATGCGGGTTGGAGGCTTGAGTGAACAGAAGAGGATGGCAGGGGATCCCTGTTAGTACACTGTACACTGCTCTTTGCTTCCTGGCTGCTATTAAGTAAGCAGCTTGTTCCACTACTCGCTTCTACCATGATGCTCTGCTTCACAAAAGGTCCAGAAACATGGATCAAATCAATTATAAACGGAAAAGTCTGAAACAGAGCAAAAAAATATCAATATTTCTTCTTTTTGAAATGTTTCTGGTATTTGTCACAATGACAAAAAACTCCCCCACCGCCTACAAAAAAAAAAAAAAAAAATAGGAAGGCTAAGGTCGGCTGAGAAAGAGGGCAGAGGCATATGCTCTGAAAGAGAGGTAAACATGGGCACAAGAGATTGGGAGATGAAGGAGGAAAGATGACAGTCAGACTATTGGGTTTAAACCCAGGCTGTATAGAATGCTAGTGACCTTTTGAAAAAAGTGAATTCATATTTACTACATCACTGGTAGCTGTGAAGGGGACAGAGGCCCAGAAGTTCATCAGTCACTCATTGCTACTAATGGTGGCAGTGAAGATGGGGGTTCAGATTGGCATTGTCTAATTCCAATCTCACACAGAATGTTCCTTATGTCCTTTCTATATTTTCAATCTTGGGTCTAAAATATAGGAAGTAACTTGAATGGATCATGGATCCTGTGTTTCTGAAGTATTTATTGCAATATAAAAAGAAACATTTCTTTACACCATGACGCATGTTATGACTGATTGAACAAATGAGTAATCTGCTTTCTTTCTTGGTTTTTTGTGTATCCACAACAAAGTTTAATGGGGTGCTCATGCCAAACAAACTTGCTACTCACGAAGGAAATAGATAATCTTAGGGGACACTTCAGTATGTAAAGCAGAGACCCTACTAGAGCAAGATTATTAAGAAAACTGGAAGGGGTGTGGCTGGAGGATGACTCAACAGTGAAGAGCATTGGCTGCTCTTCCAGAAGACCCTGGTCTGATTCCCAGCACCCACACACTGTGGCTGACAACCTGCTCTAACTCCAGTCCCAAGAAATCCAACTCCTGCTTCCGGCCTTTGGGGACTCTGCATGAACAATGATGCATAGACACACATGCGGGTCAAATACCCACACACTAGAAAATAATAAATAAAATATCTTTAAAAAATTTTTTTAAGAGAGGAAGTGGAGAGGGAGGGTGAGGTCCTAAGACACAACTGCAGCTAATGCAGTTGGCTTCATCCTTAGAACATAAACAGTCGACAAGCACCCATTCTTTATCTCCCTGCCTCAGCATCTCTGAGCCACTCACATTCTCTTTTCTCCATCAGAGCATCTCCCAAAGGCCGTTAAGAGTTCCCTTCTCGTACAATGATGACTTGAATGTGGCTTGTGTTCTGGGGCTAACTTGACCTTGGAGGAATTCCAGCTCTAGTGACTGACATTTTCTGACTCCTCAATTGCCACTTCAGTTCCATCCCCCCTGACAATGAATCTGCATAACTCAACTTGGTTAAATATTCGCCACTGGGGGATGGGGGGTGGGGAAGGAATATGGCCCTGTGGGTTCAGAAAGCAGAATTCCACCCAAGGAAGGATGCTGTGTGATGGACGTCTCCAGAGCGTGAATGTGAACATTTTGAAATGTCCACTGGAAATAATTATCCAAGGAATTTTCAGGTTGAGTATAAAACATTTAAAGTAACTTTCAAACAGGATTTAAGATAGCTACAACTCTGCTTCAAAGGAGCCCAGCCTTAAATCGAACCTGTTATGGATTGATGCTTCAAGTGCAATGATGGTGTTATTATTTCCCTTAAGGAGATTGAATATGCACTTTCTTTTCCCTCTATCCTATTTTTCTACTGACTGAGGCACCAAGGCAGAGGCCAGGTCACTGGCTGCAACAGCTCTGATGCGCCACCTTGTTGCAAGCCCTAATCTCTCCATCAGTTCCTTAGCCTTGTTGTCTTGATCCCCCTGTGCCTCAGCTGCTCTCTGCAGCACATTAAAGGCTCGCCGTCTCTATTAGCCACCAATAATGTACTAATACATTCATTCTCCTATTACCTCGGACACTAATTTGGTGGAATTGGATAGTGACAGCACATTGATGTTGTTGAAGTTAATGACCCAGCAATTTACAAGATAAGTCACATTAGTAGTCAAATTGATTGTAATCATTGTTTCACTGGATAGAGTCTGCATTAAGTACAGTATGAGGTGCTCTGTCCTTCACCACCCCATTAGTGGAAAGGAAGATGGTCAGAGCCCCTGCCTGTCACACCTTCCCCATGCTTTTGCAATGGAGATATCAGGACATCTACACGCCCTCACAGCTCCCATGGAAAGACTCTAAGCACACATTAGAATGATGGGTTTCAGCTTGTGCACCTGTGAGCTCGCTTAGGCTGCTTGAGTCATGATGCTTGTTCCTTCCTTTACTAGTTCATCTAGAATTTTCTCAGTTTTATTATCTATCCTGAGGATGACAGGATGATTTGTAAAATGCACTCGCAGCTTCCAAGGAGCTCGGGCTCAAATAAGAATCACAAGTCACGCTAACGGACAGCAGAAGACTCTCTAAAGTTCCTGTGGAGTGAAAAGCCACTTGAGAGGAGATGAGGTTGGGGCAGACAGAAAGGATGCCACACTGGTGATAGGGGTTCGGATGGGCATTAAAATAAGTCTAGGATGCTGTTTCCTGCCAGTGACCAAACCTTCATCCCTTAGTTTGTAGTTCGACAGCATCATTTAAAGCATACTTACTTCTTGCAGTTGTATAATTTTGGCAAATTATTAAGCCTCATTTTCTTCCTCTTAAGTGGGTATACTATGGCTGATCTCACATATCTATAATAATAATGAAAGAAGACATAAATTAAGCTTCCTGGAAGAATGTCGGCATAGAGTAAGCATTTCAATAAAAGCTATTTCATTCCGTATCTGATTTAATTTCTAAAGAAAATTAAAAGCCATTTGAAGCCAAGATGGAAATTAGGTGAACGGTCAGACTTAGAAATGCCGTCTGGGTTATAAATAAACAAGATGCATCCCTGAAATGATGGCCTCATCTCTGAGGCTTCTGTGAATGCATGCGCGTGTGCATAGGCATTCATACGGCTGCGCATGACCATTGCTCCAAGCGCAGTGAAAAGAGAGATCTAGCATGGGACTCTGAACAACACAGCAGTATATGGCAGAGGCAGGGAGAAAGTGTGTGGTACTGATGACAAAACTGTGCACGGAAGACAGAGGTGTCCTGCCTCACGTAAACATGAAGTCGGCTTGGACCACTGATTAAGGAACTCTTGGAAACAATAATCTTTCCACTACTTCAGATCCTAATGTGTCTCCTGTGAATAACATTATTTGTTAGATGGTCTTATCTATATTTAATCTCCTTTTTTTTTGCCTTCATACATTGTAAACTTCCTTTTCTCTGGTTACTAGTGTTTTAATTTCACTCCATTTTTCTGAAATGAGGGATCACCTGACATCTTCCCCACTGCCAACTCTAAGACTGTGGCTCATTTTCTGTCACCTTTTTAAATGGTAACAGATGAAGGTCATGGCATAGGTGAAAGTCCTGTGCCATCATTTTCTATGTTCTCAAGTCACTTCTCACCTGTGTCATCTGTGTCTAATTGCAAAGGATCCTGATAGTTTTATGTATAAAAACATCTGATATTTCTTCATTTGAACTCTTGCTTTTGTGGTGTCAGGAAGCAGGGGTTTATATAATATCTTCCTTGTGATGGGGATTCCTGTGTCATTTGCAAACATGGGGCCCTTTAATTTATGCCAAGTGAAAGATTAATAATAACGACAACAACAATATATTATCTTCCTTCTTGTTTAGAAAAGCCAGGCGGAAGTGTATACCATTACTTCAAGTGCGTGTGAGTGGGAAACACAAAACTCTTGAACAATTGTAACTAGGAAACAAGGTTTACCGCCTGCTGCCAACATCAGGACTGGGGTGCTCCAGTGTACTGCGGATATACACCACAGAGGACTAGTAAAGTCAGTTCAGTAATGGCGATAAGACAAGATGTGGGGAGTGACCAAGCCAGGCTATCATGGTTAGGAGGCCTGTTCCCATGGAGGGTCTCAGGCAACAGAACATGCTAATAGGACAGCAGGAAGTGATTCCTAAGAGTGATATGAAGGGCCAGGAAGGGCATTGGTGCCAGGTTCAGCCCCAGTGCCTTCATTTGAACCCGCATTTCCCTCATAGCTAAGGATGTTTCACACCTCCTCAAGTGCTCACTGGCCATTTGTGTTTCTTCTTCTGAGATTGTTTTGCTCACTAACAGCCTACTTTTTTCCATTTTTCTTTCTTAATGTTGAGTACTTTTAGTAATTTTTTTTTAATATCCTAGAAACGAAATTTCTGTCAAATGTATACTAGTAAAGGTCTCTCCCATTCTGTTGGCAGCCTCCTCAATGGGCAGTTTCCTTACTGTGATAACTAATGGCTTTCTTCACTGTACTTGAGGCCTGATCCACAGAAGGGAAAACAGGTGGTACTATAAAGAAAGTGAAAACCCCATGGCTAGGAAGCCACAGGTACTGTGGGAAAGCCTCTTAGTGCTGTTTTGCTAAGTGGTTAAGTTGTCAGGCTCCTCTTTAAATATTTGTGCTTCTATCCATAGACCTATACTGTTCTCAGCCTTGGTCAGAGGAGTTTCTTACTGCAGCCAGCAGGGTAGGGGTTAATAAAGAGATTCACAGCTGCTCAAAGTGCTAAGAATGAGCGACTGTGAGAGCTGTGGCTTAGATAGATAGAATATCTATATTATCCCCATTCCCCTGGACTCAGGGGTCATCAGGGTAGGGGTGTGTGCAGGAGCCAAGGGTAGGGGTGTGTGCAGGAGCCAGACCATGGGAGGGGGTGTTGTGAAAATCCTGCATCTGGACATGGCTTGGTCATTACACACATGGAGTCACAGCAGCCATGGTTATACACACATAAAATCTCCATAAGACCAAGAGATGAAAAGCTCCAGGGTGGGGTGTGAATCCTGCTGCCTCTCCCCGAAGCTAATGGCTGCTGTGGGTAGGAAGGGGGAGGTCATCATTGGTAAGTTGTCGCCGCTCTAGGGGATGACATCACCCACACGCACACACAGATAGCACTAGATAGAGTCAGTGGGTTTTTTTTTTTTTTTTTTTCTGAGACATGAAATTGGGCGGGAGCTGGGAGAACCTGGAGGATGGGAGTAGAGGATGGAAATGACCAAGATACATTATATACATACATGTATGAAATTGAAAAGCAAAGAATTCTAAACCTACACTCATATGAAAGATATCATGTGAATTGTTGCACATGTTTCAGAACATATGTTATTTCATGAGTTACCGTGTTTTGCTAAATTGATAAAAACAAATACACTTTAAAATATTCAAAATATACTTATGGTTTGTATTGCAGGAGATAATGCTTATGATTATATTAATGTCAACAGAATAGCATAGAATAACCAGGAGGGGCTGAGAAAAACTGCTTCTAAACAGTAAACTATTAATAAGCATTTGATAAGCTGAAAATTTTGTGTTTGCTGCCCTACCAACGGCAGGTCTAATATCATGCTTGAAGTGTATGATCTAGAATTGGGTGGTGATAGTCCAATTTGATATCTCAAAGCTATCATTCTACATACAACATAGTTATCGACTGTACAATATATTAGTTGATATGCCATGGTTCCACTGTCTGGCACTCCAGCTGCAGCTGGAACCATAGACAGTAGATAGTGATTGCTTTGCAAAGTTCATGCTTTCAGATTCGTCTGCTTCCCCTTTGCAGTCACAGTGCTTCTCCTCATGCACTCCTTCTGTGAGATATGCTTTTCCCTCAGCTCAGATGCAGTGTGTCCCCTGGATGCTTCTCTTAAGAAAACAATACAAGTAGTAAACATTGCACCCCTACTCTGATCTACCCAATGGACAGGACATTCTCCACATTTGTGTGGAGAGCGGGGACTGACTCTGACATGAACTCTGGTGCCCTATATTTGACCACTTCCCCTTGGTAGGGAGGCCTGGTGGCACTCAAAGAAAAAATATGCAGGCTACCAAGATGAGACTTGATAGCCTGTAACCATATAGTGGGGGAGGAGGTCCCCCTCGGTCTAAGACCTAGGGGAATGGAATAGGGTGAAAGCAGGAGGGAGGGAGGAATGGAAGGATACAAGTGATGGGAAAACAATTGAGTTGTACTCTGAATAAATTAATTAAATAAAAAATAAAAATAATTTTAAAAAGTGAAAAAAGAAAAGAAAAACTTTCAGTAGACAGATGTGGCCCAGGGATTCCTTTATTTTCAAGTTTTTCATTACAAGTTCAATTTTTAAATAGATTACAGCTATACTGTTGGGATGTGTAATCTCTTGGTGTCAAGTAAGTTGAGTTGGTTAATTCTGTTCTTCGGGTCCTCTGCGCCCTTGTTGTTTTCTGTCTGCCTCTGTTGACGGCTGAGTGTGGAGTGGCAAACTCTCTGACTGTAATTGTAGGTTTACCCATTTCCTTTTAAGCTTTATTGGTGTTTGCTTTTATGTATTTGAAGTTGTTTTTAGCTGCGCTTGCCATTAAGATTGTTAAATACTATTGGTGAATTGGTCCCTTATAATTATGCAATGTTCCTCTTTATCTTTAGTAATGAACTACTCTTCTTAATATTAAAATAGCCTCTTCAGCTGAGAGCTTTTATTTGTATATTATCTGTCGTTCTCTAATACTGCTTTTATTTTTCGTTCTGGGGATGGATCCCAAGGCCTCGTGCCTGTTAGACAAACTCTACCTGAGCTACATCTGTAGGCCCTGTCTCCCCAACCCCCATCTCTGTATCTGTAGTTAAAATGTTTCTCATAGACTGCATTTAGTTGAATATCTGATCTTTGCTTACTGTGTAGGCCATTTGTAGTCAATGCCATTGTTGATATGTTCGATTTTTGACAAATACCTAATTGTTTTCAATTTGCCACATCTGCCTTTGTTAACTTTTTTGCTCTTTTGGGATTAACTGACTCTATGTTACCTATGTTACTGGCTTGTTATTTATTGCTCTTTCTAGATTTACTTCTCAGTGGTTTCTCAGGGATTTGCACTGTACATATTCAACTAATCGAGCCTACGTTCAAATTACACCATGCCACTTCACGTGCAGCACAAGTACATCACACTGTTACACGCCTGCTCTTCCCCCTTATCATTTATGCTTTAATTACAATGTTGGGCTATTACTATTTGTCATAAACACAAATGATAACTTTTCCTTTGACAAAAAACTTCAGAGTAGTAAAAATAACAATTAATTTAATATTACATTTATCCAGTTGAATCCAATTGATAGCATTTCCATTTTCCTTTGCTTTTCACTTCTCCCTGAAGATCCATATCATTGTTTGCCATTATTTTCATTCGGCCAAATTATTATTTTTAGTTACTGTGTAGAACTATTGGTACTGAATTTCTAGTTTTTATTTCTTTGAAAATGCTTTATTTCAGCTTTTATTGCACAATAAATATGTGTGCATATGCATGTGGAAGACAGAAGATGAAAGTGTAAGTTCTCCTTAAATACTTCTCCTCTTTATTTTCAGACACAGAGCCTCTCACTCACCCTGAAATGCACAGAATTAGGAAGGCTGACTGGCCAGCAAGGTGCAGGGAGCCTCTTCACTCTGTCTTTTCAGTCCCAGGGTTATAGCTGATTATTATTAGCCTGTATCTTATATGAATTCTGGGCATCTTCAGATGGTGATAAGTCACCTCTCTGTTTCTGTGTTTGTGCATACATATGTGTGTGTGCATGTGTGTGCATGTGTGTGTACACGTGTCCTAATGCATGCTTGCATATATGTGTGTGTATATGCACACATATGTTTGTATTCATGTGTGTGTTTGTGTTTGTGCCAGTGCATGTATATGTGTGTATGTGTATACATCTGTGCCCCACTGCATGGAAGCATATGTGTGTACATGTATGTGTGAGTGCATGTAGGTGCATTGTATGTACCACTGCATGCATGAACATGGGTTAAGAGCAATTTAGTTAGCCAAGGACATCATATTAGTGGCTATACCACTGAAAAATTTGTTTCTCACTACCCAAACTACCTATATCTTCCCAGGAAACGATGGGACCTTGTGATTACTCACTCACTGCTCATGATAGACTGTTAATGGGTCTAATCTTGTGAGGGTAGGTCCTATGCAGAAAAGAAAAACAACTCCAATTTGTGTTGTCCATATAATCACTGGAGCATGGTTAGTTTTCTTAACTAGTGATTGCTGTGAGAGGGCCCAGACCATTGTAGGTGAGACCACCCCTGGAGAAGTGGTCCTGGGTTCTATAAGAAAGCAGGATGAGCAAGCCATGGTAATCAAGCCAGTAAGCATCATCCTCCATGGCCTCTGCATCAGCTCCTGTCTCCAGGTTCCTGTTCCTGTTCCTGTCCTCGCTGCTCTTGAAGATGGACAGTTCCATGGAACTGTGAATTAAATAAACCCTCCTCAAGTTGCTTTTCACCAAGACAGGAGTGTTTGGAAATTGTTCTCCATTGTTGTATGGCTCGTATGATTGATAATGCATGGTCCTCTGTCTATCTGTCTTACCTTCCTCCCTCTGTATATAATATCAAAGTGCCGTACTTCCTTTGGGATTTTCCAGTTCAATTTTGATTCTCAACAGTTCAAATATGAATTGTGTAGGATCAGGTAGGTAATTATCATGACTGGAATTATCTGATGACTTTTTGAATTATGATTGTTGTTTTTGCTAAGTTTAAAAATCACGTTATATCATTTACACTGCCTCAAATTTTTTTTTTTTTACTTATCCCAGCACTCCCCCTTTCCTAGCATGCCGTGTCATCTTGTCATAGCTCAGGTAAACCCAACTTCTTTTCTTTTTTGCTCTTAGGAGAGAAACTGTTATTAGGAACAAGACTCCACAGAGAGACACACACCAATTCATAAAGACATAAAAAGACAGAAACTCTTTAAACCAAAGAATGAATACTCTGTGATTAAAAAAATAATAATCTCTATATAGGAGATGAGTAAAGTAGAAATCTGTAGTAAGAAAGGAAGACAAAGAAAGAGTCTTCTAGAGTCTCTGTTACTGTCATCCACAAACAGGTAATAGCTGATCTAGAAGGAAATCATCCTTTGGGTAGGCTATAGGTACAAAGCAGTTGAGAAAGCCAAATCCCTCTCTCCACTCAAGTGTGGAGACTGTGGTGCCTCACATGTGACTATGTCCTCTGGAGGGGGAGACCTGGTGGCACTCAGAGGAAGGACAGCAGGTCACCGAGAAAAGATTTGATACCCTATGAGCATATACAGGGGGAGGTAATCCCTCTGAGGAACAGTCATAGGGGAGGGGAATAAGGGGAAAATGGGAGGGAGGGGAGAATGGGAGGATACAAGGGATGGGATAACCATAGAGATGTAACAAGAATAAATTAATAAAAAAAAAAGCAGTTGAGGTTCAGATACAAAAGCTTAATAGGTGGCCTAAAATATAAAGAGTAGGAGCCTGGGTAGGAGCATCACAATCATGATAAGGACTTTCTGGGAGCTTTAACTGGATGGCATGCATCCTACAGAGAAGGCAGCTGTGAATTTTCTGCCTGCAGCCATCCAGTAGTCCTCTGGGCTCTTCGGCATGCTGGCCACTGACACCTCTGATTCAAAAAGCCCAATCCTCATATCCTTCATAGACCTTCAACAGACAGTATGTGTTGTTCTTATAAAGTTTTGTTTTAAACATAAGAATCTTTCTGTATGTTTCTCCCTAAAGCATGTTAGAGTTCACAGTACATGGAAATCAATAGTTAAAGAAATGAATATCATTATAACATTGAAAATAAGAGACATAAAGAGGGTATATATTCCCCATGGGAAGTCTAATGGTGGAAATGATAGTTTTGTTCCACAGATTCCAGGATTATAAGATTGGCCTTTGAAAAATCATACCATCACTATGTTTCAATTTGTACTGATTCTGATACAAAAGGAGAGATATGTGTCTGAGGACTGTTTACATTTCTTTAAATTGATAGAATAGTGAGATAGCCCACTATTTCCCAGAAAAATCTAACCCTAAAGCTCCAGTGAGAATTTAGATTCATGTTGTCCCAGTGTGTGGGTTTGGGAAGTTGAAGATCAGTGGGAATGTCACCTTGTCTATTTAAAAGTTTTTTTCAATCTATAAAGGACTTAAGGAAATAAAAAAAAAACTTTAAAAATGATAAAGAAGAAGAATAATGAGAAAATGGACAAACATCTCCAGTGAGTGGGTTGTAAATTTGGTTATAAAATATAATTTACTCTCCTTTTGAAGGAAAGTCTTATGCATGTCTGTGTATCTTTACTACCTATGGAGAAAGCCCATAAAAACGGCATCATGGCTATGGCTATGGCTATGGCTAAGGCTATGGCTATGGCTATGGCTGTGGCTATGCCTATGGCTATGGCTATGCCTAAGGCTATGGCTATGCCTATGGCTATGGTTATGGCTATGCCTATGCCTATGGCTATGGTTATGGCTATGCCTATGCCTATGCCAATGGCTATGGCTATGGCTATGGCCGTGATGCTAGACTGCTTGAAGTGAGTGAGGAGGCAGAGCACATCTCAGGGGCTCAGGGAGCTTCCTGTTGTCAGAAAGTCACTCCAACTTTCTGCTGTCCTTATCTATCAAAAGATAGATAGCAATGCTTTCATGCCTCAGTCAGAGAACCTTGCTGGACAGCCTGATAAATTAGCTCAAAGTAATAGTAGGAGATAAGATATCCATCCAAAAGATGGATAAATGAGGTGCCGAATCATTAATGTAGCAAGTCTACAGACATCTAGAATTAACATTAGTATAAAAAGGTACTTCATATCTGTGCCATTTCATTTTGAAGCCATAACCACCAATAGAGGCAATGGTGGCTTATGTTCCAGGGCTTGCTAGATTGTAGTTAGGTCTAAGACATGGACAGAAGATATCTTGAAAGAAGAAATGGTGAGAACATTACTTGTTCCTTCTTTTGTACTTGGGATGATGTCATTTCTGTAAAAGGATCTATTCCAGGCTGTTTGGATATATCAATATCCAAAGTTGATGTGTGTCTAATTTTAACTCCAGTGGGACAGACATGCATTTTGGGAAGGCAAGACCTTTTGAGGGTTTTCTGTGGGTTAGATCAGAACTGTGCTTCCTGATAATTTTCCTTAGCTAATAGGGATGATTTTTATTGAATTTTTGCCTGGGGAGAATATAACCTTTCCCTCTCTCCTTCTAAAGGACAAATAGAAAATTTCACTTAAAACTCACTAGGATAGCTTACTTGTGAAGACTTTCTGAAGCCATTGTCTGTCTGGCTTAGCATCATGTGTAGCTGGAAGGATGTTGAAGCACTATTCTTTAATGGCAACTTAGGGGTCCTCAGACCCTTCACACTCCAGGGCACAGTGTTTGAAGGGAGGAGGAAGTACTGGACTCAGCAGTAGGCCAGGAATCCATTCTCAGGCTCTTATTACCCCCACCATCTCAGGCACCTCAGGCATATGACATGCCAGAAACCTACATTTATTCTTACTTAAAATATAAATCTGTACATGTAGATATATGAAACAATGTTGCTTTTCTTGACTCCATAAACATGCCTGGAGCTTATGTTATTTATCACAGACCTTAACCTTTCAAGACAAGTTATTATTCTTGGAATCTCCGAGGCACGATTCCATGATAATTCTTCATACCTTTTTATACTGCTCTAAAAAAGGGAAGTAGTCATGGGGCAGAAAGAAAAGAATAAAGGGATTTTCCCAAGAAAACCCTCAAGACAGGGATGCTACTGTTTGAAAGCTAGTAAAAAGAGCAGGGACCATAGGCAGCCTAGATTTACTCCTGGCAGGGAGCTGCTGCCATTTAATTCCCAGAGTGGTGAGAATAGGCTGGTAGACTCTCGGCATATTATGGACATGTACATTGCTCAAGACCATTGCAGTTGCAAAGGTCCTTGCAAGGGCATGCAGGAACTTTATTCTGAGAAACACTCTATTACATCAAGAGGCATCCACGAGACATGAGACTTTTCTGTGCTTAGTATAGCGCACGTTAAGCCGGAGCAGTAAAGGATAATACAGTCTTACCCGTGGAGTGCACAGTTTACTGGGACTATGAAATGGAGGTGAAATAATCTTGGAGCCATGATCAGAATGAGAAACAATCCAAGTAGAACAAAGAGTAAAAAGGGTTGGAAAAGCGAGAGCAGCTCCCCCCACTTTTATAAATTTCAGGAAACCATTGTATTTCCTTTAGAATAATTACTTCATCTTTCACACGAAGGTTGCAATATCAAGGTTAAATGTGGATTTTGGACTTAGACAAAAAGGTCCCTCAGTATGCCTTTCGCAGGTTAGGATGTGCATTTGACTAATTAGAAAAAAGGCATCCATGCCATGCATCCTTGCAGAGCATGTTTCTGGCTTTTGAACAGAGAGATTGGATTGAATAAGAAATCTTAGTGGGCTCCTCTGTACAGAGCCTAACTACAATCTTGTGCTGCTCTCACTGATCTGTCCCAGCTTTGACAGTTTTTTGCTTCACAGTCTTTACAGAGTTACTTAGTTAGTGCCCTTAACTTCAGTTTTCTTACTCATTAACTGGGACTTTTTATGGTGCTGTTTATTGTGTGAGCAAAGTTCAGTGGCAGACATAAAGTAATAGGCATAGGCTAAGCAGTTAATATGATCAGGAACGCTGTCAGGATGATTGAGAAAATGCCCGGATGTACTAAATACACAGCATTTTAAGAGAACAAAGGATAAAGCATGATCTTTACAGGCTTGCTATGACTTGGTTAAAAATACTAGTCTCAAGGTGGACCTTTAGTGTTAAAGGATGAGTGAGTACCTCTCTAGAACAGAGAATTTTGTCTACAGATCTGCATTAAGATAATCACAATGAGTGAAAGAACAAAAAAAAAATCTTTTGGTTGGAATAGAAACGTTGCATTAGAAGAGCCAAGAGGAAAACATGCATGTTTAGAGGCTTCAGAAGTTAATATAAATGGAAATAAATAATAAAAGATGAATGCCCTGTTAAAAAATTCTTCAGGTGGTAGACCCTGCCATTTAGGGTGCACATTCCTAGGCAGGAAAATCACCCGATTCCCTTTGAAGCTAGGCTGGCCTCTGCCCTTGAAGATAGCAAATGGTACAGGAAGACACACCATTCATCCCATCAAGATGATGCCTACAAATGGAGTGAAGAGTGTAGGAATCTCTGAATACTATGCAAGAATCTAATCTATTACTTCTTCAACATTTTCTGAATCCAAGCCCAGATGGAATGAAACAAAATCTTCCACCTATCCTGTAATTTTAACTTGTGGCTACTTGGCTAAACTTTTTTTCTTTTGTAAGGGCAAAGAAACACAAACACACAAACAAAGAGAGAAGGGGGGGGGAGGGAGAGAGGGAGGGAGGGAGGAAGAGAG
>OU015744.1:10136162-10167255 GCA_907169655.1 Acomys percivali
CTGTTTCTATGTTCATGTTCACTGTCATGTCTGAGTGAGTGCCTGCCAAAAGCAGTTAGGAGTTATGGCTGCAGCATGGGAAGACTGAGTCCAGGGAGGGTCTAGGGTTGGAGTGGTGCTAAGTAGGGTTTGGCACAGGAAGTTCTCTGGTGTAATACAAACTCTAAGAAAAGCAAATTAAAAAAAAATTATATATATATATATATATATATATATATATATATATATGCACGTGCAAGTCCATCCACACCACAGAGGTCACTGAGAATCAGACGGTTCCATTGGTAAAGGTACATTGCCAGCTGCTGCACCATCGTAACCGAGTTAAAAGTTTGGTTCTGGGAACAAGACTCATCATACTAGTGCCAACTACGTGATTCAGACATATGTCAAAATGAGAAATTGGGAGAGGCCGAATCGCTCCGTTACCATGCCTGAACACATTCTTATACTCAGGGATGCCAAATGATGGCCAATTTACTTGCATGGGAGGCAGTTCCATGTCTTTTTGCTTTTATTGATGCTGCTACCTTGATCACCAATTCCACGCTCTGAAGCTGTCCAGCCGCACCTACTTCACTCACCATTCCTCGCGGTAGCATTTCCTCTTCAGTCCTTGGCCCCAGTTTTGTCTTTACTCAGAGGCCTAACACCTTTATCTGCAAACCTTTCTTCTCTCTTGAATGAACCTTTCCTTTTCTGTTCAGAATGGTTAAACTATCGCACTGGACCAAGCCTCTTTCTTATTGAAGGTGGGGGTGTGTGGTGCTTTGGTTGATAAATGTCCCCCATAGTCTCTGGGATTTAGATACTTGGTCACAAGTTGTTGCAGTTTGGTGAGTGAGGCTTAGGAGGCGTGGCCTTGCTGGAGGAAGTACGTCATTGAGGGGTGAGCTTTCACAGTGCGAAGATTCCAGGCATTTCCGTTTTGATCTGCTTCTTCCTGTCTGAAGGTTAAGCTGCAAGCTCTCTGGGAGGTGGCTTTATCTTTGGAGTCAACCTCCACTTCGGCATCTTAGGATCTTTCTACCTCTTCTTCTGCATAGATCCTTGAGCCTTGAGGGAAGGGGTCTGATGAAAATACCCCATTTAGGGGAGAGCTCCAAAGCCTCTCGCTCTGTCCAGTTGTGGCTCTCTGTACTAATTACCATCATACTGCAGGAAGAAACAGCTCTGGCGAGAACAGGGATGATACACACATGATCTCACAGACTGTGACAACCACACAAAACTTGCAAAGTTCATTCCAGACAAAATCCCAGCATGAGTAAGGAGAAGTAGACACAAAGTCCCACCCCTAGCCAAGAAACTACTTGTCAATGATACATTTTGCAAAAGGGAAAATCATTTTCTACAATGCAGTGACACTGGGTATATTAACCACAACCCACCACAGGGTTCATGCCAGGAGTAGCTACCTAACAGAAAACAGACTCCATGGTTTTCATATACTGGTTTTTGTTTGTTTGCTTCTGGTCTTGTTTTTTGTTTGTTTTGATTTTTGTTTTGGCTTTTTTTTTTTTTAGAGACAGACAGACAGACAGACAGAGAGGAAATACGAAGTTGGATGGGTATGGAGGTGACAAGATCTCAGAGGGTTTGAGGGTGGGAACTAATATTATAAAAATATATTGTGTGAGAAAAAATATTTTTTATATTTTTTTGTTTTTTTAAATTTTTTATTTTAGTTTTATTAATTTATTCAGATTACAACTCAATTGTTATCCCATCACTTGTATCCTCCCATTCCTCCCTCCCACTTTCACCCTATTCTCCCCCCCCCAAGGTCTAAGACCAAGGGGGACCTCCTCCCCCACTATATATGGTCATAGGTTATCAAGTCTTATCTTGGTAGCCTCCTTATTCTTTCTTTGAGTGCCACCAGGCCTCCCCACCAAGGGGACATGGTCAAATATGGAGGCACCAGAGTTCATGTCAGAGTCAGTTCCCGCTCTCCACATAACTGTGGAGAATATCCTATCCATTGGGTAGATAAGAGTAGGGGTTCAATGTTTACTACTTGTATTGTCTTTGGTTAGTGCAATAGTTTGAGAAGACCCCCCTGGACACCAATCCGCCCATTACAATGTTCTTCTTGTAGGTTTCTAGGACCCTCTAGATCCTTCTATTTCCCCATCTCCTATATTTCGCTTACCTAGAGTCTCAGTAGGATGTCCTCACGTCTATCCCAACCTCCTGGTAAGTGAAGACTTTCATAGGACATGCCTTTTGGGCTAGTGCCCAATTATAAGTGAGTATATACCATGTGAGTCTTTCTGCTTCTGGGTTAACTCGTTCAGTATGATCATTTCCAGTTCCATCCATTTGTCCACAAATTTCAGCATGTCCTTGTTTTTAATAGCTGAGTAGTATTCCATAGTGTACATGTACCACAGCTTCTTTATCCATTCTTCAACTGAGGGACATTTAGGGTGTTTCCAGGTTCTGGCTATTATGAATAAGGTAGCTATGAACATGGTTGAGCATATGTCCTTGTTGTGTGGTGGAGCATTTTCTGGGTATATTCCAAGGAGTGGAATAGCTGGGTCTTGAGGAAGCCCTAGTCCCATTTTTCTGAGAAAACACCAGATAGATTTCCAAAGTGGTTGTACTAGTTTGCATTCCCACCAGCAGTGAAGGAGTGTTCCTCCTTTTCCACATCCTCGCCAGAATGGCTAAGATCAAAAATTCAAGTGAGAAAAAATTTAAATGAGAGCTCTCAGTTTGCTGGCATGCTTCTGGGCCATGATGGTGATAGACTCATCTCTCTGGATCATTCCCAAATAAACCTTTTCCTCTTTGAGTTTCCTTAGCCATAGAATATTATCACAGCAAAGGAAAATTAGATAATGCAGATGTCTCCATGTTTTGGTTCATGGAGTCCAATTTTATGGTAGGTGTGTACTATATAAGACTCACAGACATGCTGAGAAGGCATTTCCCAGTCAAGGCTTAAAAACTATCAGAAATGGAATGAATGAATGAGTAATGCAGTAAGGATGTTGACTATGCTAGCATTTGACTCTTTTAACTGCTCTACCTCCATGGAAGCAAAAATATCTATGTGAGTATTTTCTTATTTTAATAATGCATGAAATATTGATTTTAATTAATATACTGAGTGCTCATATTCTATGTCAGAAAGTGTTAGGGGCATCTGTGTGTGTACCAAGCCATGCTGTCTACAGAATGTAACTATGACTTAGGTCCTTCTGCCTGTATAGGAACAGAATTTAAACAAACATAACGAAGAATGAGTAAAAGTAGGGTTTAAACTTAGGTTTTCTGGTCCAGTAATGCTTGTGTATACATTATAAGTATGCTATGCTTAGAGTGAGCCGCTGCTCTGGTTTCCTCAGAGCTGATTTATGGTCACTCAGCTGTGTTCTGACATCAGAATGACGGCAACGTGGTTTTGAAGGATATATCTTCTATCTAGGACTCTCATAAACAACAGAAAATTGTTGGTCCATAGTCCTCAAGTCTACAAGTTTGAGATCAAACATTAAGAAAAAATAGTTATCTCTGAGGGATATGAGGGAAACAAAATGATGGATTGTAGAGGGTCATCTTCTGTGATGTGACATTCTCCTTACCCCCCATGAGTGTGTGTGTGTGTGTGTGTGTGTGTGTGTGTGTGACCAAATATCCCCCTTTCATCAGGATACACTTTGTATTGAATTAGTACTTATCTGTGTTAATCAGCTGTCACTATAACAAAATCCTTAGATTATCAACTGAAGAAAGATCTGTTACAGAGTTTTAAAGGGTTGAATTCATAGTAAGTTGACCCAGTGGGTTTTGGCAGCAATGTTATAGTGAAAGAATAGCAGAGAAAGCCTATTTACCTTGTGACTCAGAATAAATACAATAGAACAAGAGGAGAGCCCAGAATCCCAGCATTCCCTTTGAGTGTACAACCCAGTGACCAGAACACCTTCCATAAAGCCACATCTCTTAAGTTTCCATTGCCTCTCAATACTGTCAAATAGAAGGCCAAGCCTTCAACTCGTTATTTGTTGGATCACCTTTAAGATCAAAATGCAGCAAGCCCAATGGCTTAAACTTAATTTGCCAATCTCTCTAAAGTCCTCATTGCCAAATTGAGGCATATTATGAAGAGCTAGGAACTTCAACACGAAATCTGAGAGACACAATTCGATTCAAAGGATGCTTCACTATGAAGGATAAAAGCCAATGTCAGGCTATTAGATGAATTATAGACTCTCCAGTTTATTCAGTGTTAGTAACATCCAAACAGCTTGTGAATAAAAAAATAAACAAAACAACAAATCCCATCATATTTACACTATACAACAGATCAATTGAAATCAGAATGTAAATGATGGGGTCCAAGAAATGGAACATTTATTATGACTTCCTGTGTATCCTGACTTGAATCTGAGATGTCCTCACAAGCTCTTGTTTTCAGTGGTTGGCTCTGAGTTTGTGGCACCATGTGGAAGCCTGTGGAGCCTTCAGGAGATGAGGGCTAGGGAGACAATGATGCAGAAGTAGGTCAAATATGGGAGGCCCTTGAAGGTTGTACCCTTCCTTTGTTCAGTATTTCTCTACTTCCTCTCTGGAGTCACATGAACAAGCCCAAGATGCCAGTACCTGCTTCACATGCTCCACGGCTGCAGCCACACTGTGGTGCATCTCTGCTTGTGAGGTGCCACAATCCTCATGAAACCATGAACCAACAGAAAACTTCCCTCTTCTCCCTTGTCCTGTCAAGCATCCTGTTCAAGGGAAGAGAAAGGTAATCAATCAAGAGACCAAGTTATTTTAGTAAAGACCTAGAGCTGATACTCTCTGTCTCATCAGTCTGAGTTAAGGAGGGATAAAACTTCAGTGGAAGGTACAACGGAAGAAGAAGGGAAGGTATTTCAAAATAATCATGGTGGGTTGGGAGTGCATCCCCCAAGAGGGCGGGGGAAAGCTGGTGAGTCATGGTCAAACAGCAAAACAGTTAGTTAAAAAGGAAAAGGATTGCTAGGAACTTCAGCACCTTTTCTAGTCCTGGAAGGAGGGTTCCATGACAACAGGAAGCAGGTGACCGATGCTAGAAACAGAGATTTTATGCAGTCCAGTGTTTGTTGGTGGACATCCTACCTTTTTTCTGTTGTCTTTTATATACATAGAGACTCAGCCAGCTTCCATACTAAAGTGAGGGAGACAAAAGATGATTTTGTAGGCAAAATGTGAATGTTCCTGCTACCATTTTCACCAGATATGTGTTGTTTGAAGTTTCAGATTTTTAAAATAGATACACTAGAGAACATTTACTTCACAAAATAGTTTTCAGTGGGATCTTCTAAATAGCCCGTTTCCCCTGGGCTGCCTGGTTTTATTTGCCAGTGATCATTTCACACAATTGTTTTCTATAAGCACATCTGGCAAGAATCGTGAACTAAGTTTTAGGAAACAATAGCTCTCTTTTTTTGAGACAACATTTTTTTAACTTAAGCACAATACAATAATGTACCTTTTTATACTTGGTTGTTTCATGTGCAGAAAAGAATCATGCCACAATTCCTGCATAGTTAACACATAAATAACATGTGTGATAGTAATTAGAAAATGCTAAGGCTTTTTAAACAAGATATATTTAAGGGAAACATTCGTTATAGTAAGTTGATTTGAGATGTCATGATGCCATTGACAGCTTATGGTATTAGATAGAATGGGATAGAAATCCTCTTTTCAATTAATCACTTCAGGTAGGATGCTTAGCTACACATGGTTTTCTCTATCTTAGGGAGGGGAGTCTCTGCCTTCACTCCAGGAGAACAGAAACAAAGGTCTGAACAAAGAACACCGGCACACAGAACAGAATCGAGAAAATAGAGTAGGAACTACAGACGCATCAAAGTCCTCACTACAATATCAAGTAATACCAGCAGCTGGCTTCTTGCACTATGTAGAAGGAAAGTCAGGGCTTTCTTCAGAAGCCCGGTTCACATGAGCACTTGGGCATTTACAAATGGAAAACATAAATCATTCATCAGAGTCTTGGAATGGTAAACAATCAGCAGAATGAAAATGGGCTACCACGAGAGGTGGGATGTGGACAAAGCTGCACTGCTGTCTGTTTCAGAGGACAGGGCAATGATGTTGGTGTTCTTAGCAAAAGGTTACCCCTACATCCTATAAGAAGCAGGACTAAGATGTGGTCCATGAATCTCTCCAGAACAGAATTATAACGAAATACTTGTGTTTAATCTACTTTGTAATGAAATACATAACTTACTACGAATTAATTTTTAACCATTCAGTCTTGGCTAAATCATTAAGTGTTGTGAACAAACTGTCTCCGATCTGGTCTACATGGACTAGTGGTCCCTAGCCCTCCCAGGCAAGGTGCTATTGAGCACACCAGTGAGCACTAGCATTCCTTAGGAAATGGAGTTGAATGCAGATTCATTTGGGTCAAGCCAACCTGTGGCTTTCACACACAAGACACCCCCCTTCCTGTACCATACAAACACCTTGTCACTTCTTTAGGAAATTGTAAACTGAGAGCCAAACAGATATCCGCTGTTCTGCCTTCCTCCTTTCTTGCTGCTTGGCAATAGCACGGAGGTGCAGTAGATTCCGGAGCCAGAAGAGATCGTGCGAAAGTGAAGTAGGAACGAAGCACGTGGGAGGCAAGGCAGGCCAGACCATAACAGAAGAAGAAGGGGGGAAAAACAAGAGAAATAAGAGAAATGTGTTTAAAAGACAAAGCTGAAAATCCTAAGGTATGTTTGTTAGCAGGTGTGTTCATATAGTGATTCATTACTCTTGTTTGAACCTAGCTGGTTTCACCTCATATTTGATGTGTTTTCAGAGACATTCCAGAAGTACAGTGAGACTGAGCAACAGCTGAGAATTCCAGTAGCAAACTGGCTTCCTCTTGTGAGTTGTCCAGAGAACAGGGTGGACGCTGCGTGCTTTGGAGAACAAGTCTAACTTTTTTGAACTGATGATGTTGACTAGTGACTGTGTTGTCAGCATCTAGGTCAGCAGGGAAATTGTCTTCTAAAATACAGACCTGTTGATTTTATGCTTGTCTAGAAATTCTCTAAAACAGAATCTTGAAAGTCAAGGAAAACAAACTGTCAAACTAACTCCTTTTTCTCCAAGCAGGAGACAATATATGCTTTGGAAGGCCTTCTGTGGGTCTGCCCAAGGGTTTCAGGATGTCATACAAACTTACAGAAGGGAGTTTGTTACGGCATCTCTGCTTGGATCCATTCTTCTAACCAGTACCGGATCACATGCTATGATGGTAGTGTTTGATAGTATTACCCTAAAATGAAGATAATAGGACCGAAGACATGACTCACGGCATTTGACTAAGGGGTTTGTGATTGTTCTCTGTCTCTTTTTGGAAACTGCATTTTAAGGTGTTATGCTGAGCTTGTGTGATGGCGCAGTGGGTAAAAGCCCTTGCCACATGAGCCTGGTGATGAGACTTGGATCCCTACAACTGAGGTAAAGGTGGGAGGAAAGAATCGACCCCACAAAGTTCCACGTGTCATGGAACGGGTATACACACAACGATTAGTAATACTGGTACAAAATGTGGCATGTTATTACATATAGGCACACTGTTCTCAATGTCTTCATAGCCCAGCTCAGATTTGATACTTAAATTTAGTTGGTTTGACCCATTTAGATGCTGATTTCATCTTTCATCCATAGACTGACTTCAAAGTCCAGTCTCATGGCTTACCACATGTGTTAGATCCTTTTCTGTTGCTGCGACACTCTACCCTACCCCCAAAGCAACTTGGAGGAGAAAGGGTTCATATTAGCTTACAGTTCTAGAGAGATAGAGTCCGTCATGATAAAAAAAAAAAAAAAAAAAAGGCATGACAATATGTACAGGTAGAGAAGGCACAGCAGCAGGAAGTGAAAGTTAGATGATCATGTTTTCACCCCCACCGAGGTACCAGAGCGAGGGAGGCAAGCTATCCAACCACAGTAAGAAAGGTAAAGCTGGGCAAGGCTGTGATGCCCATGAAACAACTGAGCACGAAAGTGAAGTAGGCAGCGCTAACATGAAGTTGCACAGCAACCTCAGGAAGGCTCCACACTGGGAAGGTTCCATAACCTTCACAAACAGTGACATCCACTGGGATCCAAGGGTTCTAGTTCATGAGCCTATGAGAATACTTCACACTTAAACCACAATTGCATGTTCACAGCACAGACTAGTTCATATATGCTCACAGTCCTGTTTGCTCTGTGAGTCTCAAACATCACAGTGGAAACATCTCATAATCATTGGGAAGAATAAATGAATACAGGATACCAGCTACAGACTCATCCAAAACACACTGTCATTAAATGACACGCTACATCTTCTAAACTAGTTGTGACTACTTTTCCTTCTTTCCAAGGCCTCAAGCCTTGCTACTTTCCTGAGATGGTTTGGCTAGAGTCCCAAAGAGGGAAGCAGCATCCTGTTGTACTCCAAATTCTTGTCTGGCTTTACAACTCCTCACATGATGAATTTGGCCAGTACTGGGATCTCAGAGTTTTCTATTAGGGCTCCTAGGAAGATTTTATGGTCAGTGAAGGAAAACACAGCTGTCCACATCTGGCCCTTGCCGCATTGTAGCCATTGTCCAGAGAACACCAACGTTTCTTCTTCCTCTTGCTCAACAAAGAGGTTATTGTCTCAGCCAGAAGCTTGATGTACTTTATGTTGACAGCATGGGATGTAATGACTTTCAAACATATGGGCAGTTTTGTTTTTACTATAGTTCACATAATTCTGAATGATGTCACAATTCTTGTTACCGTTTACATGCAATCGGCTTAGCATCAAGCCTCAGGGCAGCTCTCAGTGTCAGAGCATCACCACCAAGCCCACTGAGCAGGCATTCTCTTGACAGCCAGTCAGCATAGGCAGGAAGAAGACAAGTCAAGCAGTTGGGACCAACGTTTCATTTTAATAAATGCACACAGCGGGGCACAAGTAAAACATAAGTGACAGACATTTATTGTACTCACATTATGACAAACATCTGGCTACAAACTGGCTTCGTTTTGTGTGATTGCTCTTATCGCTGATTTCATAGATGTGTGGTAGTAATCGTCGAAGAGTGGCTCTTGCCTTGAGAACTCTCCACTGAAAGTTAGAAGGAATCTCTTCTGCCTCGGTTTTCATTCAAGGGTATCCCCGACAACCCAGATACCCACTACTGGCAATCACCTCAGATGCCCTTGTATGTTATCTAGCTTTCCACCAGACATGATGGCATTCGAGAACTCTGACTGGGGAACCATCCTGAAGACATGCGTGTGTCATGTTTCGTTTGAATCCTGTTGCTAGGTCATGCCTAGCTTGAGCTACTGTGGTCTGTGCTGGCCTCCTTCAGGTGTTCTGCATTATGGGACTAAGTGTGAGCCTGGTTGGTGCATCATTACAGATTTGCCTGCCCTCTCACACCTATCTGAAAGAACCAGTGTGTGAACAGCTTGATGAAAAGTACACCCATCTTGGTGTTCCTGTGGACCTACAACGTCATATTAATACTGAATACTTCAGTTTGTTTGTTTGTTTGTTTGTTTGTTTGTTTTGAGACAGTTTCTCTGTGTAACATTGCTGGCTGTCCCGGAACTCGTTTTGTAGACTCACAGAGATCCATCTGCCTCTGTCTCCTGAGTACAGGGATTAAAGGCATGCACCACCACGCCTAGCTGAATACTTCACTTTCATACTCAGATGGTTCATGAGAATGTCAGCCTTCCCCAGCTTCATGTTTCAGTTTCGTACAGCTCTATTTTAAGATACTGAAAGTGGCAAAAGAAAGTTGCTTTAATCACCACTTTTAAGTTTTGATTTTCTTAATTTCTCCAGAGGAGGAACAGCCAGTACGAGTTATAGTAAGAAATGTATATTTAAATACATTAAGAGCTCCTACAGACAGTAGCGTTTGAGATTCAGAGTAAAAATATTTGGATTTGAATTTTGACTAGCCACATACCAGCCTTCTATTCATGGCCTAGTTGTTTAGCCTTCTGTGCCTCAGTTTCCTCATATATGTAGGATTGACAAGAGCATGTCTATCTAGCTATTATAAAGTTTTGTGTAGATTAAAGGCAACTCATAAAAGTTTTGCAGTCTGGGGATGTAAGCATCCTGTACGTGACAGCTTTTAATAATAATGTTTGGATGTGCAACATAGTATTTATTTGCATGATTTTGATAAAAGCTATTCGCTTTTTGAAATTTTGCCATATTGTGACCTAAGTGCTTGGAATAGAGCCGATCATTAAAAAATATGTCCTTTTTTTGATGGAGCCTTCAATCAAGGCATTGCTTGGGAAGGAAGGAGCTCCATTTGTTGGTGCTGCCAATGCCTTATGCATGATGTTGAAATAGCACAAAATTGATAAAATAGCATGCTGTCTCAACGTTAATAATATTTATTGGACATTTTAATCCCTGTATTATATGTGCACAAAGACTGTTTATGGTCTTGGATCATGAAAACAAGTATAATAAAGACACAGGTCATTCCTAGTTCATTTATTGACATGCCTGGAGCTACTTAGCATCTGGCATATGGTAGAAGCCATGAGAATGTACACTTCCTAGATACATAATCACTGAAGATAATAGTTTACTCTCTACTTGTACAAATCCTTGTTGACAGTATTTGGTGGGCCAAGTTATTCTGACACCGAGAACTGTGGATGTCCTATGTCCCCTAGCATGCTTCCTCATCACTGACTGCCCTAACTACTAATGCTGTCAAAGCTGGCCCTCCTCAGAATCACCTCTCCTCACTGCCTCGTATCTGTTCTAAGGTTAGCCTTCGGTGAGACCCTAATCACCTACTCACCTCTGTCTTTTCTACGGACTAGACCTAGCATGGTGATACTTGCTTCCTGGATCTCTCCTTATCACCATAGGGCAGATCTCCTTAGTTTTAGTAGCACACGTGATTCAGTCCTACTCAAGGCCATATTTTCACCACTAAATGTAACCTGTATCCCTGGATAAATTCATGTATGTCTGCTCCCATTCCCAAAGATACATCTCCACCTGAGCAGTATCCAGAGGGTCAAGGGTAGGCTTGTCTTTTTACTTATTAAAAGTTCAAACATAGGTTCCGCCTTTTGAGCAACACACCCAACTTATTCTTCCAAACAGAACCATAAGACTATTAGAAGCACTGCTCCAGAGGCTACCCGATCTTCCTCCCCATAGTCCAGGAAACAGCTAGTTGTCTCTTGGAAGCTTGCCATCAACAACAACACAGTGTAAAAAGGGCTAACAGCAACTAAAAGCAGCAACTTAGATACTGCCTGGCTTAAAGGAGACAAAAACCCTTCTGTCTATGATGTTGAGAAGGCCCTCATAAAAAAGCACAGCTGAAGGAACATGAAACCGAACAAAGGAACAACTTTAGGGACATGGTGAGCCATGGGTCTGCCACTATGCTGCAGAACTTTTTGAATAATTCTGGGATCTATTATTTCTTCTCATTTAAAGTCAGTCTGTCAGGCTAAATTATCATGGTATATTTCACTCTGTAGTGTCACAAACCAGTGACCCTGTGACTAGCTGAGATTTGGAAAGGGGGCGTTAAGTAACTCTGGTGGAAGGCAGAAGAGTAATGTTCAGAGTATGTTCCAGAAATGGTGAGTAACCTATAGACAGAGTTGAACTAAGCAGGAAAAAAAGACTTGCTGTGGGAAAGAGGCTAGAGTAATAGACTTTATTTTTGAGAAAGAATGTGGCTGCTGTCCATGGCCCCCTAGAGGCAGGTTTGCATACCACTGAATATTTATACATGACTAGGGAGGAATCACTACTTGGTAAGACTTTTCAACCATCCTCAGAGCTTGGCTCAATGCTCTTCAATATGGAGATTGTAGATTAAAAGGTGGCTAGCACAAAACTGAAAAGATGAAGAGTCAGCCTTCCTAATGACCTCATAGAACATTTTAATTATCTAAGAATAATTAGATTAACTTATAATTTTCATCATCATTGCTACACTGGTCAGTTACACTGGACTTCAGTGTTCATTTTCACGTTTTCTTCCTCTTTTATGGTGGGTGGAGACAAATATAAAGGGATTATGTTATTTTAGTCACATAAAAGGCAGATTATACTTTAATCATTGGCATGATAACGCACGGGTTGTAAAAAGACGCCTAAAAGGAAGCAAGTGACAAAAAAGCAACATAGGTCAAGGAAGAAGATGTAAGATGAGTGACATCCCTGCATTCTTCACGGAATTGAAAAATCTATTAGGGAAATCAGATGGACACAGGCATTGACAGTCAACAGTAATAATGGAAGAACAAAATAATGGAACAATGACTCAAAGAGAGACTGAGCAATCCGAAGAGTAGAAGGAAAACTATGATGAGAGGTACGAATTTTAGAGTTAAAGATCAAGATATAGGGTTCCCAGTTATATTTGAATTTTAATGAAGTAATAAACATTTTTAGCATAAGTTGTTCTAACTGTTACATAAAAAGATACTTATACTTAAACATTTTTACTTATTTGAAATTAAAATGTAAGTTGATGTCTTGCAACTTATTTGGCAACTCTCATCAGGGGAACTTGACAAAAACATTTTGTCTTTCTCATAAAAAAATCTTTAGAAAAATATATATCTGTCAATGAGGGTGTGTGATGTTAGAAAGAAAGCTGTCGTTTTCAAAGCTAGTAAAGTGGGCAGGCTGTGCTAGAGACATGTGGAAGAGAAAGGTGGTTATGGGGAATTTGCCATTTAATTACACGGAAATTTAAAACCAATGGGTCCAGTGAGCTGTGGGTTGAAGATATGAAAGCTAGGTAGATATGATCTTTATAAAACTTCATGGGCAATTAATGCTAAAAGAAATATTAACAGTAATCTTGCTCCTCATTTACTGATGAAGAAAGGCAGCTAAAGTCACAGAGGACTTTGATCTGCCAATGCTTGAGCCAGTGTTCTTTCCGCTTCGTTATGCTAGTTAGATTTTTCTTATTTCTCAAACTGGTAATCTCAGACCAGCAATAGCCCAAACCCACAATCTGCTGGGCCCTAGCAGTGAAGGCTACGTAGTGAAGTTTTTTTCCAAGTTCTACCACATGTCACTCAAATCACCTTAAACAACCCTGGAAACCTTCCTCAGTTGCTCAGCTCTCCCTACAACCCAACTTCTTTCATTAGCCCTTGGTGGGGCCAATTGCCACTCATGTCCTCCTAAGTCTAGGGAGGCAGCATTGCTTCTGAGTCTGGTAGTTGTTTTTTTCCACAGACACCAAATCCTCCACATGTAGATTTGTGCCAGAAGATAGTCTTCCATGTGTATCAATGCCGTAAGCAGTGACTGGGATAAGCACGTAAATGGTCTATGATTTCAAAGAGTTATCGTGTTGGTCACTTCACCGCCTCTTAACCTCTGCCTTGTGCTGCTCTCAGAGATTCCCAGTAACCTGGAACTGGGAGTTGGGCTCATGTGACCTCTGGAGGATAGGGCACTCCCTCCCAGAGTCAACCGATACGTTTAACCACCATGAGAATAATTTACTGCAAAGAGCACAGTTATCTGCAAGGGTAATTCAGTGTTTCCCTCTCATGAGAATGACACTTCCTAGGAGCAGCATCATTAATGCAATGAAGTAATGAAGGATGTAAAGAGACACACACACTCAGAAGTCATCAGAAGTGGCTTTGTTTGAATATTCATGAATATTGATGGTAAATAGACCTTTTCTGTGGCTGTTTCTTATGGATTGTTATTTTCCTTGTCTATGTGTTTGCTGGCTTCCCCTAAAGTCAACACTTACAAGAAGGTTGTGACAAAATCCTTGTTCTCCAACCTTCCAGTCCTAATTCTTCTACAGATTGTCTCAATTTTGGTAGAAAATGCTTCATAAAATGTAATAATTCGAATTGTATCATCAAAACACACACACACACCTACTGAAGATTAATGCTTGTATTTGTTATGCTTACTATTAAATACACACTAGCTTGGGTCTGCCAATGGCAAATGCTGTTTGCTAATTTAGGATAGCAAAGCAAGACAAAGTAATGGATCGATGTCACATTTCTTCTCAAATGGCAAAAGCAAAAGCACTGCACTGCCATCCATAAGGTATTATTGCAGTTAGCTGCCTCTGAGGCCATATGCAACTTGTCCAGAGAGTGTTAAACCCCCAAATTGTGTGCTGACCCAGATATCACAAGAGGAAGATTGAAGCAGTTGACAGCTGAAGCTGGATGACATTTTATTTTTATTAATTTATTCTTGTTACATCTCTATGGTTATCCCATCCCTTGTATCCTCCCATTCTCCCCTCCCTCCCATTTTCCCCTTATTCCCCTCCCCTATGACTGTTCCTCAGAGGGATTACCTCCCTCTGTATATGCTCATAGGGTATCAAGTCTCTTCTCGGTGACCTGCTGCTGGACGACATTTTGAATCGCTCCTCATCTCTGAGGTTTTTCTAACCAGACTAGAGAACCAAAGGAAAACCAAAATCTGGTTACCCGGAAGCAATGAAAACAATGACAGCAAGGAGGCGTTGTACAGGATGTTCAACTACAGTACTTGATTAAATACGGGAGTTGAATGGCAAACTTAGCTTCCAGCTTCCTCTGATCAATATGAAATACCAAGAGCAAAGGCTACATCTGAGGGACAGCTCATAAAAGGAAAAAGCAAAGCAAATAGTTGAGGGCCAGTAGGAAAGAGTGGTGAGAAGAAGAGGGGGAGAGGGCAAGAAAGCCCAGGGAGCTGGATCATCTGTTGTGTGCGCAGGTGTGTAGGGTTGATGGGTGGAAAAGAGGCCAATGCCTTGTTCCGGTGTCAAGTGTGAAGGTTTGAATCCCACCCGTAGCTCGAAACTTGACTAGAGGAACACAAATAACTTTCAGCTCTGTTCTTTTTTTAAAATATATTTTATTAGTTTATTCATATTACATCTAAATTGTAATCCCATCCCTTGTATCCTCATGGGCTGGAGAGATGGCTCAGCTGTTAAAGGCTAGGCTCACAACCAGCTCTCTTCTATTAGCCAAGGGCTCCTCCATCTTATGGCAAATGAATCCAAGCCCAAAGTACCTCAACCGTTTGTGTCAGGATCCGTCATAGCCAATAAATGGCACAGCTGAGACCGGAATCAAGGTGTGCCGGGGTTGTTTTGACTGGACTGTTGCTCCAGCTAATAATAACATTCTGTATCTCATCTTTAAAGCCAGTGTGGTGTGAGTCGTTTCCCCATGTGAGCATAAGTTACCAGGGCGAGTTTTGCAGGAGAATGTGCTTCTTTCCCACCTCTGAGCAGCCCCGGAACTAGGCTTGTCATTTCTATTTTTAAAGCGCAACATGGATCAGATGTGCGCACCTAGGGAGTGAGACGCTTCCCCGACGTGTCACAGTGGATCTCCTCCACCGTGTCAATGTCTCTATTGAGAGTGACATTCACTCTACCTTCCCCCTAGCGATGACAGAGTCCTGACTGTTTTCTTTGTCTGCCACCAGGTTTCCAGATGACTGGCAGGTGGTTGTAAGGGCAAATTCCTCCTTGACAATTTTCCCCTGAAATCCTCTTCTTTGCTCTACCATTTTCCTAACTACTATCTTGGGAGTAATTGTTCTGGGGACCACTATAAAAAGGTTGCACATATTCTCTAATTTGCACATTTCTTTCAGAACTGGGAAAAAATGAGGCTCTACGTACGTAGAGAGTCTCCCAGAATCACAAGGATTTTTGAAGGCAGAGTTTGAATGTCAGCCATAAATTACGTCCTTCCTCTGCTTCTTTCCCTTCTAATAATAGCCCCCTGCACCCTTCTCTACACAGACATGCTACATGAATATTATTAGAAAATTAAGAGAAGAAAACATCCTGACCAAAACAGTAAGAATTGACTCCTAAGACAGGGTGTAGAAATTATAGATGTGTGTGTCGGGGGGGGTGGGGTGGTATTCATATTTAAAATACCTGAGGAGAAGTTACCCCATATATGAACAGTTAACAGAAAGACAGAAACCGCATGACCCTTACATGAAAAGATATCTGTGTCCCTATATAATAAAAAATAGAAATAAAAATTACACTGCAAAGCCATTTTTTTTTTAAACTTATAAGATTGGCAAAATTCCACAAGATCAAAGCATGCCCCATCGTTAAGGCTGTGGGAAGCAGGCTCTTTTTATACATTACTGGTGGAAATTTAAATGAGTTAAATCCCCATAGAGGGCAATTTATTGGTATCTGTCAAAATTACAAATGCAAATACCCTTTGGCCCAAGAATACCACGTTTAGGAATTTATATCACAGGTATATTTGCCCTTGTACAGAGAGGCATACTTATAATGTTGTTTCTTGTTTATAACAGAGTGTTGGAACGAAATGAAAAGTCTGTGGATTAGGGACTGCAAACACATCATTGTGTTTCCATCCAATGAAACTAAGTACAGTATTTTTAAAGGGGGGAGGGCTGTCTTTACATTGATGTTGAAATATTCCAATGATACACTAAGAATTTTTAGAGGAAGGCAGAAAATAGTGCCATAGCAAACTATAATGAAATATTTTTAAAATGTGGGGCAGAGAATAATTTAAAAAATAAAATAGCTCTGAGAGATGCAGGACAGGCGAATAGAATAGACTGTGTTGTGTCATGCTGGTGCTAAGGCCTTGTGGGTAACTAACAGGTGGTTGGGGGGCAAGTGTGCCTCTTCACTATGCACTGTTTAGCTTTTGTGACTTATGAAAGAGTTATAGTCTACTGAAGAGAAGATCACAGAGCTAAGTCTTTGAATCAGCCCCATCGTCATGTGACGGGCCAGTAGGAAACAGACTTGGCCTCAGCAAGTCAAGCCCTAGCTTTTCATAGTGATGGACTACAGCAGCGCAGGATATTCCACAGGGTGGACTTATGGCTGGGCCATGGGGTTAGTGCCTGGGAAGAGCTGCTGCGAAGTGTTCTGGCAGCAAACTTTAAATGGGGATCCTGTTTGTTCAGGGACATAAACCATGAGGATGTTTTCTATTTTCTGAGACCTTAGTTGGCAAATGAGCTTTGGTGTCAATAGAACACAATGGCAATAACTTTGGTATAGCTAAGTCAATTTTATTCAAAACAGGAGAACAGGTAATATAGTTTTGCATCAGTGAGCAGACCGCTCACACTAGCCATCCGCTTCTCACTGAGTGTTCTTCAGCACCAGGCATTGTAAAGGACACTTGTGAAATGAAAATTCATTGAAACTACTGCTTGCAATGTGGTAAGCCCAATTTTTAAATCCCAATTTCATAAGGAAAGAAGACATTCACAGAAAATGGGTTCAAATTGCTTTATCTAGTGAAGAGGAAGAGCAGTGATTTGAACCTGAGAGTCCAACTCTAGAACTCACAGAATTCTCTTGGGCACTCTCCATCCCTCACAAGGATTGCATTATATAGGGAAACTTCCACAAAGATGGTGTGACTTGTCCAGCCTGCTTCCTCCTTTATCTCCTCCCTTTCCCAACTACCACTTCTGTCTGCATCTTTTTATACAAGAAGCCTTCAGTAGCAAGCAGCTTGGCAAATCTGGGTCCCAGGATTTCTCTGACAGCGGTGACTCTTGGCAGCCTCATCGCCCTCTTGATTTTCTCTCTATACTGCAAAGCAGCAATGAGTTGTTGGCTGTTCTATTTTACTTACCCAATCAGTACAGGTTTCTTGGAGGTTCAGAACTAAGCCAATTCTCCCTGAAAGTTAACACCTCTGTCTTGAAGATTTCTAGTACACATATGAGTCTATTCACCAAAGAGCCACAAACTCACTAATTAATTTTGAACTCCAGACCTATCCTTTGGCAGTACCCCTCCGCCATATTACTTGAATGTCCATTGCTTCTCTATCTGAAATAGTGACACCACCCCCCAAAGTGACATTTTTTTTTTCTTTACAAATTTAGTCTTTAAACTTATATCATTAAAAAGCTTCACTGTGCAGCTAGGCTGCATCTTTGGTCCCTCTGTTATGTCACATCATTGTTTTTTCTTGTGTCATAAATCAAATCTAGAGCTTTCTGTGTCCTAGGCAGGCACTCTGTCACTAAACTACATCATCAATCTACCTCTTGTTACTTTTATGTTTATTGTATCCCCATACTGCCCAATTGCCTTCCAATACTACACCAACTGTGCTGATAGGAGGGGCCATCTTCTTTAACACAGGCTACGAGCAGCCACATAATTTCCCTGTGCCCATGATTGACTCTCTAATCATGTTTGCCTCTGCACTCAGGGAGAGTCTGCCAGAATACGACACAGCTTAAAACTTAATTAGTTATATTTCATTGCTTTTAGAATAAATCCCAATGTGAGTAGTATTTTCTGCCTCCCCACCCCTGAGCCCTGCCCCACCCCAGCCTTAGGATCCTTATTTAGAGCGTCACGTTCCATACTTTCTCCTGCATTTGCCCCACTGGCACACATTTTCTTTTAGACCTAATTCAGCATATGTGCATGTACAGTTTCTCCCACTTCGAGTGTCCCCACCCTGTTGACTAGCTCCCAGTTACCCTTCAATTATCAGCTTAAACGGCAGAGCCAGAGAAGTCTTCCTTAATCAGTCCTGAGATTGGACTTGTTTCCTTTCTGGAATATATTACCCACCCCATTACTCCTTCTCAAACAGTACCCTGAAATGGACAATTATGTATTTATAAGATTGCGTGCCTTTTACGGAATGAGATCAAATATATTTTGAGAGTGATTTGTCTTCAGCGCTTAGCATAGAGTAGGTATGAAGTTGATAGTTATTGAATGCCTGTCTGCATGAGTGGATAAATGAAAGAGGATGACCAGAGAACTATTTGTAGATGGGGACAGAGCAAGAACACTGGTAACAAAATAGCTTCTGGTTTTCCATGTGTTTCATCTATTCCTCTTTTCACTTTGAAAGCGAGTATACCATATGAAGAAGTACCATATTAGAGACCAAAATTCTTATCATCTGAGTGTGCCAGCCTAGTGTTTAAAACTAAGGGATAGACCGACACCTGATAGGACAAATAGAAGTTACAGGGAACAGTGTGGTCCAGCTGTAGGAGACTGGAGGATTGGGCTCTACTTCTTCAGGAAGATGAGGTTATTACTGGGATTCACAAACACTTCAACAAATCATTCAAAACAATGGAAAAAAATCACATACCAACTTAATAAAAGCAAGCAGCAATGAGAGACATAAAAACAGATTTGGACTCTTGGTATGAGGCGACAGCATTTCTTCTCTTTAAAAGAGTAGCTGACAGCTGTATTAGGAAGGACAGTACTGAGATGACAGTGGGTGAGGAGAGAGACAGGTAAGACAGCAAACAACTGCAGAAAACACAGAGTCGGGAGCAAAGCACATGTTCCTGATTTCAAAGAACAACAAAGGCATCACACAAGATTAAAGGAGAGATGCAGAGGATGAGCAGGGGAAGTTTCGTCAGAACATGAAGTAAAAGCAAATGCAATTATGATAACAGAGGAAATACACATTCTTCTGAAGGGACCGTGGAACTGTTGGGACCCAAACATATGCAAGAGCTCACATTCTTCAAAGCCGGTTTTGGTGAGGTGTGTGTTAACACATCTTTAGTGGCAGAGCTTCCTTACTGACACAGCTCGGTGCAGCCAAGTGCAATGTTTATACCTACTGTACAAAGGAGGAAATCAAGGTACCAAGATGAGAAGTAATTTGCACAAGGCTCTGCAGTTCACACTTAGCCTTGATGTATGCCCTGGCCATTTGACTCCTGGGCTATGTTCCTAATTATCATGATTAATTTTTAAAAAAATGTTTGAGTGGAAGAAAGTGTCTGATCATGTAGATAGAGGGAGTTAATCAGTTTCTTAGTAAAACTGATAATTAGAATAGCACAGATTTACCTCCAGAGAAATCTGTACAGTTGACAGTTGCTAAAGATGTCTGCTTTATCCTCTCAGCTTCTAGTGGATCCAGGGGAGCTGTCTTTTATCTCAACTTCTCTCACCTGAGAGTGATAGGAAGCCTTCTCCAGGATGCCTGAGAATTCCCAGGAAGCCGACTTCCTTCTGAGGCTGTTTGCTTGCCCTGCCTTCCTAGACACTGACTTTTCTACCTTTTGAGTCCCTGTGATAAACTCCAGCCCACAGAACCACGTGTGACAATTCAGTGTAAAGCCCATTCCTCCGCATCTTGAGAGGCAGACAGTGAAGAGCTTGAGAGGTTATTATAGAGCCTGTGTGGGCCTGGTGTGGCCTTGCTGACTTGTTTTCCCGCCCTCTAACCCAGTGTTTGCTCTCTCCCTTCCACCCCTCCCTGACCTCATAGAGACCACGTGAACAATCCCCCCCCAGCTCCCGCCCACCATAGTAACTTGCATCTGCATCTCATCTTATGCCCCAGCAGTTTCCCAATTCATGGCTTTAAAAGGAAGAGCACAGGTTCTTCCTGTAGAAGTATTTTTCAAGAAGTAGTTCACTCTGTTCAGTAATTTAACATCATGTTATATATTATAAAAATAGTTATTTAATCAGGTCTTGCTTAGGCAGCCATATTGGTGCCAAAAGACTTCTTGGATGTGGCTTCTCTGACATTTCGATGAGACACAGTCCCACAGCCGACTTACCAATTCCTCCGGTTCTTAAAAAGAGGCCATGGTTGCAGGCAAATGGGTGGAACTAGAAACAATCATCCTGAATGAGGTAACCCAGACTCAGAAAGACACACATGGTATGTACTATTTATAAGAGGATATTAGCCCAAAGTAGATGCAGTGAACCTAGACACCCCTGTTCAGATATAGCCAGTGGACAGCTCATTCTTCACAGTTGTGGGGGGAGTAGAGACTGCCTCTGACATGAACTCTGCTGTCCCTGATTTGATCACTTCCCTTTGGTAGGGAGGCCCACTGGGCACACAGAGGAAGGGGAAGCAGACTATTTAGAAGAGACCTAATTGGCTGTGGTATTATGGTCAGGGCAGAGGTCCCCTTCTGTCAGAGATCTAGGGGAGGGGAATAGGGAAGGTGGAGGGAGGGTGGGAATGGGAAGATTCTAGAGAGGGGATAATAATCAGGATGTAATCTCAATAAATTATAATAAATTAAAATTATTTTAAAAGAAGCCATGGATTTAAATGAGAGCAAGGGTGAGAGGAAGACCTGGGAAGGGTCGGAAGGAAGAAAAGAGGGAAATGAAATTATAATCTCAAAAAATATTTAAAAACCACATTATTTTAAAAACAAAAACATTATCTCATAACAAACTGCAGAGTTCTAAGCAGTGGCAAAGAGGGCACTGAAGCTGCACCAAATCCTTTCTTTAAGGTGGATGGGATTTATTCCATTCTTGATTTTGGAAATACCAGTTTAGGCTATGGATAAGTCAACTAAAATGTAGTAAAAATGATTGATATTTCTTTAAAACCTGAAATCTATTCATAAATGGAATTAAAAAATAATCTAGCCCTCCAAGTCCATGGGTCATATAAAGTCATAAACACTTTACATATTACAGTCCTGCAAACAAGCAATGCAGTGCAGGGGTACAGCTCCAGACAGTGGGGGCAATGTGTGACTGCGGACCTCACTTATACACTCAGAGACACACTTTTGCTCTCTAGGGTAAATAGGGGACTCGGAGAAATGCAAGCACTGGCTAAGAAGACATGATGGAAACCTGGAAGGCCCTGAAAGCCACCCGGTCTATTTTAGAACTTGTGTCCTCCTGTGTCAGCCTCCTGAGTGCTGAGATTACAGGCATGTTCCACCAGCACTCGGGAGGCAGAGGCAGGTGGATCACTGTGAGTTCGAGGCCAGCCTGGTGAGTCCAGGACAGCCAAGGATACACAGAGAAACCCTGCCTCGAAAAACCAAAACCAAAACAAAAACAAAAACAAAAACAAAAAAAAAACCAAACAAACAAACAAAAAAAAATCAAAAAACCAAACCACTGAAAAATATCTTCAAAACTTTATTTTTCTGTGTATGACTGCTTTTCTAACATGTTTGTGTGGCCACCATGTGTACGCATGGTTCCCCTGGAGGTCAGAAAAGAACACACGATTCCCTGGAACTGGAGTTACAGATGGTTTAGGAGCCACTGTGCTGGTCCTGGTAACCCAACCTGGTCCTCTGCAAGGGCAGTAAGTGTGCTTAACCATGGACCCTTCTCTCCAGCCCCGGATATTGTCAGTTTTAATTTTTAAAGCATGCCATTTGAAAACAGAGATTTAGAATACCAAATTAATAACACCAGATATATTTTCAAGCCATAAAAAAATGCCAAAATCTTTGTTGAAAAACAAGATACTTTGATGTATATATTTTCCCATTTATTGCATCAAGTAGGTTGACAATTGGAGTACGACTTAATAGCGTTGTATTAATATTTATTAAGTAAGGTCTCAGTTGTACAACTCATACAGTTTCTCTAAAACCCTTGGGTTTAGCAGAAAATCCAAAGCACACATACACACTTCTTACAAAATACCTACCATGATTTTAGTATTTATCAAAATGTGTGACTTTTGGTAAAAAAAAGTGAAAAATTGATATAATTATATGTTTTTAAGTTAAGCAGTAAAATATAAAAGTAGTATAGTAAAACAGCCAAATTAATAGAAAATTAAGGTGCTAACCTAAGAACTAAAGAAGTGAAAGACTATACAGGAAATAAAAACTAATGAATTTCAAACTATGAAAATTTGATACATATACTTTGATAATGCTATCTGGTTCATTAGAGAAAGAAAACAATAATTAGATAACCTCTAGAAAAATCTCATCAAGAAATGAAGAAACGGTCAGACTACAGGGATGTCTGCTCTGAAACAGTTTCTCATAGAAATGACTGTACAAACAAGGCTGAACAGCAACAGTGCCAATGCCAACAGACGTGCTAATACAGTAGTGAGGGGACCGCCCGGGCCCCGCCCCAGCACAAAGAGCTCCCCTACTCGTGACTGCTGAGAGAAGGAGAGTTGGCCTCTGCCAGAGATGAGCCCCCTAACTGGTTATCCAACACAAAGTGATCAACCCTGAAATCATGTACATGCAACAAAAACAGACCCAACCGATTGTATTTACATACAGATGCGTACATGTACATATATATGGCAATAATCCAGAAATGAAGCACGTTAATTTAAGAGTTGGGGACATGAGCGGTGGAGAGAGGGTACTTGGGAAGGACTGAGGGGAAAAAAAGAAAAGAGGGAAAGTGATGTGGTTTTATTTTAACAATAAAAGCATTTTAGAAAAAGAAAATAAAACAATATTGTGAAACAATTATACTTTCAAAGTAGTATGTTGTTACATAAAATCATATGGTGATAAGCGAAGAAATGAGTAGTCTTGAAAAATATACCCAACACTGAAAAGAAAAATAATTTTTAACATCTTCTCTAAGACTCTAGCTGATTTGAAAATGTCACTTCAAATTTTGAAAAGATAAAAAAAAATCCTCATATTTTGTCACAGCATAGAAAAAGATTCTACTTAGTAAGAAAATTAATTTTAAAATTACTAAAGAATGTAAAAGCTTTTTATAATATGAAGAAACAGAAATCACATACTTTCTTATATTAAAAAAAAAGAATGCATAGCAAACACTGTCAAAGCCTGATTCCTTCTTAAAGACCCAGTAAATTCGACGATATATAAAGCAACAACAGAAAACATCTACTATAGCTGTGCATGAGACGTGTGAGGACACACGGAGACAGGCACGATGGACTGAAAGTCTGTGATGTGGCTTCACAAAGGAGGAGCATGTCCTGTCTGCACATATTACAAACGTGACAGCTCTCACCATTGTGATTCTAGAATTATCTGAAAGAATAAAGATATTAGATTGCCAAGAAATGATTTTTTAAATAAAAATCATGAAAGAATAATTAAAACAGTAGGGTATTGGTGCTAGACTTGACAGATTGGTGACTTAGAACAGTATAAATGGCCAAAAACAGAGACTGGTATAGATTAGAATTATGAACAGTTAGAGTTGGAAATGTAGCTCCTAGGTCCATCTGTTCATAAGCACAGTGATTAGGAGGGACGGCGTTAGGCGGGCTTCCCTCCCATGCATTCGCAGTGCATTACACTAAGGTGATCACTCATTTTACCCTTATAAAATACACGTCTCAGCGTCCACTGGTCCTCATGCAATGAGGCTTGTGCCTTTGGAAACCATGTGTGCTGCATGGAGCCTGTCACAGAAGGCTCCTCCCTCCTTAAAGATTTCTGTGTTAGCTCCAGAGACCCAAGCAGCCAAACTAAACAGCTTTAATCCCCTTGCTCATCATAACTTACAGGTCTGATGCATCCTGAGCTTGGCTCCTGTGCAGCACAACTTTAACGCATACAGCATGCATGCCTTCAAATCTTCTCCTTAGGATAACTGA
The DNA here is from genome assembly GCA_907169655.1 of Acomys percivali. Taxonomy (NCBI): domain Eukaryota; kingdom Metazoa; phylum Chordata; class Mammalia; order Rodentia; family Muridae; genus Acomys; species Acomys percivali. The sequence goes on from OU015744.1 coordinate 10,160,553, forward strand.
TAAGGTAACAAATGAGCTTCTTACGCTGATAACGCTTCCTAAACTCATTCCCTAAATACTTTCTACCTCCTTTCTTCAAAAGTGTGGACTATCATTTACTCAGAAGAATTCATTCAGCACCTTCCTTGCATAAACAGCTTTTGTTTATTAGAAAATATCTGCCTGAATAATTATCAATTTTATGCATATGAGCAAGATATACCACATGATGAGTATTTCACTTGTCTGTGTTTTATTGTTTTACAATCATTTTAATGGCCTCTACTTTTGTTTCTGCAATTATTTTTACCATTATTGTCCAATTATCATACACAGTGTTCATATTACTATAGTAACTTGAATTTTGCAATGAAAATCCGAATCCACACAGAAAGTGAAATGAACTAAAACGATGACAGGTAATCATTAATGCCACCTCTTAGTGACAGATAATTGATATATTCTTGTTCTGGAGAATATCTTATCCACAGTTAAGCTCATAAGCAGAAGAGATTATATTAAAAGAAAAATCCTCTCAGATCATAAAAAAATAGAAGATGAAAGATTAGCTGGGTTGACTAGAGGACTTAGTTATTCAAAATGAAGAAACAGTCAAGTCTTCACTGCACACCACACCTCAAAACAAGTCCATGTGTATGAAGTATTTTCACTTAAAACACTGAAGCCAGGAGAGAAAAACAGGTGTTTATATTTTTCAAATTTTCTTTTTAGATTTATTTTGTATACGTACATTCTGCTCACATGCATATGTGTGCACCACATGTGTGTATGATGCACAAGGTCAGAGGTGGCTTCAAGTTGAAAATAAAATCTAACTAGGCATATGAATAATAGTTTGCTCACAAATAAAGAGAATGTCATATCTTCCTTTCAAATTGGGAGCATTTTTGTTGTCATATCCCACCAGCTAGAATAGCCAGCAATTTGAGAAATGGAAGTGATAAGAGAATAGACACCACTGTCTTGAGGAGATCAGCACCTTGTGCTTCATCACTGACTTTTTAGCTGTAGACTTACACATGCTCCTCATAAAAGTGAGGACATTTTCTTCCATTCATCCTGATTCCAGGGCAATGGCCACCAACTTCCATACCAGGGACATTGGAGGTGGATCTATCTGAGGAGGCTCTGGAAACCTGCAGGGAACTACGCTCTGTCAATGTTGTATGATGTAACTTTTGCTTTATGGTACAGATCTTTCCTGTTTCTATTGAAGCATGCCACGGGACCAATTTAGTGACACGTGTGTACCACCTGAGCGTTCATGACAACCATCCTCATGGGGGTCAGTTTTTGACCCATTATAGAAAGGCAAACAAGCTTTTCTCATTCCCCCCATGAGCAGCTCTTCCCTGAGATACAAACAAGACCATAGCTACTTGGGGACCAAAGCTAAGATGAAGTCTGACAGGGATGCTTCTGTCAGGTGTGGGTGTCTCTTTGTTTCTTTTTCAGTTTTATTTCTGCTTCTGTCAATATTGCACTCACTCTGTCCTGGATGAATAAGCTGAAATAAACCCTTTCCTCTCCACATTGTTTGGTCATAGTGTTCATCATAGTAACCAAAAGCAAGCACACAACATAAAAAGTCTGATGAAATCTACAAGAAGCTGCCAGAACTTATAAGAGAACTTCACAAGGTATCATAATAAAAGACTGGTATAGTAAGATTAACAGCATTTCCACATGTAAGCAGCAAATAATCATAACTTTAAAAATAATGCAAAAATAAATAAATAAATAAATAATGCCATTTTAATAGCACCAAAATACATTACTTAAGCATAAATCTGACCAAATGTTTGTGAAATGCACACACACATACACACACACACACACACACACACACCTGTGAGAATACATGCTCTACTAAATAATGCCACGCATGATTTTCAAGGCAGGAATTTTAGCATCTCCAAAGTGATCACAAAATCCAATACAACCTCAATCAAAAGCCATGCTTTTATCTTGACAGGATGCCTCTAAGATTCTTATGGGAGTGCAAAGTTTGTAGAATTAAAAAAATGTCCAAGAGGGAAGGACATCCTATTGGGACTTTAGGTGAGAGAAGCATGGGAGAATGGGGAAATAGAAGGATCCAGAGGGTCTTAAAAACCTACAAGAATAACATTATGATGGGTGGATCTAGGCCCAGGGGTCCTGCTCAAACTATGGCACCAGCCAAGGACAATACATGCAATAAACTTCGAACCCCTACCAGATCTATCCAATGGACAGGACATTCTCCACAGTTGACTGGAGAGTGGGGTCTGACTTTCACACGAACTCTGGTGCCCCATATTTCACTACATCCCCTGGTGGCACTCAGAGGAAGGATAGCAGGCTACCAAGAAGAGACTTGATACCCTATGAGTATACACAGGGGAGGAGGTGCCCCTCAGTCACAGTCATAGGGGATGGGAGTAAGGGGAAAATAAGAAGGAGGGAAGAATGGGAGGATACAAGGGATGTGATAACCACTGAGATGTAATAAGAATAAATTAATAAAAATATTTTTTAAATGTCCAAAAATGGAGGACTAATGCCATAACGTTTCAGTATTTATTACATATGTGTAGTAACAGGGACAATGTGGTGTTGGTTTGGAATAATCATAAGGTTAGTAGCCTAGGACAGAGGAACATCTATGTATGGAAAACTGAAGGTGTAAAAATGACTAAATGAGCACAATATTTAAACAACTGTATTTCTGTACACAAGAAAATAAAAAATGTCACTCGGACCATCTATAAAATTTAACTCTAAGTAGACCACAGCTAAGTGCGAACTCTAACACTATAAAACAGTCTGAAGAAGAAAACACCAAAGGAAAACTTCAAATACTTATAGCTGTCTAAAGGAGTCCTCTGTCTCTTCATTACAGGAAAATCTAAACAAGCAGAATATTAAAAATGTGTAGCTATGAAAGAACTAAAGTTGCAGGGCAAATTGATACCCACAACTATGAATAAACAGTAGGCAACAAAAAAACCACAGCAAAGACCTCTTAACTAAAGCAGACATGATGATAATCATAAATTTGTGTGACTGTTAAATAGTTGGTCCATCCTTCAATGTAAATTAGTGTAAGGGTCATGAAATCTCTTGGGCTGGAGAGATGGTTCAGTAGGTAAAGTGCTTGTGCAAGCATGAAGAATGGAGTTTGGATCCCCTGCACCCACACTGTGTTCTGAAACCACAGCATGGAGGATCCAGGTGGCTAGACCAGGGTTGGGAGTTAAAGACAACCAGACCTGGGAGCTTGCTGGTTTGGTAGCAGACTCTCCTTCTGAAAATATGCTGAAATGGTGCTAGTCAAATTGGATAGCTACATGTAAAAGAATAAAACTAGGTCCTTATCTTTTACACTACACAAGAGTCAACTTCAAATCCATCAATGACCTCAAAACAAGACCTGATAGCCTGGATCTGACAGAGGAGAAAATAAGAAATACACTTCAACTTATAAGCACAGAGGGAGACTTTCTGAGTAGGACTTCAGCAGCACAGGCATGAAGACCAATAATTGGAAAGTGGGATCTCATGAAACTGAGAGCTTCTTACAGCAAAGGCTACTATTAGGCTAGTGAAGAGGTGGGGGGTCTACAGAAAGGGGAAAGGTATTTATATATGACATGGGGATAGTGTCTACTGTATACAAAGAACAATGGAAAAAACACTAAACACCAAGAAAATAATTAAAATTGAGGCATAGAATAAAACAGAGCTCTCAAAAGAAGAAATATAAATGACTTGGAAACATTATTTTTAATGTTCATCCTTAACCATCAGGGCATGCAAATTAAAACTACTTAAAGATTTCATTTTACTTCAGTTAAAATGGGTAAGTTTTTTTTTTTAATGACCATAAATGCTGGCCTTGATGTGGGGAAAAGAGAACATTTGTTAATTGTTGGTATGAGTACAAACTGGTGAAGTCACTATGAAAATCAGTCTTTTAGGCTGCCCATTTATGTTCATTGCTGCTCTATTCACAATATCCAGTAAATGGAAGCAGCCTAGAGGTCCACCAATTGATGACTAGATAATGAAAACATGGTACATTTACCTAATTGATTATTATTTACTGTTAAAATAGAAGAATAAAAAAATTCTCAGGCTAATGAATGGAGCTGGAAATGATCAGTCTGAGTGATGCCTAGAAGTCAAGTGCCACATGTTCTCTCTCGTATGCAGACGCTAGTTTTGAGTCTTAAGAAATATGTGTCTAAAGTGATGTACCCAATAAAGTGAAGCATGAATGAGGAGCCATGAGGTTTGTGATTTCAAGGAAAAGGTGACTATAATACAGGTGGTTTGAAGCAGGGGAAAAGAAATAACAGAACAGGAAGGGTTAAATGTGGTGGGAGACAAGAAGACAGGATAGAGGAGGAAAGATGGGGAGGGATACTAACACTAAAGATATTTTTTATAACCATATGAAAACTACAACTATAGATGCCTCTATAAGTACACACATACACACACATACATACACACACACACAGAGAGACAGACAGACAGACACAGACAGAGACAGACAGGGACAGAGAGAGACAGACAGACAGAGACAGACAGAGAGACAGAGACAGAAAGAGACAGAGAGAGACAGACAGAGACACACAGAGAAAGAGAGACAGAGAGAGACACAGAGACAGACAGTGTGTGTGTGTGTGTGTGTGTGTGTGTGTGTGTGTGTGTGTGTGTCTGGGTTGTTTTTGAGTTTTGCTTTTGAGTTGTTGATCCTCAAACAATACAAGCTCTTGCCATGGTTCTTGGTTGCTCTCTAGAACTGGATGGTAAGACCTTATTGCTGAGGGCGCAAATACTTGGATGATAGGATACAAAGAAATCAGGCTGGTACTGACCAGCAAGCTTTATACATACGTGTTAGATATTTTTACCTAGTGATCAACCCTGCAACCTACAATGACAATTGTCCTGGAAAAGTAGTCCTCTGATGCAACAGTGCTATGACTAGCATGGGAGCAACTAACTACTTTCTGATTGGATTAATCCATAAGACAGAACTCATACCTGATACTGTTAACTGGCTGGCTGACTTAGTCATGGGCTCTAGGGAGAAACTAATGTCCTATTAAATGGACATAGTAGTAAGCTGCCTCCTAAGTTCTTACTTTTGTCCTGAAGATTATGCCTCTCTCAACCCTCATCAGAGAAGCTTTTCTGCAGTAGATGGTGATTAATACAGTCTCACAACTGGTCAAGGTGCAGAGAATCAAAGACTATGGGCTCTCAGTTCTACAGAAACAGAAACACTGCACCTCTTGCACTGCATAGTTTTGTATCAACTTGAACTATTCACACTAGAAGGGGGAATTTCTGCTGAGACAGCCTGTGGACATGTCTGTAGAGTATTTTCTCAGTTGACGATTGACGTGGGAGGGACCAATTCACTGTGGATAGTGCGTTCCTTGAGTAAGTGGTCCTGAATGGTATAAAGAGAGTGGTATGGAAGAATGAGGGGATGGAAGGACCCAGAGGGTTCAGGAGCCCCACAAGGAGACCATCAGTGCCAGCAGATCTGGACCCAGAGAGGCTTGTACAAACTGTTGCACCAACCAAGGACAATGCGTTCAGTGAACCTAGACCTCCTGTTCAGATCTAGCCAATCTAGACAATTCATTCTCCACAGTTGCGAGGGGAGCAGTAACTAACTCTGATACCCCCAATTTGATCACTTCCCCTTGGTGGTGAGGCCTGGTGGGCACACAGAGGAAGGGGAAGCAGGCTATCCAGATGACACCTGATAGGCTGTGGTTTTATGGTAGGGGAGGAGGTCCTCTTCTGTCAGAGGGAGGAGAATATGGCAGGAGAGGGAGAGAGGGTGGGAGCAGGAAGGTACAAGTGAGGGAATAACAATCTGGATGTAATCGGAATAAATTATAATAAATTAAAATATAAAAAAAGAAATCAGGCTAAGCAAGCTCTGGAGGACAATCGAGTTAATAGCATTCATTCATGAATTCTGCATCAGCTCCTGCTTCCTGATTTCTCCGTATTTGAGCTCCTGCCCCAACTTCCTGCAGCAGTAGAAAACGTCCTTAGATATTTCACAGTCATGGTGCTTTGTATCAGCAGTAGTAACTCTAAGATAGCCCTGTGCCTAGGGCTCATCACAGAAGAAAAGACAGAAAGAGCCAGAGCCAGGAGGTGTCCTCCCTCTGTGGTTGTGGGGTCTAGAGGGAAACTGTTAGTGCCATCCTACGAAATGAGTGTATATTGAACTGCCTCTTATGTTCTTAGTTTTATATCTGGAGATAAGTGTACCTCTCAAGCCTCATCAGACAAGAATCTTTGTGCAGTAGATGGTGATTAATACAATTACAATATGTTCAGGACATGACAGAGTCATCATACACATGAATCCATGGTAGCTGAGGCTACATATTAAGACCTGTAAAAGAAAAATCCAGCCAAACTACCAGCACAGTGAGAGAGCAGTTCATATGGCTGCACCCCTAATTGACTGATGGCTGATAGAACAGAGAGAGATCAGTTTTCGATATGGATGTGGGCCCTGAGAGGCTGCCCATGCCCTGGGATATGGCCTTTTACCAATGCTCATACAAGTAGCATTATGTGTATTCTGTGAACTGTAAAGAGGGATGAAAGCTATGGGAAAGTGCACCTATACACACACACACACACACACACACACACACACACACACACACACACA
>OU015744.1:10186780-10226827 GCA_907169655.1 Acomys percivali
CACACACACACACACACACACACACACACACACACACACACACACACCACACTCAGAGCCCACAACATATTTCAAATGGACTTTTGATCTACCCAGGTTAGCTTTAACCTATAATAGTTTGTACATTTTGTTATTACCTTTTATTCCAGCTTTGGAAGAATCTATGGACATGTGTTTCTAATTAATATTTATAGAAATTAATTTAGTATTTCCCAGGGGATATCCCTTTCTCAGAATTTCTATCTTTCAAAGAAATATTACATATTAAATGAAAAAATAATTTGAACTCTTGGGATCCTGTCTGAGGGAGCTCTGGATAAAGGTGTGTGCATGAAAAAGAACTAAGGACATTTGACAATATGATTTGTTATCAAGTCAATAAACTACAAACTGTGCGTGTTGGCAAAACAGAATTATGCTATCCTTTGGAGCCACTGTGTAAGTCGGGGTCTTTATGTGAACTGTAGTGCGTTCTGATCCAGTCAGTCAACAATTCTCATCTCATAGGAAACATATCCTTCTCTAGGCTGTGAATGCCTGGAAAATGTGTTTCAGTCTAAGTGTGCGTAGTAGATACTGTGTTAACTTTATAGTTTATTTTTTGGACCTGTTTGGTAAATAACATGTAAGTAAGTATATTCTACATACCAGTCTAGGTCTGGAAACAGTGAAAAGGCTTTCCAGGCATTCAGCCTCAGGCAAGGAAGAAATGAAACATGCCACTAAGGATTCAGGCAACATTTCCTGATGGGAATATTATAAAACTTATGGAAGAAAAGATAGGAGAGTTGGTGGCAGGCAGAACAGAGAATTAAGGGGTGAGGGAAGGAGGGCAAAACAAGGGAAAATCATAAAAGGGTGAGAAGAAGGTGAAAGAAAGGGCAGGGAAATGTGTACAAAAAGGTTTGTGTGTGTGTGTGTGTGTGTGTGTGTGTGTGTGTGTGTGTGTGTAATTTAGTTGAAAGCCCAAGGTTAAAATCAGCAGCCGAATCTGATATTTTACCAGGTTGCTCCCAGTAACTCAAGAATCAGCCTTCAAACATTAAAAAGAACTCTTTTCCGGGGAAATATGAGAGTTAAAATAATAATAATAATAATAATAATAATAATAATAATAATAATAATAATAATAATAATAATATCATCTATGTATTAAATTGCCATAAGGAGAGTTACTTTATCCATTAACTGCACATGCCCACAAGATTTTTGAGGAGAACAAGAGGAGGAGGAAGAGGAGGAGGAGGAAGAGGAGGAGAGGGGAAGGGGAAGCACAGCTCTTTGTGATCTCCTGGCCATTCACAGCTATGACACCATTATTTCCCACACTAACCATATAGTTTACATATTAGACTTCTCATTTTCAGCAGAGGCAACTGTTGCTCAAGTAGACTAAATACCTTCCCTTAAGATCACTCAGATGGAAGCTGTAAAACAGCTATTCTGATTCTAGATTGTCCTTTTTTCTCTGCTTCATTTTCATGGAGCCCTCTCAGCTACCTCCAAGGAACTTTACTCAGAGGAGAAGCCATTTATCTGAAAAGCCAAAACAGAACAAAACAAAAACCCTTAGGCTTGAAGGTCTACATGTGCAATAAAAACAATTTTCAATTACTATGATAAAACATACACTCCTTTTTTTTCTCTAGCAAATGTAAATGTTTTAAGTATTTTTGAGACTGGGGTAGGAAGACGATGAGTTCAGTGATGCCTCGGCCTATGTAGTGAGATGCCAATCTAAGAAAAAAGACATCAGTGCCACTACTGCATTTTGGACATTATTGTGCTGTGCCAATCATTATCATAGTTGACAGTATTTACAGTTAGTTTGACTGTTGGTACCTTTTCTCCCTTGGGAGCTTGCATAGTACTTTCTGACACCTTGAAAGCTAGCCGTTGGTGAGGAGGCTTCTGGGCCAGCCCTAGCTTGTTTTTTTCTAACCAATGGGAAGGACTTTTTGTTTTGTTTTTAGAAAAGGGAACTGCCAGCTTTCTGATTAGACTTAAAACCCGCTTAATAAGAGGAGCTCATGCCTGGTACTGTAAACCTAACCAAGAACCCACGGCTGGAGAGATCATATTCCCCTGAGGAGAACCCCCTAGTACCATGTTGCTAATATAATACAGTAGCCGACTGCCTTCTAAATATCCATTCTTGTACCTATAGGTAAGTACAGCTCTCATGACTCATCAGAGCTTCTTTTTACATCAGATGGAGGCCATTACACAGAGCCACAGCTGATCAAGGTGCACAGAGCAGTGACTGCGGAGTATCTGTCCTCTAGTGGGACACAACTACCGCTATACGCAAGGCTCAGGGAACATCATGGGAGAGAGGGTGGAAAGACTGTAATAGCTGGAGGACCATGAGAAATGCTGCAAAGTAGTGTCTTCTAGATATGCCAGAGATGCTATACCCACGAACTCTCAACACTATGGTTGCTTACTCAAGCCCTTCACAATACCACACCAGTCTTAAATCCCAACATGGAAGGAAGTGCGTGCTCTCTCTCTCTCTTTAGAAAACAAACAGATAAAAACAATTTCTTTTTGAACTGTCCATTTTTTTTTCCAAATGCATAATGGTCTGTTCTGAAAACAACAGAGAATCTTTCGCTTTTCCTCCTTTCCCTTGGTTGTGACCTGTGTGACTATGGCTCCCAGGGGATCTCGGAGAGACACATGAAACAGGTCTTGTTTTGATCCTTCTGGGAAGGAACCTCCCCATCTTCCATTTGGTACTGGGGTACTAGAATTCACCTTCCTTGCTTTTAAGAGAATCTGTCAACAGTTTAACCAAGATGCTCTCCAGTGGCCAAAGGACAACTAAATACAGCATCGCTCCCCTCCTCTCCATTTTCAACCCCAAGGTCTCTGCCGGGCACTCAGCCCTCATCACTTTCTTCTCCACCTACAGAAACACTAACCAACTCAGGTTAAAAAAGAAAATAAAAGAAGGAAAATGAAAGAAACTTCACACCAAGCCTAAGATGAAGAATAGGATGAGGAACACAGTTCAGGGAAAGTTCCTACATTTTTATATGGTTTCAGACACTTCTGAAGCCTCAGATAAAACCTCTGCCACAAAAAAGGGAGCTACAAATTGTCACCATGAGCGTTTGCTCGTCCTACGATTCTCCCCATGTCCTCTTTGCCTCCCTGTCTCACCGCCTGCATCCTCTCCTCTTCCCTCAGTCCCCTCTTCCTCTTCTGATTTTCCCCCCTTCCTACAGCAATCACAAATACCATTGCTGGCTTTCATTCACCACTCTCCATTTACCACATATTATGCTAAATTCCCACAATATACATCATTATTTAACCTGTCCAACAAAAATGCAATTTACAAAATAGTACACTTTCAGGACAAGAAAAATATTAAAAGGCTGCTGCTCAAAGATTACAGTGTCTTCAATGAGAATAGACCATAGTTGAGTGGGTATCAATTATCTCAATGGAAATGCTTTTTCTACAGTATAAAGAGGCAACATAAATGGAATTTGTGTTACCTTAGTGCCATTGTAAGAGGAAAACAGTAAATGGCTTCAATTACTTATACATGTAGATTTGATATATAAAGTTTAAAATAAGCTTATTATTTGTTTAAATGACTTTCTGTTAAATTATATATGGAACTCTTGCCTTTTTATTTTTCTATTGTGGTGTTGTTTAATAACTGTCTTGGAGTACAATGAAGGACGGTGGAATATTTTATTTACGTAACTCATGTATATTTCAACCCAATATAGATTAGACTTTTTCATATACATTATTTTTGTTTTTATGTAATGCACATGCCATATTGTTTGTGTAAACATACTGTAGACCATATTGTCTGGAGTTAATTTGTACACCATAAGAAACTATAGTAAGCCTAAGTGATACGCAACAGTGTTCTGGTTTTGAAGTGCAGCACAGCTGTACTTTGATCCAGACCTTACAACCTCATAGCTGTGTGACCTTGCCACAGTTCTGTAACCTATATGAAGTCCATCAAGTTTCTTCTTCATTAAACGTGCAGTAATGATAGCTGTTTTCCATGGTCGTTTTGAAGATGGATTCAAGAAGTGAATGAAACACATAGCATACAATACGTACTCTCCAGAGGCCGGTCCTCTCTCTCCACCATGGTTCTATTTATCGTGGTAAAGTGCTCCAGTCTACACATCTGCACTGATACTGACCTGCATGACCTCACATCTGCATATGTGTGCCTGCATTTGTATACACTCATATTCACATATGAAACTACACTCATAGAAACACACATTTATGGATTCCAGGTATATCTCCACTGCAGGATCAAGCTTCTCTTCTGCCCATGTGGAACTTCATATACAGCATCATAAACGCTAACTGTTTTCTTTCTCTCTGCTCTGCCTAGGTAACAATACCCTGGAAGCCACAGGTGTGTCCTAGCACCACCTAGTGGGAAATTCCACTTTCTACCCCTGATGCAGAGTGATGGTTCCATCCAATGCTCCTGCTCAGGATTTTTTGAGCACAGGGTCGGGTGGGTTCCCTTCCATCACCCCAAAGAATGCCCATCCTGAATAAGGTGATCTGTGCTTCTATTTAGATCTTTCCAGTTTTCGTACTGAGTGTTTCCGGATGTGAACGGATCCCATCGAACTCTTCCTGCCTCTACTGACAGACGAGGACAAGGCTTGAAGCACCTCAGTCTGCTTCCTCAACCGGACCTGAATGACTGTGAGTACAAGCAATATTTTTAAGTCTGTGTCTTCAGCTCCCAGAAGGATAATAGTGTGTGTTATATGAAGGATTTACTAAATCTAAATTTAGGAACATTTTTCATTTTTCTCTGGAAAAAAATTTTTTTAAATCTTACTTTTAAGGAGAATTTTGACTCATACACAATTCCATAGGCCATTTGTTTCCAGGATATGCGATGACATTGGTGTTCTTTTGGTCATGAAGAAAGCAAAATTGATTATAGAAACTGTTCCTACTCCCCTTTGATTAGCTCATGGGATATGATTATTTCCTTTAAAGCATGGTATTTTATGCACCAAAAGAGTAAATAATAGTGGAGGAGACACAAGCCATTACAGTTATATCTATATGGACCATTATTGTGCAAGTGTGCTATCACATTCAAAACCCAGAAGGTGACTAAGACACGCAGCCATGTATGAGGTGAGCATGAGCATATTAACCAGTCATCTTGATAAGTTGACCGGAGAGCTAGAAAAAGCTATGCAGAATCACTCACACTGCTACCAATGTTCCAGTGAAATGACCAGACAAATAGATTATCACAGTTAGGCCGCTCATGCAACAATGTGGCATAATCTATGTAGAGTAGAAAGTCAGAAGTCTTCATTCTCCTATTAACCTGTCCCAAATGTCCACCCAGGTCCAGAGACATTTGGATTGGTCTGATAGATTACTCCACTGTGCCACACAAAACATTCTGTACGTAGGCTAGCTCTGTTCCCAATGCATGCAATAAAAATGGTAGAGATTTCTGCCTAAAATCCCCCACAATCCAGGATAAAAGAAACAGACTAAGTAGACAGCAGATAAATGAAAAGTAGAGATGAGGTTTATCACTGGAATATATTCACCATAATGTTTCAGCAACATACAGGAGCCAAATCTTGTGGAAGAAGACAAAAATTTGGGCCAAACATCATGTCCTACCTTACTCCCTTGTGCACATAAATTAGAAGTATATAAATATACTCAACTCACATAGCAAGAACATAACTCACCTGAAAGGTGTAGGTTTGTTTTGGCAAATGTTAAATGTCTAAAGTTTTCCTTCCGGTTTCTTTACTCACGGGGTAAGTGCTGGGCTTCCCATATATCTTGAGGGACATGTCTGAATGTCAGTCTCTGGCTAGGAGGAACAGTGAAGGCAGAAGGCAAAGCACCATGCTTGAAGCAATTGGTTTACAGAGAGGCTCTTCACCAATGGTACGCATAGTATGCGTTTGTTTCTCTAGGACGGTCTTTCCGTTCCTCTGCCTCTTTTGTGATGTTACAGTCTCGAATATTCCCTTCTCCAACTTGGAAATCACTGTGACTATGTCATCTGTTTGTATTGACAATTTCATGTCGTGTAACCCATCACCATGCTGGATGTTAGAGTACGCTCGGTTGGGGGCATTGCTGTGTCCTTCACTTGGTGCTCAGGCAGCACTCACATTGATTTCGTAGCTTTCATGTTTGTTAGATGATCATTTGCACTTTTCTTGTATTGCATTTATCCAGACTGTATTTCAGGTGAATCTAGACTATCTCATCATTAACAGCAAACATTTATTGAACATTTCTGGGCTGTGGATCAGGCTTTACGCTACAAACTAAGGATAATAATAAGAGTTTAATGTACTTCTCTAACCGCGAGGATTTTATGTCTATTTGACCATGTTTCTTAAACAAACAGAAAACAATAATCACAACAGATATGTATCAGTTCCCACCCAGTGAATACCACAAGCAATAGTTTTGCTACTCAGAGAAGAGAGAAATTGGTGAGGGCTTGATGACCTGGAAGGTATTAGGTATAAGACAGAACTGCAATGGCTTCTTAAGAGAAGTAAAGGCTCTGATTATAGGATCCTGAGTATGAGATGTTTCTGAAGGTCTCATAAAAAGAAACACCACAATACCTGGTTTAAGATGCAACTGCCTCATTATTTATGGAGTATGACTAAGAATCAATGTTCAGCTGCTTTCTGTGTGCATCTTATAGTGTTTCACCATGAGCATCTTACACACTGAGGGAGATCCAAACAGTCTGATAACTTTGGCACTAAGATCCTGGGATGCTTGTCAAACTGTATGTCTGTCTTGCTTTAGCTAAAGAAAAGAATTTCCTTTATGCTCCCACTTTGAAGTCCCTCATCAGAAAAATGAGCACTTTATGACTTGTTAAAGCAAACTGTGTTTTAATATATAAGAAGGAAAAGGGCGCACAGAGGGTGACTTTCTTGTGGACGCTGCTCCAGGAGGGGGTAAGAAGTATCCAGGTCCAACCATGGAGAAGATGCTAATCTACCAAGAGAAATGGAAGTTTATAAGAAGTTCTGGGGTTTTTGTTGTTGTTGTTGTTGTTTTACTATAAAAGAGATATACTCAGACATTTTTGAGGATTAAAAAGTTGCTAGTCATTTTGGAGCTCTTACTAGTCCAGATAGACATGTATTTGCCTCAGTTTGTTAGCTGCAAACACTGTAGAAAGACCGTGGAAGAATCATTCATTTTTAAAGGCCAAAGTCCAGTGGCTTTCCTAATATCAGCTCTTTTTCATGAATGTCTGTGACTCCACTTACCGTTTTCTTTATTCTTTTTTGTCCTCTTTTTAGAATCTCTGTGTTATAATTCATTTTAGCTTTGGGGAAACGGAGTCAGGAAAGAAGTGAAACCCTCAGCTTCTTCCTTTCACTTCATATAGGGATTATCAATCACGAAAAGCACAAGGTATGCCACAGATTAGTCTTAGTAAAGACAATTTCATCTTTTTTCATTGTAGAGAAGCTTCTTAGACTTAATTTTGGGCAAATATTTAGTGAATTTGAACTATAAAATATTCTATCAAGGATAGGCCCTCTTTCACAAGAGGTATCTCTAGGTATTAGAGATTAGACATTAGAGTGGCACTTCTTTTCTAAGAGATTGCTGTGAGGTTGTCATCGCGAGTTATTTCCTTTCCTGTGGTGAGAGACGCACAGGAGAAAATCTGTCCCTTCGGCACATTAAGTACAGAGTTAAATGGCATTCAGAATATTCACATTGCTGTGTCACAGCCACCACCATCCACCTCTAGAGCTTTTTGGCATTATTAAGTTCCAACCATAACCATGAGACAATAGTTCCCAGTCTCTACTTCTCGCAGGCTCTGGTAACCACCATTGCACTTTCCGTCTCTAACAGTGTGGATGCTCTAGGCAGTTATAAAGATGGACTCACATGACAGATTTTATGTCTGGCCTCTTGTGTCTGGCTTAGTTCACTTTGCAAAATGTCTTCAAGTTTGAGCCCTGTAGCAGGAGTCAGCGTTCACTTCACCTTTGAGGGAATAATATTGTTTGTAGCCACACATAACATTTCATTTGTTTAGCACATCAGGGCTTAGGGCAAGCAAAATGTTGATGACCATGCCATAGCATCTATCTATATTCAAAGTTTTGGTATTTTTGGTAACAGGATTCTCTTTATATTGTAAAATATATAATTATTTGATTTAAGAGTTTAAATATTGATGGTGCTGAAAAGAATATGCCAAGCGATTCCAACCAGAAAAAGCATTCATTCAGAGACATTTATTAGTTCTGAGAACAAGTAAAAATAATAGCCTGCATTAAAAAAACATTTCTAATATATTTTAACTCTTCTTTTCTTCTAAGTCTTTGAAGTGACTTAGCAATGTCAATTCAGTGTCACCAGATCACTAACCTTAAAAGAGGCTCTTCACAAAGGGCATAGGAGGTCAAAGGAATCTGTGAGTGTTGCTTTCGGTGGCACCCGTCCCAGACTCTCTTAATACACAACCATTTAGAAGTCTCTGGGGAATCTCACTGCTTCAAAGAAGTCTTTATTTTCCAAGGACATCTGAATTCAGAATCATGTTTAATTGTTATTTTTGTAATACTTTGAAATGTTCATGTTACAACAAGATAAAATGTTTAAGAAGGTGACAAAGATCAGAGCATCTGGGACTGTAAAATCTCAGTTCCCTTTGAGTTGAGCGAAGTGAATTGTGATCCACAGATAAATAAATTTGCCTCATTTTTCCCATTTTCAGGACAAAGGCATTTATACTCACAGTCAGAGAATTCATTTGCTATTTTCTCGAGAATTCTTTAGCTACACTCAAGTGTTTGTCTACATAAAGAACTCTGAAAAATTGATGCAGTAAATAATTTCAGTATTTGTTGTCTGCTTTTTCTGTGGTAAGCACAGTTATGTTATTTACATAATTTTATTTAAATAAAATGCTGTTTAAATAAAGTTTCTCCTAATCTTTTGCTCTCTGATGGAAGAAGTACAAGAACACAGTTAAGGCCTTTGTTAGACACATGTTCACTGCAGAATACTGATTCTTAACTGTGGATCGCAAGGTAGGAGAACACGAGAGAGATGGGAAGCAGGTAGAAAGGTAGAAGAAAATCATCAATGTGAAGGGTAAAACACTCAGACCCGGGGCTGGAGAGATGGCTCAGAGGTTAAGAGAACTGACTGCTCTTCCAGAGGTCCTGAGTTCAATTCCCAGCAACCACATGGTGGCTCACAACCATCTATAATGTGATCTGATGTGCACTGTATACATAAGTAAACAAATCTTTTAAAAAAACCACTCAGACCCTTGGAGAAAGATGCATTTCCAAAAGATCAAGGAGCCATAAAAACCAACAACAAAAAAGTGGCCTGTTTTCATATCTTTCTATTTTTTCTTTGTTTTTAATCTTCATTTCTCCAAATTACCAGAACATACATTAGTTCGCTTTTAAGTAAGCAAGTGGTTGTTTTCTACCAGAAAATAGGGTGAATCCAGCAACTAAGTTTTAGGAAGGAGAAAAAAAATTTAGTGGAACATAAGGAATGAATAGTAGTGAGTGGATGAAGACCACAGAGGAGGAAAAGCTACCAACAAGTAAAATCAAATATAAGTAGACCTGAAGCCATCCAAGATTTAAGAATGACCTCCAAGGCCTGTGCTTGTAGACAGTGAACATTTGGAATCTTAGCACAAGCAGCCAAGTTGAATGGTCAGGAAGCTGAGTTTTCTGATGGCCAGGAATTCTAAAAGGAGGGTATAACTCACAACTTAGATGATACTATCAGATGAAAAATGGGTGATAGTGATATACTAGATGAAGTAGCTCACAGTAGAACTAGAAAGAACTTGATCTTGGTAGTGAGCGAGAAGCTCATTTAGAGATTGAAAAAAATATTGTTTGGCCCTGTTGGAAGGCAAGTCACCTGTTCTAAGACCAATGGCCACTTGTAGTGGGTTCATCTGATAGAAAAGTTTGTATAAAGCTAATTTTGGGATTTTCTTTTTTTGTTGTTTGTTTGTTGCAATTATAGCTACCCAGACTGTTGTTTCTCAGAGACTGAGTTTCATCATCCCTTAGTCCTTGGTTTCTGGATTCTGTCAAGGGGAAATTTTGCTTAGCATACAGAATGGTTCAGGTGGAAGTTTAAACTTATCTGATTCAGGTTTGATCTTGGCTCATAAGTGAGTCTGTGAGGGAAGCTGTTACATCCCTATTGTCACAGCCTTGAGCCTTGAGCATTGAGTATTGAGACAGGGTGTGAAGCCATTTGGAATATACTCAACCACTAAACCTGCTTAGGACATTTGACAACATGTTATTGTGCCCTTTGATTACAATATTTAGAGACCAATATTAAACTAATTACATCAAATAGAATGGAATGTTGAGATCTATATGAATTCTGGGGCTGCATTCAAAGTATTACAGAGGAGCTGGTTTGAACAATAGAAATTTGTCTCCCAAGAATAGACTAGATATTCAGTCAGCTGTTTGCCAGTTTGGTTTTTTTCCTAGGCTTCATTGCTTTGTTTGCAGATGGTGACCTTTGCTCTATGTCTTCAAATGGCCTTTATTTCTGTGTATATGCATCCTGGGTATCTCTTTTGTATGTAGAAAAAATTTTACTAAAATATCGAGCTTATTAGATCAAGACCCACCCTATGGCCTTGTCTGAACTTAGTCACTCTTTTCAAGGTGTGCCTGCCTCAAGCACAGGAATTTTTCAATAGGGTTGTCTGATCAAAGTATTTAACTGGTAGAGGTGACACCAGACTGGAAATTTGATGACTCAAATATGGTGAAGATTCCCTTCCTCTAAATGTCAGCTTTGTTCCTTTCATCATGTGTCCCTATTTCACAACAACCACTCCTATAGGAGGGAGCCATAGTATTCCAGTAGTCTGACCCCAAATACTTAATACATGATTAAAGAGGATTGCCTAGCAGCCTGAGTTGAAAGTTCCCAGAGCTAAGCCTCTGATTCTGCTACTTGGTACAAGTCATCTCCAATGGACCAGTCATCAGTTGTACTAGAGCTCTATAATCAAAGTTCATTAACTTCTCCCTACCAGATCGGTTAGTTATTACAGCCAATGGGTCCGGGTCTTATCAATATGTCAGCCCATTTCTAAAACGTGCATGAGGATGCATGGGTTAGGAGTAAGAGTTTTCCTAAAGGAGCATGCATGCCACAGAAGTGTAGTCCAGATAGGCAAAGTGTCATAAAAGTTCCAGTGTGATGGAATAAATTTGGTGGACACATCAGAATCTTGGGGGATAAGCAAAGGGTTCATACGGATAATGACCTTAAAGACAAATCCCAAGAAGATGAAGGCTAGCCAAGGGAAGTGAAGCATGGGGAGAAGAAGCATACATTCTTTGATGGAAACGTTAGGAACTGCAGGAATTTTGGCACTGTAGAACAGAATATAAAATTGAGTCCAGAGAGCATGGATCCTCAGAAAAGGCAGTTTGGGAGGCTTGCAGTGGATTGAGAGTGAGCATGTAATTTTGGCTCTTTTCCCAATTAAACAACAAAGCTCAGAATTTCCATCAAGATGAAGATATGAAGGGGGAGAGATGGAAAGCATAATTTGGGTTTGGTTCTCTGAGAAATGTTACAGTTCCCATGCGTGAAGGAGAGCCACAGGAGCCTGGCTGTGACACTGACTACAGTTCTGAGTTAGAAACATCTCCACTTTGATTCTATTTAGCCACTTAGTTGAGATGAACAGATTAACACTGGTGAACTTTTAGGACTCTGCCAGGTAGACTGGTTTCTATTTATCTTTCTGCTCAACAAGGATGTGTCCCTAGGACTATCAGCTCCATTAGCCTCTGTACTGACCTGAGATTGGAATCCAAAAATCCTTGTTGGCACAGGCTTATGTATGAACAGTTGGATATCAATGTGATGTCACCACATAGAGAACAACATGTGAGAGGCAGAGACAGTGCTGATGTAAGCACTCCAAGAAAGGAGGATTGGCACTGAGTTTCCACTAGATTGAAAGGATGATTGTGTCTACCAGAGACACGGAGGAGGAGTCACATGGAGAAGTGACTTGGGCTCCAACTGGAGGGAGCCTGAGCAAGAAAGCAAAGGTGGAGAGAAAGCCAATATTATCTATCCAAGGCAAAGGCACAAAGGCTTGCAAAGGCTAGCTTCACTTCTGAGACCACTACACACTGGCTTCTTTTAAATATTTTGCATTTTAACCTACTTTTGAGACTTGCTAAGCCTCTTGCTATCAATCAACTTTTTCAGAAAGCTCTAGCCCTGCATGGAAGATCTCTCCCACTGCCAATGACTACATATCCCAACGAAACACCACTCGAGGAAACTGGAAAAAAAACCCTACTGCTTTCTCAATGTTAGACAAAGCCTCTGCCAGGACTAACACTGTTTGGGAAAGCATGTGAGAAGACCATCTCCAGCACTCATCATCACAGACCACTGTAGCCAGCAGGCCTACATGCCAGGCACTCCATCCTAAGGCTTTGAATCCTCCCAGTATCTCTAAGGGGCGAGGCTTGCATTATTATCTCCATTTCTCTAACAATGAGTTAAAATAGGGCTTACAAAGATGGAGTGGTCTACATCAGATCCAGAGATGGGTAGTGAAAGAGTTGGGAATCTGCAGACAATGCACATCCGTGTGTGTGTGTGTGTGTGTGTGTGTGTGTGTGTGTGTGTGTGTGTTAGACATCACACTGGAGACTCAGGAAAGACAACAGCCCAAGCCGTAAATGTTATCTACAATTACACTGATTATTCAAAACTTTGACAAGGTGTGGGGAAGTCTTTCCACTGTTATTCTTACCATTTGTTTGGTAGGCATAGCCTAAATACTGGAAAATTTTAGAGTAGGATTTTATTGTGGACAAACCACGGTTTCTGTGCTCCTTGTCTCCCCATCTGTAAAATGATGCTATTAAAGGGACTGAGATGAACATTATACTTTGGAAACATATTAATTCTTAGCAGAGTGCCAGGCAGAGAGTATCCATTGAATGAAAGTTGCTATATTACTTACTTTTTGTTTCTGTAGTGAGCACCTCACCCTTGAGAAACTTCACCCATAAGACAATTTGTCCTGTGCATCTTTCTTCAACATGGTGCACACATCTGTTTAAGGAACACACATGGAACCCCTTCTTTGATGGATTTGTACAATGTCTTGTCTCTTACCTAGAACAAAGAAAAATGTTCCTTTTTTTTTTGTTGTTCTCCATTTTAAATACACTTGGGAAAGCTATAATGAGAAAGCCTTATTTCTGGTGATGAATTAATGAACAGCCGAGGAAGAAATGGCTTCTACCCTCTACCCTTTGCATTAGTTTTCAGTGGAAGTATGTGCAGGTATGTTTGTGTCTGTGTTGGTGGAAGCTATATACCTTGATCCCTTGGCTGGGAATCCATGAGCAGCCTTCACCAGGACTTCTGAGATTGGTACAGAGCTACTCTCTTCCCACTGACAATGGAAGAGAGAGGTCTCCTTAACCAGCTACCCTAAGAAGACAGCCACCCTTGAAGATCAGAGACAGCTACCTTGGACAGAGCCCTGAAGCCACGAAGCCCCCTCAGCCCCCCACAAGGCTCAGAGTATTCAGCATTTCAGTTGGTCTCACAGGGGACATGGGACCTTGGTTAACCTCCTTTGGTGTGAATCATAATGTGAATACAGACTGCTGTTCTGTCCACTTCAGAAAAGCCACTTCAATCTACTCAGGCACCTTTGACTTTATTCTCACTAATTCCAATCCTTCTTTAAAAATTTCAATAAGAACATGTTTTCATCTGGTCTCAAGAGACTAATTTGTTTATTTAAAGTAATAATAAAGTTTTAGTATAATCCCTTGTTCCCAAGAAGTAAGGAGACTCTTTGAACAACTTGTTTTTCCCATCCTTGAAGTGTGAGGGAGACCAAGAGGCAACTGTGGGGGGTCTCGGAGCCCACTGTCATGGCAACAACTGGGTTTTCTGAGCTGCCTGGCCAGCAGCCTCTGGGAGAAAAACATTAGAAAACAGACCCAGAGTTTTGTTCTTTCTCTCATTTGGCTACAAGTTTCCCCTTTTCAATAACCAATGGATAAGCTAGGATGAATATTCGCACCCCAGCTGGGAATTTAAAAAGACAACTGTTGACTCAGCCCACTTAGGGCTTCAGAGTGAAGACTTGTAAGAGGTAGGGTAGACCAGATGGTGGGTAACTACTCTGCACTTTTTTTTCTTCATGGTATGGAGCCAAAGGGTGGTAGGGAATCTGTAAGAGCTGGGTATGGGAGCATGCTTCAGGAAACAGGGAGTTCAGATATCAGTCTTCAATGGTTGTCAGGGGATAGAAACACCTCCACTAGGGTAACCAGTTTGACATGTAGCTGCTGGCCAGTGTCTTAAATAGTTTAAATGAATTATCGCATTTCACACTTATGTGAAGAACATACTTCTATTATTTCCAAATTTTAGATAGATAGGATGAAGTCTATATAAATTAGACAATTTGCTTAGGATTATAGAGCTGGTAAGCAATCATTGGCTGCAGGACACATATGAATCCACTGTGACTCTCAGGTTGGTGTGGGATGATGGGAGTGGCGATATCAATTAAGAATAATTTGATTTCAATTAATTATGTATCCAACCCTACTTAAGCAAATGGGTGTTTTCTCTTCTCTCCTAAAAGAGTCCAGAGATGGGCTGCACCATATATGCACTTGACAATTCAGGGAGGCAGGGGCAGGGCATCCCTTCACCGTCCCCCATCTCATGCGATCCATCTCCAGAGGGCACATCTGTTTTCAGGGCAGGAAGAAAAGGTTTGATGCCAGCATTTTATGTTGCCTTCTAGCAAGAGGGAAAATGTGTTTCAGAGCCAGCCTACAGATGCAGTGTTTCATTTGTTAAAAATAAACAAACAAAACAAATAAATAAATAAAGGTCATTCACTCCTTCTTGCCACTAGCTGGAAGGGAGACTGAAAAGAGCAAGAATGTATCTCCACATGCTCTACAGTGAAAGGACAGTTTTCCTCATAGCTAATGTGTGAGATAAGCATTGCCTGGTCAGAGAGAAACGGATGATCCATATGACACAAGTATAAAAAGGATATCTTATAATAGACCACCATGGACCAAATACCACAGGAAGAAAAGATTACTTATTTCTCACACCTGGAAAGTCCAAGATGAGGGTACTAGCATTTGGGCCAATGAGAAGCTTCTTGCACCTTCATATAGTAGCAGAAGCAAGGGCTGGAGTCCCACTAGTGAGACACAAGCCTCCATGTCTTGATTGCCTCTTAGAGGCTCCACCTTTCTCTTCCTTCCTTCCTTCCTTCCTTCCTTCCTTCCTTCCTTCCTTCCTTTCTTTCTTTCTCTTTTTTTATCATCCTCAATTTTGGAGGCAACACATTCAAAGCCAACACAGTGAATCTTGCCGAGGTCTGGATCCTAGAGCTGTTTGGAGTGGGGTAGGAGCTACAGTAGAAGCCACTTACGCTTGAATTGAACAGGATGTCAGTACCCATGCAGAAAGGCACCTTTTCTCTGCACAGGAGTCCAGTGCCGACTCCCCACTTCTGTCAGCCATACTTTCTGGCTCCTGTCTTTTAATAAGATGCATATTTTAGTTACTACAGTTTGTTAAATTTCAAAGAATTTTTTTCCATGCCTTAGGGCTGCATTCCATTGTAGGATAGGGGCTTCTAGGTTCATGTATGAGGAGTTTTGTGTTCCATTTAAAATAGATTGTGTCACTTTAAGTAGATAATAGAAAAATTCTTCATCTTCTATTTCCATTTTCTCAATAAGAATGTCTATTCTGTAAGACAAAAGAGAATCTGTCATTGATTAAAGGGATTAAGACTAAGAACAATGAAAATGAGGATCATGTTAGTGACAGAATATGGGGTGATTTATTATTATTACAACATTTTTCTTTAAAGTTAAATTGTATTTTGGTCAACAAGAAAAAGGAAAAAATATTTCAGGCCATTGAAAAAGAATATATGATCCAATTACCATGACAGTGACAAGTTTTAATAAATGTAATTATCAGAAATTTTCTCGAGATAGAGCTATTTCCAACAGGCTAGGAGTATCTCTATGTGTTGTTGGCTGGACCAAGATATATGGACTCCCTCTTTTCATAGGCGGGACCCATTTTCTATCAGGTGAACCTTCTGGTTACTGGGTTCCTCTGAATTTTGGATGACATCTAGATCAATGCAGATCTTTTCTACCGAGTCAGGGCACAGGTCTTTAGTACCCTTCTTTAAGAGAGAGTTCTTCATCAAGTTTTCTGGGTCTGGCGTCTCTGCCCTCAACGTGACAATGGGAGAGATGCATTTCTCTGTTCTGAAAACTAGCAAAGAATCCAGTGTATCTCTCTGAGAGTTTTCTCTGAAACTTGTTCCTCACATCAGATTGTCTACACTAAACCCTTTGACATAAGCAAATTGGTTGCACTGAGCACAGTGGAAGTCCGTAAGCCTGCTGGTGCTGTCCCTCTGGGGAGCCACCCCAATGGATGGATGTAGTCTAAGTTCCTGCTCTTGGGGCTGACTGTGCCAAATCTTGGGCTCCACCACTTTAAATCAAGCACTTCTGTCATGTAGCTCTCTATGATCACACAGACCTTGACAATGCAGCCCAGTCCACCTTTCCAGGGGTTCCCAAGACCTTTTCAAGCACACATGCCCATTACTACCATTTGTCACTACCTCTTCTGTAGAAAACCATTAGAAACTACTCGTCTTGACTCTTTCTTTCTTTTAGAAAGAGTCAGTTTGATGTGGCTGATGTATCTTTCCTTACTTCTGCATCATAGGCTTGTAGTGTATTCAGAAAGCAGACAGGGCACACAATTTCAGTGGAAAACATTGAGATATATTTATGTGACCCACATGTCTGCTCACTTACTGCTTCTAGTTTGCATGTGCAGCACTCCGGTGCCTATGCATAGAAGCCTGGTCCTGCCTTACAGAGAGACTGAAGTCAGAAATTAACAACGAAACAGTTAACTGAATACTGAGAAAAGAATTAGAATTGTGGATGTGAGAGATTGGTCCCATAAATGAAGGATTTGTTTTATTTTTTTAAGACCTCTCTTTCTGCTTTCAACCTTTCCCTTCTTGATTTGTTGGATAAGCTAACTGAATTTTTCCAGGTATACTTCTGTCTGCCAGGAAGTCTTCTGGCACTTGGAATGCCATTAACTCAAGTTCTATCTCTCCCTAGGCACAGAGGTGTTCTTGGAACACTGTTCAGTCAACTTCTTCAAACAATCTCAGTCCATTCAATCAAAATCCTACTCAGAGATGAGATGCGCACATTGACTCATGACTTTATTCCAGGTGCTCAGGAAGCTGAGGCAAGGAGATTAGAAGTTCAAGGCCAACCTAGGTTGTACATCGAATTCCAGGCCAATGTAGACTACATGAGACCCTATCTCAAAAATAACCTCTTACCAGCTCAAGGTCAAGGTCAAGCTCTTGTCTAATCCAGGAAGTTGCTACTGAGTTGCTAGGTTGAACACTTCACTCTACGGAGTGAGCATGGTTGGCAGTGTAAGCCTGTAACCACACTGCTTGCGTTCCAATCATGGATACACGTGGGCTTGCTCTGTGTCATTGGAGAAGTTAGTATTCTTGTGCCTGTTTCCTTATCTTTAGGGGTCAATAATAAACTATACCTCACGCATTCAATGATTTAGTTCATGTATAGCTTGGAATCAAGTGTAAGTTCTCTTCAAGGCCTTCATCACCAACATCTTTATTTTATTTATTTATTTATTTTTTAATTTTATTAATTTATTCTTGTTACATCTCAATGGTTATCCCATCCCTTGTATCATCCCATTCTTCCCTCCCTCCCATTTTCCCCTTATTCCCCTCCCCTATGACTGTTCCTCAGAGGGATTACCTCCCCCTGTATATGCTCATAGGGTATCAAGTCTCTTCTTGGTGACCTGCTGTCCTTCCTCTGAGTGCCACTAGGTCTCCCCCTCCAGGGGACATAGTCAAATGTGAGGCACCAGAGTATGTGAGAAAGTCATATCCCACTCTCCACTCAAGTGTGGAGACTGTTCTGACCATTGGCTAGATCTGGGTAGGGGTTTAAAGTTTACCACCTGTAATATTACATGTCAGCAGATTCTACTCATAAAACATTAGTCACTGGATCCTCTTGCAGTTTTGTGGCTTTTCTTCTTGTTTCTCTTTCCTTGCTTCATGAGGTCTGTGTTAAGGTTCCTTGGCTGCCATAAAATTTACCACAAACTTAGTGGCTTGAACACAAAAAGGTTATTATCTTATAATTCAAACTCTACCATGGGCCTCTCTGTGACATATAGTCAGGGTTTTGGCAGAGTTGTGTCTCTTTCTAGAGACTCCTGGGAGAGTCTGTTATTGTGCTTTCTCTAGCTTCTAAAGGCTGCTTACATTTCCAGAGATGCCAGCATTGTCCTAGCTAGTCATTCCTTGGCCCCGTTCCATGGTCACATACAGGAAATGGTCTACAGCTTTAAGCATTTTGGTTCATTTGTGTCCACATCAATAATTTAATCCAAGAAAATCCTTATCTCATGAGACCATGTTGAAGCATGAGATCACGGTTTCTGAGGTGATCTCCCAGGGGTTCATTAGTCTGCCTCTCTGTACAAGGCTCTTGAATGCAGATCTTTCTTCTGCTAACTTTTCTTTGTGAAGCCTGGCATGGAAAAGTTTCCCAAAAGGTGTGGGTAAAAGACAAAAGGCTCAAGGAGAATTCCAAAAAAATAATTGTCTTCCCAAAGACAATTTTTTAACATTATTTATACAAACTATTACAATGAGCTGTTATACTTTTGAGTTACTATCGCAGAAAGAAAAACAATATTTTTATTCCAAGTTTCAATTATGTTAAATTTTTAATAACAGTAACAAAAGAAATATTAACAAGTGTGCCAAGGCCCAGAGTATTTTACAGTATTAGTCTCCTTGAATACTGGTAAATGTAGTGGCAATACTATCCCATGTCTGCCAAGTAAGGAATCAATGCCTGAGGTAACTGAATCACTTCTATAAAGTCACAGTATAACCCAGAGTCAAAAATTGAAATAATAAAACCCTACTGTCTTGACTCTAAGTATCATCCCATGTTTTCAGCTAGAAAACTCAGACCTTTTGTCTCTCTATGTCAGCCACTCCTCAAATAATGCCCAAGCCACCATCTCCCTTCTGTCATTGATATTTACTCTCAATATGATCGTAATACAACTAACATAAGCATATAATCTATACACTCATACTGTGAGAGAGTGGGATCATGTTTGGAGAATGGGATGCATGTTAATTATATAGATTGTAGGTATACATGAAGCACCAGGTAGTTTATCCAAGGCCATCTGTGATACAGGACTTCCCAGTTCCCTGGTCAGTTTTTGCAGGGGTAATGAGAACAATCCTTCAAATAAATAAGTACATGCTTAAAGAGTATTATCAAAGAAATGCAGATTTCTCTAGACAGAAGCAAATGATGAAGCTAGAAGCCTTTCCTATAATGCCTTTAAAACTTGCCCAAAGTATTTAAAATAAGATTTCATTGAGCATCAAAGAATCTCCTTATGGAGTTGGCTTCAAATGTGGCAAACAGGCCACTGGGCAAAATGTCCTCATTTCTGCCACAGACAAAATTCTGCCTAAAAATGGGCAAGTTTAGATACAGGCAGAGTCAACAGCCAAACTCTGCCAAGACAGGGTAAGCAAGTCCTCAATATTTCCTGCCTTGCAAATATGTCTCTCAGATATATTGGGCCTGAAGGCTGAAGATGATGTTCCAACGGTACAGAGAATGTTGGGTGACTGTTCAGACAGTAATCTGTCTCAGTCATTTTTCATTTTAGAAGCTGCTAACCCGCACTCTGGGTTCACTCAGGTATTTAAGTTTTATTCCTTCTCAAGTCTCTGATGGGTTTGAAGACCAGATAGTTTAATCTTTCAATTAAGCTTAGTAGGTTAGGGGTTAAGATGTTTTTAGATCAAGATAGATGTTTTAAGTTAATAGAGATGAGATATGATATATATTAGTCTCCATTCAGAAATTTAGACCCAACAAGATAGGAAAGAGGTTTACTTCAAGTTTGCCAAATACAAATGGCCAAATCACTCTGAATGTAACATTTATATGATTCCTGATTGTCTCGCGGTTCTTCCTGCGGTATGTAGTTTATTTTACTCATGTGTAATAATACAAATATATATGTTAAAAAAGAAACATAATAACAAATTTTTAAAAAGATTTCATTGAACAGTGAAAACACAAAAACTGATGAGAGTTTGAACAGGTATTGAAACTCAGAAGGGATCATCAACTAGGTCATGGCTGTAACATGTCTCAACCCATTGTTCTAATTACCTGGTATTCCACAGACCATTTAGAAATGTGGAAAGATTAACCAATTTGGACTCCAGCTTTGAAGATTCATTTGGCAAAGCAGGATACCCCAGGCTAGCACCGTAGGCAACACCCTATGTGATAGAATGCTGGAGACTACATTTAAATACATTTTAGATTGTTACTTTAAAAACTCTGTTATAAGTACAACATAATTGGCTTAGTCACAAGGTTTTTGAAAAGCACCTCCTAGGTAGACTGCTCCAGGCTAGATGTTATGGGAGATGAACTAAGCTACTTATAGGCCACTTGGGAGACATGCCCAGGAAAGCACAAAGGGCTACCGTGATTCATAATATAATCAAGTGTCAGGCTATGTGATGAGGCTTCCAGTGCTGGTCCAAAAGGAGGCCATGAAAGACTGGGCAGCCTGACTTTGGATGCCCTAATTTTTCTTCTCGTGAAATGCCTACGTGAGATGTTTGCTTTGCTTCTGGTCAAATGTAACCAACAAGAAGCTTTGGCTATGCATAGACATTCATGTCTCAGCTAGTCTCAGAGCTATTACCATGTAGTGGGATTAGCAATATAAGTTAACTGCTTGTTCTGTAGTTTGAATTTATGTAAGAGTAGACTGACTCAAGTCAGCAGTCTCTCATCCAGGTCTGTTTCATTTTGACCTCTTTCAAAGAGGAAATTTAACATTACCATTACCAATGAACATACAATCATTATCATATTGAAATCAAAACAAGACTGTATAGTTCTAAATGTCCTTCTCTGGGTATCAAGTATTTGGGAATATGGATGGGAGGTAGCTTGATAGAAATTATTAGAAGCAGATGGCATGGGATACCTGCCCCATCATGGGAAATAGCTTAGGGGATTAATATCTGCCTTACCCCAGGTTAACTAAGGCTATTTTAAAATATAACAGGTGTCTGTGTCTTAATTGGTTGCTAGTGGGTTAGAAAATACCATCATATTCTAATTATAGGCCTGATAATAAATGTTATTAGGCCATACTGGTAAATTAGCTACAACAGTCAAACATTTTCTTCTTTTCATACTGTGAGATTATGGGGAGTGTAAGACTTTGTGTTTCTACTCTAAAGAATTTTCTGTTACTTAGGCTTATTCTACTGTAGACTTTTGGCATAACCTTGAAGTGAGTTCATGCTAGTAAAGGCACGTAAGCAAAACCTAAGGGCTCATCTTTGTTCAGGGATGCAAAGGGGAGTCCTGTATTGTTAGGGATTCCACATGTCAGTCTCTTAAGACCAGAAGCCTCCTAATATAAGATCATATGACTAATGTGTCTTTGTAGAGGATGGACCTCCCCCACAAATGAAGCCCTTGCTGCATGGATTATGTAATTCTTTGCTCTTGATGGATAAATTGACTTCTCTATTGTTTAGGGGCCAAGCGTGGGAAGGGAGAAATGATCATATAGGAACATGGGGGAAAAACCAATCACCAACCTTGCCCTACTTCATAACCTCTTTAGGATTTGTATGAAGAATGGACAGCCCTTGTCGCTCCAGAGACAAGTGAGTCCAAGCTGTGACCACGCAATAAGATTGACAGGATCCATAGTGTCCTTTGACTTAAGGAGTTGAATTGTAAATGTCGCTTGGCCTTATTGTCCTCCGAGGGTGCCCATATTTCTTGATTCTTTCCTAAGTGTTCCCTTTCCCACTCAACCTTCCTCCAGAACCACACATGTCTGCCCATGGTCACAATACCTTCATGTAAGAAAACACAACTGCTCTTAGTTTACAAACACTGGCCTCTTAATTTTCTGGTGCAATAGAAAAATGAGAAATTAGCTCATCAGAAGGATTATGATATAATATTAGACCCTGGAAGCTCATTTGGACCATTCACAGTCTGGACTGCCTATGGGCTCTGTAAACTACTCCTAAACTTCAGAAGTCCTTTACTCACATGACACTGTGGTCTGAGGGAATCGTTCTGCTTCAAAATGGGACAAATTAGGCATTTGTCATTCACTTTGGGCCTCTGCCTAGAATTATCAGTTCCTCAAAATCTTACAATTGAAGATACAATCTAGAGCTGAGAATCTAGGACTTTAGCCACTAAGCATTATCTCCTAAAATACCTTCAGAGTGCTCTCATTGGAGTGGCAAGGCAGGACAACACCTGCTACTTTAAAGGGTTTGAATAAACTAGGAAGAATGCCATTTATTTCTGACTATGTATAGTTTTTTTTAAAATTTCTTTTCATTAATTTATTTATTTAACTACTTTACAGCCTGATCATAGACCCCTCCCTCCTCTCCTCCCAGACCCACCCTCTCATCCCTCCCATTCCCTTTCTCCTCAGAGAAGGGGATGGCCCCCTACAGGTACCAACCCACCCTAGCACATCAAGTCTCACCAAGACTAAGCACATTCCTTCCCACTGAGGCCAGACAAGGCAGCCCAGCTAGAGGAAAGGGATCCAAAGGCTGGCAACAGAGTCAGAGACATCCCCCTGTTCCAATTATTAGGGTACCCAGATGAAGAACAAGCCATACATCTGATGCTTATATGTAGGGGGTCTAGGTCCAGCCCATGCTTGCTCTTTGGTTGATGGTTTAGTGTCTGGGTGCCCTCATGGATCCAGGTTAGTTCATTTTGTAGGTCTTGTGGTGTCCTTGACACCTTTAGCTCCCTCTATCCTTCCTCCCACTCTTCTACAAAAGTCCCCGGGCTCGGCCTATTGTTTGTCTTTATCTGTTTCTATCAGCTGCTGGATGAAGCATTTCAGAAGACAGTTATGCTAGGCCCCTGTCTGCAAGCATGGCAGAGTATCATTAATAGTGCCAGGGGGTGGCTCTCTCCCATGGGGTGGGTCTCAAATTGAGGCAGTCGTTGGTTGGCTGTTCCCTCAAGCTCTGCTCTATCTTTATCCCTACACTTCTTTTAGGCAAGACAAATTTTGGGTTGAAGTTTTGGATTTTTTTTTTTTTTTTTTTAGTTCATGTCATTCTTACATATTTTTTAGTAATTCATTCATATTACATCTAATTGTTATCCCAACCCTTGTATTCTCCCATTCTTCCCTCCCTCCCACTTTCACCCTATTCCCCTCCCCTATGACTGTGTCTGAGGGGGACCTCCTCCTCCTGTATATGATCATAGGGTATCAAGTCTCTTCTTGGTAGCCGGCTATGCTTCCTCTGAGTGCCACCGGGCCTCCCCATCCAAATGACCTGGTCAAATATGGGGCACCAGAGTTCATGTGAAAGTCAGTCCCCACTCTCCACTCAGCTGTGGAGAATGCCCTGTCCATTGGCTAGATCTGGGTAGGGGTTCGATGTTGCTGCACGTATTGTCCTTGCCTGGTGCCATAGTTTGAGCAGAACGCCGGGGCCCACCAGGGGTTGAAGTTTTTATGCATGAGTTAGTGTTCCCCTCCCGCCACTGGAAGTCCTACCTGACTACAGGAGGTGGCAACATCAGCTTCTATATCCCAGGCTGCTATGAGTCTCAGGCTAGGGTCACCTCCACAGACTCTTAGAAGAGGAGCCTCCCCCATCACAGAGATGCCCCCCACCTCGATTTCCATTCTTTCTCTCTCAGTCCTTCTCCACCCTGCTTTCCCCACACCCTGATTCCCATCTTCATTCTCATCCCCACGTCTTCTCTCACCCATTTCCTTCTACCCATCTACTTCAGATGTCTATTTTATTTCCCCTTGGGTCCCTCTTGTTAGTTAGCTTCTTTGGGTCTGTATATTGTAGCATGGTTATATTGTAGCATGGTTATCCTGTACTTTACAGATAAATACATACCATGTGTGTCTTTCTGGGACTGATGATCTTTTCTAGTTCTATCCATTTGCCTGCAAATTGCATGATGTCTTTGTTTTTAATAGCTGAGTAGCATTCCATTGTGTGAATGTACCACATGTACTTTATCTATTCTCTGATTGAGGGACATCTGTAGTCTAAAAACACTCAGATACTTCATTTTGTTATGTTTGCTTACTGAGAAACTAGTGAGTCTTGTGCAAAGCATTCTGACTTAAAAAAAAACACCGATTTTTGTCTACCTCTCTTGTTTCACATTTAAGAAAACAAATCTTATGAAAATTCATACAGAATTAGACAGACAAGCTAGTAAGAATACCAATTATTTAATTGGGAGAATGACTGGACTGACTATAACATAATGATATTGTCCAGTTTTCATTTTAGTCAATGTCTCACTTTAGCATCCTGTCTGTATTTAGAATACAAATCAGAAGACTTCCACGTTGCATCTTCCTTGGGGAACCAATTTTGGTCTCTACTGTCTATTGGGGGACTGTATGTGTGCAGAGGTTACTTGTATCTAGAAACTATTTTTTCTAATAGACTAAATCATGTATGTAGAACTTTCCTATTATTTACCTTTATGTCTTGGTTTTCAAAATTCACATTTTTATCCAGTGGCTCATTTAATTCTCCTAACACCTAGCCACAGGTAAAAATCAAAGCTAAAGCACATCGCACTATAACAAAATAGATATAAAGTTGAATTTGAAAAACTCAATTATTAACTGATTAAATAGACAAATTAATGAGATTGTCAAGATTTTTATGCATGTATCTAATGTACATTGGGCATGTGTGGTTTTCACATTTTGTTCACTGGTTTATTTAGACAGTTTTTCAATGTACCCAGCCTTACATTGGATGTATGAGCTTTCTCCCTTAGCCTCACAGGAAGCTGGGATTATAGACATGGTCTCTCAGGCCAGGCTTCTCCTTGCAGCTTATTTTTTTTAATTAAAGTGTAACTATATTATTTCCTGCCTTCCTTTTTATCCCTCTAACCTCTCCCACATCATTTCCCTCCAATCTTTCTCTCTCAAATTGATGGTCTCTTCTTTGATCATTATTATTTATTTGACTATGTATCTACACATGTACTGTGTATATGAATCTGTATAAATATGCATATATATTAATTACAAAGGTGACTGCTTTGTATGGATAAACAATTTAGGGCACTTGACCCTAGAAGAGATTAATTTTCCCTCTCTCATCATGCACTAGTTCCATGTGCTTCTTTGTCTAAGAGTGAGATTTCCCCCTTCTGTGCTAGTATGTCTACTGATATTGTTATTCTTCATGTTTCGTTTAAGTCGCCATATTGTTTAGGTAAAATGGGTGTAGTTTCCCTGATATTTCCATGAGATACAATTTCACAGTAGAGTTCCTGTTCCTCTGGCTCTTATAATCTTTCAGCCCCCTTTTCTAGAATATTCTCTGAGCCTTAGATGCAACGGTTGCATTGTAGCTGTATCACTGGGGCTAGCCCCACTACAATCTATTAATCTCTGCATTATGACCATATATGGCTTTCTGTAATGGTCTTTTGCTGCAGAGAGAAGGTTTTTGATGCAGGGTAAGAGCTAGAGTTACCTTTAGTTATAAGTAGTTTTAGAATACAGCTAGGAATTCAGCTAGTTAAGTAAAATGACAGTAGTGGGTTCTCCTCTAAGATCTCTGACCCCACCTGCCCCAGGAAATTGGTTAAGTTTCTAGTACTAGGCGCCATTTCCTTCCTGTTGAGAGGGCCTTAAGTTCAATTAGACAGCTCTTGGTTACTGCCAAGATACGAGTGTCCCTATTGCATCTTTGGGGATATCTTGCCGTGTTAATCATTGTTATGGTTCAGAGGCATTATAGATAGATATGACTATTGATTGTTTCCCTTCTTGTCACTTGTCAGAGCATATTCTGGGGCTATTATAACTAGACCTCAGGAAGGAGACTTTAAGATTATAGCCAGTTTAAATTTTCTGTGTCCTGTATCCAAAATATGTGATGCCTTCAGCAATAGGGACTTATCTTCACCTTCTGTGAGACAAACACAGGCAATGGCAATAGCCTATATTGTTTTGGGAGGAACTTGGACTAACAACTCAAATGAAGGGTTCTTTTATGCCTGGTACTAGGGGATTTATTAGATAGCTCATGGCTCTTGGGGACATCATTGTCAACTTGTCTCCATTACTATTGCTGTGAAGAGACACTATGACCAAGGAAACTTATTTTTAAAGCCCTTAACTGAGGTCTTACTTACAGTTTCTAAGAGTAATTCCATGACCATCATGGTGGGAGTGTCACAGCAGGTAGACTAGAAGAGTGCTGGAGCAGTAGCTAAGAGCTTGTATCCTGAACTTCAGGCTGCAGGCTAGTATTTTTTGTCCCTTCACCTTCCCTTATAGCTGTTTTTTTTTTTTTAAACTGAGAAATTTGGTCTACTATTTTATTGTGTGGGCAGTATTTTTTTGGAACCCTTCAGAAAGGTTCCTAACCCATCAGGGAAGGATGGGTTCTCTCAACTTCTCCCAACTAAGCAAAAATAAAGCCTTTACATCCTTTCAGCAACTTGAATGACTCCCAGCTGAACAACTGAAGAGTGAATTTCAACACATGCCAGATTCCCATGGGAGTCAAGGGAACTCAGACTCCAAACACCCTCTTTTATAGGGAATAGCTAGTCTTACTGATGTCTTTTGGAGAAAAATGCTTTTTAAGCTCCAAAACCAATGGTCTGGTCTCAACACTAGGATCTGGAAGAAGTGGATGCAAACCTAAAAATTGTGTTGGTGTGTGTCTGAGTAAGACCACTCATTACTGTGAGTAGAAAGACACAAGTGAGACGATTCATGCATTAACTCAACCAGGGACCCCACAATTGTGCACATCGGACTACCCTAATTTTTCTTCCTGGAATTTGGAGTGACTATCAACCAAATGATAGGAGCTCTTGAACAAATAATGAGCCATCTTAAGAAGAAGACACTGGTCCTTCTGCTCATGGGGACACGTGAAGTCTGCAGCCGACTTCTCTGGTTACCCATGGACATGGGGCAATGAAGGTTTAGAAGGAGAACTTGCAGACTTTTCCCAAGGTCACATGCCTAGATAGAGCCCAGAACACCTCACTTACTTTCTCAGCATCTCGTTCATTCAGAGTCACCACAGCCTGCCCTGTTCAACTCACTGCTAATGGTTCTGTTTTAACCACACTCCCCATTTCTCAAGCCTATGAGTAGAAATGTGACCTTGGAATGGTGGAACATAAATCCTCCTGAGCCTTTCTCTTGCCCGTGCCCTGTCTGTTTCCTACCCAGTTCTTCATATTTTTAGACACAGTTCTCAGAAGCCATTAGATACATCATCTCATGGCCCTTCAGCCAGCCCCACAATGCTGAGAATTCCTGACCTGCTTGTGAGAGTCTGGAGGTAGACAATTCCCCTTCTTGAGACCCGCACTAAGTGGTTGGCACCAAGGCCAGAGTCACCTTAAGTTTCAGCAAAGTGTTCTGGGCCCCTGGGAGACCACTGTCTGGGCTTCTGCAGACCTCCATGTGGTTAGAAGTATGCATGATAATAGCTGCTTAGTTCTTTTTCTTTAAAGATAGCTTTTTAAATTTGTTCTCTTGGCCTCTCGATGAAATAGCTTCATGCATATTAATGACATCTTTTATTTACTGAGAAGTGCCATTAAGCACTTTGGAATACTAGATTCTACCCAGGGTCTCTGGGAGACAGGCCAATATCTATAGACTTACTGGATAAATGGGAAACTGAGGAAACAAAAACAGCTCAGTAACTTCCTGAAAGCGACATGTGAAGCCCCTGAACTACATATGCTGTCTGACTAGCAGATGGGCCTGGCCTTGATTGGGTAGTATTATACTAGGCTCTCTGAATGTCCATTCATTCTTACAACAGACTTTTATTGAATACTTGCCATGGAAAGCACTGGGTATGGCAGAGAGTGGGGAGGAAGATGAATTCAAGACTCACAGGGCACAAAAGGTACATGGGAAAGAACAGTAAGATCCTGTTAGCCTAAGGGACAGTCACAGTAGAAGAAGCCAGATTTCTGCTGAAGAGTCTGGGAGGGGGGTTGCTAGCCCCAAATGCTCGTGCTTTTTTACTTGGTAAGCACACTTCTAGGAGGGCAGCAAATCATTAAAAGTGAGTTACAGGTGGGCAACTTGGAAAAATGACTGTTATATAGCATTTGATTGGGGGGAAACTTTTAGATCAGTGATTGTATTTTTTTAACTATGTGTGAGTATTCTTGTAGGTTTCCATATATACATTATGTGTATAGATAAGAAGATCAGAATAGGTAGATGATAGATGGATAGATTGATGATAGGTAGGTAGGCTCATATATTTGTATGCTAGTCCCCAGTTGGTACTTAAAATGATTAGAAGGTGTGGCCTTGTTGAAGGAGGTGTGCCAGTAAGCTTTGAGATTTCAAGAGTCCATGTATCCTGGTCTACCTCCTGCTGACCAGGTTATTGCTCCCAGCTAT
The DNA here is from genome assembly GCA_907169655.1 of Acomys percivali. Taxonomy (NCBI): domain Eukaryota; kingdom Metazoa; phylum Chordata; class Mammalia; order Rodentia; family Muridae; genus Acomys; species Acomys percivali. The sequence continues at coordinate 10,215,524 of OU015744.1, forward strand.
TTCTTTAGCACAAAACCTGTCATGGATACCTCCATACTCCCTGCCATAATGATAATAAACTAATCCTCTGAAACTGTAAGCAGACCTCCAATTGAATGTTTTCTTTTGTAAAAGTTCCCTTGGTCACAGTGTCTCTTCACAGGAATAGAACAGTGACCAAGAGAGGATGAGAGATAAGAAATAGCTAAGGAAATAGAATTCCAGGTAGAATGTGCTTAAAATTGGCAATATGGAGAGGGACAGAAAGCATATTCTTGTTTTTAATTTCACACTGAATTTTAAGATTTTTGTTAACAGTGATTTTTAAAAATATTTTCATACTTTAAAAGTAATTGAAAATAAATACCTGAATTTTTCCCATCTAAGGAACTTTATAGTCCAGGAGAAAAACAAAGAGACATAAAATATGTTGTCAGAAATAAGTACATTTTTAAAAATACAAAATTAAATAAGGTCCACAAAGGGTATTTCTATTGAAAAAAATTATATAAAATAAAGAGGCCATGTGATTAAAGAGGATTCATCAGAGATACAGTAAACATGTATCCATCAGAGATATGGCAAAAGTGTACCCATCAGAAGTATGGACAAAGATACCATCTATTTCTGTGTATCCCCAATAGCTAGTAAAGTGTCTCTCTGAGACCTGGGGAAGCTGGACCTATGTTAGGTACAAACTACAAACTACTTCTACACTCCTTGGGTAGGAAAATGTCAAATCAACCTTTTACAGGTTCTAATGTTACTACTACTACTACCTAGCAGGTGTGTAAGAACTGATAAGAGAGCAAGATTTGGGTAACTTGATATTCTGAATTCTCACTGTAACATTGAACGTTTCCTGGAATAAACCAAGATTTAGTTGTACAGAACATAAGAGAAACTTACTTTGTATCTTCCTGTTTCTATGCAGACAGAACCTCTGTGGTTGCATACCTGTAGACAGGAGTGCAGACATGGCTGAAATCCAGTTCAAGGTGCTGGCTGGGTTTCTGATGCTGAATAAAAACACATGTATCTGTCTAGAAAAGTACAAGTTCTGAGGTGAGAATCATGTCAAAGGAGGAATGGGCCAAGAAGAAGCCTTATGCTAGCTTGCAAGTAGATTGGCTTCAGTGGGGAAGAAATACTTTTGGTAAATGTGAAAAGATTATATTTTGATCATTAAAAATGTGGGAAAGATATTCTTAGAAGAAAGGACACAGGACTGCTTTGTATCGCGTAGCAGCCTGGACTTCACTAGCTCTCATTCTGCTGGGTGTTGCTCTGAATACTTACAATCCAGTGACAGGTCTCATGCTTACCCACTTCAAAATTGAGGAAACTGAGGCACCAAAAGGTTAGGTCATTGTCCTTTGGTCTCAAAGGAAATGGTAACAGCAGGATGCCAAGCTAGGGAGTCTAGCTCTGGACGTGTGCTGTTCCCCTCTCAGAACCTTTAGGAACGAGAGACTCGGTAGGCCACAGGTAATGGAGAGTGTGGAGTGCCAGTACTACAGGGCAGGGGAGCACAGGACAGAAATACCCTTGGAATGGCCTAAATCCACATGAGAGATCCCTGGAAAGGAAATGGTACAACTTTCTGACAGTGCTTGGGTATTGACTAAAAGCCCAGCCACTTAACCAGGAGGATATAGAAGCCATGAGGTATCCCAGCTTTGAAAGGTGGGTGTGAATTAAAGCAGAATACAGAAGCAGAAATGGAAGGCTATTTACAGGCAGAAACCCACCTCCCAGTTGTTTCCAGCTCACCTGTAGTCACGGCTCTAGAGGGCAATGCACAGGAAAGACACAAAAGAGCCATGTCAACAGTGGGGTTTTATCTTGGAACAGCCCCTAGTCACTTCTTGGTTCTACTGTCTGACTCATCAGCTTTCAGAAATAGTATCAACCCATTACTCAAGTCAGGGCACCTGCTCCAGCACCCTCTTGCCCCCACCTTGGACTAGACTCTTAATGGTTTGGCAGTGTTTTTGGAACATTGCAAAACCAAAAGCAACAGGCCCATCACTGGCCTTTCCTGCTCCAGGTCCCAGTGGAGAGAGACCATTGAGACAACTTCTGCTCTGTTTGGAAGCTGATGTCACCCAGGAGCCGAGCCCCCATTTGCTATTCTCCTTTTGTAATTTCCCCAGACTTTAAATGGCAGACACTATAGCTAGGCACTCTCTTTGTGGCTTGTGAAATATTCCCATGCTACATTCTCTGGTAACGTATGCGCCTCAAACGTTGTAAAAAAAAAAATGCTGTAAAAGTCAATATAAATGCAATAATGTCACGTCAGTCAAAGGCAGTGGAGCAGCCCTTCTGAGCAAACAATTGGAAAACTAGAGGGAAAACTCAATTGCTTCATGTTGCAAATTGATTAAAGATATGAATCAGAAAATAAAGGGGCTTTTGGAGTTTAAGTTATTACTAACTGCTTTACTTTATGGGGCAATTACTTTGATTCTATCTCAAGTCCAGTCAAGTGACTGCCAGCACACGGTGAGATGATGTCCTGTATCTTTCTCATTAACGTGAACTGCTAAGATGAGAGAGGCTGTCTGAAGGCATGCATGCATTTCAGCCATGCAGATTCCGTTCTGAAACACCCTACTTAGCAACTGTGAAGAAACAATTGATAGTTCTAACTTCACATCTGGATCATCCTAAATCATCATCGTCCCACCAGACAAGAGAACCAGTCCTGTTGCCAAAGAACGGGCATGCTCTGTCAGAAATGTGGAGAAGCCTGGGGTGTTGTTCACGTTCGCTATTCACACTATTGCCAAGGTTGGCCTACTGAGCTGTACTCAGATGTCATCCTCGTCTGCTGTCTCAGCATCCCAAAACCCAAAATTAGGTAACAGTTCCTTAGAGCGTATACCTTCTTGTCCTGAACTCCCCGTGCATGTATCATAGGATCAAATGAACCTTAGCTCTGAAAAAGAAAAAAAAAACACCTTGGCAATAATTAATGTGGCCCTTTGGGCCTTGGCATCCAGGAAGCTGGGAGATATATTTAATATTCAGTAGTAGTAATTACTATGTACTGGGTTTCTGGCGCAGCATCAGGCCAGGCCCATTCAGTAGGTGCTCAGGGAAGGAGCACTGGATAAAGAATTTAAGGGTGATGGATAATTGTTCCATTTATTGTTGCTTACTGTGAGCGAGGGCTTGCCAGTGTGCCAAGTGGTTCACAAACGTGGTCGTAATTAATGCTGACAAAGCTTTCTTAGCTATTTCAGAGCCATTTTCCAGATGAAGGCGCACGCTCAGGAAAGCGAGGTGCTCTGCCCAGATGGGAAGCTAGGTCTCTATGACCTCTCAGTGAGCTCGCTCAGCCTCCGCCTAAAGGAGTGACACCGTAGACGGGAAGGAAGCAGTGATGCACCAAGATAGGAAAGATGCTTCCCTGTAGCCAAACAGCCAAAACACTATGAATATAACATTTATATAATTCCTGATTGTTCTGTGGTTCTTCTTGCTATATGTTGTGTACTTTAAATATGTGTGTAATAATATAAATGCATATGTAATAAAATATTTCATTTAAAACATTAAAAAATGGGATTCTCAAAACACTTGAAATTAGGGAGAAAGTTGGAATTCTCTGAAAGTTACTTTTCAAGTATGTGGTACATCAAAACCTTTGTGCAAAACAAAGCTTTCCAAAAAAGTTCTTGATTCTTAATAAATTAGACGTTTTTGCATCATCTTTAGGGCAAAATGCATCAGGGAGGAGTTTTGTTTGCGATAAATGCACAGAGCATGTGGGAGCCAATGATACAGTGAGGGCCACAACATCCAAGAGACTGTATTGGAGCAGGCACTTCAAGTCACAGGCCTCTTGGTACCCGAATCTCATTCTTTAATTCAAAGTTCTTCAACTCTGATTTCATGATCACCAAGATCAAGATGTTTGGTGGAATTTTGCAGTCTGGGAGCAGTCTGGCTGGCCGTTATTACAGCATTTGGGATAGTCTGATTTCTACCATGTCTCAGAGATGAACTAGAGACCACTCCTGCTAAGTAACTCATTCTTTGGTGTTAAATAAGACTGGTTCCCAGTTCTACAAAGAAGAAGATAGATCTTGGACTGCCAACACTCTCCCGGGTCAGACAGCAAAGCTCAGGGCCCCAGCAAGCTGACCCATCCTCAACGCCTGCATTCACATCTATTCAAAAATTGACAAAGTTCCTCTCTCCTCTCTTATAAAAAGACTTCAAAACTTGTGATCACTGCTTGTTTGGCTTTAGATGTGCCTTATGAGAATCTCAGATGTCTTAATATACAGATTTAGCTATATGAAAAGAAGAAACCCAAGTCAGAAAGACCATCGGTAGAGACAGAGGGCAAAAAGACTCTAAAGCAATCTGCTGCAGCCAGGGAAATGAAGGAATAAAGTATAGGCAACTTGTGGTGGAAAGGAACAGGAGCATCAGAAAACCAGCTCGAAATACTTCCTCTAGCATTTTTGCCAGGGGAAGAGTCACAATTACTAATTCATTCCAAACAAGCTAAGAATGAGTCCTATGCTAAACTCTGTTGAGTCTGGCAATGAAAACACAAAGTAGAGACAGCTCTCTTGGTGCATTCCAGCTGGCTTCTTGCTACTGTTTGACATCTATCTATTCTGCCTCAGTCGTGTGCATCACACAATTACAGAAATGTTATTAAGGGCAGCCTACACATCTCTATTCAATGCCAGTCTCAGACATCTAAGACTCCTTACACTTGGTCTTTAGACATACCTTCTTTCTATGGAGAGACCAAGGCCATGGTGACAAGCAGAGGAGAACAAATGCCTGAGATTTGGGATCTAGAAACTCCTGCATCTCTACAATCACTTTATCTTTGTTCTTTGACAAAAATCATCTCTGTGATTCTCATTTCTGTGTTTTTTTTTAGACCATTATCTTCACACCTCTTGACTTTCCCAGAACTCAGAATAGAATAATTTCATCAAGGATGGTCTTGCAGGAGCACAGCCTGTTGGCCATTTGAGATATAAGGATCTTGATGAGTATCTTGTCCTCATGTGTACCCTGACTTGGACTTCCCTTGGCGGCCATGACTGGCTGCCTCTGCCCAAGTAGATAACTGATGAAGGATAGATGTTTCCAATAAACCTGCCAGTTTGCTCTATGTGTATTCAGTATGGAGAGCTGTCACTTGTACACAATTTATTTCATCATTGTTTGAGAAGCTACTCTTTAATTCATTATTTTGTTCACTAACAAACATTCCCACTTATGTATTCATTTCTTTAACCATTTACTGAGTTCTTATAACATTAGCTAAAAATTGGGTGACATTTTCAACCTTATAGAATTAGTGTGCTTCTTTTAGTAGTGTTTCTTTTTTCTTTTTTCTTTTCTTTTTTTTTTTTTGCCATTTTAGAAGATGCTTTGAAATCACAGTTGTGATCTTTCTGGAGAAGAATACAATTAACTATTAGATGGTGTGTCCTGAACCACGTTTTATGCACAAACTCACGTAACAAAACAATACCTTCTAATGTGACTGTATTCTGGAGCAGTTCTTCCTAGGAGTAGAGTCTTAGTTAAAAAAGATTTGTGACCTTGTAGAAAAAGGAAGAGAAACCAGGAGTGTTGCCCATGCATAGAAGAAAAGCCAATGTGGGGTTGTGGCATAAAGCCGGCCTTCTGCAATCCAAGAAGAAAGGCCTCAGATCAAAACAAACCTGCCAACGCCTTGATTTTGAACTTGCTTAAACCTCCAAACATCTGATGTTTTGCTACAACAACTTAAATGGACTGTTACAGATGAAAAGTGAGATCATATTAACGAGCTTAGGTAAGAAGAAGCATAGGGTACCTGCAAAAAAAAAAAAAAAAAAAGTTAGGCAGCACGTTGTAAGTATTAGTTTCTTACATCAATTGTTCTAGTCACTGTTCTATCACTGTGAAGAAACATCATGCCGGGGCAACTTAGAAAGAAAAGCGTGTGTTCAAGGGCTTGCTTACCTAAGTCTCAGAGGGTTAGTGCTAGCATGCTTCTGTCAATCATGTTAGGGAGCATGGTGGCGGCAGGCAGGCAGGCATGGCATTGAACAGTAGTTGAGAGGCCATGTCTGATCCACAAGTTGCAGGCAGAGAGAGGTAGAGTAACTAGCATGGGCTTTTGGAACCTCCCGCAAAGGCCAAACCTACTCCTCCATCAAGGCCACGCTCCGAAATCTCCCCAAATAGTTCCGGTAAATGTGGACCAACCATTCAAACATATGTGCCTGAAGGGTGCCACTCATGAGAACTACAATAGTAATACATAGTTTACCATATTTTTCATCAGCTTATCTCCTTTTGAATTTTATATTAACAGTTTAAAGAAGTAACAGCTAAAGCTACAAACTTAATTTTCCAAAGGATGAATACGAGGCTTAGCAAGTTATATGCAGGTTCCTCAGAGCTCCCTGGAACTAGAGTCATCAAGAACACTTCGCCACTATTGTTTAATTCTGGCCTTAAAACAAGCAAGACTCTCCAATGATGGAATAGGAAGTCTGGAGTTGTGAGCAACTATATCTCCCATTGTGAAAGAAGCTAGCCCGCAGGGGAAGAGAGTGGATCTGACTCAGACAGAGGTGAAAATGAAAGAGGCAAAGAGAAGTGTGATGGAATCTCAGTTCCTGATTCCAAGTCTCTCTGAAGTGACAGGCCCAGCATCTATGCGCGTACAGTGTCTCTGTGCCCAAGCTAGGTCAGATAGTGTGGATACTTTGGTTTTTTATTTTTATTTCTTATATTCTTGTATCTCCATGAGGCCTTTGAAAGTCTTGAGTCCTTGCAGCAAGGTTCTGATCCGTAGGAGAAATGGATGTGGATTTTATTATTTTTTTTCTCCTTGTGGGGAGTCAGATGACTTGTCCTGACTCACAAAGAGATCACAGCCTTCATAAGACCCCTGGTTGGCAGAAAGTGGGGCTAAAAAAATTGTTTGAACTTGTCCAAACAAAGTCTCAACTTCCCGACAAGTAGTTAGAACTTGGGGTTAGGGGCTGAGGTAGACTTCAGACTGTGTTAATGGCATTCAGAGACACAGGTCTCCAACCAATTGGCATTCAGGAAATGTTTATCAGTTCTGACAGCCACAAGTTCCACCCTGGCCAATTTTAGCTCCGATGACTGGAAATGACTTAGATATTTGAAATTCTGTAAAACACAAGCTAGTTTTGAAATGGAGCCACAGAATTACAATGGTATTCTAGCTTAGCTCTTAGGCAATTTAGGTCAAAAATCCTCTGTGTTCTGAATAAGGAAAGCTTCCCTGAAAGGATGGGTGATAAATTTTCAATAAATCTACTAGGTGATGGGAAATGAGAGAATTTTAAAATGATTTATGAACCTGAGTGAAATGATATTTTCATTGCTGTCCACTTCCCATATTTTTCTCCCTTAAATTCCCCTTAGTGTCCTTTTAGGGAAATAAAAGAAGGTGCCTCTAAATGAACACAGGACATACTATCTGTATATACCTATCTATTCACATGTGTAAGCACGTGAATGTGCCTGCTTTAGCACCAATAGAGAAGATGCTATCTCACTGAGTATATTTTCCAATATGTTTCCTGTTTTAGAGACCTTTATAAAATGTATGTTTAAATAGATTTTAAATTAAGGAGGGGAAGGTACTTTGATTCATCGATTCCTTCATTTCCTCACTAATTCACAGCTGCATTGTATCCTTGGTTTTCCTCTGGATATGAAACAAGTAGGAGATGCCCACATCTACGCTTAACATGGTTGAGCACCCACTTTGAGGTTCTGATATTTGCCTTCTAAGCATAAGAGTTTTCATGTTTTCTTCTCAAAGCTCCTTGAAGCAAATATTAAAATACTCCTTTGAAAGAGGATATAACTGGTCTCAGGTGGCATAACTAACTTGATTCGCAATAAGTGTGCAGCCACTCAAAGACTAGCTAGCCTTTCTAATGTTTGCCTCTCATTTTATCCAATGAAGAGTCTCTCTCTCCCTCCAATTGCAATACTCAGGAACAATGACTTTCATAAACAGCCTAGAAGATAATGGACTCATTCTGTGAATCTGAGTCATTGGTTAAAGAGCAGCAGACCTAATAGACACTATGGAGAGAGAGAGAGAGAGAGAAAAAAAAAAAAAGACATCCTCATCAAAGCTAGATCGGAAATTTACTTTAAAAGAAGATGAAATGTAAATGCATGTGAAAATTCACACAATATAATTAATCAGCACACACTAATGATATGAGTCAATTGTGGAAGCTATAAGGAAACAAATGGCTATAAGAGAGTGAGCATTTAAAGAAGTACTGCATAGTATCCACTCAAAGCATCTGTCCCAGGTATCTGAGGCTTAGACCATGTTTCCTTGACCAATATTACGTGATCACGTAGATGCCTGAGAGCATGTCTTTCATGAGTTATCATTTTATATTGTGACCTTGCATTTATCCCATGGACACTTAAATTTTTGATGTCTTTTTTTTTTTCTTCAAAAGGAGCTCTGGCAAAGTTTTATTAAAGGAAAACTTTCCTGTTTACTTTTCACCAGTCTGTTCTGGCATGCTTCTAATAATATCAGAATCCCCTGGGTCAATGATACCCAGTGTGCATACTCTGTAGTATTTTCCACACCCTGTGCCCAATTCAATATTGTTTCCACTGTAGTGGGACACCAGTTTTAGCCAACATGGCGCAGTATTCTATTTCAGATTTCCTCAAAGCTGGGCAGTTGTTGGCAAGGATAACCAGTTTCACTTTGCCTTGTTTGATCATCATATGTGGTCTGTTTCTCCCACTTTATAAACTCTCCCCATTCTTTTCTGCTGTTCCTTCACCATTTCCTTCTGTCTAACTTTCCCTGGGACTCTTGGTTCTTCTCTTGCCTTGAGTTTTCTCATTCTTTACTGTGCTCATATCCTCTATTTTCTCTCTTCTAATATCTTTTTTTTAAACAACAAAAATAAATTTAATTTGTGTTGAAAACAAAAACAGCAAAATAGATTTATATTGTACTTGCAAATTCTGTTGTACCCCCTGTGTGCAAAAAGAAGTAACATCTTATTCCTCATGCTTCCAAGAACACACTGGGACAAATAGAGTTATAATAGAAGCAGAATGGTGATCACCCCACATGGTGATGGCCTATGCTTGAGAAGAAGCCCAAGAAGTAAGATGTACTGACCCTTTGTCCATTTACCACAGAGGAACCCTGATCTACAACTGAAAATTCTGGTTACTTGTGTTTATTTTGGCTCCAATAAATTTTGGATCAGGAAAAAAAAAGTGTTCCCTGAATTGACTCAGGTCTACTTACCTGAATTGAAAATCCGTTATGAATATAACTGGAAGCTTTGAAAATGAGATGCTTGAGTATAGTTAACTGGGGAGATCCATGGGACTCACAGAAATGTTAGCCACAACTCTTCTAAAAAGTGATGCTAGAAAGCTGCTGAGGTGGTTTCATATGAATCCCCAAGAGACTCATTGTCATTTGGTTCAGATTTGTATTGCTTTTCTGTCCCTCTCTCTGTCTCCATGGATACCTTTCTTCTGACCCCCTTCACCTATGTAGCTCATTTTAAAAAGTCTCATTATAGGTTTCTGTGTTCACTCTGATTTAGAACCACCATCCTTAGTGTAAAAATTTTATTCATAGCACCTAGATCATAGAAGAGGTTTAATAAGTTTATGGAAAATAAATAAATAAACAAAATCAAAGTTGGTTAATGTGATGAAAGCATCTAGAAGAGAAGTAGGAATTTTAGATTAAGGTCTGGCCTTTCTGGTAACTAACCAGCAACTCAAATAAAAATGCTTAACCTTTTAGGACTTCAGGTTCTTGTCTATAAACAGATGATGAAGAAGGCAGGTAGACCAGATGACCTTTTTAACTGTCTTGGATTGCTACTACTAGAAAGAAGTGTTTCTGGATATAAAAACAGAAACGTAAAACACTGGTCTAAAATGGCATGAAGAAAATTCATGATTCATAGGCAGTTACAGAGGAATCTTGTTTAAAGAGATTTTTCTACCATTCTGGAGGAAGCCAAGCTATATTCCTGGTCAGAAAGAACTATTCCCTTTAAAGTACATTCTGATTCGCTGGCTGGATCGTTTATTCCTTCCATGGGGTCATTACAACAAAGTCCATATCCTGAGTGATTTAAACAATGTGTAGTCAAGCCTTCAGTTCTGGAGGCTCTAAGTCTAAGGTTAAAATACAGACAAAATTAGTTCTTTTCAAAGCCTGTATCCTTGCATTTGTCTTCTTCTGGTGTCTTCCAATGACTTTTTCTCAGTATGTATGTTTTAATCATATCTACTTATAAGAACATAAGTCACATCAGACAAGGCCCTACCTTAATGACTTTTAGTGGCTTCCTTTTTTAAGACCTTGTCCCAAAATATGGTCACATTTGGAGGAAGTAGGTGTTAGGGCTCCAGTGTATGAATTTTGGAGAGACACAATTTAGGCCACAACATATAGAGAACAGAGTCTAGTCTATGAAAAGAGTAGCTCCAGTTAATGAATACAACAATCTTTCCTGATCTGGAGGTATCAGAAACAGAAAGCCATTAGCTCATAGAACATGAAATTTATGATGGCAGAAGTACATTATTTCTTCACCCCTGTGTTTGAATATACCAGTATGTCTTACGGGACTCTACTTCTGATAAACTGCTTTTATTAGAAAGGCCTTGGCACCTATTATGTTGAGGATGTATTAAGTTCCATGCCAACTTTTACCTCATAACTTTTACGTCTGAGCCTCTACAACAGAATGACCAACTTGTTTTATTCACAAAAATTCCCTAAACTATTGTTATCATATAACAATTTGGGATTTATTTTTACCTACGATTGAGAGTATAAAGATGAGAATGAAAACACAAAATTTTGAGGGGACACACACCTTAGAAATTGACTATATTTATGTTCTCCAGATTTTTCATTTCATCATCAATAATTTCTTATGAGATGTATTTTCCAAAACTTCCAACTTGGAATTTGCCAAATTTTGCAAATGAAAACATAAAAGGGCTATGGAGATGACTCAGCAACTGGTTGTTGTATAAACATGAGGACTTGCATTCTGATTTCTAGCACCCACATTTTTAAAAAGTGGGTGTAGTGGCATATGCCTGTAACCTCAGATCTAAGAAACAGACAGGGATAGCCTGCAGGACGCACTGTCAACCAGTGTATCCACTTGGTGAGCTCCAGGTTCAGTGAGAAACTGTGCACAACAAGAGATGAAGACCCTTGAAATGGACCTCTGATTTCTACAAGTACACACACACACACACACACACACA
>OU015744.1:10226837-10253314 GCA_907169655.1 Acomys percivali
GGCCCAGGTACTTTACAATTTGATGAGCATTCATGATTTTCCTCCACCACAGCTGTTATGAGGATAATTAAGGATTAAATTTTTATTTAATCATTTTCAGATATGAATACACTTTCCTTTTCCCCCATCACCACCCTAAGCCATTTGAAGACAGAATTGAATCTCAGGCTCTGAGCATTATCTTTTGAGAACAAATAGATTTATTTCAATTCTGTAAATTCATTAAAGTGATTTAAGAAATATTTCATTTAATTCCTATTTCCTAAATTAAAATTTCATGGTGCATTGGGGTTTTTATATCATAAAGTTCTTTTCATGTACCTGAATAGTGAGGAAATTCTATTCCTTGACTGAAAACAAATTGAAAAAAAAATGTATCTTATTTGAATCTAAGACTTGTTGGAGATTTGTGCAAGTAGGTACTCTGGGAAAATCAAGAAGTCTGAATGAAACTGTGTCAAATAATGGTAGGAAGGGCTCTGGGGGTCATTTAGTTGCACAGCATTTAAAACGAGGAAACCCAAGGTCCTAAAAAATAAAAGTCGTTGGGTCTCAGATTACACAGCCAGGCAATGTACTTCCTAGAAATACATCCCAGGCTGTCTCCTCTATAATCCAGACAATCTTTCCAGCTGGCCATGCTACCTCTTTAAAGAACCACCAGAGCACAGTGCTGTCAGCCGGGGACAATGGCACGCCCTAATCTCAAGACCCTGGGGAGAGATACAAGACCACAGAACCCGCTAGAAAGCATCCTGAAGACAGAACCTGGGCTCCTGTCACTCATATAACATCTTCTGCTCTGAGGCGTGGGTCTAACATGTTAGAGACCGCATCATATTCTAGTAAAATGAGCTGGGATACTTAACCTGAAAGGGGAGAAGGGACAAAAGCGGAAATACAAACCGTAGACCTAACTGCGTAACTTGGCAAAGGGCTTCCTTCTTTGTACTGTGAAACAAGGACCTTAAATTTTGATGTTTTTAAGGCCTGAAGATAGCTGAATGAATTTTTGCCCTTTCTTCGGTAAGTAATCAAATTCCTTTTGGGAGTCATACCCTATTCCCAGAATTCCCCATGAAAAAAAGGGCAGGGAGTAACAGGGTCTCTAGAATGCTTCTTCCTCTCTATGGCTGTCCCCAAAGAGGCTGGCATTTCTGGCAGGCTTGAGCCTAGCCCTGCCAAACCAAAGGGAAGGGCTTCCAGTGCTTTCTGGAGTGGGCCTGGGCGGCTGCCCAGATTGATTCCAGCTGTTTTGTGGCTGTCTGGCCAAGCCTCCTGCATTTACAGTGTTCTCTGAAGGGCCTGAGGCACCTCATCTCTACTCTACTCTGTGCTCTTGTGATAGCCATCTTGCCCATCTTCTTTTACCGCTGTGTTTTTTCCACATACTCCATTTTTTCCTCATTTTTCCACTCTAGTCTGTCCCTGTTCTTCTACTCCCTTCCCCCTTCCTTCCTTCCTTCCTTCCTTCCTTCCTTCCTTCCTTCCTTCCTTCCTTCCTTCCTTCCTTTTTTGAGATAAACTCTCATGTAGCCCAAGCTGGCTTCTACCTTTCTAAATAGCCGAGGCTGGCCTCAAGCCAGTGATCCATAGACTGACACCCAAGTGCTGGGATGAGGAGTGTGAGCCACTCCATCCAGCACATTCTCCTCCACATTTTCAGTCGCCCCTCTGGGCCCATCGAACGTTACTCCCACTCCAGCTAACAGCCTACTGTTTTCTCATCCCAGCCCTAGATCACACCAGAGTAAACTCTTCATCCTTGCATCTCCATCTTGCACAGATACAAGCCAGGTTGAGCAAGCTTGTACTCAATAGCTTGGTCTTTTGGGGCCACAGAGGAAGAAGATATTCGTGCGTATTTAGCAGTTCTGTCCGGGCATCATTGTCCAGCCTTCAAGAGCAGATCCTTAATTTGCTGGCGAATCGCAGACAAATAGTCAATTTGCTCTTGAAGAGTCCTGATTTCAGCCTTCTGTGAGCTGCACCTCTGGCCACAGCTTTGGAAAGCAGTCGCCTGTCATCTCGAACGTTAGAGTAAACAGTGGTCTGCTCAGTATCACATGTTTATTTTCCACACTGGCATTTGCTAGGTCACGTGGTGGCCATTTAATTTCCAGGACTGACATTCCACAGGTCTGGGATTTCATTCCTCTGGGAGTAGTTCAAATACTTGTGGTTTTAACTCAGAGGGAAAAAAAATATATATGTATGTATTTTTTAAAAGAAATGCGTACGCAAGCAGCCCAGCACAGCATCCCTGGCAGATCTCAGTGATTTGGTCCTCAGCTCTTTGCTTCCAAGTACCTGCTGACACAGGGTTTCAGGGAGGGGGAAAAGCCCAGACATGCTTCCCTGGGGGCTTACCAGACTAGGCTCTTTGAATTGGCTTCACTGTTTTGCGCTTGGACAATCTTTTTACTTATCCATCAGTGAAGAGCTAAAAGATGCTTCTATCCTTGGGAACAAGACACCCTGTGTTCAGGGAGTCTCCCTCTCTCAGAGCCCTGAACTTTTGTTTAAAGAAACCAATACTACCTTTTATCTAAGATTCCCAATTTTGATTTCAAAAAATGGGTGAGAGGAAAGAAAATTCTTTTTGAAAAGATTGCATCATTCATGCATCCCTGAGAATTGAAAAGAAAGAAAGGAATCCTTAGATAAATGATGACTTCTAAGTACGAATGAGGCCAACCCAAAGCCAAATGATAAGGGAAAAATTAATATTACTCTGTATCACATCCATTCCAACTATCTCTCCCCTGCTACCTCTTTGAATTCCAGTGAAGCTTCTTATGATCGTCCAAATGCCTAGAGAATTTCCCATGAGGCCCATAGGTCCCAATAGTGTCTCTTTCCATCTTGCTGTGGCCTCTGAAGCCCTTATAAGTCTGATGTCACCTACCTCTTTGTTATCTTCAGAATGAGGTCAACTCAGTAACATAGAATCATGTAGAAATTTCATTTTAACAAAGACCAAGTTACCAATTATAGAACTATCATTAAGACCAACCCTGTTGAGTCCAACAGGAAACTTTCTATTGCTAGTTGATGACTGAAATAAGAACCTGCTGGCTAGGAGCTTCCCCTGAGATCCCGCTCCTCTGACTGTCTGGAGGCACAAGAGGAAAAAGGTTAAATTACAGGTCTATGGTGAATTGGGGCATTGGAATGTAGTCCTGGAAAGGCCCTGAAAGGTCAACTAAACATTGTATATACAACTGAGGTCTCTCAAAGTCCGAGGCCCAAATAGATCATCACTTCAGTATGTCAGAGCCATAGGATGGCTATATAGAATCTTTCCCCTGCACAGGTTTTGTTGCTGTGCCCTGAACACATTCTAAGGTGTTTTCAGTTAGTTTGTTGGCATCCTTAGAGGATCAGGCACTTTTGCCTTTTTTCCTCATCCCTCCACCAGTGTCCCTCTGTAGGGCCCAACTTAGGAAGCAGTGACAGCATATTCACAGCACATATTTACAGTGGCTATTCATGGTGACATGTTCTCAACAAGGTGGAAGATGGATAGAGATGGCCACCACATATACGGGCCCTAATTTATAAGGTAATAATTTATTATGAAATTAACTTTCCCAGAGATAATAGGGGCTAAGGAGGTTTAGAAAAATTTACACATTACATGACAAGTTATTTGGGAAATTATTCCTAACTTTTGCGTTTGTTGGTGCGAGAGACATTTTCTAATTCATTCCTTGTAATATTTGTGTCTTTATATGGACTTTATACTACAATCAATTTCTCTCCCCCCCCCCCCCCCCGTCTCTCTCTCAAATTGCAGATCAAATATCGGCTGGTGAAAAAGTCAATATTTCTGTCCATTTTTTTTTTTTTACTGTTTTTTTCTTTTTTAAAAAAAGTTTTTATTTTATTAATTTATTCTTGTTACATCTCTATGGTTATCCCATCCCTCATAACCTCCCATTCTCCACTCCCTCCCATTTTCCCCTTATTCCCCTTCCCTATAACTGTTCCTGAGAGAGATTACCTCCCCCTGTATATGCTCATAGGGTATCAAGTCTCTTCTCGGTGACCTGCTGTCCTTCCTCTGAGTGCCACTAGGTCTCCCCCTCCAGGGGACATAGTCAAATGTGAGGCACCAGAGTACATGAGAAAGTCATATCCCACTCTCCACTGAAGTGTGGAGACTCTCCTGTCCATGGGCTAGATCTGGGTAGGGGTTTAAATTTTACCGCCTGTATTATCCTTGGCTAGTGCCTTAGTTTGAGCGGGACCCCTTGGCCCAAATCTGCCTATCATAATGTTCTACTTGTAGGTTTCTAGGACCCACTGGATCCTTCCACATTGCTATTTTCACATGGTTCTCTCATCTAGAGACCCAATAGGATGTCCTCCCCTCTGTCCCAGTTTCCTGGTAAGGGAAGGCTTTCGTGGGACATGCCCATTGGGCTAGTATGCAGATATAAGTGAGTATATACCATTTGAGTCTTTCTGCTTCTGGGTTAACTCACTCATTATGATCATTTCTAGCTCAATCCATTTATCCACAAATTTCGGGAATTCCTTGTCCATTTTAATCTATGGAATAAAGAAGTAATTATCAAATAAAATATGCAAATTGTTTGATAAGCATGACAAATCACTTGCAACATGGTTAATATCATTTGCAGTTGACTCTTTTATTTTAATATAGCCAATGAGCTGAAAGTAATTATAACTTAGAGATTTTCTTTGCTTTTTTTATCTCACAGAACAAACTTTTCCAAATGTGCTCTGTGGAGGTCTATAGTCACTGACATTACTTAGGTACTAGATCCCACATTAGGTATATTTAAATAAACTAAGTTGGTTAAATTCAAAGTGATCAAACTTTTCTCACATGTTTAGTTTAGGGTTTCTATTGCTATGATAAAAATAGCATAACCAAAAAGAAAAAAAGAAACTAGCACATCACAATCAGTCTATCACTGAAGAGAGTCAGGTCAGGGACTTCAGGCAGGAACCTGAGGGCAGAAGCTGAAGCAGAGGCCGTGGACATCCCTGTTTACCAGCTTTTTCCTCAGAGTTTGTCAGCATGCTTTTTGTATACCGTCCAGAGCCACCACTTCAGAGGGAGAACCACCACCAATGACCTGGGTCATCTCATATCAATCCTCAGTCAGGAAAATGCCTTACAGACTTTCCTGCCTGCCAATCATGGGGAAGCATATTCTCAGATAAGATTCCTTCTTCCCAAATGACCTTATCTTGTGCCAAGTGGACAAACACTAGCCAGCGTAATACTCATTAAATTTTTACATATCAAATGTAGAAATCATCACCAAACCACAGGGTCTCCTCTAAGAGAACTACGTGGGCCTTGTGTGCTTGCAAAGGCCACTGTAACCACTATTCTTAGCACTTGGTTCCTACTGAGCACCCATTTCTTCCTCATCAGTATCCAGGGAGGCAGGTGCCAGGGCATGGAATAGCATTAATAACCTACTCAAGATCTCTACCCCTTCCAATAAGAAACTGTAATCTGAGCAGTGCCATCTGACCCTCCAGTCTGAGCCTGCCTCTCTTACAGTGTGCTCATCCATGTGTCTCTGTTCTGTGGTAAGAGATTGACAGTGGTAGAACACAGCATGAATGGCCTGAGTCTGCTAAACCAGGAGGAGCACATAGGGATACGCCTTTTATAATCAGCCTCTGCCACGGTGTCACTGAGGGAGCATTAGGGCCTTGGCACTTGAGTCTATGAAATCCAGCTCTCTGTCACAGCACCCAGCTTAGCTCCAGATCTCATCCACGGTCTCATGGGTTCAGATGGATGTATCCAGACAAGTTGTTTATACTTTGTCTTCTCAACTGCTTTTAAGCTTTTTGTTGTTTAAGGGCCTTATCTTATGTTTTTCCATGACACCGTCAATGTAAATCATATTGACAACTGAATTAAATGTCCATGTTAATAGCCATACTTTTATTGGTTACTATAGAATCAATTTTTGAGAAGTGTCATTGACTTCACCATCTGCAGGTCATAAATACTTCAGTAACTACTGAACCCTTTGACCCCCCTGACATACACAGAAGGACACGGTCACCCTGATCATTCCCAAAGGTCATTAGTGATGTCACTTGATCAAGTTCAGAGTACTGATGAAAACTGGAGGAGTTGAGACTTGACATGTGTTCTTCACAGCCAAACCCGGAGTTTCTCTCAGCTGGTTTGGTCTCACATCATCACAAATAAGTGAAAGATCGCAGAAGCAGCTGCTGCTTTTGAGATGCGCTCCTTCCACACCATGCTCTTGTGTTACATTTCTCAGTTGTAGAGGGCAGTGTAGAAGGCAGTGGTTTTGGTTTTGGTAGAAGCAAAGAAAAAAAAAGAAAGAAAGAAATGAGAAGTCTGTAGGACTTCTACGTGGCCATTTTACCTTTTCTTCTGACCTCGGAGGGCAAAAAAAGGACCTATATCATTCTGGGACAAGTTTTAAGGCCAAAGCACTAAAGCTCCTTGGATTTCTGAGTTATTTGCAGTACTACATTTTAGAAGCAATAGAGAAGGTAGTAATATGTTGGAGAAAACAACACTTTGGGCTGCAGGAACAGGCCTGGGATAATTTCCCACAATACAATCAGCTGCTGTTTGCAGAAGTGCACGTAGTTTTTGGTGTGACTCAAATCCATAGAGCTGCATTTTTATACAAATGGTATGAAATGAATGGCCATAGAAAGAGCGGGAGACTCGGGGTTCCAATGTGGCTGCCTTAGGTCTGGTCAGAAATAATTTACAAGTATGTAAGTAGAAGAAACACAATGGGAAGGAAAGGTGAAGAGTAAAGATAAGATTGATTCATAAATTGAAAGATGTTATTTTTTTCTTCTTCTATGGACTAATGCGTTCAGCAAAGAGACAAATTCATCCTCAAGGGCACCAAAGAAGTACTGCATTTTAGATACTGAAAATGGAAACACCAGGAACAATATGGCCAAAGTGCTAAGTAGAGAGCTTAATCTTTTATTCGTTTTAAAATTTTCCAAGCATCGAAGCTGGAGTTGGCTCTGAAAATGTTTTCTTAGAAGTATGAACAGGAGAACATTAAGAAGTAATCTGGATAAGTGGGAAGCATGATTTTATGCCCCTTCCCCTCTCCCCCACCCCCACCCCCACAAGAGGAAAAAGAAGGGCAAAGTACAAACACTGAGCGCAGACTCACTCTGCATTGGTCTCATATGTGATGTGGATAAAGCAGGTTTGGTGAGGGGTGACGGGAGGGTGGAGCCTGGTAAAGCTAATGATTTCTATAACAAACTGGTCGCATTTGGGGAGAACAGTTCTAGCATTAAGGACTCTTCTATTTTCTAAGTTTCTGTAAATATACATAGATGACAAGTTGCCCTGAAGCAAAATTGTGAAGTGGGAGAGCAATGGCTTTAGGGCCTTATGAACCTGTCAATCATCACACATGTACAGAGTTTCTCCATAAATGTAGCTTGCTGGGGAAGGCAGGAAAACAGGGCATGTGTTGCCTACCCTCAAGCTGCCTACAGTTCAGTCAGAAAGGCTCAGGATGGTCTGCCCAGCAAGGTGAAATTGCATTCTAAATAGTGCTTTAAAACCACAAGAAAAGTTGTTAAAGTAATGTCAAAAACAACTACTGGGCAACATTTAGCATGTTGCAAGGCAACTTTTAAAATCTTTGCCAATATTACTTAGTTTCACCCTTAAGAACAACCCTGTTAGATAGTCTTTGTAATTACCTTATTTTTTCATAACTTAAAAAAATTTCAACATAGCAAGTTGCTATGTATGCTTCAGAGTGAGAAGCATAAAATATTAACACAGGGCCTGAGTTCTGAAATAGTGCATGTGCTGGCTCTTGTCAAACACTTCTGTGTGTAACAGAGGGTAAATGACTCAGACAGTAAATGCCATGGGATTCTGACTCACTGCTGTGGCCCGGGGACTAAGGTCCTTTGAGCCTAACTGGAGCGCTATGGAAAGGGGGAAGGCAGGCCATTTTTTTATGCCCATTTCTACAATAGTAATTGCTGCTCATCTTTCCACCAAGGATAATCTAATGAAGTCTGATCTGAAATTAAGGTCTCTTTACTGCAAGTCAGAACTCCCAATGCTGGGAGCGTGGGGCATAGGAACGTGTAGTTCACAAGCACAGCCCTGCCTGAGTATAGTCCCATTCCACAGCATACCCAGGACATCTGTTACAAGATGAGCAGCAAAGGCAAGCCCAGACTGAGCCAGGAAGTTACTGAAAAGTAACTGACCCTGGAAGCTAACTTGTGTGTGTGTGTTTGTGTGTGTGTGTGTGTGTGTGTGTGTGTGTGTGTGTGTACAATGTGTCTGTATAGTGTGTGCTAATTAAAAAACAATTTAAATACAATACAGTATACTCCCCTTCCCTAAATCCTCCAGATCCTCCCTACTTGCCTACCACCCAACTGCATGTCCTTTCTTTTTCTCTTAAAAAACAAACAAACAAACAAACAAACAAACAAAAACAGGCAAACTAAACCAAACCAACAAACCAGGATTTATTTTAAAATAAAAAAGAAAAATAAACTCAACAAGAAACATGCACGCTTGTGTGCATGCGTGCACAACACATACACACACCTTAAAAACACAAAACCAGAAACCATAATAAATAAGCAAAAGACTAGAAAAACAAAAATGTCCCAAAAAAAAAAAAAAAAAAACAATACAAGACAGAACATCTACAGAAAGACTGTTGAGTTCATTTTGTGCTAACTGTTTCTTCATGGTGATTTTTAAATGTTTTGTTGTGAAATAATTTTAAACTTATTGATATATTTCAAATCAGCTGAGAAAAAAATCCCAGATAAATTTCTCCACAGTTCCATCCTGTTGCATCTTGTGCAATCATAGCACATATATCAAAAATAGAGATGGACAATGGCACAATGTTAGTCATCCTAACTTTATTTGTACCTCACCAGGTTTTATCCATCAGTAGCTCAATTTCTATTCTTAGAGTCGAATCCAGGATCCTAGATTTCTCACTGCTGCTGGGTTTGCTCCAATCTGTGACGCCCCCCCCCCCTCTTTGCTTGGCTTTCTTGACCTAAGCACTTTGGAAGAATATTGTACATTAATTTTGTATGATGTTGTACTAGTTTCTTAGCCATGATTTTGTTTGGTGTTTTCTCATGTTGTGCATTTTCGGTAAGAGATTTACAGAGGAGGTCATGTTTTTCTAATTGAATCAGAACAGCAATTCAAGATGCTGGCTCAGTTTTAGGGACATAACAATTATAAAAACAAATGGAAATCCTTGCCACTTTGGCTTGTATGTGCTCCTTAGCAGAGACAGGTGATAAGTACAATACAAATACATAGTAGGCTAAAGTGGATAGGTGAAATTGATCACACAAGGAAGTCAAAGACCAGTTTCCTTCAGCAGGCCACTTCTACACACTTACAGAAGGGCTGGAGACCACCACCACAGCTGTCCACCCTGAAGAACATACTAGACCTCTCTTCTAGACTCTTTCTGCTTTGGTGAGCTCATGAGACTTGTGCTGGGAACAAGCTTAGAGAAAGTAGTTAGATGCCGTATATACTGAAGCATGAAATACAGATTTTTAAATTTGTAACATCTCAAACATATTTGAGCAGAAGAATCTTTTACAATTATGTTGCTCCTACTTTCTTTATATTGTTCTGTGCCCCTCAAATGGTGGAAAGCTTACTAAAATGTAGAAATCATCTTTGGGTAAGTGATTTTCCATGTGTACCAAACACCCTTCATAGTCACACTGCATATCTATTTGCACAAGATATGTACATACTAACGTTGTTACAACCTAGGATCCATAACTTTGAGGCTATGGCTATCAGGGTGAATTCTCAGCTGAGTAAGTTG
The DNA here is from genome assembly GCA_907169655.1 of Acomys percivali. Classification (NCBI taxonomy): domain Eukaryota; kingdom Metazoa; phylum Chordata; class Mammalia; order Rodentia; family Muridae; genus Acomys; species Acomys percivali. The sequence goes on from OU015744.1 coordinate 10,236,707, forward strand.
GATACCTGTTCCTGAATGTCAAAGAGGAGAAATACAGTCCATGATTTTAAAACAGAAACAAAACAAAACTTGCCACACCAACATGTAATTTCATAACCTGTGAGAGCATTGCCTTTTGAATTAAGGAGAGACTGAAGTTGGGGCAATGGACAGGTCTCCACAATCGTGACACCAACTTGAAGAATAAGCAGGCCAGTGTGTACACTGAATATGAGCACTGTCACGGCCACTGAGAGATGTGTCAGTCCCATCAGGGACTGTGGTCTACTCATTGACAAGCTTTTAATGTTCTGCCAAAATTTCCCACTGTTCAGTTAAAAAAATCCTAACAGCACAGAGTCAAACCTATTTTGTTAGGCGACTCGTCAGGCATGGAGTTGGTGTGTTATGGGTCTGCTTACATTGGCTCTTGCTGTGTTCTGCTCTTCCCTAAGTCCAGACTCTTTCTCTATACTCAGTCTCATTTCTTAACCCCATGGTGCTGAGCTCTCATTCTTCCCTTGGTAGCCTCACTACCCTCTTTGTGGCCCCAGAGGCATGAAGATTACAGCGTTCTGTTCCATCGGGCAGCCATCCCTTTTAGACATATGGTGTCCATCATTGGGAAGGGTGTAATGTGAGCTAGCCTATCATATTGTAATGTTGCAACCATTATTGTACACCTACTACATGCCATTGTAGGCACAGTAATAAAACCATGAAATAAAAATTACAATGTCAAAAGGTATTAGATCTGCTGCTTCCAAGCTTGGTTTGGTCCTGTGACTTTCTTCCCCATCGTTGACTTAATTGGAGGGTGCTGGTGGATAGGAGGAGTGCGATCATGATTAGGGATGAAGATGAGAATTAGATAGGTGGGACTTGTGGGTCAACCACAGCAATAACGTAGAGAAGGAAGGGACTAGGCATTACAACTTGAGAAATGTAGAAACGAAACTTTGGAAGGCATTTTGAACTACATCTGTATAAGTCAAGCACTGGGGGAACCTCCTAAGACCGAAAAGACTTAGACTGTGAAGGTGTTTCTCAGTATCTGTGTAGAAACCTGACCCTTCGCAGTATTCAAAACCAGACTAAACACAACTCTCCAGAGATAAACTGTAGAGAACAATCTGGCACAAGCAAAAGAATGGGCCTGCTTTATGTCCTTCCAGAGCAAGTCATAAAAATGTACATAATCAGGGATTTTTGTTTTCCAAGTCCTTGTAGTAAAGTAGCACAGTGCCCACATGTATCACGTGACTGTAGACATCTTGCACTCCTCTCTGTCAGCTTCATGTTTCTTGGTCCCAGCTAATCTCCACTTAAGTAGAATCTCCAGGGAAGGAGGCACTTTATAACGTCACCTTCTATAAATGCCACAGTAGCTGGAAGGAAGTTGAAATTTTCCAAGTGCTCAATAAGTATGTATTGGTAAATTCTGGCTTTGTTTAATGCAAATGCCTGTCTAAGCAATCTTCTAGACACTCCTTAGACTTGTATGTACACAAAATGGGTTGGTAGAAAACTTGAGATATCACTAGCGCTCATTGGCTGATAAAAAGAAGGTTTAAGTGTATGAGACCTGCTTCTAGAAGAGTCTAAATAAGACGCCTTTTAAATGACAATCCTTAGTGAATTAGTGAGAATGAGTTGAACCCAGCTGCCTGGGTTGTGTATTTTCCACTACCAGGGCTCTCCTCTTCCAAAAGGATGAATCTCAGATGTATTGAAAAGGATCCTGCAACAGTTCCCAACTGATACCTGAATGTCACTCCTCTGTCATGAGACTTTTTTTTTAAACACAGTAATATTTCACAATAAGCTTTAATCTGTCACTCATACATGAATGAAGGTATTCTCCAAATCCTTCCTTATATGGAAAGGAGTGGGAGACCGTCATTTGAAGTTGGAACGGGTGAGTCCTAAGGGCAATGCACACATGGACTAGCTTCGCTGTCCTTTTCACAAGCCAACATATTCTCATCACAACCCCCCAAGACCACCAGAGCACTGTGTGTTAGCTCTTATGGAACCTGTCTTTGATTGAAGATGAAGACACTAGGTGGTCAGGCCTGCCATCTTTTTATGAGATAACCTTGAAAAATCCAGAATAGATAGATAAGGGAAACTCACAAGGCCTTCTCTGGGAAGCTATTGGCAGTTGATGGCTGTGTGGGAGGGAAAGTCAGTTTTCTTCAGGCGTGTGCCATCTGGTAGGTTGTCCACGCTCCAGCAAATAGCCACATTTCCAGTCACATATGGATAGTACTAAGTGGGCACGGTAAAGAGTAAAAGGATGTAAGATGAGGGCATAAAGTTGCCAAGGAGATGTAAGGGCTCTGGAAGGAGTAAGAGGCAGGAGCTGAGAGGTGGTGATGATCAAAATGCATTATAGGATTATCACACTTTTAACCAATTGTGTAGTTAATTTATTTACAGTTTTCTGATAAAACAGAATGTATCTTCTTTAAACTTACTTCAAAGTAAATGTGATAGATAAAAAATTTTAAATATAGCTAAATACATAATATATAGGCCACTGATGAGCATTAAGAAGAAAATTAAAACAGGTTAAATCCAAGAGGCTAAGAATGATGTGTGCTGCATTCTAGCAACATGGACAACAAATGGCTCTTTGTAAGGCCATTTTTTGAGCATATTATCATGTAGCTATCAAAAGGCAAGGCTTTCCAGACAAGTGTAGCAACAAAGTATGACCAGGCAGGTGGAGCAGATCATCTATAGAGTTTTAGGTCATATAAGGATGTATCACAGGGCATTCTTCCTATGTTCCTCCCTTCAGCAAGTTCACTAGAATGTAGATCAATTGTTATGGCAATAAAGTCTGGACATAAGCCCCAAGTGTTCCTTACAGCCAGGTGGTTCTCATAATAGAACCATGCACAGAGTGTAGAGGCCCCAAATAGGAAAGCATGTGACAGCTGAGAAATGATTGTTGATATTTCTAGGCAGGCAAAGAGATGGAGAGCAAGTATAGTGAAATAACCATGCAAGGAAAGATCAGTAAGGCAGAGTACAGTGTGTTCAAAACACAGGTGGTAACTGACAGAGAAAACTCATGGTTCTTTTTTAAGATGCTATGTTTAACAACTATGCATTAGACTTTTCCTAACTACGGTAACATTGAGTTATATTTTGCAATCCCATTTGTAACAAACTTAAAATGAATTCTATTCCTAGTATAAATTAGTGCCATCTGGGTATTATCATTAATGTCATTTTATTGATCTGCCGTTTTCTATGTTATGCTGAAGCACAGGATTAGTGTGGGGGCAAACAACCACCCTAAGGCTTGGTATCTAGATGTGACTTCCCCATCCCTTATGGCTGCAGTGATTAATATAACTTTGCTCTTAATTGTTTGTCCAGTCTGGTATACTTGCGTGCAGTTTCTCCTTGTTAACATCAGCAGTCTCAGGACTTTAAGGCTTGTCTTCATCGTTCTCTCTCATTGGTTTAAAACTTCCTTAAATGGGCTGATGAGATGGATCATCAGGTGAAAACACTTGCCCCGAGCTTGATGACCTGAGTTTGACCCCCAAGTCAAACCGGTGAGGAGAACTGACTCCTGAAAGTTGTCCTCTGACCTCAACACATGCTCCCCAAATAAATAATGAATATAAAAATGTAATAAAAATTTAAAGCTTCCCTAAAAGCAGAGAGCAGCACGGACGCACCATTCTTCTTGGCCTCCCACTAGAGCCATCCAGTCATCTCAGGAAGAAAGGGCTCCCTGGCTCACTTTTCCAGAAGACTGATAGCTCCCACTTGCACTTGAATTTCCTTGCTGGATTAGAAATAAATAATATATATCATCTTATGACTTCCAGCACTTCCATTTATAACTCGTACAATCTTGGACAAATGACCATACTTTATGGACCTAAGAAACCAAGAATTTAACAATACATCCTAAATTCAGATATGTTAAGATATAAAAGAACAAAAGGCCAATATCAATTGTAAAATGCCATCAATTTTGAAACAGACACATCTGCTCTAGAATGTTGAAATATTAAAAGTATTTAGTTTGGAATCTATAAAACACATAGTTTCCCCTGCCCCAAGCCTTAGTTCCTACCTAATAGAGGGGTTTGATGGTAAATAGGAAAACATAAATAATACAAATATGACTTATACAAGCCACTCAAAATACAAAGAGATAAAGACATTTCCATGTTTCATATTCTCTTTTCTTAAAAAAAGTCTCTTTTACTGCCTTCTATACATGTTTAAAATTTATCTCAACGGTTCTCAATCTTCCTAATGCTGTGACCCTTTTTATAAAGTTTCTCATGTTGTAGTGACCCCAATCATAAAATTATTACAATTGCTACTTTATAACTGTAGTTTTGCTACTGTTATGAATTGTAAGGTAAATATCAGATATGCAGAAGGATATCTTAAATGTGACCCTTCTGAAAAGGTCATTTGAACCCTCCATGGGGTCATGACCTGCGGGTTGAGAATCATTGTTTGTATGACCATTAACTGATCCATAATCTTCCAACAAATGCAATCCAGTCTTGCCCAGCCTTCTGCCTCCATGCCCACTGGCTCCCCATCCAGAAGCCTCAATCTATAAGGTCACACATCTGGTCAGGGCGTTCCCTCGAACCCTTTAATTTTTAATAGCTATTGTGATTCTGTAGTTTGGTGAATAAATGGTAATTTACAAAGTACGTTTTCCAGGAGCAGTCAGTGGATACCCAGGGCCATTGAGCAGAATTGATGAGTTCTTTGTCGAATGTGTAGACCAATTGCTGGTATTTGTTCATTGTTTCGTTGTTGAGTTTGGTGGAAATGAAATGAAACGTGCTGTGCTCATTAAGTTTCACATTTATATCACCAGTGCCATTTGAGGTCAGATAATCTTCCTTTGTGGGCTTGCCTGTGCACTGCATGATACTCAGTGACACCCTGTTTTCTGCCTACTTGGTGCTCACCTACCTATTCCATATGTGTTAGTGCTTCAAATGTTGCCTTGGCAAAACACCCTGAAATAAAACATTGTATGAGAGAAAAGGTTTATTTTGGGTCATAGTTCAAGGGTCCAGTTGTGGTTAGAAAGTCATAGTGGCAAAGATTTGACATGGCTTGTCACATTACATCCACATTAAGAAGGCAGACAGTGATAAATACTGATGCTCAGATCTCCTTCTCTTTTTATTCTGCCAAGGGTCCCAGTCTATGAGATAGACAGAACAATGCTATCCATAGCCACCACCGTACCTCAGTTTACCCTACCTAAATCATCCCTCCCAGGCATGCCCAAAAGCCTATCCCCTAGGGGACTCTCAGTTTGACAATCAAAATAAGCCATCAGACTCCCCAAACACATCAAATGTCCCCAGAGCAGCCAAAGTTGCTAGAGTTGAAAAACCTCCATATACCGTCTGCACTTCAGGGGCAGGGACTCCAGCTATGATCCTTGTCAGGCACCTGACTTAGGCAAGAAACAACACATTGACTTACTTTCCTCCCAGGTTCACCGTGATCAGCAACAGGGTCAGAGATTACGAAGTAGTGTGCATCATTACCCTTCTCGTAAGAGACAGTGAGATGCTCCATTTACCTTACTGCAGCAGGATTGCTGTGTGACCTTTGTCATTGTGCACTCACTGTATGGGATGGAACCTTTTATTCTATATCATACTGCCATACATTTTTACATAGGTGCCCATTTTATAGACAGAAAAGAAATATAGAGGCTTATACTAAGTGATTCCACTAAGCCTAGGCTCCATTAGCATTTTGCCAAAGTAGGAGTCCCCTATGCATTAAAGACATTTAACAGCAATTCTGGTCTCTATATCAATTTTTTTCCTGATTCCACATCCAAAAAAAAAGGGGGGGCTCCAGACATTGCTAAATGTAACCTAATTGAGAACCAAGGATGCCGATGTAACATGCTGCTCACTTCCTGCCCACGCCAGGAAACATGTTCAGGGGCTCTTGAGAGCAGAGTTAACGGGAGCTTTCCAGACAGCACTGCTGCTGTGTCTGTACCAGATCACCGCCTGTGGGTCTCCAAATTCTGAATGACAGGGATCATAAGAACAAGAACCAAAACTGCAGCCCCCCAGAGAGGCTAGACATAGTGGGATGAGGGGCCTTGGCACAGACAGTTGTGTCAAACAGATGAGTGGTCTCCCCATGTTTAGGAGTATGTACATGTTCTAAGGAGCCACAGTTAGGCTGGGAGGGGAGCACAGATACACAGCATTGGGAATGGCATGTCCCCTCCCACACTGGGGTCTCCGGCTGCAAAGGCTTCCGTTGTTGGCATTTTTTGTACCCTCATCCCAGACACCACTGTCCTTTCTGGGTGACATTCTCCAATATTGAAACACAAGCACCCCCTTTCTGTATGATGGCTTTCAGTTGAGCTCTTCTGCCCCACAACCCTCCTGGGAGGTGTCTGTCCCCGGTTTTCCTCCCCAGAACACCCAGCCGGCCTGCTATGCCACAGACAGCAAAGAGAGGTCAAGCTCAGGGAACTAGCCCTTATCCTCCACGGCCTGGACGTTTGGCCTCTGCCTCTTCCCACTCTTTTAACAGTTCCCCAGGAGGAGAACCTGGTAAATGCAGCTCTACCCCCTCACCTCACCCAGCCACAGCCAGCAAGCCAGCATCCCATATCACAGCGCCTTTATCTCCTCATCACTTCTGCCCCACCCCTCCACTCTGAGAAGAATTCCTCTCAGGCTTGTCAGTCTTTCACAGAGCTCTCCAGACTCCCTGCATCCTGCCTGCTTCCTGCACTCTCGGTGGCAAACCCACCATCTAGCATTGCCTCGGCTCTGCCTGAACATCAGTGTAAGCAGTCATTCTGTGTCTGTCAAAATACTGACAGCACTTCTCCTCGCTCCGAGAGCATCAGATCCCATCTGTATCACAAACAGTCTTCCAGGTTTATTTTGCCTATCACTTCTCAACACTTGCTATTTAAATTCCAAAATCACTGTTCCGGGGTTTTTTTCCCCCGCAGTGTCCCTGCTATTCTTGGAGTTTACTCGCTGCATCTTCCACTCAGACACCTTATTGGTATGCTGCTAGTATCATGTATACACACACATGCATCCCATGCATACGTATGTACATGCATAAACATTAATGTTTCAGGGCAAACCATCACTGTCGTATATATCAGACAAAACTATCATTGGTCTGCAAGTTACAGAAACAATGATATAGTTAAGCTCATTCGTGTTTTCCGAAACCATTCAAGTAGCTAGAAGCAAAGAAGGAAAATAAGACACGGAATAAATTTAGACTTTTTCGTTTGCTTCTTCAAGCCTTTACAATCAAAATTTAATCATGCAACTCTATTAGTTGAAACAAGAGAATGGATGTCCCTAATCTCTCTCTTCTCTTCGATGCTGGGGTGAGGACTTTAGCAGTATTTCTTGAAAAACAAAACATGCTTGTAACTTTATTAGTAGACACAGGACCACTCGGTGCTTAGGAACATGAAGCAATCCTTCCTGTGACAGGTGCAGGACTCCCTTACAGAAGGTGAAAACCATCTGCTAATGTTTGACTTCTAAGTCAAACAATGCTGACATGTGGCTGAGCATAAGTAAACCAAGAGGCAGAGAGATCAGAGGTCACGTGCTCATCGGAGCTACAGGGGCTTGGCTCTGGGTTGCCTCTCCTCCCCGCTTGATGGCTACGTCTTTTCCATGCAGCTAATGTCCAGACTTGTCTTAAATCTCCCTTCTCCCTAATCTGTTCCTGGAGCCCTGAATCTCTGTAATTTTCATGTCATTGTAGCTCCTCTCCCTGTGTCAGGGAGGACCTTTGTGTCAAGGGGTCGCCACCACTGGTCTAATGCAGACTGAATGACCTCCTTATGCCTGGATCCAGATTCAGCAGAAAAGCCACACTAAAGCTTTCAGTCAGTGCTTTTTTGGAATAGCATTTGAGGAGTCCATTATGAGCACAGGAAGACCCAGCAGCCGGGGAGATTCTGTGTTAAAGAGGTGGTTGGCCAATACGTTGTGTCTTTGAGTTGTTTTCTGCATCCAAAGTTATTCCAAGATAGATCAAAGCTCTAATCTGTTCTGGACTCAGCTATTAAAGTACCACCCCAACACTGGACCAATACTAACTAATCGATTAAATTCCTTTCTCTCATAAAGGTATGTACACATGTCCATGCTGGTAAAGAAATATAATGGCTTTCTGGCATACAACAATGTAAGTCTTGATTTCATGTGTTCTATAGAACATCTCAACCCACCCGTGTGTGTGAAAATAGACAATAGAGTGAATTGAAAAGATGTGGCTCCAAAACACAAAGAATCTCCCAAATTACCACGCTCTGCGTAGATTAACATATTAGTTTCATATTTGTTATTTCTCTTTACTCATTTACTTCCTTTCTTTCCTTCATTCTCCCTCCTTCCCCTTGTTCTTTCCTTCCATATCTGCTTCCTTCCAACATTCATCCTTGATTTATCCTTCCTGCATTTATGTGATCATCATCAGTTTTTAAACATTTGTGTAGAAGTCCTGTGTAGGGATAAGCATTCCATTATCACATATTTTTGTCCCTTAGGCTAGTGATCTGTTTCTGCACTCCTTCTGCCCCAGTAAGAAGTTTTTTTTGATGAAAGCTCAGTACAGCAGCAGCAGCAGCAACAACAACAACAACAACAACAACACACACACACACACACACACACATGAATAGCATGTGGGGAATCCACAGGAAGACCCAGCATCCATCTGGAAAATACACACACACACACACACACACACACACACGTGTATGTATACATATATGTATATACATATACATATATATCAGTACTTAGAAGGACATTTGACAACATATATCTTAGCAAAACAATAACAGTAGGATCCTTTTCTGAACAAATGACATCCTCAGCCTTTCACCAGATTTAAAGAACTATACATGAGTTCTTTCCTGTGATTTGGGCCTCAGATATACTCAGAAAGCAGCCAGTTACCATCATGATAAACATGCTACTATTACATCATAGGATGTATATTTCCAAGCAGATTAATGTTCATCCTCCCAGTATTCACAACTAGGTAGACTGTTGATGGAATGTTTTCCTACATAGAAACTTCTGGCTCAATAAGAACTACATAATAGGAAGAAAATTTGCACATGGAGAACATTATGGAAGAGGGGATGAGAAGAAGGTGATACCCAGAGGATGAGGAGATGTAAAAAAAAAAATCTTCTGCACACAAGATGACCATTACACTTATGACCTCAATACAGCTGTGCTTATGTATACAATGCCTGCACAAGACTGAGCCTGTCAATATTTTTTCATGGATAGGAGAGTAGATAATGGGTTTTATACCTCCTTTTGGGACATTTGGCAGTTAATGATTGCTGGGGTAGGGAGTGCTGCTTTTTCAGTGATGTAGCCACTAGGAAGTTGTCCATGACCCAGTAAATAACTTCTGGCACAAGCACCTCTAGTTAAACTCAATGACTCCCATACAAAAAGAAGAGATGAATGTAGGAGTGCAGTTTGCCAAGAAGATAGATAGTTTCAGGTGGTCAGATGGTTCTGAGGGATGGGTAGTTTAAAAGGCTATAGTTTAAAATTGACTTTAAAAATTATAAAATAGATGTATGGTTTAAAGATGAGAGATACAGTCAGCACTTATGGAAAATCACTAAATAAAAAACAAAAAGTATGGTTACATCTTAGAGCCCCTGCACCATTCTCCATCCCACCACCTCAAGTAGAACTAATCGTTAGTGTGCTGGTTTGGATAGGAATAGCTCCCACAGGCTCAAAGATGCGGATGCTTGGCCACTAGGGAATGGTGTTACTTGACAGGGATTAGGAGGTGTGGCCTTGTTGGAGGAAGTGTGTCACAGAGGGTAGGCTTACAGTTTTCGGAAGCTAAATCCATGGCTAGAGGCACTCTTTCTTCCTGCTACCTGCCAATCCAGATGTGGAAATCTCAGCTCTTTCTCCAGCACCATGTCTGCCTGCATGCCACCATGCTTCCTGCCATGACTGTTACTGACTAAAGCTCTGAAATATACGCTAGCTCAATTAAAAGTTTTTCTTTATAAGAATTGCCATGGCCGTGGGTGGGGTCTCTTCACAGCAATAGGCACCCTAACTAAGACAATTACACATGTTGAATATATCTGGCTGGCGAACTTGATGGCCTATTGAAACTTGTATAAACCCAAACACTCAGACATTAAGTCTACCTGTGCTAAGGGAAATTTCTATCTAATTCTGAGAAGATCACAGAAAGGAAGTTTCTGAACACTTCTGGTCTCATTCTCAATAATAAGGCTAGAAACTTTAAGTATTAATAAGTCATCATCCAACATCATACAAAAGAAACCAACAAATCGTTACTATGTCTTCTGAATCTATGCTACTTCATCAAATATGTTCAATAGTTTCAAATGTTATTAAAATTGCTGTATATAGTACTGTCTTTCCAATATTTTGATAATTTGTGCCTAGCAGATTTCAGTTGTATTTTTAAATTCATCTTTCAGTTATAAATTCAGCAAACGTTTTTGGATACTTTCATTTTGTGAGGTCTCCTTTGTAGAGGTGTTCTCTCAGATGATTTCTTGTCTGACCTGAAGAATATTGCTTCCTCCTAAGGCCTAAGAAGCCACATGGAGCTTTTAAAGCTGCACTGTCTACCCCAGAGGCACTAGGCCCCATAACTATCAAGTATTTAAGCCATCTAAGTCCTGGACTCACTTTGTAGAAGAGGCTGACCTCAAACTCACAATATTCTACCTGCTACTGCTTCATCACTCTGAGTGCTGGCATATGTCACTATGCCCTCACTAACCTTTGTAAATATTATTGACACATTGAAATGATAATATTTTGGATATGATGGATGAAATAAATATATTATTACATTTGTCAAACTCTTCATTTTAAGTGCACTTATGATAACATTTAAAAGAGCAGATGTGCTCATATATCATAGCTTACATTATATTTGCCATTGGACAATGTATTACCAAATTTTCTGCTGCTGAAATGCAGTACTGAATACAGATGAATTCATCAAGAAATAGGTTTCCGTAGGTCACAGTTGTAGAGGTTCAAGGTAGTACTATCAACAGCTCAGCTCTGATAAAGACCTAAATAGGGACAGAATCCAAGGAAAGAAAAGAGCATGTGACCAAACAGGAAAGCAGAGATCACGTTCAGACTTTATAAAAACTGCCACTCAAGAACTGACGCATGAGACCATCAAAACTATCTCAGTCTTTTCTGAGGTGATGCCTCCAACGGTCTGAGGGCCACCAACTGTCCCCACCTCATAGTATAGTCACACTGTGAGGAACAAACTTACAACACCTAAGCCCTTGGAGAAATGAACTCAAACCAAAGCACATAGCTTTGTATGAGAGGAGCAAAGGAAGCAGGTCGCAATCTGGCATTATATTATCCTACATGCTGGAGTACAGTGCAGGTGTTTCAGCCTTCTCCAGGACCTGTTGTCATCTTATGTCTTTGCTCTGTATCAGAATGGGGCTGACTCTTAAAAGATTATTTCCCAGGTTACCATGACACCTGGATTAGGCCACATTTGGCCAATAGGAGGTATTACTGGAAGATTAGAGGGCAGGAAGAAAAGGGAAGCCAGTGTGCTGTTCCCTCTTAGCTCATTAGGAGGAGAAAAGCTGGTAAGAGAGCTGAATGTTGCCTTTTCAATCAGGGGTTGTTTGCCAGCTGCTCTTCTGCTCTGTAGGATGGACAGATCTCCCTGTTGACAATAGGGAACCGGGGACAGAACTTTACAGATGACATTTCCCAGAGCCTAAGTCTGTCAAGACTTGTTTGTGGGAGGTGCGTGGGCTGCCGCCACATCCCTCGAAGTAGCAGTTATCTGCACTGGTTCCCCATTAGCGTCTTGAGGAGCCTTGAAAACTGCCAGTGTCTAAGACCAGCTCCCATCTAGTTGGTCTGACTTGGAACCTGGACAGTGATAGCTTTAAAAAGACCCCCTGCAAGTATAGCTCCACACATTGGCACCTTCTGTCTTAGTGATTCCCTAGTTATATCAAGGAGCTAGCTGCCAATCTGAACATAGATTTCCATGAATTTTTTAGCTGGCTAAGTGCTCATCTAAGATTTATTTTTTTTTTCACCAAATTTTCTAGAAAAATCCTCCAGTTCTCTCTTGGGGGTGTCTGTGCACCTCTGTTACCATAGTGCACAGTTAGCTGAGTCCTCCTCACCATGGCTCAGCATCTGCATCTCTGCTCCACATGAACCTTAGTGAGCACTTAGAGATGCTTGGATTTAGAAATATGTCGATTTTACATGTGATGGCTGCCTACAGAAGCCTCCTCATCTGTCTGTTCATTATGCCTACATGTGTCTAAAGCTCCAACTGCACCATAACCCTTCTGATTTACTAAAATACTATGTTTCAGGTCTTAGACTCGATATTTTTTGTGAGAATTAGCAAATTATTATGCTCTCATTTTATAGAAGACTAGTGGAGGAGGCCCTAGGTTCCGGCTAATGCTTTCATTCACCTCACACCTAACTATTCCCTCAAGGAAGCTAGAGACTGGAGGAATTTCCTTTAAGTTGTCATGGTTTTAATGCGTGTGTGTGTGTGTGTGTGTGTGTGTGTGTGTGTGTGTGTTAGTGTCTACAATGTGAAAATGCTCACAGATATGGGAATTGTGAAACTGCAGGCATTCTAGGACTATGACATTTCAAATGGGAACTGGTAAAGCCAGGTGATAGGTTTCTCTTCCTCTCTTACATGGGCCACCCAGCCCCAGTGTGAAAGCGGGGTCACAACTTAATACATCACTGTTCCCAGCAGCTACCTAAGTATACTCATTACCCGGTGGAAAAATGGACCAGGCTTGGTCATTAAATGTCACTTCTCCTATGGAAAGTCAGTAGAACACTGTCTCATTTAAAATATGCCAACCCAACCTCACAGAGGCAAAAACAAAACAAGAAAACAAAAAACAACCACCACTATCAACAAAATCTTTTCACCAATAACCACTGGAAAGTGGTGTGTGTGTTTCTACAGGTTGCCCATGTCTGTGCTGTCAGGGTGAAGTCTAACTGCTCAGAAAAGGTCGCTGTTTTCTTGTAGGTGGAAGAATTCCCTGCTAACATAAGTTAAAAGAGAGAAAGTATGGCAAATGTTTTAGGAGAACTTACAACAACTTGCATAAACAACGTATTGATTGTCACTGTGTCACTACAGACAAACCAATGGGCTGATTCTCTTTGGATTAAATGTCTAGGCCCGTGTGATGAGCAGTATGCCATCTTGCCATAGGAAGAGGGGCCATTAGAATAAGAGCATTCACAGTGACAGCAAAGGAAGTGGCCCGAGTCCTTGTTATCTGTAGCTGAACTCTCAAATTTTGACTCTGGGATTAAGGGGAGAAAGCTGATGTTACAAAGTGGCCATGGGGACCCAAGAGATTTGACTTAATTCTGCCTTGTTTAGTCTCTGTTCCATTCACTAGTCACAGAACTTCACGTTTCCTGGTTCTGTGGTCCTCTGGTTTCTCATCCATATTTCTTCCTTGCCACCTGGGCATGACTGACTCTACTGAACCATTGGGTCATCCGCCTTCTCCTCCCCCAAGTGCTCTACTACTATGACACAAGACACTGCGGGGAAAACATTGTGTTTTCCACCTACCCCAGAGCTACACTAATACGGCTTGTCCTGGCCATTCTTGATTCCAGGAACTATTAAAAATTCTTCAGTGCTCTCTCCCGCCATCTTGGTTCTCAGGCTCACCCAGGCTCCAGCGCAAACTCCCTTTCCCCATTGTGCAATGGCTTTGACCCAGCTGTGCCATGTCTGTGTGCTTTTCCTTCCGCTCTCTAGATAGTCAGCCTAAGAGAGTAGCCACCTGGCCTTCAGAAATATTTCCACTCCCGGACAGATTTTTTGTCTCTCGTAACTTTCCTCAGATTAAATCATTACTGTCAAAGTCAGAGGCAAGCCCTGAAGAAGCCGAGCAGCTCACCACGGAGCCAGATGGGCTTACATACACTGAGGCATAGAAACACAGAACCCAAGGGTACTGCCTCCCTGGCTAACAAAATGGAAAGAATCAATGAGTTCGTGATAAATACTTTTGACAAGCTGCAGCTACCAAGAACTCACCTGCAGCTGATTGCCCCTCCTCCCAGCAACTTTTAGAAGTTTACTTTGCACTATTTTAAGCCCTCACTATTAGGAGAAAGTCAAACTGAATTTCTCATGAGATTTCTCAGAGGCTTTGTGTGATTGCGGTGTCAGAGCACTAGCTGGAGGCCAGCTCACTGCTGAGGCTGGCTGAGGTACACTGCGAGACACAGCAAGAGTTGAGGGGGGGTACAGGTAATGCTGAGGAAATCCTTTGCTTTCACCTTGTGTAGTGAAAAGAATATCAGCTGAGATCTTAAGGGATGCAGGTTCTGGGCCCAGTCTGCTGCTGACTGGCAATGAGACGAGCTTGAAATGTGGCAGATTCCAAGTGAGGTGCAGAAGATTTCAAAGGCCTGACATAAGAATTTAAAATATCACACTAACAATGTCCATATTGACACTTGCTACAATAATAGTATGCAATTGTTAATATATTGGGTTACATAAGATATTAGCCCAATTAGATATCTTTTTATTTTTAATTTTTTTTATTTTATTAATTTAGTCAGATTACAACTCAATTGTTATCCCATCACTTATATCCTCCCATTCCTCCCTCTCTCCTGCTTTCACCCTATTCCCCTCCCCTAGGTCTATGATCCAAGGGGACCTCCTCCCCCACTATATGGTCATAGGCTATCAAGTCTCATCTTGGTAGCTTGATTATTCTTTCTTTGAGAGCCATCAGGCCTCCCCACCAAGAGGAGGTGGTCAAATATGTGGCACCAGAGTTCATATCTAAGTCAGTCCCCGCTCTCCACATAACTGTGGAGAATGTCATGTCTATTGGCTAGATCAGAGTAAGGGTTCAATGTTTACTACTTGTATTGTCCTTGGATAGTGCAATAGGTTGAACGGACCCCCCTGGGCCCTGATCCACCCATCATGATGTTCTTCTTGTAGGTCCTTCTATTACCCTATCTCCTATATATGTCTTACCTAGAGTCCTAGTGGGATGTCCTCACATCTATCCCAATATCCTGGTAAGTGAAGACTTTAATGGGACATGCATTTTGGACTAGTGCCCAGTTATAAGTGAGTATATACCATGTGAGTCTTTCTGCTTCTGGGTTAACTCACTCAGTATGACCATTTCTAGTTCCATCCATTTGTCCACAAATTTCGGGAATCCCTTGTTTATAATAGCTGAGTAGTATTCCATGGTGTAAATGTGCCACAGTTTCATTATCCATTCTTCAATTGAGGGACATTTAGGGTGTTTCCAGGTTCTGGCTATTATGAATAAGGCTGCTATGAACATGGTTGAACATATGTCCTTGTTGTTTGGAGGAGCATCTTCCGGGTATATTCCAAGGAGTGGGATAGCTGGGTCTTGAGGAGCCCTATTCCCAGTTTTCTGAGAAAGCACCAGATAGATTTCCAAAGTCGTTGTACTAGTTTGCATTCTCATCAGCAGTGAAGGAGTGTTCCTCTCTCTCCACATCCTCGCCAGCATGTGGTGTCGCTTGAATTATTGATCTTAGCCATTCTAATGGGTGTAAGATGGAATCTCAGAGTCATTTTGATTTGCATTTCTGTAAGGCAGGAGACACTGTCAACAGAACAAAGTGACAACCTACAGACTGGGAAAAAATCTTCACCAACCCTACATCTGACAGAGGTCTAATATCCAAAATATATAAAGAACTCAAGAAATTAAACACCACCAAACCAAATAACCCAATTGAGAAATGGAGCTCCGAACTAAACAGAGAATTCTCAACAGAGGAGTATAGAATGGCTGAGAAACACTTAAAGAAATGCTCAACGTCTTTAGTCACCAATTAGATATCTTAAATTAATAAATCATTACTGGTTATTAGTATAATTAATT
Source organism: Acomys percivali (assembly GCA_907169655.1). Lineage (NCBI taxonomy): Eukaryota > Metazoa > Chordata > Mammalia > Rodentia > Muridae > Acomys > Acomys percivali. The sequence goes on from OU015744.1 coordinate 10,252,722, forward strand.
AATGATATTAACTATTATGAATTTAATCTATGTGTTTTGCTTTGTTAATGTGTCCCTCTCAAAATTTAGAGCTTTGCGTGTAATTTGCATTATATTTCTTTGGGACAGCACTGTCACTGGATATTCACAGAGCCTCATGCACGGATCTGGAAAATTAGGTGCTTCAGAGACCATCTCAGGAAGCAGTACTTTCCTGCATGTGCGACCTATTCAGAAACTGACTTTACCCTTGGATATTTTTAAAGGGTTTCTGCTGCCATCGTTGAATTTTAAAAATAAGAAAGAGGTGGGGCATGGTGGGCCTGGGGCCATGGCTCAACCTGTCATCGGCTTGTTGTCTAAGCATGAAGATCCCAGTATCTGTGCAAAGAGCTGAGTATGGTGGTTTGAGCCACCTGCATGTATGAGTCCCAACTCCAGCTGAGAGACCTGGTTTCAGAAACAGGAAGGATAGCTGCATGTAGAACAGCATCCAAGGTGGACATCTGGCCACTGTGTATATGCACACATGTACACACACACACACACACACACACACACACACACAGAGAGAGAGAGAGAGAGAGAGAGAGAGAGAGAGAGAGAGAGAGAGA
>OU015744.1:10253324-10263747 GCA_907169655.1 Acomys percivali
AGAGAGAGAGAGAGAGAGAGAGAGAGAGAGAGAGAGAGAGAGAGAGAACTGTTACTATTAAGAAATGAAAGGAGATGAGAGGTAAGATATCAGAGTGTAATGAAGTAAACATAATCACATTATGTTATATGTATGTATGAAGATGTCTCAATGAAACCCAACATTTTATACTACTAATTGTGCTAATAGAACATATGATTGTTAAAGAGGAGAATACTGAGCCAGTGATATTTCTCAGTGGGACTTATAGTCTAGGCTAACTTAAAGCCTGACCCTCAGAACCCACATATTGGAAGGAGAGATCCAACTCTCTCAGGTTGTACTTGAACCTCCACATTCATGCTTTGGTGCATAAGTTGCACCCATGCACACAAACAAACCAAAAAATATATAATAAAAAAATAAAAAGGGAACTCAGAGCATCTGCCACAAGGGTCCTATATGTTACACAGACACAAGAAAGACAACTCCGTTCGTTCCTCAAGCAGCTAAAATGAAGGCATGCAACATGAAGACACAAACCAATTACCAATCATATGAAATCATGCGACATTAATTGCCAGGTTAATCTTTCTCACGTTTTAGCATGCACAAAGCATTACCAGAACATTCTTTGGGATGTTATCCCAATTCATAAAAACAGAAACAAAGATGAAACTGCCCTTTTCATTCCTCCCATAAATAATCACACAATTGTAGGCCTGACAGGTGAGCATGGATGAGGTAGCACCATTATTGGTGACACAGTATTCCTTCCGGGCCATTAGCTTTCCCTCTGAGCATAATTCCCTCTGCCTTGTCTCCAGCAATATTTGGAAACTTTAGCTGGTGATACACATTGCTCTTGTTAAGCCATTTTCTCCTAACCCTCAAATAGGAGAGGCTAGAGAACATGAGAGCAGCTCTGTAGGCAGTGGGGTGTTGTGTTGGAAAATATTATCAGCCAAAGGCAGTAAAGGAAATAGGTGCCAGACTTTCCACAGAGAGAAGAAAAAGGTGCTCGAACCCCTGTGGACTCGGGGCTGTCTGGGCTGTCTTTACACACTTCCTACTGCCCTATCCCAGACCAAATGCTCCATAAGGCAATATGCTCATCACCTCTCTAGCTTACGTAGGAGCTGCAATGACAGAACAATTGAATTGCCATTGTGCTAGTCTCGCTTCTTGAAAGAAAAACAAAAACAAAAACAAAAAAAACCTTTTGGAGAAAAACCACAAACTGTCCCAAATTCCTTCTCTCCTTTATAGCTCTCCTCCTCAATAATTCAGGAAATAACATCTCAGAGGCCCTCATCTTGGCCTATGTGATGTTTTTAAATCCTTCTAAATGGCTAAGAAGGTAATGCTTTTCAGTCATTTTCTGCGCGCAGCCCTCCTTTTCCTGGCAGAGACAGTGTACGCAGTCTATTAGAGCATTTTTTCCTTCATATAATGGCACCAATTAAATTACCTTGCAGCCCGACCTTAATCTGGCAGGAATGATTATTCCATGAAACAGTTAGAGCTCTAATTGACATGAAGTGCCTGCAAAATATGTCTTTTGCAGCAACCCCTGTCAAAGTCACATTGATATGCTAATCCCTATAGCTGGCAGAATCACTTCATAAAGAGAGACATTGAAAATTGAATTATTTCAATTTCAGTACCTAGGAATCTAGTGATCTGTCTGTATATGTAACTAAGTAGGTGCAATACTTTATATGGGTAAACAGCTGTACTAAGGTGTTGCCATGGTAACTGCTTGACTCATGGCAGTTGTGTTAGTGATGAAGTCATTAGCAGTGTGAAATGTACTTTGAGGTTGTCAAGTGTAACACTCCAGGAATATTTCATCAGTATTAGTGGAGCCTTTTCATTTACATAATTTAGGCTTTCACACATGATCTCATTATGGTGCAAGAAAGGGGTGGATTGTGGGGCAATTGTACCTGGCCTGGATGAATCTCCATTATGTCATTCAATTATTATTCTTTCTCTTTAAATAGAGTTTCCCAAATAAGTCTTATGGGAAATTGATAACTTCACTGGAACAATGATGCTGAAACCCTGCTATTGTGGGACAGGCCAGACTGGCCATATGGTACCCACAGTTAGAATCCCATGTAGATGAGAACCAGAGCTCTTTAGATGTACCAGGTGCCTCATCCATCCTGTAAGTTAGGAAAAAGAACTCTGAGGTCAGACACTCACTCAAGGAAGTGCTACTCTTCTATGCATCTCCACTGGGTCCACAGTGGTGATCTGCTGTTCATGACTTTCAGGACCAATGACAAGCTGTATTGCTTTCCTGCCTCACCCACTTCAACATGATTCAACTTCCACTGTGCACTCAAGATTCAGTTCTGTTCATAGGGTATCAAGTCTCTTCTTGGTAGCCTACTATCCTTCCTCTGAGTGCCACCAGGCCTCCCCATCCAGGGGATGTGGTCAAATATGGGGCACCAGAGTTCGTGTGAAAGTCAGTCCCCACTCTCCACTCAACTGTGGAGAACGTCTTGTCCATTGGCTAGATCTGGGTAGGGGTTCGAAGTTTACTGCAGGTATTGTCCTTGGCTGGTGCCATAGTTTGAGCAGGACCCCTGTGCCCAGATCTGCCCATCATAATTTTCTTCTTGTAGGTTTCTAAGACCCTCTGGATCCTTCTATTTCCCCATTCTCCCATACTTCTCTCACCTAGAGTCCCAATAAGAAGTCTTCCCCTCTGTCCTACTTTCCTGGTAAGTGAGGAGGTCCCCCTCAGTCACAGTCATAGGAGAAGGGAGTAAGGGGAAAATGGGAGGGAGGGAGGAATGGGAGAATACAAGGGATGAGATAACAATTGAGATGTAATATGAATAAATTAATAAAATATATTTTTAAAAAAAGAAAAAAAAAGATTCAGTACTGAGTGATGCCTGGCTGTTTCACAAAACCAAAGCACCCTGTGCCAGAGCAGGAGGTGGAGATAGAAAATTGCTGAGCAGGCTGGCTGGCCAGCTGAGCTGGAACCAACAGCTCTGTGAACCAAAGACCCTGTCAGAACACAGTGGGAGGACAGCAGTCAGGGAAGACTCTGCTGGCAACTTGGGCTCCTGCACACATGTGCACCCATACCTATGTGAACCCAAATTTGTACACATGAGCCACAACACACACACACACACACATATCAAAAATAAATTGAAGGAGAATTCTAAAACTATTTAGGTAGCAAATGCTACAGAGGAAACTGGCACTTTCCACATTTGACCTACTGTGCACTTAAAGTGCACTCGGGTGAGTCACATCTCAGTGTTTATCTAATTTCTCTCCATTCATTCGTTCATTCATTCATGTGTTCACTTATATATGTATACATATATCCTCCCTGTGACTCAGAGGAGGCAGGAAGATTATAAGATCCAGCAAGACAGTGGCTGTCTACCTCAAAAGAGTATTTGTGGGACATGATGGCATTGCATTATATACATGCATAAAGTTCTCAAATAAAAAAAAAAATCAAACCAATTTGTTTAACTTTATGTTCCCACGTTTGTTGGTCATAGCTCTCTTACTCCAACCCCTATTATTTTTAACCAAACATTTTTTTTTAGCATGTATAAAATTTAGTTTAGGAGACTCGGTTCACTTTAAGGTTGATAATATTTGGTAACATGCATGTTTGCTTTAAACATTTTGAAAGCATAGTATATTCTTTAGATAAGGTGAGTTCTAAATGAAGCATCATATTTATCACTTCATTCACGTATTTATTTGTAAACATATATTGGTTAGTTGTAGAGGGAAAGTAGCATGTTATGAGGCCAGAAGGAAAGCAACTAATAGGAAAACCGCTCTCACGGAGCAGTGTGGCGAGAGAAGATGGAATTGTGTCCCCAGGCTAGACAATACTTGTGACACAGTGAAATCCCCTTTCATGCTTCTATGGACCAATGGAAGACTGTATTATATGTACACATAATGTGTGTGCATCTGTGTGTGTATGCGAATAATGGATTTAAAAAAAAAAACTTGTTTTGCCTTATCCATTCACCGTGTATCCCCTTAAAATGTAATCAACACACATTTTTTTTGAAGTATACTCTGCAGCAACAGTGAAACATCTGTGAAAAATTCAGCTGCTCACAGCCCTCCAAGTCCCATTGCTCTACACTTGCAGTCCCGGGGTGGCTGTACCACAGTGAACATTATTTGGGATGACCATACAGTGACCTAAGATTACTGGCTCTGGGCTCCCCATCCTCTGTAGCTTCCTATGTCTGAAAGGGAGAACTAAGCGTCTGTTACATTTTCCTAGATGTGTTTCCTTAGAAAAGGTCAGGGCATAGCCAGCTCAGGATAAGAATCAGCACATTTCTCGGAAGTAATCCCAATCCTCTCCATCAGTCCTTCCAGCGAGGCATGTCATGTTCTGACCATTTTTGCAGCCTTATCTATCCACAGCCTGCCTTTTCGCCTTGATAACTGATTTCTGCACCATTAATCGTGTTGGCTATGGAAACTATCTGAGGGACCACAGAAGTAGGCAAAAGACTAAACGTACACTTTTCCACTTTGCTGTCTCTTATCCAAGAAACACTTTGTTGGATCCTGTTTCTCAGCTATTCAACCATGGGCTATTGAGTTAACTTCTAAGTCAACTATCTGCAGAATGGAAGTAACACTATACTGGACTGCTATTATAATCACACATAAGACAATAGAAAACATTACACAGTGATCCAATGGGAAGGTGATAGAATATTCTTAGTTATTGTTTCTCAACTGTTTTTGTCAGAATAGGTTTAGAATTACTTTGTGAAGACTTGTTTTCTATTTGGGCTAAACAAGGCTTCAGTGAATATCAGATATGTTGTTCAGTAAATGTCTGATAACTACCAGTGGGTTTCTGGGCTTTGCACATGGCTCTCAGAGGAAGTGAAAGTAGGACACCAGAGTGCCCTGTGCTATTTCTTGGTGTGGGAGTAGGATAGACATAAACCTAGGGCAAAATGGTTTTTGCCTTCCAAAGGTCCTTTAATTTTGCTTTGCATCAGAAACATCAACTAAGTAGTAAGATACATTGAGGTCTAACTGGATTCCAACTTGACAGTCTCATTTGAAGCTGACAGGGTTGCATCAGCTACCCAAGAGTGAGCTGGATGTTTCTGAACTAGGGTCTTGGGCCCCTGAAGATAATATAAACTGCATGTTGGATCAGGCAACCAATCTTTTTGGAATTTTCAGTGAGATCTGTCAATGATAGAAGTCCTTATATCATCCTTTTAGGCATACCAGACCAGTTCCGTAGGCCCATTGACAAAAGCATAGTCCTCAGCCTTAGTTGACAACTGAAGCAGTGGGGTTGTTTTTGAGGTATCATGACATCCACTTCTCTATTTAGGGAGAAGTATAAGTCAACTAATTTTCTGATGTACTTTTCCCAGGACAGCAGTCACGAAAGTGCCAGTCTCTACTGACTGAGATATTGTTCTCCATTTCAAATATCCTATTGTGTTTTCATGTTCTTGTTTACTTTGCACCTCTTCTCTGGCTTCTTTTTGGAGTCTCGTAAGAGATTTTGTTGCTGAGTTAGGAAGCCAGATGTGAGGCCTTCTATTATTCTGCCTCTTATTTTAATTTAAAGTTTCATGCTCCCCTGTGGATGAAAGTAATAAAGACAATGGTGGAAGAAGGAAGGAACATGAGAAGATGAATAGGAATCTACTTCATTGGAGAATGGGAGACGGATACGGCATATAAACAATCAACAGAAGGATCATGAGTGGCATTTGATGGTCCATTAACACAATGATGCCTTATTAGACGACTGTACTTCTTAAAGGTACAACAAGCATCAGAACACAGTCTAAAACTGTGATTCCTTTCAATGTGGCGTCTAATTCAGTGCAATCATCATCTTTTATGTATTAATTACAGCTTGGTTTTGTAATTAGAATGAAAGGAAGAGCTGACATCCTATCAGGCCAGATTTGATTAGCAATTCTGAGGCAGGATTCTTATCTGGGCTGATGTTTTGAATGTCACATCCTCTAAGGACAAATGTAGATGAAAGTGATTTTCAGTTACTGTGAGCAGGCTGTACAGCAGGCCTAGCTGCTCCAGATGAGAACTGCCCCATAGAGGTGGATGCAGCAGGGATCCAGAAAGGCCCATGTTCAACATCTACTCCACACCCTGCTCACTGGGGAGTGAGGACAAGTCAAGGGACTTTCCTGGGCACCAATTACTTTATCTTTAAAATTAATGTAAAAACGACCACTCGACATACAGGATTTTGTGGAGACTCTTGTGGGATGATGTTCATAAAAGCACATGGTATAAACTTTGCCCTGCGAGTGTTACTTTCAGTCCCTAATGACCGGAGGCATTGTTCCCTGCTGGATAAATAGATCCACCCTGATTCTAGGCAGTGTCCAAATGAGGCATTTGTAGGCACAGAAGGCACCGACCCATAAGACAGGTCATGTGGCCTAGGTGCATCACTCTGAAGGGGAAACTTTACAGCCTCGATGAGGAGACAGGTTAAATGTGATGAGCCATTCATTCAGAAGGTCAAAAAAAAGTTCACCACAGTGGCAAAGAAGATTCTTAAGCCCCCATGTCTATGTCTCCATTTTAAAAGTACAGGGAAAAGTCCCTTGGAGACAAATGTGCTTAGGGTATTAAAAGCTGTAATCACTATCCAAAACCTTCTGAAGATTCACTTTGAACAAGGTACCAGGCTCCTCTTCCTAACGTCATGCTATGTATAGCAGTGAAGGGATAATCTAAGATTTAGGAAGGTGCATTCCCACCTGTCCAACAGTGATAGATACATCCCTGTCCTTTGTAGAGTTATGTCAAGAAAGTGAGTCCTCCAGAGCATAGAGGGGAGGAGAGGAAGGCAGTGTCTACTTCGTTAAAATGGTTTTCTTCTTCCATTTTTTCCCCCAAGATGCAAACATAGCCAGGAAGCATGCAAAACACCAGGAACCCGGGCTTCCCTTATCAAAGGCCAATGCCAGTGTAAACAAACAAACAAACAAACAAACAAAAACTGATGGGCCTGTTTGCTCTGTCTTGATTTGATTATTTCAAACTGGAATTTGTTTTTCCTGAGGCCCATTTAACCCACCTTCTGTTTCCCAGCTCCTGCTTATTTTGTCTTCCCCTTGTTTAAATTAGTAAACCTTATCAAAGACCATCTGTCTACTGGATTTCAGCAGAGGTTAAGTTACATTAGGCTGTAATTAATGTTTGAGTACATATTGACACCAATTTAATTATGAAAACTGAAAGTTAAATAAAACTACTCAGTTTAATCTCTCCTGAAATCAGCCTCCTGTGTGGTATTCTGGTTGAGAAGGAATAGGGGGGCCCTCTAACCTAATTCAGTGGTAGGACTAAGAGATCTTAAGTCCCCCAAAGATCATGGTTCATTCCTTGCTTTTCAACATTATACTTTCTTATTCTCAAGGAAGAAACCACCATGAGTATTTTTCTGTTTTCATAGCCATGAGATCAGAATACCTAACAAAGTCCGACTTGAGCCTTCTTTCTAGCCAAAAGGTAGCTTTCTTGTACATATTAGATACCTTGACACAATAGGGATTTTCCCAAAAGAGATACAGCATTCAGCTGTAGTCTGGAATAGGGGATATTTACCAACTTACCCCAAAATTTCTCAGTTCGTTATACAGAGGATAATGAGGTTATAGTTGAACACTGCACTAGCTATGGATAAAGCCATACCACCACACCATGTAAGAACCCTCCCCCTTGTCCTTAGCAGGCACCAGCAACCGAACATGGGCAGGTTTCTGATGTTTCTCATAAAGCGGGGAGCTAGGAAACAAGGTTCCGCATTCCAGGGTTGTTTTAGGGTTTGTTGGACCCAGGCTGTTGTTATTTGATTTAGATTAGATGCCAAGAAAAACCAAAGTTACAGCACACACATGCATTGCACAGAGGGGTAGGGAGAGAGGAGGGGGCAGTTCTTACCTTAACATGTAGCTATTAAAAAACCCACAGACCTCTCCACACTCCCCTTTGTTTTCCGGTCTGGCCACCAGAGCCAGTTGTGAATTGCTGCACCTTGGTTTGTCTTGTAAAGTATGAGCCCCAGGCAGAGCTGATGCCTGTGGCTGGAATGGAGATGGACAGAAAGATGGCTTCCTAGTTCTGTATTCGTTTTACCTGCTTGGTCGGTATTAGATGTGTGGCCTCACCTTATGCATTTTTGGCAACAAGAGAAGTCTCTTTGATATTCCTATGAGTGGTGTGTCTTTGAAGTCAGGCCAAGGCTTGGTCAAGGACCATTTCATAAGAGAAGCCTAGGAAGTGAAAAAAAAAACATTGCTGAGCCCCTCACCTCTGTTGTCTGCATACACAGGATGGAGCCCTTTCTAAGGGACTGCAGTTTCCTGTGCACTGTGTGCATCTTATCTCCTTGCAGTGTTTTCCTAGGACCATCAAGCTAGGGCTCGTGGTGTCTGCTCAGTAGCTATGGGCAGTAAGGCTCAGTGGAGTTAAGCTGCGCTCCTACATTGTGACTTGTGCATCTGTGGGCTCTCTACCACTCTCATAGTATGCTAGAAGCAAGATCACATTTCATTATTGCTTTGATTTTCATTTCCCTCATTGCTAATGGTACTAAGGACTTTTTATTTATTGAAGGGCCATTTCTACTAGAAGTGTCTGTTCAGATCACTTGCCCAAGTTTTGGTTGGTTGCTCAGTATGTTCATTGCCAGATTTGGAGCCCCACACATATTACAAACATTCATTTTTTTGCCACATGAAAATTCAGAAGGATTTCTCTTTTAGTGTGTTGGCTGTCTCTTTGCTCTTTTGCTTATTTCTTCTGCTATGATGAAAACTTTTACATCTGATGTAGTCTCATTTGTTTATTCTTTACTCTGTTCCTTGTACAAGTCATGTGCAAAAAAAATTTTTTTTTCATTGTCTGTACAAATGCCCTGAAGTATTTCGCTTGCATTTTATCCTAGTAACGCAATAGTTTTAGGTCCATGGAGTCAAGTTTCAACCTTCTGCGATGGAAATTCAGCACAATTTGTAGAAGAGGTTCTTTTTTCCCAACATTTGCTTTTGCCATTTCAGTTGAAAAATCAGTTAACTATAGATAAAAGGTGTCTGTAGCAGTTTGAGTGAGAATGGCCCCCATGGGCTCACCATATATTTGAATACTTGGTTCACAGTTGGTGGAACTGTTTGGGAAGGATTAGAAGGTGTGGCTTATTGGAGGAGCTGTGTCACTAGAAGTGGGCTATGAAGATTCAAAAGCCGACACCATTCCCATTTAGCTGTCTTTCTCCATGCCCCATGTTTGTGGGTCAGATGTAAGTGCTAAGCTACTGCTGCAGTGCCAGCCTGGTCTGCCTGCTGCCAGGCTTCCCACCAAAAGCACTGCTATATTTAATAAGTTACCTTGCTCATGGTGTCTCTTCACAGCAATAGAACTGTAACTAAACAATTTCTTTCTTGGATCTCTGGCCTGTCTTTTAGGTCTCTATGTCTGTGTTTTATACAAGTGTCATGCTAGTTTTTCACCACGACTCTGTCACATCTTGAAATCACATATTGTGATGCTCCAGCTTTGTTCTTTTCCTTCAAAACCACTTTGATTATTTGGGTCTTTTGTGACTTCATATAAATTTTAGGTTAATTTTTCTTCAATTCTGTAAAGAGTGCATTGGTGTACTGATAGGAATTTCATGGAATATGCAAACCAAGTAGCAGTATAGATGCATTAGCATCTATAACCAATTAACAGGAATTCATTTCATGATTTTGTCTCCTGCTTCTTTGTTTGCTATCTTGTAAATTTTACTGTAGATATTTTTAAATTTTTTATTTGAAAGAGATTATTTGGAAGGCACAACCCACACATACTCATAATCATTCCATAGTGTTGCTGTCTAATGCAAAATGAAAACTTCCATCTTGACCCACGACTTGGTTTGAAAAGAGGGTTGATCAAAATCTAGAGAGATAATGGTATACCAAGGTAGACAACAAAGAATTTTAGAAGTGCTGGGTAGGTTGATGAATGAGAAGGCAGAGAATCTGGTTATTTGGGAGGCAAGATGAAAGCTAAATAGAGTGTGCATTAAGAAGGGTCTAATTTCTACAGTTATCTCTTAAGTTCCCAGAGACTAATAAATTACTTAATATTGTCATTACTTTCAAGTTGGATTTGTCCATCAAAGGTGATAGGATCCAAAAATGTTAACCTTGAATTGTTCTTAGAGGTTCTGGAGCTCAGTGCCTACCCTTGTAGGAATCTCTACCTGATTATAGAATAGAATCTTCTACTTGATTTTCCTTTCAGTGACCAAGCACACTGCTTCCTATAGTTCATGTTTCTTTTGAATGGATTCCACCATTATGGGTCGGACACACACACACACACACACACACACACACACACACACACACACACA
>OU015744.1:10263757-10278667 GCA_907169655.1 Acomys percivali
CACACACACACACACACACACACACACACACACACACACACACACACCCATACCTTTCCTTTCTGGAAATTCTCTTCTTTTCTCCTTCTCTCCATTCCCAAACTTCTCCCACCAACCGAATAACCGAGTATGTCTCTTTCCTGCCCTGGCTGGCCCATCACTTGTCATACAGCCACCAGACCTGCATTCTGCCTAAGCCACCAGCCTATGGCTTCTTACTATACTAATTGCTGTATGTACCAAAGATTATTTTTTTTCTCCCTGCCAGATTCTTCTCAGCCTTATTATTGTTCTGAAGCCATAAAACTGAAAACTGCATTTTTATGACTCCAAATGACCTTCAGAATTCCAGACTCCTACTTGACTATAATATTTTGGATCATTAATTTCAGAGAAGATATTCTGATGTATAATTTTATTAAGTTTCTGAGGATTTTAATACTGTGTTTCTAAATATGATGAACTTCCCTCCACCAAATTTTAATTAGGGAGCATATTAAATCCTCAATTAATGCTTGCAGTAATGCATTTTTAATATCCAATAACATTTGATCAGGATACTTCCAGAGGGAGGGGATAGCATTATAGCTTCTTGGTTCTTGTCTTCCCTTTGCCATTCTGAGCTATCGGTCAGGAAGACAGTTTCACTCTGATGATTAGCTTTCCTCTGGAGTGAGAGGCCGTTGTTCTGCCTCTGAGTGGTGTGTTGAAGAGGGAGAGAATGAATTTTCTGAGCAAGGCAGACCTGGGCACAAGAAGGAACTTTAAAATATATATGCTTTGACAGTACCACTTCCCTTCTAGAATCCATTTCCCCATGCACAAGAGTAACACACACAGTGCAGACATATGCATATTTTTCCCCACAATACTTCAAGTAGCATGTGCTTTAGTCTAAGGAAGCTATCAGCCTCTGTCACAGATTACGGACTCTGTCCTTGTAGTGGAAAAGCAACGGAGAGAGTATTCACATGAGCAATAGTGACTATATTCCAATAAAACTTTATTCATGAATTCTGAAATTTTTAATTCATATATTTTTTTAATGTTACAAAACACTACTCCTCATCATAAAATTCACTAGATATCGTAGTGCATGTCTAGGGTAATGCATCCCAATGTTTGAGAAGCAAAGGTAGGAAGATAGCAAGTGCAGGCCAGCTTCAGCTACGTAGTAAGGTCCCGTCTTTAAAAGTCAAGAGCTGTTGATGTAGCTCCATGTTAGGGTATTTACCTAGCATATGCTAGCACTGTGGTCCATCTTCAGTGCTGAAAAACATGCAGATCCCCCAGGGCCAGGTGGATTCAGGGAGGAATTTACTACATCTTCAAAGCAGAACCTACATTGACACTTCTTATTCAAGCATTCTTCTTTGACTTTTTATTTTTTGAGATTATAATATTCTTTTTTAGTGTTTTGTTAATTTTTTTTATTTTTCACATATACATTTATATTATTACACTTATGTACAATAAACTACCTACATCAAGAAGAACCATTCTTAACTTATGATCTTGGAAAGGCACTAATCTTTCAGTCCCATGTGTATTAGTCACTTTTATTTCCTGCTGTGATAAAACACTATGACTCAGGCAACCTACAGAAGAAAGAGTTTATTTGTGTTTATGGAGAGAGAGAAGAGAGGAGGGAGCGGGGAAGAGAGAGAGACAGAGAGACAGAGAGACAGAGAGAGACGGGGAGAGAGAGAGAGAGAGAGAGAGAGAGAGAGAGAGAGAGAGAGAGGGAGACAATAGCAAAAGTCTTGACACTCACATTCTCCCTCCAGTGACATACTTCCTTCAACAATGACACACTCCTACACCTCTCTAAACAGCACCACCTGTTGGGCACCAATGGCTCAAATGCCTGAGAAACCTAGGCTCTCACTCCATCCCTTTCACTAGGTCGCCAAGCAGAAAGCCCACATTGATTTGGAGAGCAGTTTCTTCTGTCAAAAATGAAAGTTCAGTTGGATGATAGCTGAGTCCTTGTTCTAAGGATTTCATCCCCATTTGTAACTTAATCAAGAGTTTTGTTTTCTGGAGTCCACAAGGACCATATGGTCTTACTTCTCTCTTTCCTCTTAAAACAACACCTTGAATTCAGAGATCTGCCTACCTCTCAAATGCGTTTTCTTATCTACTAAAGAGTATCATAGTACCACCTCTCCCCCCTCCCCCGCCTCTGTGTGTGTGCGTGTGTGTTCAGGTACACATACATGTGCGTAAGAGGGTCAGTGGTTAACTTCAACATCATTTTTCAGGAACTATCTACTTTTATTTTTTATTTTTTTATTATTATTAATTTATTCTTGTTACATCTCTATGGTTATCCCATCCCTTGTATCCTCCCATTCTTCCCTCCCTCCCATTTTCCCCTTATTCCCCTCCCCTATGACTGTTCCTCAGAGGGATTACCTCCCCCTGTATATGCTCATAGGGTATCAAGTCTCTTCTCAGAAACCTGCTGTCCTTCCTCTGAGTGCCACCAGGTCTCCCCCTCCAGGGGACATGGTCAAATGTGAACTGATTAACGTAAAAGCATGTTTATATTTAAAGCATGGTTCTGCCACATCACACTTCATTTCAGAAAGATTTACAGAACTCTGACTTTCAGTACAAATGTAATCATCTATTTTTCCCTCGGATTCTAAATATGTTTTGCCAACTGATATCTGTAAGTGTAGGAACACATAATGAAACAATAAACAGAAATTACTTAATGAAAAAAAAAACAACACCTCTACTTCCCCCTTCAGATAAGTAATCAAAAGAAAAAGAACGCACATCCAGACCACCTCAGGAGTGCTGGTGGACCATTCTCCATAGCATGGAAGATAAGGGCTCCATCCATTCTAAGCTCGGCTACAACAAGGAATAGCTCTTTTCTCTTGGGAATATCTTAATCTTCATGCAGAAAACTTAGCTTAGGAGAGCGGATCACAGGAGCAAAGTGCATAGATTATGGAAACAAGTGATAAGCAGTGGGATGCAGAGCGTGTCTCTTTGTCTGAAGTAGATATTTGGGAATGGAGGAAAAGGAGAATGGAGAACTGGCTTGTCAGAAGAGCAGAGCACGTGTACGCACACATGTGTGCACATGCCGTGTGTGTGTGTGTGTGTGTGTGTGTGTGTGTGTGTGTGTCTTAATGATGGAATCCAGTAAGAATGTGATCCTCAGTCAACAGTGTGTGCATGGTCACTGAAAGAAAACCAAGTAGTACAAGTGTTTACCACCCTACCAAGGAGACAACGCTTGCTTTTCACCAAAGAGGAGAAAATCTGTCCAGCACCATTTGGGTTCTCTGCTTCTTTCATAAAGAGGTATCCCTCTAGTACTCTTGGCAAAGACTTGCCTTTGCAATGGAGACAAAGTTGCCATATCCTGTTAAGCTAAGAAGAGTTGTTGAAAACCTTTAACACTGGGAAAAACCTAGAGAAATTAAGTCTTGGTAATGATAAGAGGCGACACTCATTAAGGACTTACTATATGCTTTGTGTTGAGCTGTGTGCTTCTTCGTGTGTGTGTGTGTGTGTGTGTGTGTGTGTGTGTGTGTGTGCTTGCATATAGGTGCACATGTGTGTAATTATTCTTTTACACATAGAACCCTCATTTTGCAGATAGACAGGAAATGACTTATAGACCCTAAGTAACCTGTCCAAGATTCCCACCTACTAATTGTCAGGACTGGGATTTGAACCCAAGACATCTGACTCTACAGTACTATCAGTTTTAGATCACTATACTTGGGATTAATAAACCCTGAAATCTGGAAGGAAACAAAATGTACTTGAAAGAGCGTGCCTGCACCACTGCATCATGGAGGCCATGGTGCTGCCCCCCCTCTCTTTCTCTTTGCTCTGTGAGAAGCTGTTTCTCCAGTCATGTGCTCTTCTCCCCTCATTCACAATTTCCTGGGAGGATGGCTCCCACATCCTGAAATCTAAGAGGTGGTTTTTCTAAGAGCTGCTGGCTCTGCCTCCCTTCAGTCTTCTCAGGTTGCCTCACCATCCCGTGCAGTATGATTTCATCCAGATGGCCAAATAATAACTTCATTATAAAAATAATTGGTTAACTAAAGCTAATATTTATGGTTCCTAACTTGAGATTTTTCTTTCTCCCTGTTCTGAACAGAACAAAAAACACAACACTGAAATGTCGCTGCAGCCATCTGTGTCCCCTATCTGTTCTTCGTGTCACTTGAGTGCCTTCGTTATTTTGGTATTTCCATAATGGAGACAGCACAATGATTGTTCCAGAATGTGTGGAAAGTCCTGAGCGGGCACTCAGGCTTCGGAAGGACCCACAGTCCAATACACCTCTCTTTCTTCTCTAGGGTCGTATTTCCAAAAGTGCTGACCAGTGGGCTTGGCCAAAGGTCTAGAGCAGTGCTTCTCAACCTTCCTAGAGCTGTGACCCTTTAGTGCATCTCCTCATGTGGTAATGACCCCGATCATAAAATTATTTCATTGTTTCTTTATAACTAAACTTTCCTTCTACTATGGATTGTAATGTAAATATCTGATATGCAGAACGTCTGATATGCAACCCCTGGGAAAGGATTATGACCCATGGGTTGAGAACAGCTGATTTAGAGATTCCTAACACTGGCTGAGAGATTCATGTGTCAGGAAGGTCTTAACCCCCTCCGGATGCTCCTGAGTTCTTTCCCATATTGTTCCTCTAGAACCACATTGTATAAGGTGCTTAGATGTTGCAAACTTTTAAGGTCATGTTTACAGAAGCTTCATTATTCCATAGTGAGCAATTCTTTCAAAGGCTCCTTATATATGAGACTCTGTTTCCTATCTTTCACCTTCTCATTAACTCCTGAGTTCTCCTTTAAAGTGACAACCAGCAGGGTTATTAATCTTCTCAGCCATCCTAGGAGACTATGAATGGCATGACATTGCAATAATTGTCGTTGTATACATGAGGACACTGATACTAAAGTGGAAGAAATAATTTGAAAGCAATCTTTGCCTCCTCATGCCCCCCCCTTTTTTTTTAAAGCTGAGTCTCACTACATCATCCTGGCTAGCCTGGAATTTGCTATATGGACCAGGTGCACTGGTGGAGGTTAGAGAACAGCCTTTGATTGTTGTGCCTTGCCTTTCCACCACTTTCTGAAATAGTCTCATTACAGTTGCGTATTCCAGCCTAGCTGACCCACACATTCCTGGAGCTTGTCTTGTCTCCACTTCCTGTACATGCATTGGTGTTGTAAAATCCTGTGTGTGCTACTGCTGGCCCCAGCCTGGCTTTCACTTGGGAAACTGAAGCTCAGCTCATCAGGCTTATGCTATGGCGGAGTCCCAACCGGCACCCTATTTGACTTTAGATGAACATTTAGTCCCTTTCTCAAAACGGCCATTGTGATAATTCTTCTGCAAGATAATTCTTCTGCAAGCATTGCATTACTGTCCTTGAGCTCCCAGTTCTCTGTGGTTTGCCCAGAAGTAGAACCTTTAGGTGGCAAAGCATGAGCATTTCCAGCTCTGAGGGAGTTTGCTGCATCCTTCTGCACATGGTGATGATGCCTAATAGCAATGGATAAGGACCTGTGGCGCTGCCTCTTACTGTACTTAGCTACACCTGCCTCGCCAGCTTGATAAGCATGGTCGTTGTTGCCTTGAAGAAACAAGCCACAGCATAAACCAGAGCGCACTGTCTGCAGTTAGAGTCTTCCCCACTGCTGAAGGCCGCCATTCCCTGTCTCCTAATCATTGACTTGTGAGGAATGCTGTCTTAGTTGCAGTGAGCTACTCATGGGAGATGCATCCGAGTTTGTTAATCCTAGAGGAGAGACAAGTGAAGAGGGTTTACAATTTAGACGTGGGCTTTTTTCGGGGCTGTAATTCATATGTGCACCATCTCTGTCTACATTACAGTGAGACCTGCTTCTGTTAGAGTGAGTGTATTCCATACCCTCAAGGTGCCTGCCATTGGATAGTAGTGAGGAGGGTGTGGCATATGAGGACCATCCACAATAGCCCAGAAGGACACAGGATCTGGCTTGGGGGGGGGTTCAAGTAAAAAGTCAACCCAAGTTTTAAAATGTGCTCAGAGTTGTGTCTGACTGGCCTGGGAGTGAAAAGAAGACAGGTGACATGAGCAAGGTTGTGAAAACTTGCTTGCCAGGTAGGCTCAGATATATATTGAAAGCCAAAGTGTATCAGCTAGCACTTAATGCGGGGGGGGGGGAACCACTAGAGGCTATTGGGAGTCAGCAGGCCAGATGACAACAGAACAAGAGGACATGAAGAAAGCATTGGCATTTCCTGTGGCATTTCTTGTTGACTTAAGGAGACCCAAAGCATTGGCAGCTAATCAGATCCAGAAGGTGAAACCTGCAGGTGGGACCCGTGCATGCTCTGTTCTTTGTGTCCAGCTCCAGACAATTGAAATTGCTGAAGTAACAGAGCTAAGCCTCCTTCCCAGCTTCAGACTTGAGACCTTTAGTGAAGAGATAGAAAAAGGCATTCTGGGCTTCGTATAAACAAGACCTATATAACAAGATAGAGCAAGCATATGCTAGGGAGTCTGTGGTTGGGAGTATCAAGACCAAAAGCTGAGCCAAGTGGCTGCCTCTCTTCCAGTGACAGCAACAGCACACCTAGGCAGCACTACTATAGCCTCTAAGCACTCTCAACCTCAGCTATGTGTCTTATTTAACCCTCTTGGTTGCCCTGGGAGATAGGTATATGTTTACCCTTATTCCACAGATAATTTAAGAGACAGCCACAATGATCCAGTGGCAAAGCCAAACTTTGGACTGAGGCCAGATGGTTTCCAAGTCTGGGCCCCCAACCATCACATTTCA
Organism: Acomys percivali; assembly: GCA_907169655.1. Classification (NCBI taxonomy): domain Eukaryota; kingdom Metazoa; phylum Chordata; class Mammalia; order Rodentia; family Muridae; genus Acomys; species Acomys percivali. Next base: position 10,270,582 of record OU015744.1, read on the forward strand.
CTTCTACTCTAGGATCTAGGGATTCCCAAGTAGAGGTGAATTCTAAACTGTCGGCTCTAAAAACTGCCAAAATGTTTGGTGATGTCACTAGTCATTCAGATTTGATGCATTAGAGATCTTCAAAAGCCTGCATATGTGCTATGTTGTGTTAGCTACCGAGAAGGCTAAGGCAGGACAAAATAATGAGACCCTAGCTCAAAAAAATGTATCTAAGACCACCTTATAGAGTTCTGACATTCATACATACTCCTTCTTATCAGTTCTTGAACTACTGACGAGCTACCTCCTAGGGAAGGACACAGTCAATGTAGTGTGTGTAGGGTAAATCTGGCACTTTTGTGACTTAGCAGGGCTGAAGAAAGCCAGGAACACGGCGGGGGGGGGGGGGGGGAGAAGGGGGGGGGGGGGGGGGGGGGGAGAGAATGGCGGGTTCTACATTAGGCAATAATGTAAGACAATGGAAGGGGAGCTGAGTCTGAACAGGGAATAGGTGAAATAAGCCGCGGATCCCGGAGTCCATCCCAACAAAAGCAAGTGCCTACAAGTCACAAGGCTGAGCACGTGAGGGTCTTGTAACCCTCTCTTGCTCTCCATGAAGTGTAGAGTCAACAAGCCCAACTGAGATGATCTTTTGTAGGCAGGCTCAGATGAATATCCCAAGATGGTAGTTACCTGGCTCACTGGATAGACCTGTACGGAAGACCACCAGCATGCTCATGGTGGGGGCCTCTGGTTTTAATTCTTGTTTGGTCTCTGACAAGCTGTGTGGCTCTAGGCAAATTGCTTCACCTTTCTGTGTTTTGATTTGTTTCTAAAATAAAAAATAAGGATAGACTTTCTCTCATGGAACGATGAATTATATTTATAACAATCTCTTCTCCCTGATGAACAAGACATACTCCTCCTATTTTTATTGATAGGAAAGAAAAATTTGGTATGTGAGCATTATGAGACACAATAAGATTTCAAAATTTTTTTCATCTCACATAGAAAGCTAATATCTCTGATCCTCCTACAGGCTACCTTCAGTATAGAAAAAACCAAAATGACAACAACAACAACAAAGAAAAACAGAATGAAAAAAAAAACCCTCTGCTTTTTCCAAATGACAGCAGATTGATTTTCAATGAAGATGATGCTAATTGCTGGGTATTGACCCAAGATGAATTTCTCTTTGATGAACCACACGCTGCTTTTCTGAAAACCTAGCCAGATCATCTAAATTCCAGGAAGTGTGGGGTAATGCAGCAAATTGGGGGAAAATGTGTATCAGAAAAATTATTGCTACAAAAATATTTTCAGTAAGTTTGTTCCCTTCGTAAACAGCGCGAATGGAACGCCTGAGCAATCAGCCGAGAGCCCGATCTTCGCTGTGAGCTAATTGCCCGTCTGGTTAGTGCAGAATTTAATTTGTGCTATTGTGCAGGCAAGGCTGAGAGCGTGAAATAAACAATGTGTGTTAATTTCACGTTTTCCAATCTACTTAGCCAAAGAGAGAGCATGGGCTCCTCTCAGGCCTCAGCCCCACCCCCTCCCCAAGTTTCTCCTCCTGGATCTAACAGAGCAGGAGTTGAAAGTGTGCTGATTCAGGTGTCGGATAGTTGTTCTCAACCAACAGTTCAGCATAGCAAGTAGCCTGTACAGCAGTGCTGACTGCCCTGTGCTTCAGGGCACATGAGGTGAATCCCACGCACCCTGTGCCTGAGGTCATTCTCTCAACAGCAGACACCTGCTGGTGCCATGTTTTCCTCTCCCAAGTTCCATGACACTTTGGTTTCTTACGCAGTGGCTTTCCCTAAGGTAAATGGAGAACTAACTGGCTGTCGTATAGATTGAAGGTGTTCTTTGTGTAAGGGGTACATGCAGAAGACAGAGATGCAACGCTCACTTCTAGGAAGAACCTTTCTCTCCCCACGTTGGGAATCCAAGAAGCCAGAACTAGCAGAGGTTTTTATAGTCTTCCTTGGGCTGGATGGCCAGAAACCCCCAAGAGTCATCCACTTAGAGTCACAAAGGCGATCAGCAGTTTGGCTAGGCCTTGACCTAAAGACCTCACTCCCCTGTGGCACTAATGTCTTTTCAATAGCTAACTTGTCAGCAGGAACCCCGAATCAGACTGTCTGCATTCAAATACTGGGTTTAGGGAAGGAATATTGTGCAAGCTACTCACTCTTCTCACTGCTTGCCTCTGCACCTGTAAAACGGAATAAACGGCATAGCCCAAAGACTTCTGTGTCAACACAAATAAAGTACTCAGACTACACCTGGAATGTGTAACATTAGCTGCTATTAGCATCATTATTAGAGCAGTCTAAATTTCTAATTTATTCTTATCATATAATTGTGTGTGTGTGTGTGTGTGTGTGTGTGTGTGTGTGTGTGTGTTAGGGGAGGATTCCTGTTTCTCAATAAAGGGGATATTCACTTTTTTCAACAGTCCTATATTATTGCAAAGCTGGAAAGAAAATTTCCCAAGGTTCTCTTTTACTTGAAGCAAAAAAAAAAAAAAAAAAAAAAAGCATATCTAAAGTTGTTGATGCCTATCCTTGCAGTAACAGGAAGCCTAACCGGTTTGCCAGTTTCCCCTGTGAGCAGCTCTGACCTGACTCCTGGTGCATCTTGAACGTATGCAGAGGAGGGGAGCAAGGCTGACTCAGATAGCATGGGGGGGGGACCAGGTAAAGAACCCAGTGAAAGAAATCTTTCAGCCCTTTGAGCATGAGAATGAATGGAATTTGGTTTTCAGAGATCAGATGTGTTCACTGTGGTGCAGCCAAAGACGGCATTTTTGAGGGAGAAAGAGGCAAAGTAGGTTATATTAAGATTGCATTCCTGTCATAATATATTATGCTGACCCAGGGGAACTGTTCTGTGAGTACTTATGGGACATCAGTTGGTACTGGGTAGGCTCTGGGTAAGGTTCCAGAACAAATATGGAAAGATATTCCTGTCCCCAGAGAAGCCATAATCTCCCTAAGCAAAGACTGTACCCATTAGCAATCAGCTTGTCATTGAAGTGTCACCCTGCAGTTTGGAATGCCTTGTGTTAGCATCCTTATGTTGCAGACCAGGATGCTCAAGGATTAAGAAGGATTCAGGGATTTTCCCAAGACCACGTAGCTGGATGTAACCTCATCTCTCAGTTTGGGAGTCTCTTCTCTCTACTATATGATCTACCCATGAAATAAGGGGTATCGCTCCTGATAAGCTGAGCTCATCCACTCTTGGCAATGACATGGAAAAAGAAACATCTTCTGAGGTATTAACTAGGTGGGGACTTATATGCTATAGATGGAAGAACAAAAGAGCTTCTACACTATTGCAGTGTCTTTTTGAAGCTTGGAATCTAGGAAAAGTAATAGTTCTACAAACAGAGTACCTATCACATATTAAAGTTATCAAATGGAGTCCAGAGATGAGTGAGACTCAGCCTTCTGGTCCACCACAAGCTCAAGGAGAAATCATATGAATGACCATCGGGGAGGTTGGGCTGGGGCTAAGCATGCAATAATAGAAGTGAGTAAAAGATGAGGCATAAACACATTCCTGACTTTTAACAGTGCTTTAGAACACAGGGCACATGTAGACACTGTATCATAAAATCAGCTGTTAACTACTGAGCATCTAGCATGTTTTAGGCATGTCACCAATACCATAGACATCAAGAAAGAGCTCAGTCTCTCTAGCTCATGAGGGACTTAGATCTTAAGCAAGCAAATTTACAATTGGCTGTATAATTTACAGTGTAAAACATTCAGGAGGGGAAAAAATCCTATCTGCTACAAGAAAAGAATAACAGGGGTACCCAGCCCCTTCCCAAGTGTCATTACAGCTGAGCTTTGAGAGATGAGTAGGAGCTAACAAAATGTTACAGAAAGAGGTAAGATTTCCGGCCAGGACCCCCAAGCAGGAAGAAAATGGGGATTTAGAGAAAGACACACCTAGCCAAGGCAGCCAGCTGGATGCTTCCAACATTTCCTGTTAGGGGAGGTGGGGGGGTTCTGGAGCCCCTGTGACCCACCCTCTGAATGCCCTGGGCTGAGCAGATGGCTCCCCTTCTGCCTCCACCCCTGGTTTATTGTTAATGACGTTATTCTCAGCTGCAGTGTGAGCTCCTTCTCTTGCTTTGCCCATTTTCTCCCTTTGATCATGGTGGGGGCTCCTGGACCACAGGGGCCATAGGGCTCTGGTTCATCTCCTTGTCTAAGCCCCAGGTCCACTGTGGCTTTCATTTGAGTCTCCTCCTCCCCAGCCTCCAAGGGAGCTAGGACCTGGGAAAGACTCTAAATTGTATACATTATTTCCTTTTTGATTAGGTGAATAAGTAACTTGATTGAGAGGCATCTCTTTAGAGGGCGCTGCTGGCAGACTTCCAGGAATGGGAGGCAGCTGGTTCTGAACACAGAGGGGACAGCAACAAAGGCCCCAGGGACAGACACGTGGCTGGGAGGCTTGGGATCCAGCCAGGCAGACTGTGGGGAACAGTGGCCAGAAGCACTGGGGGAAGGGTCTTTTCCCTTTTGCTGTGTGTGAGCAGGAAGGCTCTGGTCAGGGATGCTTTCTTAGCACTGCATCTGAACGGGTCTGTCCCAGCTCTTGCCCTCCCAGCCAGACAAGCTTCCTCTGGAAGGAGAGGACCCGTGCTTAGGGAAACTGAGCAGTGTCGCAGGGCCATGTTTGGGTGTGTCAGGGATAGTTCCCCATGTGCAGTAGCTGTCATTTTTAGGAAAGGCATTTGAAAATAGCTCCACCTGACATGCATTTGCTGCTCTTTAATCCAGACTCCTCTTCCTCACCCCAAATGTAATATGTGAACCTTAGCATGCTTTTGTGTGTGTGTGTGTGTGTGTGTGTGTGTGTGTTTTACTAACCAAGAGCTATACCTCTGACCACTAGCACAGCTGGCCACAGTGGCTCCCGTCCCTTCTCTGGTAGACTCTGGCAATAATGACCCATGATCCTATCTAGCAGGGAACAGTCTCAGTGTCTGCAGAAATGACACCAAGGGATCGGAAATGATTCACACACAAGGACCACACCAAACCTCTAACACTGAGAATCTTTACTCTAAGGACAGATGGGGGTAAGCTCTTTCCTGGCCCTTAGTGTAGAAGTCAAGATTTAAGGCATCTGGAATAGGCCTTTCAGTAAATAGCCCTTTCGCTTTTTCTTGCTGGCTCCTGATCTACAACTAAAAAGCTATTCCTTTGAGTTAAATTATGATGAATTATTTTTAGGGTTACAAAATCTCTAAGATAGGAATATTTTAATCCAACTTGTCATTAACCCTTTGTTTGAGTAGAAACTGGCTCATGACTACCCTTTGGGAATAGTCTGTCAGCGTCAAGGGAATGAAGACAAGATAGATTAAGACACGAAACAAACTGATGTCATTTATGTGGCGCATTCTGATCCCAGGAGAGCCCTGAAGCTATTGTATATGGGCTTCCTATTATAGTTTCACTTCCTTGAAGTCCTGATCTAACAACTTCCTGTACCTCAACAGGAAGTTGGGGGACTGAAACTGTGCTTGGGAAGTTCCACCATGGAGAGAGCCTCTGAGAGAATTCCTTTGGAGTATCTGGACTTGTAGGGTTGAAGGAAGCTTAACTCAGTCCTTTAATGGCTCTGGTGTGCTGCGTTTGGATCTCCCATTTCCTAGGCAGCAGAAGATGTGCTTGGGTCCTCCTTGGGTGTTGTCATCACTCAGCACTCAGCAGCTTGCTTGCTTCTAAGAAATCCTCACTGTATATTAGGAAAGGCAGAATGCAGAGGCAGATTCTCAGCCACACTGAGTTCAAAGGGATGAAGAAGCTGACAGAAGGAGCAAAGAGTCTAAGTTAAAAATGTACAGAGGCTGCAGATATATTCTTCATTTCTGTCAAACCAGCTTCCATGCCAGGGAAGACTTCTCACACATCAGAGGACTGCCTACCTGAGACTCTGAGCACTAGTCTCTCCCTGTGTCCCAGCTCTTTTTTGTGAGCTCTACTGTAGTCCTTTCCTTGTGCATGAACCTCATGCTTCAAGGTTCAACCCAAAGATGATCTCCTGTGATGAAATAAAATCTATGGCACCAAAAGATCATGACCCTCTTGTGTAGAGGAATTTTAATCCAGCAACATGGCTGCTCTAGCAAGGGATCACATCCAAAGACCTTTTAGGTCTATGTGGTCTGGCTGGAATACAGACACACGCCTTTAATCCCTCTGGCTGGAATACAGACTCACCTGTAGTACACACCTTTAGTCCCAAACAATGACATCTAATTGAAGGGCAGACAAAATGATGAATCAGAAAAATATTTGACAGAATGAGTCAGAGATATTTTATGCCCAACTCTCATGAGAACAGACAGGAAGGAAGGGCTACTTAAGAGCAGTGCAGAGAGAGTTAAGTTCAGTTTGGTGAAGTTCAATTGAATGCAATTGAGTTCAGAGTTCATGCAGCTCCATTCAGTTCTGTTCATGCAGTCAGTCAGTGCGGTCAGTACAGTTCAGTTCATGGAATTCAGAGGCAGTTTTTCCAAACAGTGAGAAGGTGAAAGAAGCCAATTTGAACTGGTCAGCTTGGAGAGGAGTTTGAGCCAGAATAACTGAGTTGAACCAGCCACCCAGAGTTCAGAAAGAACCAGAAAGGGTGTTCTTATTCAGCAATAAGTCTTGGAAGCTGAAAATATTCTAGGCCTAGATTAGCAGACAGAGGCTGGAAGCTGAAGCCTTCAAGGTCCAGGGCTTGCAAACGATTAGATTGTACAGAGGCTAGAATTTTTTAGTCCAAGGCCTAGGAATAGTTCGGTAAGAACACTCTGGACTCAGCCTAAGCCATGTACTCATAAAGCTTGGGTTCAGCTCTCATCTCCTCTACTCATCTGAGGAAATAAAAACAACTGTTACACTCTTGTCCATCAACCTGATGCCTAGCATATAGCTGGCATCTAGGAAGTCCCCTGTAAATACTCTTGAGTAAGTGAGTAAGTCATCTAGCTTCTGAAGACCAATCCTTGCCTGCATAGACTTTCCCTGCTCTCTCACTGTGGTACAGCAAACATCCTCAGTCCTGTCCCTCTCATACAACCCTTAATCTGCAGGTCCCATAGATCCTGATGGCATCATACTGTGCTCATGTCACGGTACTAGAGTAATCATTGCAGATCCATTATCAAGAAGTATAACTGGTTTTATAGCAGTATTCATTTTTCTCCTTTGCTGTAGTACAAACCGTATCAGCAGTATCAGCAACTAACGAGGCTTTTCCTATTAGGCATAGGGGTAAAATGCGCACTGTACTGTAGGACACAGAGTCAGGTGGCCAAACTCTTCACTAAATGTGCATGACACCTCAGGCAGATTCACTGACAGTATCTTAGTGCTCTGGTTTTACAATTATGGCAAAAAATATTTAAATTGCTCTGACAAGTACAGACTTTTGAATGTTTGCAAAGCATCATATGTTTTATCTTGTTTCTTGGCACTGCAGGATAATTAGTGTAGTGAAATCACTCTCAAGGACTCTAAACTGGATGATGTGTGATCCTTGGCATTTCCAAGAGGCTCGAGTTCAAAGCTTTGTACCCTTTGACCTCTGTGCAGGATGGCTTCATAAAGGTGGCTAAAGATTTTCATGTACCATAATCAGATGAATCATAAAACACAAAGTCATTCACATGGGATGATAGGAAAGAAGAATGCAAAGGGACTCACTCATGCTTTCAAAACATGACTGCCTGGGGGGGATAGTCACGGTGGTCCATGTTTGTGCTGTGTTGTGTTGACAGGAGTGTCTTCTTTGTTCCTCCAAGTAACAGACCAGGGCTGCTGATTGCAGGCACTTCATCCAGCTGACTTTGCCATGTGAGCTGGAGTCTCTAGTACAAGGGCCTTTGCATTCTGGAAGGAATTACAGGAGGGTAAAGGCTGCACTTTTAGTTAAGTCCTAATGAAGAAACGCAGCTCAAGGTCTTTTGGCTGCCATATTACATGAATTTTCATCATGAGATATGACATGAAGGCCTGTTTATTATACTACTTTTGAAATATGACACTAACAGAGTTACAGCAAGTAGTCCAGGGAATAAAAAAAAAAA
>OU015744.1:10286017-10311264 GCA_907169655.1 Acomys percivali
ATGCAATTTTCCTTAGCTTATTAAATTTTCATGCTGCTGTTTAAAAACGCAAATTCAACTACAGAATAGTCCCTTAAAATCAAAATTATAAGACATCATTGTTCCTGATTATTGTAACCTACAATATATGTTAGTAATGCCATTATTACAATGTTCATCATTAATTAAAGTTATACTATGAGCTGTATATAGTGCCAAGTGACAATTTGACACAATCCTTGAGACACCTGAGAAGAGGGAATTTGGTGTGTGCCTATGCCTTGAGGCATTTTTTAAATTGCTAATTTTTAAGGGGGGGGCTGTCCCACTATAGGCAGTGCCATCTCTAGGCAGGTAAGCCTTGGCTATATAAGAAAGATGGCTGAGCAACCCAGGGGAAGCAAGCCAACAAGCAGCATTCCTCTGTGGCCTCTACTTCCATTCCTCCCTTGGCTTCTTTGATGGTGGGCAGTAGCCTGTGAGCCAAATAAACCTTTTTCCTCCCTCAACTTGCTTTGGGTCAGTATTTTTATCACAATGACAGAGAAAAAAAGTAGATCAACCATATATAATGTTCCCTAATCTTGAAAGCAATTCTGCAAAGAGAAAAGTATAATTGCATTCTACAAATGAGGAAACTGAGGCTCAAAGAACTGTCACTTTGGATTTCAAGGACCAAATGTGAGCCAGAGCAGCTCAGTTTGAGTCCTGGTGTCTGAGCTGAGATCATTAATCATGTGGGCCTGGCGCCATTTTGTTCAGCGATGCCAGGGAGACAAGTACAAGATACCGACTCTGCATCAAGACAGAATTTGGTTTTGGACTTAACTATATTGCTAAGCCTTATCCTCTGGGCTTGGAATTAAGCAATTGGTCACAGGCAAAAGAGTACATGTAATACAATACTAGTTTGGGGGCTCAAAACATATGGCCTCCTGACTAGAAGTTGGGAAAATGTGTCTGTGTATGTGTGAGAGAGGATGCTGCATGATTGCCAACATCTATGTTGGCATGTATATAGACGTTTTAGCCATGATCTAAGCCATTGAATAGTAGGGAGCTGTCTGCTATGAATAAGGTAGGATGCTCATCCTCCCTAAACAGGATGTAGAAACACAGTATAGTCCTCATGAATGAGCACACTTAAACCCTTTCCAACCCCTTCACGCCAATGATCGAGTCTTTAACTATCCCAGCAATAACCCCAATTGTCACCCACCTTCCTATTCTGAAGGCCTTCCCCTTGCCAGCTTCTTGTACTGAAAAAAGAGGGAACTGGCTTTGAAATGAGATCCTGGGCCAAGTCTGTCATTGCCCCTTAGTTGACAGAAAAGCTATCCCCAAGCCTCTCTTTCTGAAGATAAACACTTAGCTTAATCTCTGCCTTGCTGACCTCCTGTCACTATCTTGAGGACACAATTACACACACCGCAAACCCACAAACATAAAGTGTTCCATGCACTGCAAGAAGTATACGGTCAGAAGGAATTATGGCACATCATAAATCCCAGAGAGCATGAGGAAATGCATAATGTGCTGGCCAGTTTTATGTCAACTTGACACACACTAGAGTCATTTGAAAAGAGGAACCTCAACTGAACCTCAATCTCTACCAAATTGGCCTGTAGGCAAGCCACTGGTGCATTTTCTTGATGGGTGATTGATGTGGAAGAGCCCAGATCACTGTGGGTGGTGTGCCACTCTGGGCTGGTGGTCCTAGATGGTATTTTAAAAAGCAGGCTGAGCATGGAGAGCAAGCCAGTAAATAGCACTCCTTCATGGTCCGTTCATCAGTCCTTGTCATTCTTGAGTTCTTGCTGGATGATGGACTACAAGCTGTAAGATGAAATAAATCCTTTCTTCCAGAAACTGCATTTGTTCATGGTGTTTTATCACAGGAATTGGAAAGTAGTAAAGACATATAAGTAAAATTACTTGTAAATATTTCCATATCCAAAATATCATTAAACCTGTATGGCATAGCTTTATCAAGCAAAACTCATTAACTGAACAGCCAGACCAAATAAGATAAAAGAAAGAGCCAGATGAAGTTTCTTCTCCTCACTGGCCTTTCCCTTCTTTAGTGACATCAGAATTCATAGTTTTTCAGGTCACTTTTAGGTCTTTTTAAATTTTCACACAAGTACATATGGTGTACTTTAGGTACATACTTAGAAGTGTGTTGGCCTTCCACCATCTTGCTCTCCCTTCTCACCATTCTCCATTCCTGTTTGTCCCTTGGTTCCCTGGACAGTTCCACATCTATTTTCCCACCATATATGTTTATATGACTTTATGCGGCGCTATAAAATCTAGGAGCAAGAAGCGACAAAACAAAACAAAGCAGTACAGCACTCTCTCTGAGACTCACTTGACTGACTTTCACCAAATTTTCTCCAGTTGCATCCTTTTCAAGCAAGCAACTTAATTTTTCTTTCACGTCGAAACAAATATGCTCTGTATATGCACCATATTTTACACTCATTGCTCTGTTGTGAGGCGCTTCTGTTGGTTTAATACTTAGCTAGCATGAAGAGTCCTGCAATAAATACTGATGTGGAAGTATCTATAGTTCTTAGAGTACATTTGATAAATGCCCAGGAGTGCTATAGCTGGGTCATGTGGGAGATTTATTTATTTTTATTGTCTAAGAAACCTCCACATTGGCTCCCATATTAGCTGGACTAGTTTCTATTTACACCAGTAATGTACAGGTTTCTCTCCTGTACACGTTAATGACAGGGATTGCCTCACTCTTCTTTCTTTCTCTTCTCTTCTCTTCTCCTCTTTTACTTCCTTTGTATACCCTCCTTCCTTTCCACAAATCCTTTTCACATTTCTAAATATTCATTCTATTGTAGAATCCACTAAGATGAGTCAGGCCATCTGTGTCACTGTAGATATGGGGCTTTCCATTGGAGCATCATAGGCTCAGCAGAGGGTACAGGACTAGAGACAGTGACAGCCCCTCTCTCAGAGTCTACTGATAGCCAGTAGTTCAGTAGCAACAGTGGGAACCTGTGAGCCCATCCTCCCCACCCCCCTTGACTGTTGATAGGACTGTTCTTGCTCTGCCTGCAGTGAAAAGAACTCCCTCAAAATGGTTTTAATTTGCATTTCTCTGACAGATAGTGTCATAGTTTCATTCTTGTTGGTGTGATAAAAATATGCCAATCTGAGAGAGACTGTTTTTGTTTGGCTCATAATTCCAGGCTACAGTCCATCATTGTGGGCAAGTCTAGGCAGCAGAGACTTGAAGCCATTAGCCACATTACATCCATAACAAGAGCAGTAAGCAGTAAACTAATGCATTCATGCTTGTGCTCAGCTGATTCTCCCTTTCTCATTAGGTCCAAAGTCCATCCCATGTAGTGGCGCCACCCACATTCACAGTGGGTCTTCCTACCTCAATCAAATCAAAGAACAATTTTTCACAATCAGGTAGACAGGCCAACCTGCTTCAAACAGTTCCTCGTTGATCCTACCTCCATTCCATCCGGTCAGTAGTCAAAACTCATCCTCACAACTAGTGAGAATGAAGTTTTTCATATCTTTATTGGTCATTTGCACTTAATATTCTGTGAACTGTCTGTTTAGTTCACTATCCCATTATTGGTTGAATTGTTCTATTTGTTATTGTTTAGTTTTTTGAGTTCTTTGTGTATTCTAATATTAATCCTCTATCAGCTATGTAGCTAGCCAAGAGTCTGTCCCATTTTGTAGGCTTCCTTCACCCAGTTGACTGCTTCCTTTTCTGTGAAGAAGCTTTCTAATTGCATGAGGTCTCACTTGCAGTTATTGGCTGGTTGGCCTTGTCCTGAGACACTAGAGACCTATTCAGAAAGTCCTTGCTTAGGCTTAGATCTTGGAAAGGTGGGTTGTTTGTTTGCTTGTTTGTTTTTTATTTTATTTTTTATTCTAACAGTTTCAGAGTTTTGTGGCTTACACTATGGTCTTTGATTGATTTTTTAGTTTGTTTTTGTGCAAGATAGGAGATAAAGAGCTAACTTCAAAATGTAGATCTCCAGTTCTCCCAGCACACTTGCTAAAGTGGCTACCTTTCCTCCAATATGTATTTTTGACACCTTTGTCACAAATCAAGCATTTAGCTACTTTAGTTTATACCAGGTCCTCTATTCTCATCCACTCATCTAATTTCCATTTTGTGCCAGTATCATGTTATCTTTGTTACAACAGCTCTGTAATATAATTTGGAATAAGGCAAGATGGCACTTCAGCATTTCTCTTTTTGGTTAGGATAGCTTTACCTTTTCAGAGTCTTTTGTTTTTCAGTATGAATCATAGGATTGTTTTCTCTAGCTCTGTGAAGAACATCATTGGAATTCAATGGGGATTGCATTGATTCTGTAGATCACTTTTGATAATATAGCATTAGTTCTGCCTACCCATGAGCATGGAAAATGTTCAGATGTCTTCTTCGGTTTGTTCAGCATCTTACAATTTTCCCTGTAGGGGATTTTCACTTCCTTAGGCTTATCGATTAACACTTTTTGAAACTATTGTGAATGTTACTTACAAAGTCATTTTAAAAGCTCAGAAAATTGTAACAAGTAAGGACATAACTTGGTGTCTTTTTAAATTTTTTCTCTCTAGAGTGTTTTATTCTTCAATATTTTAAATATACAAAAACACCAGGTGAGATACCTCCACATAACCCTTTCATCCTGAATGATCCTCAGCACTCTTGCATTCATGTTTCATCTGTTTCCCTCCATCAAAACCACAAAATGTTTTTATTGTTGTTTTCTGTAATATTTTTAACATATTAATATATTTTATCTGCAAATGTGAAGTGATGGTTTCCAGTAGTTAGAGCTCAGGCCAAGTTTGGACCCAAACTGCAGACAGTGAATGAGATTGTGAATAAGCATCATCTTTCTCCATAAGTAGTAACCTTGTGCTTAGGAAGGATTTCATCATCTGCAGGGATAGATTTTGGTACCTTTGATATCAATATGCTTTCTCCTCATTTGCCAGAAGTTAAGAGCTTCTGAAATGTTCAAATCAATTGATATGGTAGATGTGTCTGTTTTCATCTGATAGATTTCTCTTTGGCCATTAATTCTGTCTTTCAAATATAGAATACATGCTCAGTAATGACCAAGGACTTAGAAGAGTAAGTAGAACCTTCCTTAAACATTGAACCTCTGCTCCGATCTCCCCGATGGACAGCATATTCTCCACAGTTGTATGGAGAGCGGGGACTGACTGACATGAATTCTGGTGCCCCATATTTGACCATGTCCCCTTGGTGGGTGAGGCCTGATGACACTCAAAGAAAGAATAAGCAGGCTACCAAGATGAGACCTGATAGCCTCTGACCATATAGTGGGGGAGGAGGTCCCCCTAGGTCATACACCTAGGGGTGGAGAGAATAGGGTGAAAGCAGGAGGGATGGAGGAATGGGAGGATACAAGTGATGGGAAAACAATTGAGTTGTAATCTGGAATAAATTAATTTCCCCCTTTATTTGTTTATTTTACATCCCAATCACAACCCAACTCCCTCCTTTCCTTCCAGTCCCATCACCCTCTCATCCACTTCCTCTATAACCCCTCCTCCTGCCCCAATACCCTGGCACATCAAGTCCTAACAGTAATAAGTGCCTCCTCTTTCACCGAGGCAATACAAGGCAGACCTGCTAGGGTAATGGGATCCAGAGGGAGGCAACAGAGTCCATCAGACACAACCCCAATCCAGTTGTTAGGGGACCCACTTGAGAACCAAACAGCCCATCATATGTGCAGGAGGTCTACGACTGGTCCCTGCATGTTCTTTGGTTGGTGATCTCTATGAGTCCCCATGAGCCCAGGTTAGTTGGCTATGTAGTGTCCTTGACCACTCCCCATCTCCCTCAGTCTTCCCTAACTCTTCCACAAGACTCCCTGAGTTCCACCTAATGTTTGGCTATGGGTCTCTGTATCTGTTTCCATTGTCTGCTGGATGAAGCCTCTCAGATGATATTTATGCTAGGTTCCTGTCTGTAAGGATATCAGAATATCATTAATAGCATCAGGGGTTGGGTCTTTCCCATGGAGTGGGTCTCAAGTTGGGCCAGTCATTGGTTGGTCTCTCCCTCAATCTCTGTTCCATTTTTTTTAAATCCCTGCACATATTGTAAGCAGGACAAATTTTGGGTCAAGAGTTTTGTGGTTGCGTTTGTGTGTCCCTCCCTCCACTGGAAGTCTTGCCTGCCTACAGGATGTGGCCATTTTAGTCTCAGTATTCCCCTGCTGCTAGGAGTCTCAGCTAGGGTCACCCCTATATCTTCCCAGAAGCCTCCCATCCCTGCTCTCCAGCTTGTCCCAGAGATGCCCCAACATCAATTTCCCTTCTCTCTCCCAGCTCTCTCACCCCAATCCATGCTGTCCCCACACCTGACTCCTCCCCCTGCCCCGACCCTGTTCCCCTCTCTCACTCAGTTCCCTCTCTCCCTCCACTTCCAATATCTACTTTATTTCCCCTTCTTAGTGGGATTAAAACATCCTCCCTTGCATACAAGATGGTAGAAAGGAGAAAATAAGAAAAATGCCCCTAGAATCTAAGCATAAAGAAACAAATAATTCAAAAGGATACAGAGGCTTGCAAGGTTGACTCAACACCTTCACTTGCACTCTGAATTGTCCTCCTTGTCAGAGGAAAAATTTCAAACATCATGACTCTTAAAGTAAATGCAGAGCTTATGGTGGAACACAAGTATTGGCATGTCTTTGGATGCCTCCATTTTGCATGAGGAGATCAGCAGACTAACATAATGGCCCCAGGGCTGCACACTGCAACCTGCACACCGCAAATTTCTCAGCTGTGATTCGTAAGACTCAAGCCACCTTTGAGAGCCAATGCAGGCTGTCCAACCATGAGTCAGAGCCTTTCAGTTTCAAAATTCTTTCCTCAAGTATTCATAAAAATGCAGCTGGGGTGAATGGGCCGAAACCTCCTGAGCCTCAGAGGGTCTGGCAATTTATCATTCAACAAAGCTTTCCTCCGACTCAATTCAGCTGTTTTCTTTTTGGTCATAATAGAGTGTTTAGGGCAGCTTGTGGTTTCAGGTTATCTCCTTCCTCTGCCAAATTATACTCCCAAATGCATCAATATCTTCCGGGGAATCATAGCCATTGACAGAAGAAATTATTGGCCTTTCAGAGAATCACACAGAGTGGTCTAAAATGGAGAGATATACAGGCAAAACCATTTACGGTTGGTGGCTACATAACGCAATAAAGTCCGTAATTGTCTCCAAGACTATGTCTGTTGGTCTCAAGGCAGTAAGAGGAAGCAGTACAGCAACAGGGCACACTGCAAGAAGGGAGTGAAATGCATTTCTATAGACATTTCCTTGAAATGCAAAGATTACTGTGGTGCCAGTTATTTCATAATGACGATGTAACTTATGTCTTATAGCACATATAAAAAATAACAAAAGTATGATCTAGAATTTGTCTTGAGGGCAAGTATGGAGTCAGTAAATTATGTTTGCTTCATATGTGAATCTTCACTGAAGGTTCAAGGAATGTGATCCTGCACTAGATGTTTGAAGTTCTTGCCAGCAGGTAAAGGAGCTTATGCAGCCCACAACATACAAGCACTTAACATGCCTCATCAAAGGGGGATAGCAGAGGAGCACGTGACTGACTGTGCACAGTCTTGCCAAAAGGATCTGGTGTCTATTCATTAATTCAATAAGTGTTGATTGGGTACCAGGCACAGAGCTCTGTCTTAAAACTACCCAACACCTACAGTTATTAATGATCATACTGTTTCTGGTATTGACTCAGCTTGATCATATACTGAGAAACGTATGCAGTTTACTGCACCTAGTGGTAGACACTGCAACGATACTTAAAGGTTCTAACATTACTATCATTTTCATCATTACAAACACTCACAACTTAAGGTAAAGAGACTGTTTCTAGTTAACAAGATATGATGCTTTTTAAGGCCTGCCTTGATTTTCTGTCTGAGGTATGGTCCCCAGTGAGTTGTTTGTTCTGGGACTTGGATGTCTTCAGCGACATAGCACTAATATAAAAATGGAACCTCTGTTATTACCTTTTATTGTCACTGTGAGTCTGAGTACTGGCAATCCTCAGGACCATTGCATTTTATTTTTCCTATTAAATGAGAATTTTTCATTCCTCTTCTGTCGAGGTCATTGAGGCTACAAGCTAATATTGCTGGTGGCAAAGGAGAGCTCTGGAATGGTGGAAAGTGGTACGTGATGGTGACTCGCTCTGCATGTGTCAGCACTACCCCACGGCTTACTCTTGTTTCTTTAACTTCTGGCAACCTCTGAAATGTTAGTACTGGCTTCCGTATTCCCACAATTCCATCAGGAGAATGACAATAAGAAATAAAGTCTATGGAGTTTAGTCATCAGATCACTAAGTGTATTCCCTTCCTCGAATCTCTTCTGATCATCATCGCTTGCCTGTTTTAGATGACCCCTCACAATTAGAATACTTTGTCTTGATCTCCCTTTTCTTTTATACAGAAATGATTAAAGACAAATCCAAATCAACAAACGAAATGTAGTTAGCACCTCTACATGCTGGTGGCAGAGTTAGTTCTCAGTAACGATAACTCACTTTGTCAACCTGGGCCTCTTCCCACCATAAAGCTGTGACCACACCCCTACCTGCTCACTGAAGGGTCTCTGAAGGGGCCTAGTCCTTACCAACCCTCGTCTACTTCCCCTCCCATTAGGTGCTCACCTTCTGACCTTGTACATAAGGACTTCCACAAAACTATAAGCCAGTTCATATAGTTTATAAAGAGTTGTAGGCATTTAAGTAGACTTCTAGAGGTATAATTAATATAAAATCAAGTTATTCAGGAAGCTGGGACAGAAGAATTGTAAGTTTAAGACCAGCCTGGGCAACTTAGTGAAACTCGGTTTCAAAATTGAAAAATTGAAAAATGACAGTAGACACAGCATTGAGAAATTGCCAGGCATGTGTAAAGTTCTAGGTCCAACCCTCAGTGTGGCAAAAACAAATATTTTTAAGAAGGAAAAAAAACCACTTATTTAAAATATGATATGCACGTTTTGGCAGACACATTCATCCCTCTGACCCTCACTACAATCAAAACATTGAATATGTTTACCTGTTCCAAATGTTGCATGTGCCCCTTGGTGGTCCCCCTTTTCCCGTTCTCATTCTTGCCAGCCACGTACTATGCCACATAATACCTATCTACTTTCAGTCATGCAGACAGTTTTGAACTAGTAGAGTTCTATGCAAAAAGGATCACTCAGTGTGGTTCCTCTTTCCTATATTTTCTTCTATTCTTCTTCGGTTTCATCTTCTTTTCTTCCTAGTTTTTTTTTTTTTTTTTTTTTTTTTTTTTTTTTTTTTTTTTTTTTTTTCTTTTTTTTTTTTTTTTTTTTTTTTTTTTTTTTTTTTTTTTTTTTTTTTATCTTAGCATTGTTATTTGGAGATTTTTTTCCCTAAGTTATGTATATAAATAAAATGTCCTTCCAAGTGACACCACATTGGAGATAAAGTCACGACCACATAAGGGACAGTAGACAAACTACCACAGTCAAAAAGAAGGATGCAAAGCGACTCCCCGTTACACCTCCTGTCACTTATTTAAATCAGCAGAGTTGCTGTCAATAAAATAAAAATTTTTAAATGCCCCATAATCAAGAGAAGACCAACCTGTGAAGATTTTTTCTTTCTTTTTCTTTTTTTTTTTTTTTCTTTTTTTGGTTTGTTTGTTTGTTTGCTTAGTGGCTTTATTGACTCAGTTTCCACCTCCCGGGCAGGTGGCCTGGCGGCCACTCCATTATTGTTCTGCCAGGCTTTAGATTTTTCTCTTTTTAAGAGGACATGGAATGCAGACATTTCTTCCAAGCTAGCTAGAACTGACTTGGATTTGGAGCCCACAGAAGGTACCCTCAGCCCCCTGGAGAACTTGTCTGGCCCCATGATTCTCTCCCAAGAGTTCTGAGTAGCTGAGGTTTTGCTATGCCATCCATTTGGGATTGCCTGGCCTATCCAGGAGGGGAGGAGCCTTCCTGTCACTCCCTGGATAAACAGCTCCTCTCAGAGGAAGGTGCTAAAGTCTTGTTGTTTCCCAAGCCAGAACAGGTAGATGGAGCTCTGGGTTTTCATAGCATCTTTGCAAGCTTAACGGGCGATAATGAGGAGAAAACGGCTTAATCTGTGTTTTGGCTTCCTTCTTGCCAAGCTGGTTGGAATGAGGGAGGCTGTAACTTTGGAAAATCTAGTCGTAAAATAGGTTTTTAACATGGCTGGGTTTTGGCAGAGGTAAAGAGACCCTAAAGGAGCAAGTGTCTGCCAGCATCCATTTTGAAAACACACCAACTAATTAGAAAAGCAGGGACAGTAACGGAGATAAACACACAGCACCTGGACAGAACACTTTTGTATTACCTTTTGCTTAAGAAAAACAGATTTTTAAAGAAGTGAATCCAAAGGAAACAAAAAGATATTTGAACTGGGAAAATACCCTCTGGGCAACAGCCTAGGAGACTATAAAAGGTGAGGGAGCGAGCTGGAAGAAAGGAGTTTTCCAGGGCAAGCGGGCAAGCAGCAGGGACCCTTATTAACATCAGCCTGTCATGGTTAATAATCCTGTGCTGGGCAGGAGGCTGGGCCGCGTAATCTCCAAGGGCCCTTTCTCACTCTGAGATTCCAAGATGCTGATATTTATAGCTCAATATTCAGAACCTATAAATTGACTGCTCTCCAAAGGTGTGCCTTATAATGTCTCTTTTATTTCACTGGTTTTTCCCTCCGGATCTTGCCTCCTTCCCTCTCTTACCTCCTTGCCAACAGAGCGGGAAGAGTACATTCATGGACTGCCGAGTAACATCTGGAGGATGCGTGTTGGCCTCCAGCCCTAGACAGATGTTCTGGGACTGTTCCTTTGGCCCCATATTTCAGACGGAAATGTAACAATGAGTGTCTATGATGGCTCCCAGTATCCTCACCAGCACATGTAAATCCACTGCCTGGAATCCGGCATCCTTCATCGGCTGGCCTCTGCTTGCTGTGTGTACACTCCAAATATACAGATGCTCAAGGGTGAGGTCCCTAAGTCTGTGGACTGGCTGCCAAGAACTGACTGAGCCAGGTATAAAGGGGCTCCAGGGAAACCGGATGGCATCTCTACATCAAGAAATGTGTGGCTCAGTTTTTTTTTTTTAATTTATATTATGAAAGTATACTTTTAAGGAGGAAAACAACAAGCCACCTTTAGAGGTGGAACTACATAGTAGGATCCAGGCCTGTAGGAGTTCAGAGCCGGAATCCTAAAGAGCAAGAGGGATCAGGAGGACCGTGGGTTGTGGGAGGCACTTGAACCGGGCTGTGAAGGATGGCGCTGAACCGAAGAAGAGTGACTCAAGAAGCAATATGGAAAAGGGGAGGAGACATGACAGGGGAGATGGAATTGTTTGCAAACTGACCCGTGCCGATTATTTAGTTATTTTTGGTAGGTCCAAAGTCAGAGGAAGAGAAGTTGATGGATTTGGTTTCCAAAGTATAACTTGCCACGTGGCCAGCCTTCCATCGTTTGGTGAACACACACTTCGTTGTCAGGCAGGAATAAGGAAAACAGCAAAAAACGTGAGAAGTAACAAGAGTGCTGCCCCACAGTCTTGAAGGAAAATATGCAAATGCAAATGCAGCAGTGGTTTGTGGCAAAATGTGAGAAAGCTATCATAGGGCAAGATGCTGGACCCTCTCAGGCCAACCCTAAGGACATCGCTCTGAGGCAAATAGGAAATTCATCTCACGAGATTCTTAAGCTTGATTTCACCATCTGTACTGTACTGTAACCCAGTCCATACGTGATGTTAGAAAATAAAATTATTACCTTCATCACCTCTGTACTATCTACTGCAAAATTTCCTCCCAAACATAGACTCATAAGGATGAGTATAAAAGGGCCAGGTCATCCCTTAAACCGAATAGACAGCATGATTGTTGTTTTTTTTCAATCTAGTACTTCAGTGTCCCTCACATTATTGATTCGCTGAACATACATGAATTAATTTTCTATAACTTTTCAGGCACTGTTGGGTACCGTGGGTCAACTGTAAAGGAAAAAATAGTGGAAGATAAAATGCACTTGTTGCTGATGATGTTTCTGTTCGTGAATTCTATATCTGTGAAGTTTTCTTCCTGGTAGAATGCACTGGCAATCCATTTTCAGACAGTGAGTTGCCGGATTTTCAGATTTCCAGGGGTGGCCTAACAAGTGGGCACCAGCTAATGTTGCCTATTGGAAACAAGAAGTTTCTACATGTTCTACTTGGTGATACATCTTTATTTTTGCATGCATTTTGTTGATGAATTCATTCTGTAAAATGACCTTATGTAGAAGTCAAACTGTTATCTAACACTTTTAAGGCATAAAAGCTATTTTTGTCTTCCAAAGAAAATAGCTATAATGTTGCCTTCATTCAGGCTGGAAATCTACTGCTTTTGCTATGAGTTCAAGGTTAATGAATTAACAATATATGCTCAATAATGTGTTTAAACTGAAACATACAGAAAGCAATGTTCTTTATCGATTAGTTAATGACAACATGACCAGAGGCTTAAAGAAAACCAACCATATATTTCTCTTGCAGGCAATGGCTCCTTGTTCACTGATTTAGACTCTGTGGCAGTGTTATAGAGCAAAGCTGCTGTGAACAAGAAGACTCAACTATGCTAATTAAAGTAGCTGTGCAGTGTAACTGGTGCTACGAGGTTAGGGCAAGTGTATGTGCTTTTATTGAGCAAAGAAGACCTGGAAATATTGTGGGAATAGAGGAAGTGCTGTGGATGCAGAAATAGCAGGAAGACTCTCCTGAAATGAGAGATGAGTGTGCGCAGCTGGATGGACAGTGACAGGGATTACAGTCTTATGTCAGGGTCAGAGCTGTGAACAGAGACCGGTCTGTCCAAGACCTGCAGACTTGTAACTGTGATAGCGTGGACAGGTCAGAACTGAATTATGTCAAGTTATTTGGGCTGAAATGTAAAGAGTACATTTGAGAGAAGTAGAGTGGGTGCTGGGAGCCCTAGAAAAGGTGAGTGCTTGGGCTGGAGAGATGGCTCAGAGGTTAAGAGCACTGCCTGCTCTTCTAAAGGTCCTGAGTTCAATTCCCAGCAACCACATAGTGGCTCACAACCATCTGTAGTAAGATCTGGTGCCCTCCTCTGGTGTACATACAGTCAAAAAAACACTGTGTATATATGATAAATAAATAATTTTTAAAAAAAGAAAGAAAGAAAAGGTGAGTGCTGGTGTTCTACAGAGAAATGACGCATCTTGACACCAGAATCTGTCTGGGTGGGGAGGGGGAGACACAATAACTAAAGAGCTACACAGGAGGCAGACTGGCAGGGTTCCGTAATGCGTGGGACTTGAGGAAGCAATCATGAACTGGACCTCATCTCAGTCACCCAGAACACTTTAAAACCCAAGCTTTGTTTCTGGGGAGCAACTAAGACTTCTAAGTCATCTTCTGGATGTGAAATAGTTCCGGAGCGAGAAACTTCAGGCCTTCTGACTTATGATCTTTGAGCCAGGCCCTGTGTCAGTCTTTCCTTGTCACTTAAGTCACAAGCCTAGGGTCCTTGTCCTTCCTGTCCTCTAAAACTTGAGGAACTGCTGCATCAGGAAGAACTGGGTGTGGTATGGGGGAGGGTAAAGGTGTGGGCTGCACATAGAAAACAGAGCGCAGATCCCAAGCCAGTCAGAGCCTGGCTTTACTCTTCCTTCCCAAGTTGATGCTCTTATCTACTTCACTTCAGTTGAAAACCTTTGGCTCACTGTGGTTTTCCTAAGTCCTGACCCAGCAGCTACCTTCACCCTCCTGCTCACTTCACATCAGCCCCTCTCAGGCTCTGAGAATCCACATTTGAAATAAACTACAGAGGAGGTTTGGGGCGCATTTAATGTGTTGGCTCGGGTTGCCTACAGGTAATGATGCTAGGGATCACCATGCAGCTGGGATGGAGGTGGCCGCTGATTGGAAGGCTCTGGCAAAAGGCCCATTCCTCCTTGCCTTTTTAGTGTACCTGGCTCCTGTGACCCTGCAGCGATGCTGTGATGCCCAGAGAACAGAGCAGGCAATATGATTCAGCATCTCTGCCATCCAATTAAAATGTTTTACTATCTCTCCTTTTTATCTCACTTTTGTAATTAGATTCCTACTTTCTCAATTTTCATGGAAGAAAAGAGGAGGGGGGATGGCGGTGTGTATCTGATAAAATTTTAAATGGTATGATTTAATTTCTGCTAAAGGAATTCTCTCCTGCCTTTAGGAGGTCTTTGAAAGGGTCTTAAGTCCCTGACCCAGTCCTATTGTGTCCCGGTGGTTCCTTCTGAATAATCAAAGGGTCTTAGGAATAGCAGGCATAATTGGATCATAAAAACTGAAGTCCCCAAATGCATGAAGGATCCAGAAGGGACAATTTGTATGATAATGACAAGGCTGGGTTTTGTGTGACAGCAATATCTGATTCTAAGAGACCTTAGGCACCTTAAAAGTCTGTAGTCCCAGGGTGGGGCTACCCTTTCCCAAGTAAGCAAACTTTCATGGTGAAATTTGCGTTGAGAAAAGCTATGGCTTGCTGGCCCAGTAAGTTGCATAAACTGTAATACTTGACTTTTGTTTTATGATGAAAAGGGTCAAATATGTGAAAGTCCTTTGAAAAATTCTCAAGCCAAAATGTGTCACAATCATTGACATGACTATATTATCTTACTGTCTCCAGTCTCTGATATTTAATAGATCATTTGTTAAGTAAATATATACATACATAACAATTCACTGGGAGATTATTCCTATACATTGCAACATCTTTGTCTAATTTTTTTCTTTAATTGAACACTAAATGTCCAATTAAAATCAATTCTGGTACTAACTACAGAGTTCAAAAGGACCCCAGAAGCTGTGGGCTCCATCTCACAAGACTACCTCATGACCTTAAGTCCCCACATACTTCTAGATAGTTGGCTGCTAATTCAAAACTATGTAAGGTAGTGAAATTCAATAGTTTACTAAAACCAATGAGCAGAACTCAGGAAAGAACTTTACAAATAGAATTCATTGTAGAAAATACAGTGAACAACCATGCTGAGTGCATGCGATGAGGCCTACAGTAATCTGGGCAGTAGTTGTTTTTACATGCAAAGGAAAAAGACAAACTCCCAATATGTGTCGAGTGAAAAGAGCCAGCAAGTAATTTGCTGTGTGACAAAGCAAGAATGAGAAATAGAGAAATTTGTGTGAGCAGAGCAAACAGATGAAATATAAATAGTTCCAAAAACCAGTCCATTCACAGTGGGTAGCATTGGTTCTTGGCATTACTCATTCATTTTAGAATATTGCTAAAAATTATAAAAATGTATTCAACAAGTGTCAGGCAAACAGAGATTTTCCATAAGGTAGGGTCCTTTAAGGATGATGTGAGAGAGTCCATCAGACATGCTGTAGGGAGGTAAACCTGCTAGGCTCACAGTGTCCTACTAAAGCCACCCTGCAGAGCCTCAGCTCAGCCCAACTTCCTTGCTTACTGCCCTGTTGTTTACAGTTCTCATGCAAACCTTTCTCGGCAGCCATTTATTCTGGACCTAATTTATTAACTTGTACCATGTTATCAATTGGTTCATTTACACTGCTCTGCAACTCTATTGTAGTTTGCCTAGTTTCCTTTAATAGACCTGTGAACTATTTCCTTATATACAGTATGCTCTGAATCATATGCATGTTCTTTTGACCTTTCTGAGCATTATTATGGGGAAAATATTTATAAGAATTGCAGAATAGGGACTGTGCACCTTCAACTTTACTAGAAAGTGACAAGACTCTTCAAAGTGAGAGAAGGAACAATTTATATTCCCATTAATAGTAAATGAGAATAGTGATCATTCTGTGCCCTTGCCAATGCTTGGAACTGCCAAAGTTTGCAACTTTACTAATGTCATGGGTCAAAAACTGTATCTAGCTATAATTTAATTTTCATTTTCCTGATAACACCCTTTGACTTCTAGTCACACCTTTATTTGTGATTTGTATTTCCTCTTCTATGAATTCTCTATTCAAATAGATTTATCATTATTGAAATCTTCTATCTACCTTAATTCATGATACCATTTTCTTTGGGAAAATGTTTTTTCTTTCCATGATGGGGGTCTTTAGTCTATCTGACATTAATTCATGTCAATGATATAAATTAGAGATTCAAAGCTGCAGTTTTCTACTATCTCCACGCCAAGAATGAAA
Source organism: Acomys percivali (assembly GCA_907169655.1). NCBI lineage: Eukaryota > Metazoa > Chordata > Mammalia > Rodentia > Muridae > Acomys > Acomys percivali. The sequence continues at coordinate 10,302,273 of OU015744.1, forward strand.
TAATCCATTCTTCCCCTATAAATCTGTAAGGCCATTTTTTGTTAAGATTCCAGAACAGATAGGATTGACTTTGACCCCCTGTTATATTTTCTGTATATTTTGCATCCTCTGCTAACTGTGGTTTTGTGATGGCTTTCAATAGAGAAGTTGTATCAATCAGATTATGTTGCTGCAACAAGACACCTGAGACAATTAGCTTATAAGAAGTTTATTTGGCTCATGGTTCTAGAGTTCCAAGAGCAAGTGGACATATTTCCAGAGTTTCTAATCAAAGTGCCAGGTAGCACTGCTTGAGAGTGTATGGTAGAGCAAACTGCTGTCCTCATCACAGAGGCACAAAAATCTGGAAGAGGCAGGATCCTACAATCCATTTTAAAGGCTCACTGTTGGGAATCTGCCATAGACTCTGTTTCCTAAGGATTCCACCATTTCCCAATACACTTTTCAAGACTTTATCACCTAGGTCTTATCACTTGGAGAATTTGGCAATGATTGACAAGGCTTTGACATGCTTCAGGCTCCCCCTGACATCCTAGGCTAGTGATGAACCTATTATTGATGACCCAGGATGAAGAGAACAATCCAGAGGCTGACATCAGGATTACTCCTTCATTGTTCTCCAACTTATACATTGAGGCAAGGTCTCTCATTTAAACCCATGGCTCATGAATACCACTCATCTAATGAGCCAGACTGCTTAAAGGATCTGTTATCTCTGATTTCTCAGGGCTGGAATTAAAGGCAGGCCACAGCACTGACCCATTATGTTCTCCCTAGAGAACCAAACCCTGGACATCATGTATAGCCCAGATTCTGTTGCTTAAGAAAGTCTACTGGTAGTTGTCTTTCTCCAATTCCATGTTTGATTGGCTGGCCACATTCCACCCTCCTCCTGTGAAGCAAATAGATGTCAATGGGCCTCCTAGGCAGTGGACCAACGTATCCACTCCAGGACACAGAAAGGTCAGGCAAACCCAGGCAGCAACAATTGCCTACAGATTTGAGTGGGCATTTCAAGTCTGCCACATGGGGAAGTAAATCCAGTGACTATGGAAAACATGCAAAAATAAAATCCACGTTGGTCACAGAGCTCTTATCTCCTGGTTATTTCCCCAGATGGTTCTCTTCCAATTCCGTGGTGTTGTAACCTCTAGATTATAAACACTTAAAAGGCAAAAAATAGAACAGCGAAGAAGATTAAGAGAAATAAGTGGACATGGCTTAGCTAAAGTAAATGCCAATGGAATTCAAAGCCAATACTAGGTAGGTTATGTGACCAGGTAACTAATAAAAGGCAACCTCTAAATCATCAATAGTGGGAAACAAAGACTACTTAAAATCATAGAAGATGTCATCAAATGAGTTAAAAGTAGCAAATTTTTACCGAGCAAACATTATGTGCCTAACCCAATTTACTTACACACACATACAACGTTAAGACGTAACAAATATGCTATTGTAGGTTATTACATTGCTCCCACCTAAAACAAAACTACAGGAACAAAACAGAGTCTGGGGAGGAAGACTGACAAATATTAAGATTTTGGGAAAGGGAGAATTTCCTATGACCTAAGGTGACCAAAGAGCCAAAGAAATCTCTAAGACATTAATTTAGAGTATTTTCTCTGAAGAAATAAACATCACCCTAAACCAAGCTGAATGAAGGCGCAGAAGTCACAGTACGTCTCTGTGTCTCATCAAGCAGTTATTTCTGGCTTCTCTGATCCCCAAGCACACTTGCATGACTTACATAGGCATGATTACCAAACAAACACACACTCAGCTCAAGGTCACAAGGACAAATGTTCATTTGGTGAAAAGAATTCCTGGGAAGAGGCCATTCCATCTTTCCATGGGAGCACTAAGACAGCCCACATGCCTGAGTGTTAGGCGCCTCCACTCAGTACCCAGCGTCTGTGCACCAATCAATACTGTAAGCACGAGGAGTGAGTGGCTGCTATGGCTTATGTGATGGATCACACATTAGGTACCTAATTGATGTGGCTTCTCGGGATGTGGTAATGTGGCTGACAGACACCACTCTCTTATTACTAGGCTTAATGGTTCATCTTTTGATTTCTGCCTCACTCTCAGCACACTGTTATTTAAATAAGACCCTATTAGGAGATTTATTTATTACAAGAAAGAGATTTATCCTGGAAAAAACACATCTACTGAAACACAGCAGCTCGCATTTCAGAGGCACCATAATAAAGAAGACAATGGTGATATTTTTACTGTTCCGATCAATACAATTATAGGATGGGAGAAAGCAAAAAGCAAAATATAAATTTCACACTCAGCGACCTAGTAATTTGTCAGTCATTTTCTGTATTAAACCTAATGTGTCCTCTGGGATCAGGGTGGAGGTACCAGAAAAATCTCCAGGCTCTCGGCCTGGTCATGCCTTTGAGTCCACACAATGTTCCCTGTCTCTTCTCTCTGCCTCTTGATCTTTTCTGCTGTGTTTAATTGTCTGTGCTCCTGTGCTATTCTGATGATAAACTTCTTTGGTCATTTATTCTGATTCCAATTGTTCAAGCATGATCTTTTTCCTCCTAGCTAAATGTGCATTAACTGGAAGAATGGGGCTACTATGGGAATATTGAAAGACTTCATGCTGGTCAGTTTAACTTTAACACCACTTAAGAAATAAAAAGAGGAAATCCCATCCTTCTTGTAGGCCAAACAGTTCCCTTTAACCCATGCTGGTCCTTTTATACCCCACTAATCCGCCCTAAATTCTGCAGATACCTGCCATATTTTCAGGTACTACTGCGTTTTAATAGTACATAGAAAAGGAAAAAGAGAATTTTTCCACTCAGAAGTCTGGAATCTATAAAAGGAAATGATACAGATATGAAACAGAGAAGCAGGAATGACACTTGGGGTTAAAATGGCTAGAGGTGAGAAAGGAATGCAGTAGAGTGAGTGGACATACTGCCAGACTTTGGAGAACCTGACTAGGAGCAAGCATAGGAACACAAAAGACAAGAAAGCAATCCAGTCTACCGAACACAGTCATCTGTCAACAAGGTGTTATCCACAAGGAATTCGTGGACATGGCTGGGCTATGTAGGGAAAATGCATCATTGAAGGGTACTGAGAGAGAGGGAGGGAGGGAAGCAGGGAGGGAGGGAGAGAGAAAGAGAGAGAGAGAGAGAGAGAGAGAGAGAGAGAGAGAGAGAGAGAGAGAGAGAGAGAGAGAACCAGCGCTAAATTTTCAGAGAAGACACAGGGAAGGGGTTTTACAGAAAACCACACACAGGCAATGTGTCATATACTTCGTCCTTTTCTTGGTAGAGAGAAAGTAGCTGATGGCTTGTTCATACATGCACACACCAAAGAGAAAGAAGAGTCACAAAGTAGACTGTAGATCAAACCAGCGTCCATGCTTTTATTTTCTCATTTCCTCTCATTCTTTTCTTCTGACTTTCTCTATGATTTATTGGGAACATGGTCCTGGAAATAAGAAGGTGTGAAGACAGGCATGGTCTCTCTCTTACAAGATTTAGTCTCTGTTCGAGAAGACAATAGCCAACTAATTTATAAATACATATTTATGAATAACATCAAAAGCAAAAAATAGAACCAAAGAAATGTTTAGGAACACCACCCGGATGGCTATGTGAGCTGGCCAGCATGGGCTAGAGACTGAGACTTTGTCTCAAACCACCACAAAGAATAACTCCTGATCCAGGCCGGTAGAGAAAGAACAGGCTGCCACAAGCAAGTTGGTCTGAGATGTAAGGTTAGTAAATGGTGACAAGGTGAACAGTGGCAAAACAGAGTCAATAGAGGAGAGGGAAAATATCAAGTAATATTTGAAGAAAAAGAAACCACACGTGCAAAAGCAGGAAGAATGCTGACAGAGGCAAGAAAATGAAGGGAAATTCTAGGACATACATCCCTGATGATGAAACAAGCTGAACCAAACACATGGCTATGATCAGTGATATGGGAAAAAAAAATAAGGATAAACTGACAAATTTGGGAGTCTGGGAGCTTGTGTATATTGGAATCCTAATTCTGTGCATTTCTTTTAAAAGATGGAAAGATTGATATTCGCCTTGTAGGTCAACTATATCACAGAAAATATTAATTGCTTGTCCACATAAGCTAGCATAGCACAATTCTCCTGCAATTTCAGGCAGAGCTTCAACAGTAAGATTGCAATCATCTCTTAATGATCAAGCAATGAATTATCCCTAGTGACTTGTGCCATGTATGGGTTTCCTTTATTCCCCTCCCTTTTTTTTTTGTCTCTATGTCTCTGTCTCTGTCTCTACCCCCCTCTGTCTCTCTCTGTCTCTGTCTCTCTGTCTCTCTCTGTCTCTGTCTCTCTGTCTCTCTCTGTCTCTCTGTCTCTCTCTGTCTCTGTCTCTGTCTCTCTCTCTCTCTCTCTCTTTCTCTCTCTCTGTATGTGTGTGAGTGTGCTCCTGTGTGTGGTTGTATGTAATCCACATCTTTGGAGAAAGGATATCTTACTAGCTTACAGCTTGCCAGGTAAGTTAGGCTGCCTTGCCAGCAAGCCCCAACAATCTCCTTATTCTTGCTTTCCCAGCTATGGAATTAAAAAAGTACACTCCCATGCCTGGTGTATGTTTGACAAAGGGATGGATCTTAGATGCCTATACGTACAAGTCAAGCACTGTACCAATTGAGCCACCTTCCCAGCCCTCTAGAACAGTAAAGGATTGGATGAAGAGAATACACTTAGGTACAGAAGAATCGTGAGACTGAGGACCAATACAGTGAATGTATTTGTGAAAACCTGGGTGTGGCAGAGGTACATAAAGGCTCTGACTAGGCTCTCTTTTAATCTTGTAATACTAAACATAGGTCTCTGGATTGTCCAGTTCTTTATTACAGTCTACTTATGACTGCTTTAAGCTTGATTTACTCTGAAGTCTTACAGAGTCTATTAAGTAGATAGACTAAATGAGTTACTAGTGGAGTCTTCATTTCTGAGATTAAAAGATTTTTAAGATGATCAAGGAAATGGCAGAGATGATAGGAAGTATTTGTGCCTTTTTCTATTATAAGAAGTAAAACTCTTAATTTCCTATCTAAAATACTGAAGGTAGCTCAGACAACTTTAGAGAAGGGCTAAAGCTGAGGTAAGCTTTAAAACAAATGACTAATTGTTCTTGTTAGCATCAATACTGAATAAATATGAAGACAAATTATCCATGCTTTAGCCAATAGAAGTTGCTGGTTCAACCTTATCTAAACTATTGATGTTTCCTGAATAACCAGTACAACTTGTTTGCATTCTATTTACCGAATCAATAGGTTTCACGGGGCCTCTGTGAATCAATCACCAAAGCCTCTAAACATTGGGAGCAGGCTGATTTGTAAGGAACCTTGAAAACTGTTAGAGTCTGGATGCCTTGGCTTCTGGGTTATTGCTGGTACAAATTTGTGTGTGACTCATTCCTCACTCATCATTTCAAGCCATTTCCAATGGTATTGAGCATGAGACTGACACTATGTGGTAGGGGAAGTATGTCACGGATGGTCTGACTTAAAGAGCCATATAATATAGATTATTAGCACAGACAAATACGTAGGCACATTCTCGTATCTCAGCAGGGAGCTCTGAGCACTATCTGATGGAGCCAGTAGCTTTTCACATGGTTAAATGGTAAAGGTAAGATTGTCAATATTTTCACAAACTCTCTGCTCTAGAAAGACCATTCCCATGGAAGTGGCCAAAGGGGTTAAGATAAAGAAGGCAGGAACATTGTTAGAACTTCATGCCCCCACTCCTCACTGTCCACATGCCCTACTAGATCCTTTTACGGCTCAATGGAGTCACTCAACCTCCAAATTATCCCTGGCTTCCCTCTGTTGAAATCCTGAAGGGCTCTCAGCTGTGTGCAATCAGAAAGACTATGAGACTCTCATTGAGTGGGTCAGTGATGGGCAAGTGAGTCCATGGTGCTTTTGAAGAAGCATGATAGCAGAAATAGAATGTGCACTGGGGAAATTGAGGAATGATAACATCATGGAACACACGCTGATTTCTGTGATGGAGTTCAGAAAGACACTCATGTAATTTCGTTTTCATCTCTCTGAGCCTTGTTGGGTTTTGAATGAGAATGGATCCAGTAGTCCTGGGCATTTGAATACTTGGTTCCCAGTTTGTGATATTGTTTAGGTAGTATTAGGGGGTGTGGCCTCACCTGAGGAAGTATGTGACTGAGGTTTCAGATGCCATGCACCCTTCTCAGTTCATCCTCTCCCAGCTTCCATCTTGTGCTTGAAACATGAGTTCTCAGCTTGCTGCTCCCGATGCCATGCTTGCCTGATGTCACAGTTCCCAGCCAGGATGATGAGGAACTGTTATTTCTCTGGACCCATAAGCCCAAATAAGCCTTTCCTTCTATAAGTTGCCTTGGTCATGGTATTTTATCACAGATAATAAAATCAACACTAATTAAAAGTAACTAAGTCCAAAGGTTCCAGTCTACAAAATGAAGATAAGCATGCCAGACTCTCAAAGGAAGCAATGTGTGGTAGGCAGAAGGCTTGGCATGTAGTAGGTATTCAAAGGAGGACAACTTTTATGATGGTGATAATGGTTCTAATTCCACACACATATAACAGGCCACCTTTCCCTGGCTTCCAGAGGAGTTTGGAAAAGGAAGGGATTTGGGATTAGAAACATGAAAAACGTAATCCACACTTGTACATAAGGCACCAGACAGAATATCTGAGTAAACCATGAATGTTATTATTGAAGTTCTTCCACTCCAGCTCAGAGTACAGGGTAGGCTTACCAACAATCCTGATTATGTTCGGTTGTTGAAAAGCAATCATGGTAGGCTTACAACCCCAGGAACCAAGAGTCAAGAAGACTCAAAGGTGTCATTTCCAGCCAAACTGCAGAAGAGGAGCTCTTGGAGAAATCCAGGAAAACCAGAGGCAAAGAAAAGGCCGGGAGGAGGAGGCAAGAGAAACCTAGGACACAAGTTTAGTAGCGACCCAAGATTGTTTCTGAACACATGAAGAGTTTGTGACAAATTTGATGGGGGTTTGATGAAGACTTTGTGAACATGCCATATTTCAAGCACCGTTCCCAGCCAAGTCTCCATTGAGTGTGCTGTGACCTTTGGTTCCACAAGCCCCAAGTATGGACACTAGGGAGCCCTAAACCCATCCTTACAGTTTTCTAAGTCTCAATTTCTAAATCTGCACAATAAGATTGATGCTGGTGGATTTTCAGATTTGCATTGGCACTGAATGAGATCTAGAACTACATGGTCATAGTGTATTTTCTATGGATGGTGCTTTAATCACTGAGGTTGTTATATTCTCAATGCTCATCAGTGGTTACAAAGCAAATCCCACTGAAAAGAACTTTGTATGAACAGAATTTCCTTAAGGTATGGTCCTACTTAGAGACACCATGGAAGAAACCTGTCACATCAGCATGTACAATGACAAATTGAAATAAGAGGATGGAGGTCAGAAAGAGTAAACGTGTGTGAGTCCTCAAATCAGGGAACAGAAAGCTAGATCTCTGTAAAGTTTTACAGAAAGGAAATAAACTAGTAAAAATACAGCCCAAAGCCTAGAAACACAGCTCAATACACAGGTTAGGGATGGTATGATGACCTGCGAACCCACTTAGCTCTTACTAGAATTAGCCATGGAACGTTCACAAAAGTATTGACCTACTGAGTGAAACCCAGTGGCTAGTATCTGGAGAAAATGTCTTTGAAAGCTCTACAGCTTTCACATGTGGTGGTACATGCTTTTTAGTCCCAGCATGGAAGGGACAGAGCAGGCAAATTATTATGCCTCCCAGGCCAGCCTAATCTACATACTGAATTCCAAGCCAGCCAGGCTAATATAGAATGACGATTTCTCCATTCTTAGCAGAGTCCCTGACCATCTTGCTATTGTTTTGGTTTTTGGTTTTTTGATTTTGGTTTTTCGTCTTTTGTTTTTAATCTCAGAAAGGAGAAAACCTTTAGTAACTCACTTGGTCTGTCCTATAATGAGTCTTAGAACATTAGACGAAAAATGCCCACTCAGACGGAGCCTTCGTGTGTGCCAGCCACACTCAGGTCCATCCAGGACTATGCAGTTCTCTCGGTGGTTGACATATGGAGTGATCAGCCAACCAGGTCTAGAGAACAGAAATCTATAGCAGGTTCAAGAAGCCATCTGCCCTGTAGGATGAAGAGGTGGAGAGCATGGGCAGTTACCAACCAGGACCATAGTGCAGACACAGGAGAGAGTGGAGATGGAGGAGCAGGCTGTGGATTCCGTGGAGATGGAGGAGCAGGCTGTGGATTCCGTGTCTTTTTTAATTAGGCCGAGAAGAACAAACGGCACAAAGGTACATAGAAAGCCAAAAACACGTGGCTGAGGGACGATGCTGAGAAAGCAGGTAGATCCTCTCACACTCCTCCCTGTGGCCTCCTAACGCACAACCTCGGGGTGTATATGATTTTTTTTTCTATGCTACCAGGAAAGGTTAAGAAAACAGAGGATGCAGGAAGATGTATGATAGAATTCAAAGTAAGCTGAGAGGAAAGGAAGACTGTTCCAGAGAGTATACACCTGGACCCTCTCTACAGCTATTGTGGAGGGTGAAGAAAAGCACACGGCCTCAATGAGGGGGCACGCTTCTTCTCAGACATGTCAAAAGAGAGTCACAGATGGGGCTGCCTTGAAGAAAATGCAGCTGCCAGGCACTGACGAGACGTGAGGGTCCTGCCACCAGTTAGGAAAGTCCTTAAAAAGCCCTCAACTCTTTGGTTTTTACTAACCATAAATGGAGAGAGAGAAAAATCATTGGAGACACAGCAAAATTCCTGAATCAACACAGATGAGCAGGTAGATGCCATATAACTCCCCAGTCAAGGCAGTTGGCTATGCATGCCTTTCCTTTAAGGAATATATATATGGAAGAGAGAGAGAGAGAGAGAGAGAGAGAGAGAGAGAGAGAGAGAGAGAGAGAGAGAGAGAGAGAGAG
>OU015744.1:10323760-10375251 GCA_907169655.1 Acomys percivali
ACACACACACACACACACACACACACACACACACACACACACACACAGATTGACAAGACAGAATTGGGGAGTCAGGTATGAACCCATGCACTTCTGTTACCTGACTTTTGACAAAGATGCCAAAAAATAGACATTGGAGTGTGTCTTCTTTATTTTACTCTTTTACACTAAATATTTGGCAACTAGTATTTAGTTGAAATTTTCTAGGCACATCTGAAATATTTAATAGTCTCATGTAACGAGACTGGCAGAAGACCTCTAGAGCAAATTTTTGAAACTGGTACATTATCTTCTAAACCCTGCTTTATTCAGAAATTAACTAACTAGATAACTCCTGCCTAAGAACTTCTTTGTAATGCTTGCCCCATGGCATGGTGCCCAGCTCTGATCATACAGGAAGCATGCAGTCATCCATGAAGATTAATTGATTGACAACTTCTTGCCCATCCTAAAGGGGAAGAACGTATCCTTCCCCTCATCTCTTCCCACGTCCATCTTCTTGAGCCCAGGGTCTCAGTGTCGGATGTGACATCATATTGGGAGTTGCCAAGCTTTTGTCTCCTTCAAGAACCTATGATTTTATCCATTTTATATCAGCTGCAGTTTACACCCAGAAACTCTGTCGTCTTCCTCTCCTTCTTCACAGCAAGCAGTTCCTACAATCATCCCTCATTTCCCCTCTTAAAGACTCACTAATCACCTCCACACTCCCTCTGGAGCCAACTTCAGACTCTTCTCAGATTTAAAGGCTTAAGTGGAACGCCAGTGCCTGATAGAGAACACTGGGGACATTGTGTCAGATGCTCCCATTTCGACATGCCTCTAGAACTCGGACTTGTGTTTATAAATGGCCCTGAGAAAAATGGCCTTCGGTCAAAGTATGAAGTGTCTAAGGAGGAGTATAGTGGAGTGGGTAAAGCGCTCAGGCTCTGGGACCTGACAGCCATGATGGAACACCAGATCAGTAAGGGAATGCTGTGTAAATTCTCAGTGCTTCTGTAGCTGTGAGGGGAAATGAGACAAATCCAAGTAAATGTCTTTTAAAAAGTGCTTCTGCGTAGAGCCAGTGAGTGGCAGGATGGCCCTGAAGCTGGGGTGTTTGAATTGTGACCTTCACTATAAGTTAGAACCAGAGAAAATACTGAGGCCAAAAGCTGCAGACTCACAGTAGTTTTTATCTTACAAGATGATTTCTTTTTCTTGCGTGAGGCATCTGATCATGCCAACCTCAAAACCTTTTGATTACTGTTCTCCTGTCATCGTAACCCTGGCATCCCCCTCCTCCTCCACGTTCCCATGATCTCAGTTGACCTTCCCCTTCCCCCTGAAGAACCTGAGTACAGGCCTTTGCAGAGAGCTCCACCAAGATTGCCTGAATGAGGGTCTTGTCTGCGTGTTGCCCAAAGTCACCCTCGTGCAGTCCGCAAATAAACAATCTCTCTCCCGGGAGAAAGAACAAATAATTCATAATTGGCAATCTGCATAATGAGTAACACATCTATGCAAATATAACATTTGCAATAATCTGTTAATATATCAGCCATGGCGCCTGTGGTCCACCACTTCCCATGCTGAGCGGCCAGAGCCAAATATTTTTTTGATTCCTCTTGAGGTGAGAAGAGAGAATGAAGAGCTGCAGTGTTCTTGGGGCTTCAATTAGCAATCTGGAGACCACTAGAGTTGGAAGGGCTTTCAAGGGCTCTTAAAACCTTCCTCCCACCCCCCAAAGTCTTCCCTGAAGATGTAAGGAGCCAGAAATGCAGGGAGGACCCCTGAGATTATTCACTGTAAGAGGCAAACCCAAGGTCAAACATAAGCAACAAACTCTGAGCCCCGACTCCTCCCTGAGGTGGCAGAATGTCTCTCCTGCTTCTGGAGCTGCTGCTGCTGCTGCTGCTGCTGCGGTAAAGCATCCTTTCAATTGGAATCGTTTCTGGTGGCCTCTCCCTTGCATCCATGTTCTGATCTGGACCTCTGTTACCGAGAACCAAATCCTAGGACAAAAGGGAAAGAAGATTCAAGCCCGAAGCATCTGGTTCCCAACAGCATAGACATGCTAATCTAAAGCTTCAAGCACTAGGTTGTGAGAGCTCTCCTCTGAAAACATTACACACACACAACACACACACACACACACACACACACACACACACACAGACACCCAAATTAAGAGTTTCAAACTTACCAAGCAACTACTGTTTCTGATGAACTGTCAGCACCAAGGGAGTCCAGGACAGGGTCTATAGGGCCCATAGGTGCACTTCGCCCTCATTCCTTTCTCTCAGGCAGAGCCTAAGCAACTTCTCCACTTCATCATGCTGCTCCCTTTCTCTAAAAGGCAAAAAAATAGCCTCATCATCACCCAAACATCTAGCGAGCCTCAGCTCTTGTCCGTGTATTTGTGCACCAGGAGAGAGTAGGAAACTATTGCTAAAACAGAGCACACAGTTTTTCAGTCGAGTAGTTAACCTTTGCACAAGCTTGAAGAGTAGGAGGATGGACTTAGATGGTTGGGGCCACAATCTGAAGTGGATGTTTATAAGGCACACATATGTCTTTGATCTTTAAGGGCAAAGAGACCTTCCTCACTGACATTTTTCTGGATATAAGCTGGCTTCTGAGTCATGTGAGCTTCTGCCTTAACGGAGCATCTGCTTCCACCCCACCCTGCACACACCACCATTTGCAGTGTGCTGGTTGCTCCCACACCACCTTGTACACACCACCATTTGCAGTGTGCTGTTTGCACTTTGTCAAGCTGTTTACATCTCTCTTGAAGTCTAGGTTATGAATATTTTTGTCTTTTTGAGGTCCTGAGATCCTTGTAGTGTCTGCCCCCCCGATAAATGCTTTTCAAGTGTTTGGCAAAAGACAGAATTAGCAAATTAAGTCTCAAATCTCTCGTGACTTCAACTTGTGTACTCAAACTTTCTCAAGTTAATACTCTGACTCTGATAGAATACTAAGGATTGTCTCTGTGCTCAGGTTCAACTACAGCTTGCTGAGAGTTAAAGAACGTAATGGGTCTAGGGAGCCCTGGTTGTTAGAGGCAGAGGAGGTCAGAAGGAGAGGGAGCACTGCTAGCTGGGCATTGTAAGAGTGCTCTCAAGGTAGAACGCTGACATGGACTCTGGTGCCCACTCACTCATCACTTCCCCCTGGAGGGGCAGCCAGGCCAGGCCACAGAGGAAGAGGATGCAGGCAGTCCAGATGAGACCTGATAGGCTGAGGTCAGATGATAGGGGAGGAGAGCTCCCCATTTTTGAAGACTAGGGGAGAGGGGGGGAGGGGTGATGCGACCAGAAGGAGACAAAGGAAGGGGCTACAATCGGGATGAAAAGTGACTAAATTAATTCTTTTTCATTTTAAAAAAGAAATAATAAAAAAAAAAAGCGAAGCAAAAAAAATGCTCTCAATGGTGATGGGATGAGAGGGTGACTAGGGGTCTCGGGGTGATTGTGTACCAAAACACAACTTCAGGCCTAGAGCAATAACCTGCTCAAGGAGGATGGGGACACCTAAGCTTCTTGATTTCTGAGTGTTGATAAAAGACATGACAACAAGATCTGCTTCTTCGCTCTGTTCCACACTTTCAGCCTCCTCCCACTTCCAAAGCCAGATTCCCGTCTCCCCTGCCTTCGTGAAATGTGTTGTCAGCCTCCTTTCCAAGACGTGGGGTTCTAGGATCAAACTCTTGTTTTACCAAACTGATGCAGTCCTGTTCTCATATAACATTGACTTCTATCTACATGACTTGTAAATCCCTGGTTACAAGTTCAACTCTAACCTTAAGCTTGATGTACTAGTTTTCAACTGCAACTACATAGCCTCTCAGCCTGGACTCCTAGCGGCACCTAAGAACCAGTATCTAAACACCAGCCCTTCCGAATTCCTCTCCTCCTAGCTTGTTCCCAACCCCTTCACATTTACTTGCCCCTAGCTCTCCTCTACCACATTTAGTCCAAAGCTTAAGCCTCATGGATTCTCCTCCCTCACATAACATCAAAGCCATCCATGTCACTTGTGTACCCTCTCATTGGATAGTCTCTACTTCCTGGACACCTGACTGGTTGCTGTCATTCCCACTACTCTGCAAAACACCTTCTCTATGTGATGGCTGAGAATATTCATCTTCTCTGGTGGAACCTTTCATCAATCCCAATTCCCTCTCGATTTCCTGCCATTTCTTGTAACTGCTTACTCGGCCTCTCAATGGCAGGCATCTCTGCTATGTCTCGAAGGCACCTTACATACGTTAGTTTCTGTGGCCTGCTTACGTGTCCTCCTAGAAGACCCCACACCTCACATTCGCTGTAAAATGGTACACAACCTCCAAAATGTCCATGAAATTGCATTTTCATCTTGAGTTCTGAAGCAAGCACAATCTCCATCTCCACATTTCTCCCCTAAGGCACTTGGAGATTTTACTTTGAATATGGTTATTTATCTGTAAGTTCCAAAGTAGACTTCAGGTTCCTAAGGCTGTGGGCTAGGTCTCACCCATGTCTGAATTCTCTGGAGTATTTAGTATAGTGCCTTAAAAGTTCCTATTAAGAAATGAACTGAACTGAGCTGAATTGAATTACTGGAAAGTGATCTGTAGACAGCTTCTTTTATTCCCGGTCTCTAGAGTAAAATGCTTAGAGAGCCACTTCTTGAGAAGAACCTATGCACTATTATAGAACTGTTAACACTTCAAATTGGACTTGAATGGTCATCTTCTACCTCTTGTGAAAATGACTTCAAAGTCTTCTAGAAATAATTTGTGCAACTCTAAGATAATATGCTAAAAGGCAAGTAATCCTGCAGACAGTATTGCTACTAGCTATAAATTGTCCTGAATTCTAAATGATTTATTTCTCTATATGCCATCATATTAGTGAACTGGTGTGTTAATGATGCTTGTGACAAGTTTAAAAATAGATTATAATACAACTTCTACTGTCAGCTTTAAGACACTGCTGGAATTCTATGAGGAAACCGTCTATATCTGCTTTATTCCCCAATTTTTTCACAGAGCCTCAAACTCATACACTGTGTGTTTCATATACACGTTCATCAAATGGATCTGGGAAGATATGCTACCTGTTTGGAATGGTGATTAAATTAAAACTCAAAAAAGCTAATCATCGATTAAAAAAAACTGAAAAATGACCATACCTTAGACATCCTTGAAATTTTTCACACCATGGTTTCTTTGACCCAGAGCCTAACTCAGCACCTGAAAGAGCCGAGGTGGGCATGTTAGAGACGAAGCCTCCTCTGGTGTCAAGAGGCATAGGTTTCCACCTGGATATATTTTCCAGTGTTTTCCTTAAAATGTCGTCCTCCAGGTTATACATAAGTTCTCTTGGGAATGGAAGCTTTCTGCATCTATGCAGTTGGGCAGTTCTCCATGTTAAAAAGACAGTTCCTATATTGAGCCAAAAGTTGGCTCCTTATAAATTTCACCCACTGGTCTTAATTCTCTCTCCAAAGCAGAGTAGTGAGAGTCTATTTTCTCTGCTGTGTGATGGCCTTTCCTATGTCTGAAAGCAGCTATCACAGTTCCAACATGTGGGGTTAGTCTCCAAGCCAGCTGCCCACACACCGATGCTCTGGAGAGGTTCTCAGATCCAGGTACACACCGATGCTCTGATGGTGCCTACCACCTTATGCTCGAGCCCTGTCTTTTGTGGAGATAGGAGGTTAGTCTTGATTCCTCAAGTGTGAGTGGCCTGGAGAGAGAAAGGCCAACTCATTGCTAATGATATGACTGTGGAAATCTCATTTAACCTGTTAGGAGCTGCTCATGATTCGAACTAAAGACCAGGTAGAACATAACACTAGTTTACCCACTTGTGTTTTACTATCTGTCCTAGTTTGCTTCCTGTTGCTGGGATAAAACACTCTAACTAAAAGCAACTTCAGGAAGGAAGGAGTTTGTTTTTTTGTTTTTGTTTTTGGCTCACAAGTCACAGTCCACCATGAAGGGAAACTAAGGCAGGAGCCTGAAGACAGGACCTGAAGCAGAGACCACATAGTAACAGCGCTTAGTGGCTTGCTCCCAGACTTACTTTTCACTACCTTTCTTATACAGCAAAGGCCTACTTGCCTAGGAGTGGCACCACCCACAGTAGGCTTGGCCCTTCTAACTCAATTAACAATCAAGAACATGCTCCTACAGACATTCCCACAAGCCAATTCTATTGGGTAAATTCTTCAATAAAGTTCCCCCTTTTCAGCTACAACAAGTTGAAAACAAAACTAGGACACTACCCTTTGTAGCAAAGGATACACACATCACAGGAGCCATAGGGCATCTCAGTTTGAAGGTGTTAGAGAAAAATTACACTATATGGGTCCTACCACCACCCCAAAATAATTGGCTGTTATTTAAAAAGTGGATACAAATATAAGATGAGTTCAAAAACACCATATTTATAGTGAAAATAAAGTATACCTGTAAATATGTATGGTAAAGACATAGAAGTCAGTTTTATTCAAAAGAGAAAGATTTTGGTATGTGGTAGGTGATGCATTGACCTTGTTACCTACGTTTAGATGAATAATAACGATGAAAACTTGCTGTCTCACTTTGTCATGCTCTTAGAATAATCTTAGCTGAGGTTGCCATTCTTTTTTTTTTTTTTTTTTTTTTTTAAGTGCACAAAGCAATGGGTCTCACACACATGATGCGTATGCTTTGCTGTAATTGGTGCCAGCCCCTTCGTGAACTCAGCCTCTTCTGGCTTATGACTTATCTTCCCCTAAATAACCTCTGTTGCTTTCACATCTACTCTCTTACCCTCTCTTTTTGTACCTTCCTTTAAAGTCTCTTCCCTCTTGGGTTTTCTTCCTAGTGTGGACACACACACACACAAACACACACACACACACACACACACACACACACACACACGCACGCACGCGCGCACACACACGCACACACACACCTGGAATCTGAAGATGAAAGAAACCTGGAAACACTTGTTTTGCTAAGTCTGGGTAGTTTCTCTTGGCACGATGACTTACAGTTGCATCAATTTTCTCAGTTGTCATGATTTCACTTTTTCTTTATGGCTGCATAACATCTTGATGTGTACCTGTACTGTGTTTTCATTATCTGTTCATCTGTTGACAGAGGTCTAGACTGACTGTGTCCCCTCTCTGTGGAGATAGTGTAACAGTGAACATGGATTCACCAGTATCTCCATTGTATGTTGATGAGAGTCATTTGGGTACATATCCAATAGTTGGATAGTTGGCTCGTGTGCTAGTTCTATTTTCAGTTTCTTTAAGGAACCTCTGTGCTAATTTCTATAGTAGCCACTTGCACCAGTTTGAAATCCCTCTAGAGGCACCTGTTTCTCCACATCCTATTAGTGTTTGCTGTTCTATGTTGTTGCCTTGTTTGTTTCTGATGATAGTCATTCTCACTGGAAAGAGATGAGATCTTTTTGTATTTCTCTACTGACTAAGATTGTTGAGTACTTTTTCAGTAGCTATTGGCCATTGGTCTTCTTAGAGAATTGCCTATTCAGTTGATTAGCACATTTATTGATTGGATATTCCGATTTGGGGTTTGTTTGTTTGTTTTGTTTTGTTTTTTGTTGTTGTCATTTTTCATGCTTGGTTTTGCAGGTCTTTCCAAATTTTAATCCCCTATCTCTTGGCAAGCTGTAAACGATCCCTTCTCTCTGGTCATTTCCTTCCTCATGCGGAATCTTTTCATTTTACATAATCCCTTTGAACTTTAGTTGTACACTAGGGTTTTTGTCAATTTTGTTTTGTTTTCAAATAGCCAACTCTTTTGATTGATTCTATGTATTGTGCTGGTTTCAGTTTCATTAATTTCAGCCCATGGCTTTGAAATCTGGCTTGTTTGCATTTTTCTAAGACATTCAAGCACATCATGAGGTTATTTATTTGGAGTATTTTCAATTTTTAAAATTATTAATTTGTATTTGCTATTATAGTGTGTGTATATGTATACAATTAGGATGTATCTACATTATGTTCAAGTGAAGGTCAGAGGACAGCTTTGAATAGTTGAGTCACTCCTACCTTTATGTGAGTCCTGGGAAGCAAGCCAATTGAGGTCTTTAACCCAGTAATCTACTTTGTACCTCTTTTTTGGTAAGTTGAGGGCATCTATATTTAGGGTTATTGTTGAGACATAGTTACTAATTCATATCATTTTGTTGAGGTTTTTTGAGGGTGGGTTGATTTGATTGTTCTTTGTTCCTTTCTCACTTATTAGTAGTGAAAAATTGCTGATGTGCTGTGATAGTCAGGCTGCATCATCACACCCCCTGGCTCATCTAGTCCTCTCATGAATCTATTCTTTCCTGTGTCCTCACAATTGATTACTGTCTTTCTTCCTCCTCTGTATATCTTTAAGTATCTTCTGCAGTAACAGCATGGTGGACATGAACTGTTTTACATTGAGTTTGTCTTGAAATTTCCTTATTTCTATGTCAATTTAAAAATGTGATTTTGCTGGTGTAGCAATCATGTTTGAATGCTTCGTGGTTTCATTAGGTCTGTGCATTCTCACCTATTAACTAGAGTCTTTGTGCCACTAGATCTGTCTCAGCTTTTTTTCTATCCTATGGGTCTTCTTGGGTCTGACTTCTGGATGGTATCCCATAATTCATGGATGATATGCTTGTGCTCGTATTCTTTCCCCGTTTGTTGGTGTTTGGGATGTGGTACTTCATTGCCTCTTTCCTACACTGCTGATGTCTATTGGTGATGGTTTTCTAACGTGTTTTTCATGCATTGAATTTTTCACTCACAGGATTTCTTTCTTTCTTTTTTTTTTTTTTTTTTTTTTTGGTGAGCCAATGAGTTTATTAAGGTCACTTACAGGAGCAGGGATGACTCAGGGGCAACTGTACCACATAAAGCCCACCCTATCCTAGGTGACTGCTCCTGAAAGAAGACACACCAGAGCTCGCTGTAAGATGTGGAGGTGGCTGGACAAGGTGAACAGTCTCCTCTTCTCAGGCAGATTGGCTAGTGTGAGTCTCCAGCAGCCCTTACTGCTTATTTTTTAAAAGTTCTATTCCAATTCCAATAGCTTTGCAAAATCTGTTTAGTGGCTGAGTTTTCTTATATGTGCTGGCTTTTCCACTCATGTTGCTGATTTACTCATTAATTTTGTGGATTTCCCCCCTCTGTGTTTCTAGCTTTCCTCTCCAGTGCCTTGAATTCTTCCTCTCACAGTTTACATATTTCACTATCTTTTCAGTTCCTTAGTTGAGAAGCTATGATCATCTGGATGAGTTCTGGGTCTTGCTTTTTTGGGAGGGGGGTCTTGGGTTTCTCTGTTGCAGTGTACAGCTGGTAGTTTAAATATCTACTCTGGCTTTATCAGGCGATCTTCTTATTGAGCAGCCTGCTCTTCAGAGTTCAATCCCCAGTACCACTCAGAGAGGAGAAAAAATAGATTTCTGGCAGTTTCTGCCTCCTCTTCTCCTTCCACAAGAGAGCTGCCTACCTGAAGCCATGTCTGCCCTGTTAGTGTGTCAATACCTTTTTCTCTACACTTCTCAGGTACCCCTTTTACACACTTTGGAGATTTCTTCCTCAAGTTCCATCATGGGTTTCAGGAATCAAACTCAGATTTTCAGGCTTGGCAACAATTATCTTTACCTTCTAAGCCATTTTGTCAGCCAGTCTAGTAGTTTCTAAGGTTGGCTATGCTCAAGAGAGAGGCAACGTGGATGGGTTGAGAGAGCTACTGGATGGCAACAGCTTCTGTTTTTCACTGTCATTTTCACACATTATTTCTTAACCACCCTCAAGTATACCATCCATACAACAGTAATAACAATTTTTCACCTGTCATCAGGAATCAAAGTAGGCAGCATTTGTTAAGCTATTTTGTCACCTCCAAAGTTGCTTGATAAATGTAAATTTTCTTAACTACCTTTACTATCTGGGATTTAGCCTTTAGGTTTTCCAGATCTCTCCTGAGCATTGTTTAGATGCCATCCTACTGAAAAGAAATCTTAGCTGTAGTTTCATAGGGTAAGTCAGGGATCGGCTCTTAAACACTCCCAATGGAGCTGCCAGTACTCTGCCCATGACAGTCGTGAAATTATCTCTCCCACCAGCGGCACAGGTCTCACTTGGGAAATCCTGGCAGGACTGTATCAGTCTCCTAGTATAATGCAGCTATATTGTGATGATTAATAGATGCTTGCTTAATAAATAGTATAGCTGCTTTTAGTTAAAATGTATTGGATGCTAGGCCTGGACATCATTAAGCATTTCCTTGACTAAACCTCTGATTTTATAGTTTAAAAATTAAGGATCATAAAGGGGGTAGACCTGCTGAAGTTATTTCTTACCGTCTCTTGACCACAGTCAAACTGAGTAGGTGACAAATACACAAGACTGGCTTTGACATATTCCCTTTGCTTCTAGATTCTGAACTAATGACATAAAGGCTTTTATGTGTTAGCATCTTATTACATTCTTCTCCTTTGTGTCTTAGATATAGCTCTCAGTGACCCATTTATATGAAATATATGCCCTTCATGAGACAGACTGACTGGAGACAAAATTTAAACTCAGTGCAAGTAACATTTGAAAATAGCATTGCTAGAAGCAGAAGATATGAAGAAAAATTAAAAATAAATTTGATTTAAAGGAACTTGATTTTTTATTTTAAAAAAAACATAGCTTATGGCAAAATTTATTGAGAGTTCATAGGATGTAGGATAATGGGATGCTATTCTACCTGAAGGTACAGACAGAGACTAAGAAGAAAAATCAGCATTTATACCAGTATTTATCTGTATGATTGAGGTGGCCTACAGTATAGCTTACCATTCAGCCTCCCAGCTTCTCCACAGTATTTAACTCGCACTTGAGGATCTGAAACTTTCCTACCGGGGATTATATTAATCATATTCCCCATCATAAGAATAACTCTAAGCCAATTATCATTAGTGTCTGAAATTTTTGTATTTTAGGCCAACACTTTTAAGAAATATGAAAACATTAGGTACTTGGTAGGCACTTCTTAAATACTTCTAATTAATGAACCAACACCAAGAGCTTCACACTTTTTTATTGTAGTGGATGCTGAAGATTGCAACAAGAGCCTTGCACCTAGAAGGCAAGCATTCTACTGCCAAGGAGCATTAACTAGCCCTCAGCTATCTCTTTTAATATTCTGGGCAACTTTTATAAATAAGATATAGATATCCATTGTATATGGCTCACAATTTGTAATTCTTGGGCATATTTTTTTTCACTTTTGGAGAATGTGAAAAAGAGAAGCCTTTGGACAAAATTGTACTGTGAACTGTGAGTGCTGCTCTTACCCCAGGGAGGCAATGTGCACTGCAGCATTCTCTGGAGACTCTGGGCAACAGCAAGCTAGATCTCCATCAGCCACATAGTCATAAAAGCTCCCCACAAACTGTGCAATAACAAGAATAAATAGCCAGCGCGCCACAGCACTATGTGGACAAAGTTTGGGCATATGAATACTTGATAAGTTGCATGACATTTTATTGACTACTGCCTGTGGTTTCTTCTGAAAATTTCAGTATTTCAAGTTTCACATTAAGAGTTTTGATCTTTGTAACTGATTTTTATTCAGGTGATAGATACAGTCCTAATTTCCTTCTTTTGCATCTATGTTTCCCAAGACGAAAGATGATGTAGTCCCTGAAATATGTATTGTTGGCATTTTTATTAAATGTGGGATGGCTGTAATGATGTGTACTCAGAATTCATCCATTTGTTCCATTCATCTACATATATGTTTTTGTGCCAGTACCATGCTATTTTTATTACTAAAGCTTTGTAATATACCTTGAAATAATACATGAAATCTTTATCATTGTTATTTTGCTCAGGATTGCTGTGGTCATCCAGAATTTTTACTACTTCCACATTAATTTTAGGATTTTATTTTCTATCTCTATGAAAAAAATATATTTTGGAAGGATGATCATCTTCACCCTACTAATTTATCAGTTCATGAGAGCTTAGGTGGTTTTCCCATCTGTCTGGAGTCTTACTCAATTTCTTTATTCAGGGATTTAAATTTTTCAATGCAAAAGTTTATTTCTCTCTACCTCTATCTCTCCCTATTTTTTCTTCCTGTATTCATACACATACACACACACACACACACACATATATATATATATATACATATATGTATATATAATACAAAACCTTAATATATGCATTAGGGCATTGTAAATGTGAGTGTTTCCTTGATCTCTTTTTCAGCATGCTTGTCATTGCAATACACAGAGATACTTATCTTTAAGCTGATTTTGTATCCCATAACTTTCCCAAAGTGTTGATCATTTCTAAAAGTGTTCTGGTGAAATGTTTAGCATCTCTTATGTATAATATCATATCACCTGCAAATTGGTATAATTTGACTTCCTCTTTTCCATTTTTTTTATTCCTTTAATTTCTTTATCCTGTCTTATTTCTCTAGCTAGTGATTTAAATACTGTATTGAAAAGGAGTCAGGAGAGTGAACATCTATGTCTTACTATTGATTTTAATGAGATTGCTTCAAATTTTTCTCCATTTAAGATGATGTTAGCAGTGTATTTGTCATATACAACATTTATTAAGTTGAAGTATGTTACCTCCAGTCCTACTCTCTATAAGACTGATTTTGAATGTCATCAAAGGTCTCTTCTGGATATATATTGAGAGGATCATGTGATTTTTTTCTAAGTCCGTATTTGTGACTGATTTGTTGATTGAAAGATTGATTGATTGATTGATTAATGTTGAACCATCCTATGTGTCAGGAATAAAGACAACTTGATCATGGTAAACTGTCTTTTTGATATATGCCTATATTTGGTTTGCAAGTATTTTATTGAAGAGTTTTGCATTTATGTTCATAAGAGATATTGACCTGTAGTCTTGATTTTTATTGTGTTTTTAGCCTGATTTTGGAATGGATAATACTAGCTTCCTAGAAGGAGTTTGGAGGTGCTTCTTTTGTTTCTATATCTAGATATCTTCACTGAAGAAAGTTGAGTAGAACTCTGCTGTGGAGGTGGGAAATTTTTAGTCAGAAGTATTTTTGTTACTGTTTTGATCTTATTTGTTGTATTTGTTTAAATTTATCTCTTCTTAGTTTAACTTTGATCATTTAGATAAATTAAGAATGAGTTTCCTGTAGGCAACAAAAAGATGGATTTTGCTTTTTACTCCACTGAATTTAGCAGGATCTTTTGATTGGGGAGTAAAGCCTATTCAAATTTAAATTTATTGTTGAAATGTATTTGCTAATTGCTGTAATTTTTGGTTGGTTGTTGGTTGGTTGGTTGGTTGATTTTTCTGTTTGTGATTTATTCATTCCTATTTTATGTTTCTGAAATTTTAACTTGGTGTGGATGTAGCCTTTTAGCTAGGTTTATTCCTCTCTTTAGTCTGAAATACTATCTTCAGTGTTCTCTGCAGGCATGGTTTGAGCATGAGTTATTTTAGCATATATATACTACAGCAGATAGTTTTGTTGGGTAAAGAAGGAAGTCTTGCCTGTGTGCTCTTTTAGAACTTGGGGAATGCACTGTTCCAGGATCTTCTGGCTTTTAAATTTTCCATTGAGAAATTAACAGTCATTCTGATGAGTTTTCCTTTATAGGTGGCCTGTGACTTTTGTGTTGCAGCTTTCAATACCTTTTCTTTGGTCTCTATATTTAGTGCTTTAATTATAATATGCTAGTGGGAATACATTTTTGAGTCCTATCTATTTGGTGTTCTGTGTTTCTTTTATCGGTATCCTATATCTTTCATTAACATGAGGAAGTTTTCTTCTGTGAACTCATTAAGTTTTATTCTATTCCATTGACATGGGATTATTCCCCTTTATCCTTATAATTCATAGATTTGGTCTTTTCAGGGATTTCCAAAGTTCCTACATATTCCAAGTGTGCCTGTCAGTGTATGTGTGTCATAATTTTCATTCATTAAATTGCTTGGGGAAAGTTTAAGGAAGTCACCTGGTGTACTTTCCAGCTGGGCCTAGAGGTGGAAAGGCTGTAAGAGCCAAGGTGCCAGGCAGTTTCTTTGAAATAGTACATGAATGTGGCTCCTAGATGGGCCTAGACCTGGGCCTGGAGGGCAGTTCAAGTAATGAGTCAAGAAAGTTCCCTGATACAACTCCCACCAGTACCTAGAGAAGCAATATGGATGGGCAGTGTGGGGTCAGATTCAGCAACATGGTATGTGATGTGACTCCTAAGTGAGCCTGGGCCTAGAAGGGTAGCATGGATGGATGGGATGAGGGTTGAGTAAGTCTAAGCAAGAAAAACAGATAATGAAGCTGCTGCCTGGGTGTAAGCCTGGAGTGTTCAACTGGAGGAAGGGCACTTGTGATGTAAGGTGAGGGTCCTGGATCTGACTCAGCAAAGGGGTATGCTGATATGGTTGCTAGCTAGGCCTGGACCTCGGGGGGAGGGGGGGCATACTAGTGTGTGCTGATGAAACTGCGTCATACTAAGAGAGCTTGCAGATGTAGCTCCAGGCTAGTCATGAATGAATGGTGAGGAGGTAAGGGTATTGGGTCCAACTATATTAAATGTCTTATCAACTTATGGAATTTTCAGTTCTCAATGGATTTATTAAGACTTAACTACATCACAAATAAAGGTATATGTGTATCTATGACTACAGCAGCTAGGAGTATTTTTATACAGCAAGAGATAAGTTTACATTACAACTGCAAATAGCCTTCAGGACCATCAGTCCAGTGATGGTCAAGAGTTTTAAAAACTAGTAAAAAATATATTTAGTCAAACAAGGCATCACACACTTATAACTCCAACATTTAAAAGGATAAAGTAGAAAAATTGCAAGCTTTAGGCCAGTATTGGCTACAAAGTGTGACCCTGCCCCCGAAACAGAATAGAACAGAACAAAAGCACCCTCCTCAAGAAATTTATCTTGGGGATAACTTTTGGTTGATACTGATCTCTCAAATGCAGAGTTGAAAAGACTCTTGTACACATGTCAATAGGAAAGAATGCAGTGATTTAGTAGCAGAATAAGCTATTCAGCATACATGAGTGGAGACTTCTTGACTTCATTTGCGTTGCCTTCCATGACTGAAAAGCAAGCTAGAAATTAAAGAAAGTGATTTACTCAACTTAATACAAAACTAGGACCGCTGTGCAAGTCTCCTGACTCAGAGATATTGCTTCTCCCATAATCCTACGTAATTCCTTTCCTCCTACAGCAGTGATTCTCAACCTTCCTAATGCTGCAGTCCTTTAATACAATTTCTCATGTGTGGTGACCTCCAAGCATGAAAAAAAAATTTTGTTGCTCCCTCATAACTGTAATTTTGCTACTGTTATGAATCATAACATAAATATATAATATGCAGGATATCTGATGTTTAATCCCAGCAAAAGGGCTGTTCAACAGGCAAAGGGTTGCAACCATTGTCCTAGAGCATCTATGCAACCTATGTGTATAATATAGGTGAGAAAACACAATGAAAAATGTTCGTCATCTTAGTTAGCTTCAGATGTCAACTTGACACAATCTGAAATCACATAGGTGGTCTTAATTTAGGGATACTCAGATCAGGTTGGTCTGTAGTCATGTCTTTAAGGGATTATATTGATTGATGACTGATATATGAGGGCTCAGCCATTTAAGGTGGTTTGATCCCTAAGCAGGTGGACCTGGAATGCACGTGAGCACTAGCTGAGCATGAGCCAGAAAGCAAGTCAGTGAGCGAGCTGGGAAGCAGCCTTCCTCCATGGTTTATGTTTCAGGTTCCTGCCTTGCGTTCCTGCCCTGATTGTTTCCATAGTGGCCTATGACAGGAAAGCAGAAGATAAAATAAACCCTTTCTTCCCCTAAGTTCCTTTTTATCATGCTGTTTTTCACACTAGAAGAGAATTAGAACAGTGGCCACACGAAACTCCTCAGCCAGAGGCATCGCAAAACTCCATCCAACTCAGAGTCTCACAGAGGTGGAAAGTTGAGACTGGCGTAAAGGTGATCACACCCAGAGTGATCACCCAATCCAGGGAGAAATCCTACTTATAGTTTCTTTGATGATGCTAAACGAAATGTGGATATAGAAAATATTTGTCATAGACCTAGGGTAGGGGAATAGGGTGTTTTAAAAATAAGTATTACAACTAAAAAAAAAGAATAAAAAGAAAATATTTGTATTCTTAAAACGCTCACGTGTCTGGCACTGAGCATCCTGGGGCTCCTCTCGCTAGCCTGGTGTCCTCTCTTATGATCTGAATCCAGTTTAGATTTTCCGTCCAGACCTAATTTTCCTACACACTGTTACATGCTAAACCGTCATCCCAGTTGGATGTTACACAAATGTAACGTGAAAAATAGACTTGGGTGGCTGCCCTGGACTCTTCTTGCCCAGACAGGGTTCTTTGTCTCCTTGTCCTCTGAACCCGTCGATTCCCCTTGCTTTCCCTCCTGCAGCCTCTAAGGAAATCCTGACAGTAACAAGAGGTGAGACAGGGAATGGGGTTAATCTGGAGTTCATTTGCAAGCATGGTCTCAGAGGGGCCAATACCAAGGGGAAATCCCTAGACGATGAACAGATTTAACAACCCAG
Organism: Acomys percivali; assembly: GCA_907169655.1. NCBI lineage: Eukaryota > Metazoa > Chordata > Mammalia > Rodentia > Muridae > Acomys > Acomys percivali. Next base: position 10,340,349 of record OU015744.1, read on the forward strand.
AAAGGTCCCTACATTAAGCACACAGAGAAGAGAATTGCTTGTTGGCATACTACCTGGGGAAGTTAAGATAAGGAGAAAACTGCACTAGTTTGAAAATGAGAGACCCAAGAAGAGAAATCTTTGTATTCTCTCTTAAGCCACACACAGATCATCCTCCGCTGGCTGCCCCATGCTGGCTCCACTTCCAGCAGTTGAGGATTTCACCTTCACAATGAAGAACGGCTTGATATCCCAGAAAACATGGACAGGGCCAGCCTGAGAGGAGTGTGTATGTGTGGGGCAGTGTGTGTGTGTGTGTGTGTGTGTGTGTGTGTGTGTGTGTGTGTGTGTGTTGCAGGGGAGTGTCTCATGAGCAAATTCTCTTCCTGTAAGGTGAGTGGATCACAACTTTGAACTTTGCACTCTAACGGGCTTCCTGGAATTTTGCATGTTCTTCGGTAGAAATCACCCTATTGACTCCACAGGCAAATGTTGCCTACTTCCCTGGAGCTTTAGAAGAGGTCCCAAAGCCATTGCCAGCCTGTCTCTTTGAATAAAGAAAAGAAATTCGGAGGCCGCTCTAAGGCACAGCTGCCCTCTGCTGGATGCTATGTCACCATCTGCCCAAACAAGGTGCTGCCGCTCCCACTCCAGCCCCTGACCCTTCCGCTGCCTTGCAGCTGCCCTGTGTTACCCCTAACAGATCTGTCTTGCAAATGGAGACACACACACACACACACACACACAAAAGAAGACTCAGAGGGTGTGTTCACGTGCAAATGCTGCTGAGATCTAGGCCTGTGACTGCCAACCCAAATGACCAATGGCACACAGTTAGGTGAAAATGCTACAATGATCTTCTAATGCTACTGATGTGAAGTTTGCACAAGTCCCAACATGGTGGGCCCTACAAGCAGAGATGTACCGCTTCTCCTGCCTTTTAGTATTGATGGGCTAAACTGCATCAGCTAAATGGGGATAGTCGGATGACAGGAGAACATCGGGGTATTGCAATTGTCCTCCTCAGAGATGAAAAGGGGAGCTGAAACACATCTGCATGCTGAGATCTGCTCTGAGGCTCTAAGTGGGCCAAGGCAACCTGTAACCACAAAGTGGGGCTAATTTACTGCTCTAATCACCACTGTGCAATCTGAAGCCAGACATTATCTTAAAGCGCACGCCAGTTCCAGGTGCTGCGCAGCAAATGTTTGATTAGCGCTAACCAAATTCCACGTGGCTTGATAAGCTTTGGAGGGGTAGGAATCCCGGGCTGCACAGTGATGGAGCGGGGCTGACACTAACCCCACAGCAAGATATTTGCTTTTGGCTTGCAGCATTCTGAGACACTCAGTCCAGCCTCTCTTCAACATACAAATAAAGGGACGCAGTAGGGGTGGCTTAAAAGATAAGGGCTAGAAGGTTGTTTGCAGAGAGGCCCAAAAACAAAATAGATGAAGAGTTGGGTTCGAAAACCTATACAATATCTACTCAGCATGTCTCACATGCCGGGTGTTTTATGTAGTGAATTCTCACATAACAAGGCACAGTTGCCATCATTGTAGCCACATTTTTAAAGTAAGAGAGCAGTTTAAGTGACTCATTAGAGATATCTCGCCTGAAATTCCAGAGCCGTGGTTTGAATCTAGCACTGACTTGAAATCCTTGAAAGTCCATGGCTCTGAAAGACTAGAGGGTTAAAAAATGACAACATATTGATTAGGACCAGTTAGAGGTTACACAGAAAAGTAAGTGGGTAAACACGTATCAGTTCAGTTGGTGGCATCAAAAGATGAAATAAAATAGGCTAAGGGTAGCCAAGAACTTTAGTTCGCCACTGCCAGTTCCCTTGGGCAAAGCAGAAAACAGAGAGCTTTCCTCAGGGGGTGGGGTGCTTAGGATCTCTGCGAAGGAAAGGAGATTGTTCAAGGTAGCCATGAGGAAATGTGGGGGTTCAGAGTTGAAAGCCACATGTGATGTGCAAGAATGATTCTGATCAGCATAGAAACGCTCGTTCTCCAGGGCTGGAGGTGAAAGTGATGGTGCTGAGTTATTCTGGGCTAAATGAGGAGGCCCTGGTGAAGAGCAACATCTGCCTAGCTGGAGTTGATTCAAAAAACACAGCTGGAAACTACTTGTGGCTGGCTTTTAAAACCCAAAGTGAAGGGTCAAATGTCTCATGGAAATTTCATATCCTAAACCCACAGATAGAAGGGAAAGAGCATTAAAACTGGCTGGGGGCAGAATGCGGAGTGGTGGCATGCTCGGGTTTTTGTGACTTCTAAAGTCGGAACTCTGTTTTCTGAAATTTTCTTTAGCATTCAAAGACCCCAGGAGGGTTTGGGAGGAAAACCAGAGCCAACCACGAGTTCCAGTCTGAAGGCCCATGGTGCCCCCTAATGGGTCCAGGCATCCCCTCTGTCCCTTACCACTCCATTGTGACTCAACTCACAGAATTCTTTCCTGAAGTCTTGCCGCACGCTCTAAGCAGTGGGAAGATTCCACTCGTAGAGAAACCGAATCCTGCTAATACGTACACCCAAACTCTCCCCCCAGTCTACAGCTTCCAGTACACCAGCTCTCAGAAACACAACAAGCACTGGGGAGGGTAGAAGCACTGGAGTCTTGGGGGGGCGGGGGCGGCGGGGGGCTGGATTTGACCTGGCAATGACATCAACTGGCTAAGCCTTTAAACAGGTTACTTTACCTGTTTAAATGGAGATGGTGAAAAGGCTAAGCTCCCGGGTAATAATTCATTCAACCCTGTTGGCATATGACCAAGCCTGTGATGAGCATTCAGTAGCAACTTATTGTTTTGTGGAACAGTGGAGTGACTCAGTCAGAATTAGTCTGCATAAACATCCCATGAGTATCAACTCTCCTCCTGGACTTGAGCTCAAACTGTTTCTGGGATGTTATCATCTGAAGTACTGTTTCCCTCCCCTAAGCCCACCCTACTTGATAGCTTGCATTGGACCTTACCTGATACCCTATACATGGGAGCCGTCGGTTGAGTCTTTGTCATGGCCACCACTAATGGAGTAGCCACAGACTCATACTTTCCTGGCAACTGTGCCAAAAGAAAACAGGTCTGGGGGCGATTCACACAAGCATGTCAGTGTCTTATCCTGAGAGTAACACACATGACTCTGGCCTCCACTTAGTAGCTAGAACCAGTCACCTGCCCTGCAACACAGAGAAGGAGCAAATGCTCCCCCCACCCCTGTGAAATCTACCCGTTCACACTTTCCAAAGAGAGGAGGTATGAGACATCAGGGGGGACCACTGAGAACCACCACGCCCCGGAAAGCAAGATCAGTCTCTAATAATACTTCACACCAGACCCACAATATCTCATACACTATAAGCATGCCATGTTTCTGACTGTCACAGCTCTGTGATGAAGAAAGGTTTACTTTGCCTCATATTTTTGGATATCCAGCCCATGGTCATTTGATTTCCTTTTTCTAGGCACATTGAGGGCAAAATACTGTGTTGGTGAGTATGCATAACAGAGAGGCGGTTAACCTCAAAGCAGGCAAGAAACTGAGAGATAAAGAAACTGGGGACCGGTGGAACCTTCAAAGGCATGAAACCAGTGACCTATTTTCTCTAACTAAAACTTACCTCCCTAACAGTTCCAGAATCTTCTTCCTAGAACTACAATATGACCCGACTATGCCACTCTCGGGTACTTACTTTAAGACATCTAACAACAAGCAACAGAGATCCTCTCACACCTATATTTATAGTTGCACTAGTCTCAATATCCAGGAAACAGAACCAGTCTAGATGCCCCTCAAGAAATAGACAGATAAAGAAAATGTGGTACATATACACGTTGGAAATTTATGCAGCTGTAAGGAAAAATGAAATGCTTTCAGGAAAATGAATGCAACTGGAAATCATTATGTTAAGCAAAATAAGCAAGACTCAGCAAAACAAAGACTGTGTGCTTTTTTTTTTTAATATGCAGAACTAGATTTAAAATTATATGTGTCTTAACATTATACATGTACGTATATGCATGTGTGTGTTTATGTGTGTTTCTAGGTCACAAACTAGAAAGGTAATCACGAGACAGAACAAATACATCTGAGGAGGGTGGGAAATTGTAAGGAATAATGGAATGCATGTAATAGTAAGGAGGAGGTGGAATAACTGGGGGGAAAGGCGACCAGCTGGTGAGGGAGGGGGTGGCTCAGGGCAGTGAGGGAGGGGAACACATGAGGACAAAGTATAGTAACACATATGTATGAACATACCATGATGAAACTCATTACTTTGTATGCTAATCTTAAAAATTAATTTTAAAAAAGTTTTCAGAGCCTCTCAAAATGGTGCGACCAGCTGGGGACCAAGTGTTCAGCACATGAGGCTGTGGAAAGGCATTTTATATTCAAGCCACAAGATACACAGTGGGAAACTCTGAGTGAACAACAATTATGTTATCTCTCCCAATCAAAATCCATGCCTATTTTTAGATTTTTTTTTTTTTTTAATCTCTTAAGTCTGATGGGTGGAAATTTCAGGTAGTCTGGGGACGTCAGAAGTCGAGATACGGGACAGGACTTTGTTTCCCACCTATCGCCACCGTGCATTTCTAAATACAGAAAACTGCGTGAACGTTCTACACTCAGTAATTGAGAGCATCAGACACTAAGAATCAGGATGATTTGTCGCAAGAAACCAACGCACACATGATATATCTCCGGGGTGGGAGGTGCATGATTCAGGACACATTTGATCCTTAGGGGGATGAAATGAATGGTGGAATCAATCACAGTTGAGGTCAGGGAAGGAAATCATTCTTGACCTGACTTGTTTTATGGAAATTAGGTGTGTATTCATTCTAAGATAGGGAGTGTCTCCCACCATACCCCAAGTTGGCCTTGAACTTACTGTCTGTGTCTTAGTGAGGTTTCTATTGCTGTGATTAAAAAACAAAAACACAAAACAACAACAAAAACAAAAACAAACAAACCATAAAAACATGACCAAGAAACTTGGGGGAGAAAGGATTTGTTTTAGCTTACACTTCCATGTCACAGACCATTATCAAAGGAGTCAGGGCAGGAGCTGGTGTACAGGCCATGGAGGAGTGCTGCTTAAGGGCTCGCTCTTTACAGCTTGATAAGCCTGGTTCCCTACAGCAGCCATGACCACCAGCCCAGGGTTGCACTGTGCACAGTGATCTGAACCATCCTATATTAATCATCAGTCAGAAGATGCACCATAGGCTTGCCCACAGGCCAGTCATGCAGGGGCATTCTCTTCCCTTCTTCCAAAATGGCTCTATCTTGTGTCAAGTTAACATAAAAATTAGTCATCACACGGTGTACCCCAGGCTGACCTCTGTTTGGAAGCAAGGCTCCTAGCTCAGTGTCCCAAGTTCTAGGATTCTAGGAATCTACCACTATTCCCAATTTTGACCTGATTCTTAAGGGCAGTGTGCAATTGAAAGTCTCAGATAAATAAGAAAATCCCTAGATAATCAATAGCTCACCTTGTTCCTGTCTTAACAAACATACCAGCCTAAAATGACCCTTAGGCCTGGAGAACAGTTTTACCCCCATATTCTTTGTGGTAAGAGTTACAACTATTAGGAGAAATGGTGCCACCAGGTTTGAAAGTACCCTCTGTTTCTTCCTGGCAGCTAGGCTAGTGGGCCAACTCTTGCTTGAAGTTGAAAATATTTATTATATATTGAGATGAAGATATCCTAAGCCTTCATTTCTACCATTCTATTTTATATTCTCCCAAGAGAACAGTTAAGAATATGAATTCTCCACCATACTTCTCATTGGAGAAGCCTACTACACAGACATGGCACTTGCGTGGAAAATAGAAATCATAACCTCATCCAGAAGCTCTGTAGATCTTGAGAGGGCAACTGAAGGCTGCAGAAGCACATAAGTATATGTTTGCAGGTAGTAGGCTGGGAGCCCAAAGGGGATTCCTGTGCATCCAGATGTGGGATGGCTCCTTAAAGAAGGCACGCTGGTGTGTTGGAAGCATCTAATGATGATTTTCAAAATATCAAATATTGTGTCAAAGAAGAAAGAAGTACACAACTAAGCCCTTAGTATATAAATGTGTACAAATGAATAAAGATAGTAATTAAAGATAAGAATTAGAGTTAATCCTTTGAGAGACTAAATCCTTTCATTTAAAGTTGTTTCTGACCTTTTAATTTTTAATTTATAATAATTGCATTTATAAATAAGGTACAATGTAATATTTTAATATACATTATGAATCCAATCAGGGAAATTAATATCCATCACTTTAAGCGATTATTATTTCTTATACTATTATGAAATATACAATGCATTATTATTAACTATAGTCATATTGTTGCACAATAGAACACACTCATGTCAAACTATAGCTCTGCCGTTGTTTCCACTAACTCACCCCAGCTTCTGTGACCACCAGTCTATTCTCAACTTCCATGGTTTAGGCATTTTTTAGAATCTAAATACGAGCACATAAATGAAATTGTGGTTTTTAGTTCCCTGTGCTTAGCTTATTTCACTCAGAATGATGTCTTCTAAATTTTCCATGTCATTGCAAATGATATAGATGAAATATATTTTTAAGACTGACCAGTATTCCATTGTTTGTAAATATCACATTAAAAAAAAAACTACCTGCCTTTTGACAGATGCTTTGCTTATTTCTATAGCCTGGCTATTGTGACTAATTCACAGTGAACTTGGGAGAATAGGTGTCTTTTGATCTGCTGACCTCAGATCCTTTAAGTGTGTAAAAGGTAGTGGTTTTGTAGGATAACATGTTAATTCTATTTATAATATTTTGGGAAAGCTCCATGCTGGTTTTCAAATACTAACTTGCAGAAAATTGCAGTGTGTGTGTGTGTGTGTGTGTGTGTGTGTGTGTGTGTGTGTGTGTGTGATGGTTTCTCAGGGGAGGAAAAGTAGCTTTCTTTGATACTGCAGCTCTTGCCCCCTCAACCACACTCCAGTGGATGCTCCCATACACGGAAGTATACAGAGAGCACAAACAGTAATAAACGGCTTATTAAGCTTTTTTAAAGTTGGCAAAGTTAGAGGAGATGAGGGAGGTTTATCAAGGATCCCACAGAGGAAAGTAATCAACCTAAAACTATGTGCTACAATCATCTCTCTGAGCATTCATTAGGCTGGCTGTGGGTGCTCAGAGATTAACGGAGGGAGTGGAGTGTGTATGCTGGCTGCAAGATTGGCTTGAAACATGTTTTCTTGACTAAATTTGGTGATTGGTTTGACACTTTATACACTATCTTGCTCTTAAATGTTGGCTACAGATTCCAAGTCCATGACTGTGCTCCACATGTGTCATAGTTCCATCTTTTCCCAAAAGTCACAGTCAGCTGGTGACCACATTACACCTTTCTGAAGTTATCAATACTCAAGTATCAAGTATCAATACTCAATATCAACACTCAAGTATTTCTGCAGTATCAAATCCATGTTTTAGAATACAGAGCTTAGTTCTTTCAGTCTTGAATCAACTTAAACCAGAATTATATCTTTTTTGGATTGAGTAAATGGATAAACACTGAAAAATTATAGTGTTTTAGGATTTTACTGTAGGAGGTTAAAAATGGTTATTTAACTGAAAAGTGAAAAGGTGATTTATTGTTGAAGGTGTTTTTTTATACATACCAGAAGGTAGGACAGGCTTGGGCTAAATAATAAAACAAATATTTGACTTATCAACCTAATGGTTTTCTCTCTCCTCTTCCTCTCCTGTTTCTTGAGCCTAGTGTTCTATCCACACCTCTATTCTAAACTATCTTCAAGTCACATTCATACCCACTCTAAGGAGTAAAAGTATTGCATATTATTAGGTAATCTATGTACTTTGTTAAAAAAAACTTATTTTGACAGATGCCCAAACCTTAAGCAAAAAGATAATTATAGCATGCACATTCCCTGTCCCTTCTCTTCCTTCAAGCTTACTCGGACCCATAGTTTCTGCTCTGGAAACCATAGAACTCTATTGTTTAACTTCTCATTCACTTTTGGAAAAAGGATTTAAGAAAAGAAGTTAGGAACAGGCCCTGGAACTGTAGAAAACAAATACTCACTTATTTACTGCTTATCTTTATTACTTATTAGCCTACACACAAAGCTGCAAACAAGGTAGATTTGATATGGTTACCGAGAGAACAACCCGATCCTGGGACAGACATTGGCATGGCCAGGTAGGATTGACAGGAGACCTCTGTCTGTCCTGCATCTTCAGATCCAACATCCCAGCCTGCCAGTGGTCTTCTTAAAATACCCCATGAACAATTGCATGCAGTATTTAATCATGGCCTCAATACAGACATGAATGGGACAATCAAGGCAACTAAGTGATCAGGCACCTGTTAAGCATCCCAGTGGGAGAAGTGCTCCATCTCAGTGGGGGCAGTGCTCCATTGTACTGTTCCCAGTGCTGTCTTCCTCACCTTGTCAGTAAATTCATTCATTCATTCATTCATTCATTCATTCATTCATCATTAGACAAATATTCATGAAATGACCACTAAATGCCACTGACTATCCCAGTAGTGTAAAGAGAGACAAAACTGTCTGGATGGAACTTGCATTTTATTATTTGAAAGAAATAAAGAGAACAAATGCAGGAATAGACTAGGAAACATGCCAATGGTTAAAGAAGGAGGCGAGGAGGTGATTTTTAGCTGAGGTGGTCAAAACTGAGAGATGCAAAGAAAATGCTAACGGTTTCTACCTGCCATTGACAGGCCAACTGGGTCAGGATTATGATAACTGGGTGCTGGGGTCAGTATCGCAGTGCTCCTTTTATGGAGAAACAGAGCAGTGTTCAGAAAGGTTAGCTATCTTGTTCTAGGTCACAGAAGCCTAGCTGAGGGTCCTAACCACTTTACTGGGTCACTTTCTTGGAAGAGGCGAAGTGAATGACAAGCCATCCAGGGCCAAGTGTAGACTTATCACTAACAACTATCCACCGTCCCCACCCCGGCGCACACGCCTGAAGCTTCCGCCTGTGCTTGCCTGGCTTTGCACTTCTTATCTGTTCGCTTCTCTACGCACACTATGCTTGCTGCTAATTTTGCTACCTGGGCCCACGTTGCATTTATGTCAATGAAAGCCTTAGTGCTGGACAGAAGAGAATGATAATCGACACGCATAATGTTGACCCCAAATTTGCCAAGATGCCGGGTCACACGTAATATGTCTATTTAAGATGAGGTTGGCGTAGAAGAACATAATTTTCAATGCCTCAAGCCAAAGGGCTCTGTAGCGTAAGAGGCATATACAATGTTTAGGTAAAGAATTCCGTTGTCCAAAACACTGAAACAAAGCTTCACTTGTGGAGGGGATGACATACTTATGTCTGAACCTTACTTTTCTGCACACATTTTTATGCATATGGATATAGCTTGTCAAACTCCCCTTGAAACAGAAAAGGATCATAAACTCCAATATTTGAAGTCTTGGGGTTACACTTGTTTCCTTGTATGAGCACAGTTGTTTTCTAATGGTGTGGGCCAGTCCATTGTGCTGCTTAAAGTGGCCAAACACGTTCAGTCTTCTAGTAAGTAGATGGACGTTTCCCTCTCAGCGGCTCTAAGATTTTTTTCTACCAAGACCCTTGACTGAAAGCCCCCACCTTCCCAATGTCTTCTATATGGTTTACATACATGTTTGTTTATTTTCTATTGTTCTTATTTGTAATTTTGTACTTAGCATAGACAATATTCAGTTTCATTATGGAATTTTTAAAACATAATTTGTTTTTGATGATTCTCCACTTCCAATCTCTGCTGGGAGTTACCATCTCCTCTTTTGCCCACTCCTGGAATATTCTGAACAACAACAACAAATCTGAGAACCACCAAATCCGGAGCTGGAAAGGATATGTAGCCACAGTTGTTGAAGCTAGTGTGCTGCCTGAGGGGAACTGTCGCCTAAAACATCGCTGACAGCCAATCCAAGGGCTTTATTTCTCTGCCTCCATAAAAAGATGCACTGGTCAGCATTGGCAAGAAAGCTGCTTCTGTCGATAAACAGCAATCAGTTCTTGCAAACTCTTTCTTCTGTGAAATTACACCCTGACCTTTACATTTTCCACTTATTAGTGTGGTCTTCCATAAAGAATTAGCAAGGAGCAAAAATTATGCCTTTTCTGCTTTGGAAGGCTTTCAAGTATTTAGAGACCTATGGCTCTTTTCTCCAAATCTCCATGGTTGGATTAGATCTCTGAAAGACAGGTCCTGTAGGACATGGTTTCCAGATCTCCTCCCACTCTTGACTTCATGGTATCCATGTCAAGAGCAGTCTCCATGCTCTTCCAGTGTTGCATTCATTGTGATCAAACCGATGGCAGGGACAGCTGAAAAATATACTAGTACAGACTCTGAGAGGAGATATACATACATACATACATACACACACACACACACACAAACACACACACACACACACACACACACACACACACACACACACACACATATATATATATATGAGCTCACAACAGGAGGCGGGGGCTTTGTGGGTCTTGGTATCGTTTGGTTGTTCGTGGCTCCACTTCAAGACGCTCCTAGAGAGAACCGCTCCAGTGAAGCCTCGAAGGGTTCCAAGTTCCGCCTGCTGCTCCAGGTTCCAGTAGCAACTTTGGAGGAATTGTTGGTCTGCTGAAATCCTGACAACTGCACCAGGGGAATGGCTCCCAGGAACGGGATTCAACAAGGTCTACTTCTCCTGTTTCCCTAAACCTCCTTTCTGTCCTATCTAGGGTAGGTGGGTTGGAAGGGGGTATAAGCATTTAAAGAACCCCAAATAAAGTAGGTTTGGAAAAGCCTACAATAAAGAAAACTTCTGATCATGTCTAGTCCTGTGGCTCTCCAATAGCACCTTTCCCTGGCCTATGGTAAGAAGTTGATGCCGATAATTGCCATCTAAGTAAATCAAATAACTCCTAGCTTATATCACTTTTATATTAACCCTAACACAAGAGATTAGAAAACAGTGCTTGTTTTATTTGTTTCCAGGGCCTATTTCATGAAATATTTTTTCCTCGTTTTCACAAAGGTAGATCTTTTATGCACAGAAATTATTTTGTGTAGAGAAACACTGAGACTCAGAGATTAAATGTGCAGACAAGGCCCACATAGCTTAAGGAGGGAGAATCAGCACTCAAAAGATATTCTTTCTAAGACCAAAGCCTTTGCCTCTTCAGCAATCTCTTTCATCTCTGAATACCTAGCTGATACAAGAGTGGATGCTAATTTCCTACCTAGATCAGTGAAAGCCAAGTTTCTAAAGGGAAGACAAAATACCCATGCCACTTCCAAGTATTAAATCAAATATCAAACTTCTCATATTGCATCACAGATTAATGGAAAAAGTTTTAGTACAGGACAGTAGTAATTTTCAAGAATTAATAACAGGAATTCAAAGTGAAAATTGCTCAAAAATGTTCACAGCATAGTCATAATAGATAAATAGTAAAATGCCCATTGATAAATTAACTGATAAATGAAATTTGCTATTTATCTGCTAAAAGGAATTACATTCTGGCACATGCTATAACACAACTCCTGAATTGATTATTTTAGTATATTCCATGCTGTATCGGCCCAAGCAGGCTCCCACTCCAGACTCTAAGAGGAAACTTTGAGGCACAAGCAACTGGGCCTGTTTCCAGGGCATTGTAAAGGTCTGTGTGAAGGCAGGTTTGTAGCCTGAGTCCCAGCTCTCAGAACTGTGAGCTGCTAAACCTGCAGGAAAGCTGGGGGCTGAGCCACAAAGCCAACACTACACTTTTCAGAGAGGCAGGCTTTGGAGTTCCCTTCCAGTTCTGAATGCCTTCCCGGAGTCTCATAAATATCTCAGACGTGGGAGACCCAGCTGGAGTCCATTGACAAGAAGGCCATGTGGGTGAAATGCCACTTCCTTGGCTTCCACTCTTGCTGGCACAGAGAAACTTGGGAAGTTTCCTGGTGGTAGCTAATTTTTCTGTTTTCTTTTCCTAACATTATTCTGTTTGGTGGAGTTGGGGTAGGAAGGGAGAAAGAGTGTGTATGTTAGGACTTGTTTCTGCCATTTGCAGATTGTTCCTCTGTTTGCCACCACCCACACACTCCCCACCACACAGGAATATGACTGGAAAGACTTCATTCAAAGTTAAAATGCTTCTGCTACTCTTATTTTGGAGGGATTTGCAAATTAGGGTTGGTACCAAGAGCCAAGTGACAGACCCGTGCTATACATCATCAGAGTTGGCTACAGACCCAAGGTCCCCAGACCTGAGGCAATGGATTCCCTGATCTCCATTCACATGCATGTCACAGGCAGCTGTAATATGTATTGCAAAGTGCTTTCCCCTAACAATCATTAAAGAAAAGCTCAGAGTAAGACATTAATTTAATTTTATTTAAAGTAAATTCATATTTACAGAAGCATTAGAACAGAACTGTGACATATCATATACTTTTTACCCAGAAACCCCAGTCATGTTACATCACATGTTCCAGTGATGTTTCCTACAGCAAATAGGACCAGACTAGAATCATGAATTATACCCTAGTTGTCACATTCCTGATTTCACAACATCAGAAACCATCTTTCTGCCTCTTCATTAGCTTCTTGTTCTTGCTTGAGCCTTTCTTCAATTGCGAGACAATCGTTTTATAGAATGCCCTTTAAGTAGTGTTGGTCCAACCATTTCTTATGGTTAGACTCAGTTTATGCTTTTTATTTCTATGTTTATTTATTCACAGAGAGAAGGAGAGCACATACATGTGGTAGCATATATATAGATGTCAGAGGACAACTTTGTGGGCTGCTCCCCTCCTTCGAACTTTTTGTGGAGTCATTGTCTCCTTTATTTCTGTTGCTAGGCTGAATAAGTGAATTTCCAGCCTATTTTCCTATTTCCCATTTCATGATATGAATGCTGGGGCTGGGATTACAGAAGGGGGCCATGTGTATTGGTGTTAATTTAACCTTGAGCATGTGCTGAAGGGACTCTCTAGGGCAAAATTTTTTTCCCTATATACATGATATTCTTTAAGATTTTTCATTATCTCGTTGCCCTCTGCACATTTTAGTGTCTACCTGGTGTCTCCTCCTGAATTAGTTCTTATCACAATAGTTTCCAAATGATTTACCATTTAGTGGTTGGAACCCTGCTGGAAGGAAGGAAGAACTCTCTTCCCCTCTGTTGTGATAGATTTGTCTGTTTATGTGAGGGCTGGTGTGTAAGTATTTGATTTGTTCAATGACTTGCAATCTATCCCTATGACTAGTTGTTTTGATGCTTAGATTTGTCCCAAATTTAGTTAGCTGAGGCCCCCTTCCAGCTAGATCCTGCTAGGTCTTTTTCATCTACCTCTATCATTCTTTGAAAATTTTGTTTGCAGTGTATTTCCTGCCTCACTTCTGTAGTCAGCCATTTACCCAGAGTTCCTTTGAGTTTTTTTTTTTTTTTTTTAGTGGAGAGTGACATTTAGGGACTAAAATCTTGATGGAAGATGTACTCAGACCTACTCAGGTGTTGGTGTCCTGAAGACCTCCCAGTTGTCACAGTTTACTATCTACCTCATTTGGGTCTTTACTCAAATATCACCTTCATGAACATATCCATTTGTATACTCTATTTAAAATTATAACCCCAGCACAATCATCATCCTCAACCCATTCCTCTTCTTTACTTTAATCTTTACTATTACTTATTATGATAAAATATAATAAAAATGTATTAATCATTTACTTTATTATTACCACCCCATAAAGAAAATAAAATGCCATTGGCTTCTTGGGCACAAACTTTATTTTAGGTCATCAAAACAGATGGAAATCTTTGTTCTCATTGATGAGTGTTAAAGATACGTAGCAATGACTCAAAGCAAATCCACGAAGGATATGGCAGAAGGCTGATGCTGAGGTCTCGGGAGGGGTGGTGGGAATCATGACAGAGCATTGCAGCTCAGCCAGCAGACTTGGTGCATCGCACAAGAACATGCCTCCACCGTGGTCTGAAATATAAAAGTGACTTATCTCTTATGTTTTTCAAACATCACACCGGTTGCTGAAAGAAGTAATTGTGTGAAGCAAGAACTCTGGCAGGAATTCTCATTCCTTTTATCGACACTGTTAGTTGTTATGGCGGCCCAGGGGAGAGCTGATGGCTTAGGTCACTGACAGGAGAGTTAATGGTAGATTTTGGAACAATAGGTGACAGGTTTCTTAAGACTACTAGTGATAGCAAGGAAGAAGGAAGTGTCAGGAATGATCAGCAGTTGATAGTGTGAAAGACAGGGAATTTAATCCAGATCTATCTAGTGTGAAAGCCTTTCACCTTCACTGCTGTGGTATCCTGGGGTCTCCAGAAACAGAAAATCAAGCTTAAGAAGTAAATGTTTAAATAGATGAAAATTAAAATGATAAGATTTCTATGCTTTCCTAAAATCTAGTTATATTTTCCCTCCTACCAAGGACCCAAATTCCTCTCTGTCCAAATAAGTGACGATGCAGAAAGAGGCCTCGGGTCACTACAGAGATCCTAGCGAAGCAGCTCCCGAGAAAGGCTGTGGATAGGGGACTGACATCTCAGCTTTCCACCCAGCACTCCCCCTTCCTTTCCTCCCACAAAAATGTTTCTTTTTGTAATTGTCTATAAAAGATTATTGTCTGCATTTTATTTAATTATTCTGTATGAAGTAATTATGAGAGAATAATCAGTGAGTTCGCCGATAATAGATGTTCATAAAGAACACAAAAGACGCTAACAAAGGCCGAGCCAGCCCCTCATCTCTGTCATTATTAGTTCCTCTACCTCTTTAATTTTCATACATTTTTATTGTTTGCCTGAAATTAATCGTCCGTTTCTTTCCCCAATCAGGTTTATTGCAAGTGGGCCCCTTCTAGATAACTATGCTATTTGTGTGTTTATCTGGCAAACATCCCAATAGATCTTGTCAACAATAAAATATCTATCAGAGAGACTGGAAGGGAAAACGGGACCAGTGCATCTCAGCAGTCCTAAGGCTCTTGGGGGGATTCAGCCTGGCCCCACTGACCCACCCCTGCCTGCCACCCTGTGTTACACCCTTGAGAAATCTGAATTGTTCAGAAGTTTTCCCAAATTCTTGGTAGCAGAGAGGCTTCTGGTGTGAATCTGATGGTGAAGCCATGACACAGTTTAGCCAACCTGAGCTGAAGTTCAGCTTTACCCTTCCCATGCATGTGAAAGGTCCTTCTACCTGTAACTCTTGATTTAAAAAATAAAAATAAAAAAGGCCTCTGGATGAGTAACTTCAGTATCCTCTAACAGAACGTGTTACCTAGATCAAGATACCTTAAGAAAATAGCTCAGATAACATGGCTCTAACACTAGGAAATTTTCTTCACGTACTTCTGGAGGCTGGAAGGCCAAGATGACTGACTGCCAATGGTGACTGTTGATAAAGCCTGTTTTCTGAGTTGACATATGGCTACCTTCTTACTGTATCTTCATGGCTGTTCCTCCATGGAAAGGTAAAGAATGATCTCTGGTGTGTGGTCCTCTCCTCACAGGGAAACCAGTACTGATGAGAGAACAACTTTTTTTTAACCTCATTTGCCTGTTAATACATCCCTTGACTTTCTGTCTCCCACACAATCACATTGAGAGTTAAGGCATTGACAGAGACACTTTGGATGAACACAGTGGATTGCATAATACATCACAGGATGACGTTAAGCTTTCAGTATGAAACTTCCCTTACAGGCTCATTACTAAAGGTCAGCTCTCCAAACAGTCATTACTTTTGGGAGGTGCTGGAAATTTTGGGAAGTAGACCCAGATGGAGGAAGTAGATCTCTTGGATATGTGTTCATGAGGGCTATATGTTGACTCTGGCCCTTGGTCTTTTTTAATCCCTGATGCCATGAAGTGAGCAGCTGTGCCTGGCTGTATTTTCCTTCCACAATGTTTCTGCTTTGTAACAAACAAAAGTAGTGAGGGGCCAGCTGACTATGGGCTGAAAACATGAGCTAAAATAAACCCTAACTTAACCTATTTGTCTTCAGTATTTATCAGAGTGACCAAAAAAATGAATAATAAATGTTAAAATCTAATTCTATGATTAAAACCTCATTAGAAAAAAATTAAGTTAGCAACAATAGTAATTTTGGGGGAAGCAATGGTGGTGTTCCACAGCTGTGGGCCACTGGCTCAGGGGTGTTTCTTCAGTTTGAGCTCTCTGCATGCCTGCCCAGTCTATCCTCTAGCAAGGTAACTGTGTCAAGTGAAGACAGGACAAGGGAGCAGGAAGAAGTAAAAAATGCATGCCACACTCACCTGCTCTCTGGGCAAGACTGTGTTGTAGCTGCTCATTTTTATATCTCCAGTGGCAAAACCAGGTTCTGGCATAAAGCAACCAACAAGTCAGAGACTCCTCAGTGACTGAATGCATGTGTGGATGAGTCTGAATAGGGTTTGACTGTCGCACTTTCCCCAGCAACTCCCCAATACCTGGAAGGCAAAGGCCAAGTGTGGTTGTCTATACTCACCTCTGTAGCTCCAGCTTCTCTCGCCCTGACAATGGCCTCTCTCTCTCTCTCTCTCTCTCTCTCTCTCCTTCTATGACCCTGTTTATGTTAAACATTTTTTTAAAAACTTCCTATGTATCCCTAGCTCATCCTGTTCCATTGCCTGGAAGGGAGACCCTTTATCTGGCTGAGTTCAGGTGTCACAACTCCCTCTGTCCTCCAAGATTTGAGATACTCCCATTTCCTGGGTCCCTATTGTTTTCTAGCTGAAATCTTACTCCCAGCAATACAAGGATCCATTAACTTGATGCCTAAAAAGTCCTATCTACTATTCTGACTGTCTAGAATAACACCCAGTCCAACAAATATTAAAGAGCCTAATTATTATGTTATACTGTTTGTAGTTACACTAGGAATGCTGCATTTCTAATCCATGAGTCAAAAGCTAGTTCAGAAACATTAATAGAAGAAAGTTCACGCTCTTGAGAGCTTTGAGAATTTGAATGACTCCTGATTTTTCACCTGTCTGCTCATCATTGGGGAAGTGTTCCATTATTGTCTCACTCTTGTTGCTATGGAAACTTTGAAGGTCAATGTGGATGTGGGGCACTGAATCATAAATTGATCATGTATCCTGAGAAATCTGATGATATATTCCTAAGCCATATGTCCGTGATTTCTCGTGGCACAGTGTCTCCAGATGAGACCCCAATGTTTCTGTGATGTTTCTCCATGTGTCTAGTGATCAGCCAGCTGGTAATCACTGGCATAAAGGAAGGAAACCTAAGACTAGAGTTTCCATCTGTCTGTCTATTTAGTGCCATTGATATATACATGTGTTTAGAGCTGATCACTTGGGATTGAAGAACCTATCAGGGGCCTCATCCCTGTAGAAAACTGACTCGCTCAAGCTCTCTCAGCAGCCATTGATTGTCTGAAACTCTTCATGTAGGGATGGTGCCTTGGGAAACTTACCCCATCAGTGTTGCCATGTCTATGGGTGTGGTCATTATGTAGGTCTTGTTTCCACAATCCTATTGTTGAGATTTCATGGGTACAGTTTTCCTGCCATATCTAGAAGACACTAGCTAAGCTGACATCCTGGTCCTCAGGCTCTTAAAAATCTTTCCACCCCTTCTTCCATCGAGTTGTTGAAGCCTTGGGTGTAAGGGTTATCTTACAGATGTATCCACTGGGGATGAGATCCCCATTGTCATTTATTCTCTGCATTTTGACCAGTTGTGGATCTCTATAGTAGCCTCAGTCTGTTGGAAGAAGAGGAAGAAGAAAGAAGAAGGAGGAGGAGGAGGAGGAGGAGGGAAGGGGAAGGAGAAGGAAAAGAAGAAGAAGATTCTGTTGTGAGAGGAGAAAGCTATACTTAGCATCAGGTTTAAGTAGGATAACTATTTATAAAATAGCAGTAATATGTTCTCCTTTTAGGTCTGTGACCTTTCCAGTTATAGGTAGTTTGCTAAATTTAGTGCCAGGCATGAATTCTCCCTATTAAGCTTTAGATCTAGTTGTTGGTTGGTTACAGCTGTTGGTTACTCCCAAGATACAAGTGCCACTATTGCATCACTGGGGACATCTTCCCAGACTAACCACTGTTGTGACTGACTCTTAGGCTTTAGTTTGAATGAGGCTTTAGTGCTGCGTAAGGACTATTGATTGCTTTTCTTTCTTATCAGCTTACATAACACCATCCAATATTATAACAGCTAGTGTTCAGGAAAGAGGCTTCCCTTGATTCCTCCAGGATCTGTGTTCAAAGGGTGTTGTATCTTCAGAAAAGGTTCTTACATTCTTGGAGGTGACCAAGGGCAACGGAAACATGCTAATTTGTTTTGGCAGGAGGTTTCATAGACCTATCTAACCAACATCTTAAAAGGTTGTTACCCTTACCTGGCACTGTGGTTTTTATTATTAGATCATGTGTGCCTATTGGTACAGATATCCTTAGCATTGTAATTGGTTTAAAGCTGATCTTTTCTCCTCATATTACTCTGTTCCCTTATGTCCTGTCCTGACACTAAGAAGACTAAACAAGGCCTTCCAAAGAAAATTACTAGGAAATTAGGCCTTTTTGGAGGGGGGGCACGGCCTTTGACATCAGACATTCAGGATTTGCCCTGCTGGGTGTTGGCGTTGCTTTTGTCCAGTATTTTCTCACTATGCCCTCCCTTCTCTCTTTTGGAATGGTAATGTGTATTCTGTGCCATTGTATGTTGGAAGTATGTAATTTTCTTTTTGCTTTTGATTGTACAGGGGGGTTGCAGTTGAGAGATTGTCTTGAGTCCCAGAAGAGACTTTGGACTTGAACCTATGTTGAGACTGTGGAAGACTAGGGAGACTTTTGCCATTGGACAAAATACACTTGCACTATGACATGGCCATGAACCTATAAGGGACCAGTGAGCGGACTGTAGTGTTTCGAATGAAAATACCAACAGGTTCCTAAGTTCAAATACGAGGTCATCAGTTGAAGAAACTTCTCTGAAATGATTAGAGGGTGTGGCCTTTTGGGAGGAGGTATGATCCTGGAGTGGGTTTTTTGGTTTCAGATGCCCATGCCACTTCCAGTTAGCTCTCTCTGCCTTGTGCTTGTAAACCAGGGCGTAAGCTCTTGGCAGCTGCTCCAACATCGTGCCTGTCTGCTGTGGTGCTCCCTGCCACAACAGTGATGGACTCTACCTCTCAGGAGCCGAAATCCACTCTGTAGACCAGGCTGTCCTCACACTCACAAAGATCCACATGCCTCTGCTTCCCAAATGCTAGGGTTAAAGGTATGCGCCATCACGCCTGTTTTAAGGCAAGTTTAAGAGGGAAAACACTGAGGAGCCAAGTGCTAATGGTTCGATCCTCTTATCCCAAGCCTTTTCTCACAAAGGCCAAGTCTCCACCATACTCAACCCCTGGGTACAAAGGAATACATTGAACCTCACTTAGGACAATGACAGTGGTTATTTGTCTGATCAACCTTTAAGACCATGAGATTTTTCTTGTTTTCAAGACATGATCCTAGCTCTGATGTGCCATGCCTCACTCTCATGATGCCTCAGCCAACACATGGCATGCATCTGGTGACCTTCTAAAGAAGTGACTACCAGCTTGAGTCTAAGGGCCTGGTTGAGGAACCCCTGACCTAGATGTGAGTCTTACCAGTTTTACTAACATAATGAACAATTGTCACTATGAACTTCCCCCCACACTGCTTGTTTAATTATTATTTAAGTCAGTGGAAATGAACCTGTCTTTCTTTGCGCTCAGGCACAAATGCTTCACTCACCACTGTTAACATCACAGCTAAGGAAATCAAGCCAGCGTATGTTGTCAGCCACCACTACTGAGATTGTATTTCTTTCTCTCTGGGGTAATTCTAGGAAAGGAAAGCATTCAAAATATTATATTTGCTATCCCTATGCACATTCATGTCATGTGGCACCTACAATTAATGAGGTGCTTGTGAGGATATGAGTCATTACAGCAAAGCATTTAATTCCATTCTTCTCCAACTCACTGATTTTATCCACCTTGAGTAAAGCTGGAGCCGTAACACACCTTTGCTGAATAGAGCACCATGAGATAACACGGTGTGTCCGAGTGACAGCAATTTTGCACATGTACATAGCAGCTTCCAGCCTCCGATCTCCAAGAGTTGATTCTCACACAGTAATTGATGGCACCTCTAAGTGTTACATTAAACATTTAATTGAACAGTTAAATGTGGATTAATGAGGCCATTAATTAATACAGCAGGGAAGGCTGCAATTCTTATCTGTAGACCACAGAGACTATTTCCTCATGCCATGTATTTGAAACTGTATCGTGCAAATTCAAAATTGTGAGCCTGTTGGAAATGGGGCAAAAAGTAAAAGAACATAGGAAATAGAAATAGTATCCAGCTGGCAGGAATTCCAGAATTTCAAGACATACATTCAAGGCCAGGCTGTGAGCTACTGTGTGACTTTGCACAAATCACTTTACCTCTCTGACCTTAATTCTCTTATCTGAAAACAAAATCCAGTTGGCATAAAGGGTGAATGGGTGAATAATAATAGAACAAGAGAGATTAAATGGGGTGGAAGGATAGAAGGGAAGGATAGAATAGGGAGTGTGAAGGGATAACTCTCACTACAGACCTTGAGAAAGCTATGTGGAGACCTACTACTATAGAAGCTTATATATAGTTTAAATAGAGCTACCCTATAATGGGGTGGACAGTGCCTCTCCTAGAACCATGAGCTATGAAATCAAAAACCCAAATCCAAAAGAGAGTTACATTTTTTGGAGTTGTTGGTCCCTGGACTCACAAAGACCTTCTTAAACACTACAGGCTACTGTCATTTCTTTGAATCCTATCCATAACTTAAGAGTAAGACCGTATTGCTAAAGATACTGCATACTTGAGTAATGGAACATGGAGAAATCATACTAGTATCAATTTCATCCTAACTAGTTAGTTTTATAGTGCTGGAAGGTGCTATATATGGTAAGTAAATATCAATTTTACACACCTGTGAGTCCTTCAAGTTACAATAACAACTTACCTCCTAAGATAATCCCCTAGGGCAATACTGGTATGAGTGTTAAGGGAGTAACCAACCACCTTCTAAAGTAGAGTTAAAGCCCAGTTTACACGATGGAACTTATTCTTGACACCATTGACAGAGTCAAGAACCAATGGGTAGGTAAGGAGGCAGGCCCTACAGAAGAATCTGCTACTATTTTCTGCTAAACAAACATAATATTGAACCAACTCCTAATTACTTATAAGTTATATTTGTAGATTACTACATCTCAGAGACTCACGGTGGATCAGTACAGAGAAAATAAGAGAGAGTAGAGTGCTCAGCTCTAAATAAGACACTTATACCAAGGCTGAGGGCTCATCATAGGAGTTATTGAAAACAGCTGGGAACAGTGGATGGCTATAGAGAAACACTGTTTTCCAAACATGATAAGATAGTTGCACCTATGAACAATGGCAGTGAAAGCATCCATAACACCTGCCAAAAATCAAGACAAACAAAATCCAAGTATAGAAAGGGTAGGAAGTCATGAAGTCCTAGCCCTAGATGAGGGCCTATTGGTAATTGTTAGTTGCTAAGAGAAGAAAGGAGAGTCAGATTTCCTCATCGATGTGGCCCCCATAAGCTCCCTGTAACCCATTAAATGGCCTCATCTCCATACACATACTGGCCATGCTAAGTGGACTCAAGGTGTTGTTTAAAAAGAGAGAGAACAAGAAAGATAAAAGAGTACATGAATTTGGAAGGAATGGTGGTGAGGCAATAGGGGAGAAATTGGAGGTGAAGAATTAAGGGGTGACTTGATAAAAGCACATTATACACGTGTATACATTATAAAACAATGAAAGAAGGATGTGGTTTTTTTTTTAATGTGAGGTAATTATCCTTATGACTTCTTTTGTGTAAGCAGTGTGAGGAGCCTATGAATTTAATCGATGGATTCTGAAAGTGACCCAGTTACTTAAGTTATCCATGTTTCTGGTCCTTCCTGCTCACTAAGCTCTTGTCTTAAAACCCCCACTCTAGTAAAGTCCAGTGAGAATACATACAAGAACACTGGACAGGGGTTTACAAGTGCCACGACCCACTTCCCTGCCTGAAGGGACATTCTTGAAGTCAACAGATTCATTCAATTCTCCAGCCCCTCCTTAAATTGTACACATGCTAATCTGCTGCAAAAAGCTGTGATGAGGTTAAATGACACATCTTACCCAAGAGCAGAAAAGATGTGCTCCGTGTGTGAGCCTCTGTCCTCCCCATTGTTCCTGTAGCCCGGGCCTGGTGACACGTGGCTCTTGGAGCCCTGCCTTGTCTAGGACTGTTCAATCGTTTCTGCTTCCTATCATTGATCTTCTGTCTACATTGGTCCTAATTCTGGAGGTTTGGTTTCTGCAAAATATCCTCAAGCTTTTCGGTACTCATCATTCTTCATTACTCAAACTACATGAAACCCCCTTTTTCTCATTAATTAATTAATTAAATTTACATTCTCTTAAGAAACTCCCCTCCCTCCTTTCCTCCCGGTCCCTTCATCTCACCTCACCTCCTCTCCCCCTGTACTCCCTCCCATAGGTATCAGCCCACCTTGGCATAGCAAGTAGGATTGCATGCCTCTTCTGTTGAGGCTAGGCAAGGCTGTCTGTTAGGAGAAAGGGATGCAAAGGCAGGCAACCGAGTCAGAGGCAGCCCCTGCCCTGCTGTTAGAAGTCCCACATGAGGAACAAGTACATTTATTACATATATTAGAGGGCACTGGGGCTAGACCCATCTCACGGATGCCCTATGGTTGGTGGTTCAGTCTCTGTGAGCCCCTATGGGCCCAGGTTAGTTGATTTTGTAAGTTTTCTTATGGTGTCATTGACCTCTCTAGCTTTTTCAATACTTCTTCCTCCTCTTCCATAGTATTCTTGAGCTCTGCCCAATGTTAGGATGTGGATCTCTGCATCTGTTTTCATCAGCTGTTGGGTGAAGCCACTCAAATGACTGTCTAAAAGAATAGTAGAATATTATTAATAGTCTCCCCCCGCCAGCATGCGACTCAAGTTAGGCCAGTCATTGACAGACTAGGTGAAGGTTTTGTGTGTGGATTGGTGTACCCTTCCCTCCACTGGAAGTCCTGCCTGGCTACAGGAGGTGGCCACTTCAGGCTTCATATCACCAGCTGCTAGTATTCTCAGCTAGGGTCACTATCATAGACTCCCAGGAGCCTCCCCCACCCCAGAGATTCCACCACTACCACCACCAATTTATGAAACTCTTTTATGATTCAAACTAAAAAGCTTCAAAGGGAACTTACTGCCATTCACCCATCTCAAGCCCTTAGGATCTTGAGACTCCTCCTTAGCTAAACAAAAAAGCAAAAAGTTAGGTAAAAGTCAGCTTGTCCTTGTATTCTTCCAGAATATTCTAGGGAAGTTATTGAACTTTAAGAAACTTTCATAAACTTTCAACCATATTAAATAACATCTTATTTGTTCAAAAATATTTACTGGACATTCAGTAGAGCCAGAAACTGCACTAATAAATATACTCAAACTAATAAATTTACTTGTGTCTATACATTATATGTACATCTATCTATCATTGTTCATAGATTCCATAGTTTGAATTAACTGACTCAGTAAAATTTATTTGTATCCCTAAAATTCAATATTCCAGGATTACATCATCATTCAGGAACATGTGTGTAGTGGTGAAATCTTTGAGTCATCAGCTGTGAGCACTTCCGCTTGTGGTCACACAAAATTAGCGCTCTGCTTTCTATACTGCAAACAACTGTCATTGTAGTCTATTTTGTGCCACCTATTATGCATTTTTGTACCTTTTTGTTGGTGATTTTGTCACTTAAAATTACTCCCAATGAAGTGGTGAAATAGTGTCCTAAGCTCAAAAAGGCTGGGATGTGCCTTCTAGAGGGAGGAAAGCAATGTGTTAGACAGGCTTCATTCAATGCTGAATCGCAGTAGTCCTGGCCATGAGTTCACTGTTAACGTGGCAACTACATATTAAATATGACATCTTCAGAATATGGGAGGAGTTGGGGAAGAGAAACTATAATTAGAAAACATTGTATTAAAATATTTTCAATTAAACAAAACCACATAAACTCTGGATTCAGACATTAAAATAATAATTTAAATAAACATTATTTTTAGAATATATAAATAAAAGGTACTGTCCTGGCTAGTTTTATGTCAACTTGACACAAGATTGAGTCATCTGAAATGAGGGAGCCTCAATTGAGAAAATGCTTCAATAAGATCCAGCTGTAGAACAATTTCTTAGTGATTGATGGGGGAGGGTCCAGCCCAGTGATGCTGATGCTGTCACTGGGCTGGTTGTTCTACTTCTATAAAAAAGCAGGCTAAGCAAGCCATGCATGACAAGCCAGTAAGCCACACCCTCTGCATCAGCTCCTCCCTCCAGGGTTCCTGCCCTGTTGGCATTCCTGTCCTCAATTCCTTCAATGACAAACTACAATGTGGAAGTTGAGCCAAATAAACCCTTCCCTCCCCAGCTTGATTTTTGGTCATTTGTTTCATCATAGCAATAGGAAACCTGATTAAGACAGGTACCATCTGAAAGAACAAAGATGTCTTCGAATAGAATCGCACATCAAACAAATACTTAATTAAAGTTAATTATTAAATGATTGAAAAAACCATAATGACCAGAGGCTTATAGTGATGTAACTGTGTATTTCCCATAGGAATACTCACTCAGTATTCACTGATTCAGCATCTTCAGCCACATTATAAATATAACTACTATGAATGATGAGTGTTGAACATGTATAGATGTGTGTAGTTAAGTATTAGACACTGACTATACATATATTTTAATTTGCAAATTTATCCATCATTTTTCTCTCTAGCCTGTTAATCTCACCAGGAGTTGCTAATTTAAATGAGTGTTTCAGTTCTTATTAAGATAAACGAAAGTGAGTCAGCTCTTTTTTTAGGATGTATAGGAGTCTGTCTTCAAATCCAAACATTTTTTACGTTATAAACTTTAAGGAAATGGTGGAACAGAATCACAGTGATGGAGAGTTAATTGTGCATTTTGTGAATATAAGCCAAGTACAGCTCTTCCCTAAAGCATGGCAATTCAGTTCTCCACCCATCACCTCGGTTGTGTCAGATCTTACTCAGGAGAATGCTGAAGACAGCTCAGCCTAGATTAGAAAGCATCGCTGAATCACCCCCCAAGTGCCATGTTCCAATGGCGAGGAGGAGTGCTTGCACTTTGGCCCTGGTGGGAATAGGTGGTCAAGGGTCCATAATACTTACTGTGGAGACCACTAGAGCAGGTGCATGGATCACAGTGAATTATCGCATCACTGATTGGCCAGCTTCCCAAAGAATCTTTTTCTGGAGACACCCTCTTCTCACTAAAATAAGTAATCCCAACAGAGGTCTAGGTCTTTGTAAAGGCCTCCCTCTTCCATCCATCCTCAGCCTTACTTGCTCGGTATCTATCTTCCCAATGAGATGCCACACATCTGAATGTAGGGAACAAATGCTGGTTTTTTACTGTTGTATCCACCGCTCCTTTAAACTTTGCCTAACAAAAGATATTGAACGCTGGACTGAGAACTTCAGAGAACTGACAAGATCTCTTCCTAGTGAGGACTTTGGTAGGAGATGAACAATGTTCAACAATTTTGTACCTTTTTTTTTCATAAGTAACAATAGTTTATCCTGGAATATCAGTGCTCATTCCATAGGCACGTTTATTCATCCAATACTAGCTTTTCATTGCTAGTTTCTTGACCTAATGATAGGTCAATAAATTAGCAGTAACTAGACTTGAAAGAACAATAAACAGGAACAGTGCAGGTTTTCATTTATAACCTAACTGTGGCCTTGGGAACAGTCAGCTTATCCTTCGCATCCGATTCAGCATGGAGACTGACAGCTGGATCGGGGAGAATGGTCGTGTATTTCCTTTTCTCACCTCTTCCTTCCATAGCTTGGAGCTCAGTCCCCAATCCCATTTCCAGAAAGTTATTTGATTCTAATCAGAAGCCTTGTCCTTGGCATCAAAACTGTATGTTAGTCATATTGCCATTACCAACAAATGCCTGTGGAAATCAACTTAAAAGGATGGAAAGGTTATATTGTCTCATGGTTCATGGTTATTTATGGTCTTTTGGCCTCATTGCTTTGAGCCAATGGAAGAGAGGACATGATGGCAAGATGTAGCAAGGTTGCTCACTTTCTAGCAGTCAGAAGGCAGAGTATAGGGGTCATCAGGGATAAAATATACTCTTCAAAGACATACCTTCCATTGACATTCTTCTTCAACTAGGCTCCACTTCCTGAAGTCTCCACCACCAATGTATCTATCCATGGATGAGGATAAAGCTCTTACATTCTAACTACCTCCAAAGCGTCCAACTTCTGACACTGATGCATTCAAGACCATGACCCCAACACATGAGCTTTGGAGGAGTGTTGTCACATCCAGACTATAACAGATCCCTTTCTCTGTATGTAAGCAGGCATAGCCAAGAATAAGGTAGTAGTCAGATTCTGTAGTGCTTCCGATCCAGAGTTCCTCCACTTCCCTTCTGAGATGTTTGTTGTGGGGGGTCTCACCATCAATGCTCATGAAGCTGGAAGGGAGTGCGAGTAAGTGGGGCTGCTCAGGAGGAACTGGTGCAAGCTGTCTGAAGGGCTTAGCAGCTCTTCACATCCACACATGACACTGAGACCAGTGTTTCAAGGCCTTATTTTCAAGAGAAGACATATGTCTGATTTATCATAGTTTTTGCGTATATTCTGCTTTTAGGGAATCAGAAAACATTCTCAGACTGTGAGGGGCTTTTGTTGTTTTTCTGAAATACTTTTTTGCCAGTCTTAGGGAGGAGATAAAGAGAACTGGAGCCTCTGCCCATCTGAAAGCCCAGGGGTAAAGTCAATGTCTAGCATACAAAGGATACTTACCGGCAGTAGCTATCTTATGTCCCATAGCCCTCCTGAAGAGTCCAAGCACCAAGAAGTTTTGCTAATCAATTTGTTAGGGAGACTCTCCTTTGTTTGGTAGCATGAAACAGAACTGTCCCTGCCCCCAACCCCTAGAAAGCCTTTTCTTTTGTGAACAGAGCCTCTTTGCTGAGCTAGTTGAGTTGTAGAATGGCTTGGACAGCTGTGTTGCAATGTGATAAAAAGGCTGATGAAGATGATTCCGTCAAAGTCATGCTAGAATGAAAACTAGCACGTTGGGCAGCAGTGCTAACCCAGCACTCTATAGCTCCCTCCCGCTTTTATGTCCCCTCAACTGAACTCAGGCAGACAGCAGTCTCTGAATTATGGAAACCACTTTGCTTAGACCTAAGGAACAGCAGTCAGAATGATAAGGTTAAACCACGTGCTTAGCTCATTCTCAAAGCTGTGGTTCTCTTATCTTTCAATAAGACAACGGCAGTTTTCACTTCTGGTGTGTTTTGTAAAAAGCAACTGGGATCACAGAGCAAAATTTATATATTGAAAGGAGTGCGGTGGGATTTTTTGACAGAGTCTAGTATGCAAGAAGATCACGCGCAGGCCTATATGCGAATAACAGAGGCCTATGCCTGGCACATAGCATGGTATTGATTTCCTTATTACCAATAAGAGTGTGAATATTTTTAAGTATTATTCATATTGATAATTTGCTTCAAATGGGATGTTACCCATGGAAAAGCAGAATTCTCATTATATATGTGGCGAATGACATCATCCAGCTAACAGTGTATGATTCTGGGGCTTCAGATCTGGCACTCAGCATATACCTCCGAAAAACCAGTCCCATAACCCACTGTGAGGTGCTCAGTTGGAGTGTGGCCTTAGTTTAAAATGAAGCAACAATGCGTACAGAATTTTCCAGTATTTTT
The DNA here is from genome assembly GCA_907169655.1 of Acomys percivali. Lineage (NCBI taxonomy): Eukaryota > Metazoa > Chordata > Mammalia > Rodentia > Muridae > Acomys > Acomys percivali. The sequence continues at coordinate 10,368,248 of OU015744.1, forward strand.
GGAATTCTAACGCAATGACCATGTTGAGGGTAGAGGATGCCTCTATTGAGTATGCCCAACAATTAATTACAAAGAAATAGAACTCCTTTTTCATCAGTCTCTTCCCTTTCCCTCCTATATATCCATGTGTAGAGCAGCACTTGTATCAGAATGTTCTGACATGTTAACAGTCCAGTTTTTAGAAGTCTGTCACAGAAGTACATGTTCTGTATCAATTACTGTATGTCGATTTATCAAGGACACCATGGGCCTTCCCACCTACCAGGCACTGGGGGCAGTGAGGATACAACGTGTAGAAAATCGAGTCCATACACTTAAGGATCTCCTCGTCTCCAAGTCAAGGTTATCTTTACAAGGCCCCAGCCTCCTTTGGTCCTTTCAGAGTTCCTGCCGACCCAACTGCCTGTTGCATTAACTTCCAGCCTCAAGGCTGATCGCATTTGTAGTAACATATTCTTCAAATCATAGGAGTGTGCTTTTTAAAGGAGATGATCTGTCTTAAACAAACATGCCTATCCAAAGACTTTTAAATCTTCTCAAAAAGGCAAACAGAACAATTTTTAATACAAATTGCTGGCCCTGAAATGATCCAGGAAAGCGTCTGTCAAGTGACTCTTGAGTAAGACACTCCTTGGCTGGAGAAGTTTTGAAGAGGCCCTGTTTCTTGCAGGCTAGTGAAGAAATGTATGCTTTGGGACATAATTAAACCTAGGTGTCGGGGGTTGGCTTCCCTGATCATTTTCTCCAGTTGTAGAAAACTGAACACTTCTAGCACTGCCCAAACTAACATGTTGTTTCTATACTCTTCATGATGTGATCATAAAGAGGAATCTGCCCATCAGAGTTCCCTGACTGATCCATGCCTACCATTAGATGACGTAAGTCAGAGACAAGTCTTAATTCAAACTAGACTCTCATCCTGTTACAGTCCCTGCCATTCCGGGTAGCAGCAGCAGCAGCAGCCAGTGGCTCTCACGTTGCCAAGTGTTAAAGAAATGCCACTTCAAAGAGTTCAACTCTTCCCTCAATTTTTATTTAGAAAACTGATAATGGTTGAAATAAACCACAGGGAGTCAAAGATCCAGGTGGCCAGGGAGCCTAAAGCCAAGATGAGGAAAGCCTTGCTACCTGCTGGTTTAATAGGCTGCCCTTGTTTCTAATGGGGCTTGAGTGGAGCTGAAATCGAGGCAAATAGAACATATCAGAGCGATCTTCACACTGAACCACCTGACACTGGGTCTGTGGGGGATATTTCATCATTGTCTGTTTGACCTTTGCACCCTTAGACTTACAGCTCATCATTTCTAGGAAGCAGCAACTGAAAAAGCCATTTGTTCCCATCCAATGTACCTGTCCTGATGTGCTGTCAACAGCTGTTTGCATTGCTAACTGGGCCAAGGGAAAACAATTGATGCCGGCAAACTCGGATTTCTAACCACCTCTTTTATTTTTGTCACTCCTGGTGCTAATGATGACCTATATTCTCTACCATAATGATTATCTTAAAAGTCTTTTTGGCTTTGAGGAGCGCATTTGAGTCCTAAGTGCCTGTATTGTGAAAGAATATAATATGGAGAGGTCTATTATCTTAGAATTCATTCGCCTCTTTATTTTTTTCAGGCAGTGCTGTAAATTAAACTGCTTGAGCTGGCTTTGTAGGTTTCTTTTTTCTTTCTTTCTTTCGGTTTTTTTTTTTTTTTTTTTTTTTTTTTTGCATACACAGCAAGGATAACTGCACCTCAGATTTATGAGCATTGTGAATAGGTTGCCATAGCAACCACTCTGGCTGCTCTACACCAAATAACCTTGTCATGTGAGCGTTTATCACAGGAACATCAAGGACTGGATTGCACTGTACGCTCTTTGGCTAAACAGCGGGATTTTTCTGAATAATAATTGGTCATGGCCTTTTATTCCACCAGTCAGAGTTAATCATCCTCGGAATCTGAAATTAACCATAATGCATTCAAGGCACAGAGTGCAGCCATTCAAAAATTCCTCTTTGGGGGAAGGAAACTTCCCAGTGATCTTTGCTCTTTGTTGTATATGATCATTCAGTTATTGTTATTGACATTGTTGTTGGGAAGACTTAATGAGGGAAAGATGAGGATTTGAGAATGGCACACAGAACTCATTAATGTGGTATAAGTAAAGTGAACATTTTAACTAGCCTATTATTTATTAGAAATAAAAGATATTTTAAACTGCCATCAAAACCAGCAGGCTCTTCTCCGCTCAAATTACCCTTATAGAACAGTTGATCATTTGTATCCTTTGGATGGATTTGGTTAATTTATTTTCCATAGATTGTGTTTTAAAACACACCTAGGAATCTCAATGTGTCTGATATATCATCTCAGAAATAAAAATGAGTGGTTCTGACAGACTAGCAAGGAGCTGGTGAGTGCTTGGCCTGCTCAGCATGTGAGTGCATACATGTGTTCATGACACTTCTGTGTGTGTTCACAAGCCCACAGAATGGACCCTAGAAAGAAAATGATTGTACCAAGTAAACAAAGCTGCCTCTCCATCACAGGCCACTATGGTAGAGCTGGGGGTGAGCAGGATAAAGTTATGTCAGAATCGTACTCATTAGTTGAGATATTTTTTGGTCTGGAAAGAATATCCTGTTAAAATATTACTAAGGATGGTGCCGAGCGTCAGCCAAGTCACCAAATCCTCGTTTGGCCTTCTCAATGACTTTCTCCATCTCTTCTCCTTGCAATGTTCTGACCCCTAAGTCTCATTCCTTACATAATGCCTTCCCCTATCATTATTGTTGGGAACAATCACCATGCCCTAAGTGTTACCTATTCAAATATAGTTACATAAGAAAGACGTAGTAACCACTGGCTCTGCAGTGGGGAATATTAGCAATCTGTAAGCAGTATTTCTCAAAGAACTGATTAAAAGAGGGAAGGGCACTTCTAAAACACTCATGGGGTCCTATCTTCTAAGTCGCCACCAACTCCACCTACTTCCAAAGACTCTATTTTATGAGAAAGACCTAGAGTCAGTTTAATCAAGTAAGGCTAAATTATTAGATTCAGAGATGAAAATATAACAATGTAGGAAGATTCTAGCTAGATGCAAGTATCCAGGAACATGGCACCATTCATCTTGGGTCACAATCCAGCTCGTACCTTTTTTTTTTTTTTTTTTCCTATTGTAGTTCTCCATTTGAAATGCATGTGTGCTGAGGGCAAGCAGGAAGCTGGTTTGTAGAAAAGCAAGAACACTGAGCAAGAGTGGAAACACACTCATTTACCACCCGTCCATTCCACTTGAACTTCCTGTACATGCCAAGAACACTGCCAGGCTCCAGGAGGAAACAGCAGTTAAGATCAGCCCGCCTCCTCTGGCCACTCCCTACTTTGGCAGAAAGATAGAACATGCCTGCCCTTCTGGGCTGCCATATCTTCATGGGCTTGTAGCAGAAAACCCCAGGACTGACTCTGAAGTGGAGTTTCTTGAACCAGGGTTCCTCAAAGCACCCCTTACTCCTGTCAGAATGTGCAAGTGAGACTTAGAGTGGGCAGTACATGTGGGATATGGTGGCGTATGCCTACAATCCCAGCACGCTGGGAGCTAAAACAAGAAGATCCTGTGTTTGAGGCCAGCATGGGGTTCAAAGCGAGACCCTATCTCAACAAAACAAAACAAAAGTAAGAGTGAATAGAAAGGTAAGCTGACTCTTTCGGGTGTACATTCACTGTGCCTTACTCTTTTTTTTGTTTTGTTTGTTTGTTTTTAATACATTTATTTATTTATTTATTTATTTGGTTTTTGTACCTCTTAGTTTTACTGATATTTTCTAAAAACAAAACAATTTTACATGTACATACATTTTTGTATTCTAATGCATCATTCTTCCTTTATTTCACTGTACACATTCTTTATACATAGCATTATGTTAGATAAGGATAATTGTACATTAAGCGTATTGTCTCCCACAGCCCCACAGCCTCTTCCACTTCTCACTGCTCTTCCTCAGTGCTATCACTCCAGGTTCTATTTCTGGTTATCCAGATCTGTACAACAAAGCAGTCCAAAGCATATGTCATACGGTGTCTATGAATCGTAAACACAAGAGCAGCTGGACAAGGCTCTTCTGGCTTGGTATTTCTTATGGGATCTTGGTGAGGCTTTTGTCAGGGCTCCTGTCACCTGAGGACTTGACTGGAGCTAGTAGGTACACTCCCAGGGAGGCTCGCCTCCATGGCTGGTAAGGAGGTGGAGTGCCAGCTGTGGATAGAACACACTGTTCAGCAGTAACCTTTCAACATGGTACTGAGTGTCCTCACAGCACCACGGCCGTCTTCCTCCAGTACGAGTTACTGATGGGAGGAAAGAGCAGCCTTCTCACCATCACTTCATAGTGTTCGCTGATTCACTGTTTCAGTGAGAGGCAGGATTATACAACGTGGGGACCCTGGGATGCACTAGACCAGTTTTTCAGCGTGTGGGTGCCATGGAATTATAGGGCGGACCATTCCTTTCTGTTTCTGCACAAAAACTAGAAATGTTTTATCTTCATGGTGGTACTCAGTGAAGAATTCCTTTAGTTTCACGGAATGTAGAATGATGACTGATAATGAACAGTGATGGTCAAATTATTTTAAACATGCATAAAAATGGCAAACTGTTCTTTAATGCAAATTTGTAATTGCATATTTATATGCCAATCTTTTGATGTAAAATCAGTGTCATTTTAAAAATATGGGTCTTTTACACCATCATTTCCCTCAGCCATTTCCAGAAGACATCATTTACATTGTCTACTTTTGGATTCTTTACAGTAAATCAAGAGCCTAAAAATGTACGTTCTGAACTATCTAGCTAAGGAATACATCAAGACTTTTACAGTTTCTAGTTAAGCTGTTGGAGTTGTCACACATATTCAATTCAACATCAGTTCTTTTTTATCAACTTTTCATTTAACGACTCTTTCCAGAGTAATCAACTTAATTTTATAGAAACAGTAGCCCTCTTTGCATTTGTATATTACAGTTTTGCATAATATTTAAATATATTACATAAATTATAACTAAAACCAGCATAAAATGTTTGGGAACAAACAACAATTGATTCTTGAAAAACACAAGTGTGTTTCCTAGAGAAGAGTGGGCTGGCCCCAAATGTTCTTCACAATATCTTAAAGACGGATGGACATACTTTGTTAAATGATAATACTATAATACAAGGTGATGGTCAATATTTTTACCTAATTTACATTTCCTTTAAAATGTGAGTTAAAATGATTGCAGTTTGTATTCCATTCCAAAAACAAAAAAACAAGAAACCCTCAAGTACCTACACTGGCCGTGCAACTGATCTGACAATGACAAACTACGAATGAAGCCACAGTATCTTCCCAAAAAAAAAAAAAAGGAAGGAAGGAAGGAAGGAAGGAAGGAAGGAAGGAAGGAAGTGAGGGAGGAAGAAAGAAGGAAGGAAGGGAGGGAGGAAGAAAGAAGGAAGGAAGGGAGGAAGGAAGAAAGAAGGAAGGAAGGGAGGGAGGGAGGGAGGGGAGGAGAGAGAGGGGAGACAGACAGAGGGTGGGGCTTAACAAAGACCTCAGAAAGCAGAAAAGTTGGTTGTGTTTGTTCCCCCACTTTTGGATGATGATGTGAATCACATTCTAACCCAATGCTCAGTCAAAGTGCTCAGGCATTTTTCATGGCAACGCCACTCTCACAGGCAAGGTAGATGTCCTATAAGAACACACACAGACGCTGGATTTGTGTAGGCTGTAAAATGCCTAGTATGGGGGGATTTACACCACAAAAGTGAGAACGGGTATGGAAAGAAAAAGATTTGTGAACTAAGAATACATGAGAAAGAAAACGTGCTGTCAGGAAGAGCAAGCCAGGGAAGCTGAGCAGTTTGAGTTCATGCCGGGAGCAGAGTGCCGTGGCAGGTTTCTGACTAAGGGTGTTTGAGAGCAATCAACGTAGCCGCAGAACACTGGACACACTCAAATGGGAGGATGCTGGAGGCAGGGCAGGTGTACAGGAGTTGTTGTAGTGGTTTGGAATTAAGATGTGGGAGGGTCCTGACAAATGTAGATTCAGTCGATGTCAAGATTTCCAACATATAACAAGGCTAGATATAGAAGTTCTCTACTTCCCCCACAAAAAAAAAAAGGAGAGGGTGAGAGAAGAAAAGGCAAGGTTATGAACAAAGACTATGAGGTAAAAACTGTAAGGTCCTCAATTCCCTTTTGGGGTCCTGAGTCTTTCTTCCCTTGATCTCCATTTAGCTAAAAGACCTGAGAGAATCCAGCCCACTTTTTACTTTGCCATCACTTTTGGTTCCTCGTGGCTTCCTGTTCTCCCATTTCTGCATTTTCTTTCCTCCCTCTTCTAACTTTTTATACTCATCCTGTTACTTTTATTAAGGGTGGGAAGTCCTCCATGAGGACTCACACCATCATACCACATGTTGTTTAACTGTCTTTATTACTTTCCCACTTGGAAAAATTGTAAATGATGGGGTTTCCATCTATCCTCATTCTCCATGTGTTTTGAGGAAAAGATGACAGTTACCAATAGCTCATCACTTACCTTCCACTCAGGCTTATGTTAGATCCCAGCAGCATCCTCGTAGGGACCCAGACGTCCCATGATCCCATAATGTTTTATGAACACTTTTACAGTCCAGACGTTGCGTTATCATGTCCTCCCTAAGGGTGGTTATGTGGCTTGTCAGGAAACAGAAGCTGAAAGACAGGATAATTTGTGCCAGCTTGTCAGTTGGTTTATGCCCTTGCCCTAGTGATAGCGCTTTGCTCAGGGGGGTGTCTGTGTGGAATGCCTCTGAGGTAGGGCACGGTGAGCATTAATGTTTTTAAAATTCTCTTACCCTAATGACAGGAGGTGAACATTCTAGTTGGATGATTCCTTCATGAACATCTAAGTTACTGGATGCCTTTAGTGAAGAGACTGAAGCCAAGAAATGGGATGTGGGCAAATGGGATACATGTGCAAATATCATCTCAGTGC
>OU015744.1:10404604-10432059 GCA_907169655.1 Acomys percivali
TGCAAGGATAAGAAAGGGCTCTGGGGAAAAAACCAAAGTAGGGTACAAGGGAAGCAATGGAGTGACATGTTTGGCTGTTTCATTTTATTTTGTCTGTGGCTTTTGTTTCTAAATAAGACAGTCACGAGTGGATTCTCAAGCATACAGCTTTAAGAACATGTAAATCATGCAGAGAATAGAGGAAGTCATGATGACAGGGGTGATGTAATTGGCCTAGGCTGGGCTCTTCCACCTGAGCACAACTATCATATTGGGCTGGGTCATCCTGAGGAAGAAAGGCTAACCTGGGCTTCAGCAGCTCCTTGGTCTCTACGTTCTCCATCAAATAGTACTGTCTTGCCAGGTGTGACACAAAAAGAAATATCCCCAGGGATTACTGTATGTCCTACATTGAAGGTGAGTAAGACTGTCACTGTTTCAGAATCACAAGGCTGAAGAGGAAGTACAAAGGCCCCAAGTAAGTCAGCCTTCCCACAGCTCAGAAAAAGCATCTGCCACCGTCCAGCCCAGCCAGGCCTTTACACAAGATTATGGTTGGCGCCGCCACTGCCTGTCCTTGGGTTCATGTCACCTGGGCTTGGGGGTCTTACATCATACATGGAAGTGAAAGCTCATGCCTTCTCCATATCCTGGAGGCTGTGAGCAGCTCACAACTGTGGCCATGTGTCTGTGTGCTCCTCCTGTCTACTCCTCCATGGTAGATTCACTCTCTCCCCGGGCTCTAGAGAGCTATGGGGCAGCCCTAAGAGCTATGTCCCCTATGAGTTACCCTCTGAAGGTACTGAAGGACAGACATGAGGCCTTCTCAAAAGGACAGCACGTGATGGAAGCCCTCTCCCAACTCAGCCTTGAAAAGGAGTAGCTCTCTTTATTTCTTTGACTCTCCCAAGAGACTTTTTTTTTTTAATGACCTTTTTGGAGTATCTTATTTTCTGGGCAAAAAGCCAAGTGATACACTTTCTTCCCAGCTGCAGGGCGGCTACAGATTTTCAAAGCTGAGGGCAAGCTAGCTTCTGCAGTAAATCAAGGTGGGCAGTGGGGTAACAGGAGCACAGGAGATGACTTACCATCCAACAGAGCTGTGCCCAGAGAGCCAAAGCACTTGTGGAGGGTCTGCAGGACCCAGGAGATGAAGAGAATAGGAGACCTCGGGGCTGCCAGGTGCTTCCCCCAATTAGGGAGCATGCATGAATACAAATTTCAAAAAAAATCAATTCCACTCTGAGTAAAAGCCCATCTAGCATGGGACTTGCAATAGATGGAGGGGAGTTTTTAAATATTTAATCTCATTGAGTCTCAGATTCAGCTATCAAATTAGATTCAATTTTATTTAAGACTGGATCAATAGAGTACAATAAATACCAGTTGTCCCTTTTCAGTCAGGCTGATGGGCAAAGCCACCGAAAAGCCCACTAAATAGCCTGGACATATAGCATCCTTTGCTTGAGACGTGTCCCTGGTGGTAGACTTAGAGAGGAAAAGCGTTGTGGGCTCTGAAGAGTCAACTTTGTGTCTATGCAGAAAAGAAACAAAAGACCCCAAGCCGAGCCTGCCTCTCTTCTGAGCTACACTGATGACAGCTCCAATGGCAGGGAAGGATTCTCGAAGTTGGCTAGCCTTGTTTTAACCTTTCTGGCTCAACTTCACAAACTATCAACGGTTCTATAATCCAGGCCAGTAGAAAGGCTCAGTGGGTAAAGATGTCTGCAGCCAAGCATGATGATCTGAGTTCAAATCACAGAGCCTACATGGTGGAAAGAGAGAACTGGCTCTCAGTAGTTGCACTCTGACCTCCACAAGCGTGCTACAGCATGTGCAGACACACACACACACAGAGAAAGGGGGGGGGGAGGGAAACATATCTATAAACATTTTTTAAAGTGGTTCTAAACTCTTATGTCAGAGAAAGTCATTGAAAGATGGGGACCAAGACGTGGTGATTAGACCATGCAACTGAAAGAACACAGAAGAGTCACAGGTTGTGTGCAGGCTTGGGAGCTGAGCGGCCTGGGTTCTGGCTTCACTACTTATCATCAGTGTGATGTTTACCTCACTGTGTACCTGTTCTGTGGTGATGAATGGAAATAGTGAGAGCAGATACCCTAAAGGAGTAGGAGGAGAAGGGCTCTCCTGGATTCAGACACCAGGCAACAGGAAACTGAGTACCAAGAATCAGAAGCCAGAAGCACTGAGAGAGGTGGCAGGGAAGCAGTGAGCACAGTAGGACCTGACAGGAAACAGTGGGGAGAGATATTCTGATGCAACATTGGAATCTCGCTGTAGTCATAAGAGTACAGGAGATAGCTTGGGCTGAGGGCTGAAGGCTTTATGCCTGAAGGAAGACAAATATATAAAAAATACTTGCTGGGTATGCACCCTTGCCAGATACTGGTCACCCTGCAGTTCCAACAACAAGCCCAAGAAAAGCTGAGCAACACAAAAGAGCTTTCTGGAAAAGTTTGCCACAATGGGCACTAATGCAAAGGCATCTCTTAAGCCGCAGCTCCGTCATTAGTCTTCATTTGCTGTCATGGGGTCAAGGACCAGCAATTTGTCTTCCATGAAAATGTTCTTCTCGGAACATTAGTAGAGGGAAATTGGCATCAAAGCAAAACTCTGAGTGGTCCAGCAGCGTCTGAGGAGGGACCCTACATAAAGGGGTAAAGCCCTTCCCTGCACGCATGGAGACCCCACAGCCCCACATCCCTCCACCCACTAGCTAAAGAGCTTTCTTCTTGAAACAGTGCTGGAAATGATGAGCTAGTGATGCATTGGATTGCACAGGCACATTTGCTAACCCATCAGCCATTGCTACCTCCATGAGTTTGGGCATGGCATGGAATACACCAAATCCAAGGACATCATTTACAGCAGACATGTAACAAAGAGGGTACAAATCAAGGGAGCTGTTGGTAACTCGGACCCTTTTGGAGCCCGCCAATGCCCTAGGAGATATCAGGTTATTTGGCCTTGCTTCCAATGCTCTGGGGAGCTATAAAAGCCCTGTCTCCCAGTCCCCTCCTCTTCCTGTTCACCCTTTTGGCATCTTCCATGTTGTTCCCTAGGGAAACAGTTGTAATGCATCATAGCCTGCTCTGTCTTCCTTCCTCTGACCTCGAGCACGTGTCCCTACTGTGTCCGCTGGCCCTCACCTATGCCACAGAGGGTGTTTGGACAGACAGCATATTGAGGGCAAGGCTGTGCCTATTACATTCTGTTCTGGAGCCCTGCCACATACCTGGTGACAGGCTTCTCGGAAAACATTCACTGGAGCCAAGCCTTGCTAGAGTCAGAAGCTAGATGCTCTCACGCTGAGACTTCTCACGTGTGTGACTTTGATCAAGACTCTGAGAGACACTCACATTCCTATAAATCTAAAAATGTATATGGAAGTTATGGTTGAGCACTCCCAGAGAAAGCTAAACGGGAAGAACTTGCTCAAGACCTGGAGGTCTGTTCCACCAGAGGCAGCTCGTCCCTCTAGTCCTTAGCCATGTTCCCCCAAGTGTCTGAGCCCTCACAATGTCCCCCTGAGAACCCCTATCAAGGGTTATTCAGCCCAACAATAAAGACTGCACTACTTGAAGAAATGTCAACAGCATTCCATATGTGTATTTTACAAGTGTTCCATTATTTCATGTGCACGGGTGTTATCTTGGCGTGTGTCTCTCTGCACCGTATGCATGCCTGGTGCTCACAGAGTCAGAAGGGGGCATCAGAGCTGCTGAGACTGGAGTTGCAGACAGCTGTGATCCTCTACGCAGATGCTGGGACCCAAACCCAGGCCCTCTGCAAGAGCAGCAAGGGCTCTTAACTGCTGAGCCATCTCTCCAGCTCGAATGCCTCTCTTGTGTTTCATTCACTTCAGGCCTGCTTTGTAAAACCTCCTTCTTCTGTTCCCATAATGGACGCCGGGAGGTCACAGTGCCTCTTGACAGCTAAACAGATGGGCAGAGCTCAATCGTGGTGTCTAGAAGCTTTTTATTGTGTTGGGAGAACCTGCAGGGAGGAAAGAATTACTGTCATTGCTTCTCACTGGCGGCGGTTGGACCAGGTAAAGCTGACCTCAAATACTAGGTCAGCTCCAGGAGCCTCCTAGGTTGAGCGTAATTGTGCGATTCATTAATGAGAACTGCATTTGTCTTTCTTCCTCCCCTGCTAGGAGCATCATTCTGAGCCATCCTTGAGTAACATCAGACAGACTAATTGATCTCTTTCTATTAGAGTCTCATCTAATTTATAGGCCAAAGCCCTGGAATGTGTTCTCAAAATCTGCTAGGAAGCCTCATGTACATTTTTGAAATCAAAACATCAAGAATAAATTTGGCTTTTGGAAATCCGGATCCTGCTACAAACTGAAGTATGTAGCCAGAGCCACCCTACAGGCATAACCATCAATACCTGGGTGATGTGGTGTGAGGCCACCCTACAGGCATAACCATCAATACCTGGGTGATGTAGCGCGGGGCCACCCTACAGGCATAACCATCAATACCTGGGTGATATGGCATGAGGCCACCCTACAGGCATAACCATCAATACCTGGGTGATGTGGCATGAAGCGCTAGCAAGGGTTTCGAGTTCTACTGGACTTATTTTTCTCCCAAGTGCCTAAAGTTAGACTGCTGGAGAGAAACCACACTTTTGGGTTAAAGAGAATTGCTTCTCGTCAACTTCACAATCACCGTCAATTACTACTGGACTGGTTTCTTCCTGAGTAAGTCTCAGGTGAGATGCAGCTCAGACCCCTCAGGTGGGAATTAAGAAGGGGAGACAGGACAAGTGAAACCCAGAGGCCAAAGTGGAAGGTTTAGAAAAGAGCTTCGCATTTCCCTAGCTGTCAGTCTTCCTGCAAAAAGCCTGCCCCTTAAAAGTCTGCAGAAAACATCAAATATCATTAAAAGAGTGGCAAACCCCCGCACAAAACAAATCAATGTTTCTGTTTTTCATGTCTGTAGAAAACATTTCTTTTTCCCACTTCAGCAGTTCCAGACAGAGGACAAATATTTCCACACTTCTCCATAAATCTGGAGTCAGTTGAGCTATAAGAGAATTTCTTCTTCGACGTCCTCCATAACGGCACAGGAAGGGGAAATAAAACGTCAGTACCAAAGGCATTGACTTTAAGAGCTGGTTGAAGGGCTGGAGCCAAGCCCTGGTTTCCATGGAGAGATCAGGGGCCAGAGTTCTGCATTCCAAGCAGGCAAGAGATTTGTATACCACCTTGCAGGCCCATAAATCCCCCCACTTTAGGACCCCTTCGTATGGCTGCCAAGCAAGAAGTATATATTGTCCACTAGAGTCAGAAGGCTCCAGGATATACGATTTGAAATGTTGCCAACACAGAATGTACTTGGGAGACCGTTCTGCCTCAGCGACTGTTCCAGATAATTGAAATGTAGCCTTTTAAGTACCAGGACAAATCTGAAGTTTTAATTATTTAGTAGGAAAGCGTCTCCTCTCCTACTAAAAACACACTTAAAGTGTAGAGCCCTCGAGAGGCTTGTGGTGGAAAAGGCTTTGGCAGCAGGTAGACTGATATTTGAATCCCAGTTCCACCCCTAAAATGTGAGTCAGCTGGCAGCGCTCTTATTTTTCTTTTGTCTTGTTGTTTTAACATCTTCACACTTTAATTTCATCAAGATTGAAAGGAGAGAGAGAGAGAGAGAGAGAGAGAGAGAGAGAGAGAGAGAGAGAGAGAGAGAGCTCATGCCTCATTGGCAAATTTTTGTAAAATATGAATGAAGTCCTCAGCAAACTGCTTGTCACCTGCATCCACTCAAGACATTGTGTCTGCTGCTCTCAGCCATAATAATCCCTCCGCTCTTAAAACCTGCTGAACATGCTCTCCTCCTGGTCTCCCTTGTGCAGATGATTTGATAAATGTCTGTTTTTATAATATGCCCTGATACAGCATGCCTTTGGGGGCTCAAAAAGTGTAAAATCAGGGCCACCCCCCAAATAGAGTCCCATCTGCTGTCACTCATGGGCTGGCTCTGCTACCCACCCACCCCCCACCCCAGCTATGAAACCTCACTGTATAACACCTCTGTCCCTTCGCTATCTGAATTCCTTATGAATCGGATAAATGAAGATGTAGCTAGGCAGCCTGCTGAGGAGCAGGTGTGGACTGTTCAAGGGAACAGCTTCACTACCTCTTGGGGTGATCTTGAGCATTAAGAGAGATGACTTAGGGGAAGCCAAAACCTCGATTTTGAGTTCATCATGGGTGCTCAGGAAATGGTAGCTATTATTATTGACTAAGAACCACAGAAAAAAAGCCTAAGACCATACAATTGCGTCTTTACCTTTGGTCCAGCAGTGAAGCTGACTTGGTTATAGTCAGGTTTGTAAGGTTGTCTGTAGTTCCCAATCATCTCTTGTTTTTTCTACACTTCCTTTTTCGGTTAAGGTTTCCCCAGTGTTTAGGAAGGCAGCAGTACCACAGTGTACCGAGGTAAATCACCAATGGGCTGTTGTAAGCTAGGCAGAGAGCTCTGTGGCCACGAGGGTCTCCAAGTAATAGGCTGTAAGACGTAGCATTGCATAAGCAGAAAATTTGAGCTAACCTTCCATGTAGTGAGCCCAGTGCACACAGAAGGCCCTGGGCAAAGACTCCCTGCCCATAATGAGACACCCAAAGGAAGGGCTTCGAATTTTCAATATTTATGGAAAGATTCTCCATCCTCAGAACACCTGAAAAGGCTCGAGTCAGCACCAAAGGTGCAATGCTGGGATGCTTCGCAATGCTGGGTGGCTGATGTAAAGGGCATTTTATTAAATAAATGAGATGCCTGAACTCCCACAGCTAGTAGCTAGGTGATCTGGACATAGTCATTTATATTCCTGGAAGCTCCTTCTCTTCCTTGTTAAAGGATCGTGACTCCACGGTACCTACCAAGCAGGGTACGTTGGGATATGAGTCCAGTAGGCACACCAAGAACTTAAACCCAGGCCAGTCAGCTACCAGCTACCTGGCTATCTTAGGGGAACTTGGCCTTTCTAGACTTCAACTATCTCAGTTCCTACATGATGGCAGGGGTTGGGGGGGGCAGTAAATAGCCACCACAAAACCCCCCTTCTGCTCCAACAGAGAGAGGAGAGGAGGGTGGCAGGCTGGAACTATGGGTCAACTTACAGAATTTAATTACTCGCCATTCTGCGAAGCTATGGTGACCTCCACACCTGGAATCGAGCATGCAATCAACCTCTAAAGAAGTCTTATAATTTGACCACGTCCCCTTGATGGGGAGGCCTGGTGGCACTCAGAGGAAGGATGGCAGGCTACCGAGAAGAGACTTGATATCCTATGAGCATATACAGGGGGAGGAGGTCCCCCTCAATCACAGTCATAGGGGAGGGGAGTAAGGGGAAAATGGGAGGGAGGGAGGAATGGGAGGATACAAGAGATGGGATAACGATTGAGATGTAATATGAATAAATTAATAAAATATATTTTTTAAAAGAAAAAAAAGTCTTATAGACAAATCCCCTAGACTATTTCAAGTAAGGTACAAAAATCCACCTTCTAAGAAATCAATTAAAAACTGGAATATATGGCAAATGTCAAGGTGGGTGTGGGGAGTGCCATGCTGCGTGTAATTTCTGGGCCTTTGTTGCTCTTTATTCACCTCTGGGAAGGGCTGGAAAATCTGGAGGGTCGTGTGCAAAATCTGCCCGATGTCAATTCCACTTGCAGAGCAGTCCATCTTCTCTGGAGTGTGTGTGACCTTTGCAGGTTGTCACATCCTGGGCATGGCACCAAGTGATCCTCCACAGGGGCTGGCATGGAGGAGCAGACCCTGAGCCGCAGGGCGGTGCAAGCAGCAGTTTCCGGGCCCTGTGCCAACCTCCAGATAATTGCCAGCAGCAGGAGAGAGGTGGTTGAGGTTGGCGGAGCCTGTCTCTGACAGATAGATTGCCCCCTCCTCACCAAGGCGGCATCATTGGCAGTGAGAATGGGGGTGGTGGGCAGGGGTGGGGGGAATCGAAATGTACTCAGGGAGGGGCAAAGAGGAGAGAGAGCAGCTGGGAACAGCTGAGTGTCAGAGTGAGGGACAAATAAAAACAGACAATGGACAGATAGCTAGGGAAATGGTAGAAAGACAAAGAGGCACTCACACAGGAGCCAGCTCAAGAGAACAGAAACACACAACACACAGAGATAAGCCGAGAGAGCCCAGAGACTGGCAAATGCCAGAACAAAAAGGAAGGGGAAGGCAGTACAACCTTTGTCATAAGCAGGATCCTATGCATGGATTTGAGGGCTCAGCCAAAAGGCAGAACTTCCGTTATCAACCACAAACAGGGGCAAAGGGGAAAAAATTCTATGAAAGCCCCAAACCCGTGGCGCTACATCAAGGGGGAGGGGGCTGCTCAGCCAGAAGGGGCTGTTGCATGAAAACAGCAGACCTGTTAGCACCATGGGTAATATTTACATACATGGTGCCCCATGTTCCAGGTACAGAGCTCAGCATATACACATATTTTCAGCTACCCACCTCCAAGGTCTTCGCTGGCAGTTGCATTTCATCTCTCTAATACTCAGAGCGAGGCGGTAAGCAGGCGTGGCCGGAAGTGGGAGGCAAGGCCTTCCCTCCGCTCTTGCCAAGCACCCAAACCAAGCCTGGCGTCTTTCCTAATTCTCCCTCCCTTTTTCCCCCTCAGTTCTTTTCTTCTCCCCTCGCTCGCTCCATCACTCCATCCGCCCATTTCTCTTACTTCTTTCCTTAGAGCCTGTCTTAAAAACTGCAAGGCCTGCCTGGAATACTGAGCTCCCAGGCTTGGCCAGCTGGCCACTCGTGGGTCAGGAAACACTTTCCTACTGCTACAGCCTTTCCGATGTGGTAAATGACAACTGTAGAAGGGAGCTACTGACTGTATGCCCAGCTTAAAAGTCTCTAGATAGATGAAGGGCCCCTCAAGGGGGCAGATGTGGAGGAGCCACATTGCTAAATACAAGGTGGAGATTGCTGTCTAGTTGTAAGTATTAGAGACTTCCACTGGGTGGGAAACAGAAAGAATAATGTCTTCCTGGCTTGGCAAGTGCCACAAACATGCTAACAATAGTAACTAACAGTTATTATTGAGCACTTTATGTGCTGGGAGCTAAGCATACATATGCTTTGTCAGCCATATGCCTGTAAGAGGTCTGTAGTAATAGTCCAATCTGAAAGATGAGTCTTCCATCCGGATTCTCTGTGCCATTCCAGTCAGATAAAAGCTGGCTGACTCATATCGATTTATTCAAGTCGTATATGCACTGGACAGCTACTACATAGGAGACTTCCTAGGTCTAGTAGGAAGAAAGATACAGTAACGGACGGAAGAGAAAGGGGAAGGTGAGAGACAAAGAAAGTCAGGTAACTAGCTGTATCTATGAAGCCTGAGGCTCACCAGGGAATGGCTGACACATGTACAGTTTGAGCTTATACATGAAGGGTAGAGACTTCTCAGAAGGCTCAACAGATAATTAAGACCCTTTTTTTTTTTTTTTTTTTTTTAATGAGAAGGACAGGGCATGTGGTCCTTCTGAGCTAACCTGAGGGGCATGAGTTCAAACCAAGGGACTGTGGAATGCAGAGTCCACAATAGACTGAATAGCCGTGCCAATAAATGTAGAAATAGACTCCCTCGTGTTATCTTATCTCCTGGTACACACCAGGAGCCTCGCCTCGCCTGGGGAATTTGGTTTATGGGGTTTAAGTGATACCAAGGGTTAAGCTCAGAGTCTCTCAAATTCCAGGCGTGCATCCCCCACCACCACTGAGCTCCATCCTTACCCTTTATTTACTTTAAAACAAAAAAAACAAAAAACAAAAAAACTCTTAGTGCCTGAGTTGACGAGGCTTTCCTCCATTCCATGCCTTCCCGGCCTCTGTCTTCCTAGGACCTTGGAGTGGTTACAGGTGTGTGCCATCACATCTGCCAGAGAGGCTCTTTGAATATGCAGAACGGTGAGAGAGAGGCTAAGCAAGACAATCAGATGGAGACTGGGTAGAAAAAGAAACTTGGGGTTCAGTGGGCAAAGACTAGAAGGTCTGAGTAGAAAATATGACCCGGTTCCCTACACAGCTCTCCCTACACATTTATCACATGTCCATTGTGTCCCTGACCTCAGCTAGACACACATCAGTGCACAAAGCGGGCAGAGCCCCTGCTCTTGTGAGATTCTAACTCATGTAAGGACGTACACGTGTTCTGCCTCGCCTAGCGATGATGGGACAGAATCCATGTGGGTGGGATTGTCAGGGTTCTTAGCAGGCAGGAACCCACCTGTGAGATGCCCACAGCGCAGCTGTAGATGCCTGACCTTGAGCTATTAGGAGGTAATGCAAGGTCAGCTGGGACTTGAGATGGGAAAAGTCACGGCCAAGAAGAGAATCTGTTAGCCAGATTCTTGGCCTGTCTTGGTTGCAATTAGCAAAGCCCTCTGGCTTAGGCATTCAACGGTGGTCTGTAGGCTCTGTAAGCAAGCTCCTTAAAGCCAAGGGGTAAAGGCTGGTAAGTAGAGCTGGAGGTCTTGATGCTACCCATCCCTCAAGTCTGGTCATCGCTGAGAATTTGGTTTCAGTCCCTAAGGCCTCATACCCTGATATCTGGGTTCCTCTGTCCAGTTCCATCTGGAGCTATGAAATAACTGACCTTTAATCACATGCTCACCAGTTGAGCCACTGCAGGTGAGTCCTATGCTAGACGAGGCTACCTCTTACATGGTCCCTCCCAGTTAGCGGGAAGAGAGGGAGATAAATAGTAGAAATCCACTGTTGAAATAGACAATTAAACAGTCACTTCATCTGAGGGACTACTGTATTGAGGGCTTCTCTCAAAATACAGGATATAGAGTTGCTGTTATTCAGCGTGGGCCAGAAATGGTACTCCCCACCCCACCCCACCCCACCACTCACTCCTGCACACAAATTACAAAGTGAGTCCACTGAACAGTTAGGGAGAGAGGCGGCTTTCTGTGACTAGCTCCTCCCAGAGGGAGAAGAAAGTAGACCCTTCCGAAGATACAGTAGCATCAGTTATCACAAAATCAGGTGCCCGTGAGTACCAGGACTTACCAGAGCTGTGTCACCGGAGTGTCTGCTTGCCTTTGCAAAACATCAAGATGGGGCTGCCGCCCCCTCTGCCGCCAACCTCCACCTCCCACTCCCAGCAGGAACTGGGGCTCTGTCAGGAGCAGTGCCTTCGGTTGGAGGCTCCTCATTAGCTGGGAAGGGCGGCCCTGCAGGAAACCAGCACCGAGGAACAAGAACAATTTGAAAGGATGCAGGAGGCTTTAAGCCAGAATGGTTCTCCAGGGGGGTGGCAGGGCTAAGTGGAAATGCAGGCAAAGGGAACCAAAGGGGGGGCATGAACGAGTGGGGTCACCATTCAGCAAAGAAAATGAGTGCTTACCATCAGGGAAGGAGGCAACCTCTTCACCAGGAAGGAGAAATCAAAACAAAATGAAGAGAAATTTGAGCAAAAAAAAAAAAAAAAAAATCAATGCTTTAAAAACATATATTCATGCTTCAGAGAAAAGTTCTTCAAACTCTGAGATGGTCACAGTTTGCTCTGATATAAGGAAAAAGCGGGTGGGTAGGGGGTGTGCCAGTGTCAGGCTACGTGGTCTTAGACTCTGGACTGTTTCCCCATTTTTAAAATGACTTGACAATCCTCACGTTGCATGTAGCAGAGTATGGTGTAAGAATTTGCTGAAATGATGGAAGCGGGGGAGACTTGAAAATATTAAGCAGCGAGTACGTATTTAATTAGGGTAGGTGGATAATTAGAACATGGCAGTTAGAAATTGGGTCACTCTAACCAAGCAAAGGAGGGGGCAGGGATGGAGGCTATTTAAGGCTTAGAATTCAGGTGAGCTAGCATCCTGCTAAATGCCAAGGACCAAAGTAATGGCCTCTCTGTATTTAAAAAGCAAGCATGATTGGGTAGAAGCTCCTACATCCTACAGTCCCCTTCAAGATGTCAAGTATGATGTAGAAAGATCATGAGATAAAAAACTAAAGGCATCTTGTCTGTCTAGTCAAATAAAGCAAAGTAATACAATTTCCTCTATGAATAAAAAAAGAAATGCAGCTTGAGGGATCAATAATACCAGCAGAGCTCAAAGTAAGACCCAAGCACAAGTGGATGTTCTATTGCATTCTATAGGTGTGGCGGGGGGGGGGGGCAGGGAGAACAAGATCAGAAAAGCCATAGAGATGGTATGGTGCATGGTGTGCATGGAGAGATGGTCAGTGTGGATGAAATATTGTAAGACTGAAGTAACAAACATTTTTAGAAATGTCAGGCTGCAGAAATCTTCAATATTAAATGAAGAATTGGTTGCAAAGGAAAAGGAAGCCTTTGGGGGACCTTGAAATAAAGGGGGTGGCTAGGCCAACAGGTAGGTAGATAGAGGGACAGACTCTTGCATAGACAGGAAAGATGAGACTATGGCAAGATACTTAGAGAAAAGGAACTTGGGGTTTAGGAAGGAGAATCAGGTGGCTGCAGAGAAAATAAAGCATAATGGAGTTTATATATAAGTTTATAGATATAAAGCTAAACATTTTTCTAGTTCTCATTCTGCTATGGGCTTTTATTTGAGTAGTGGATAAATGTATAAATTTAATAGAAAACTTCACATCTTCTGTTTGGTATGCCACTTCCAAGTGTATTATATGTCTATTAAGCTGTATAGTCTTTGGGTCAGGGTAAATTTTGGTATATGATATTTTTGTTTATTTCCAATATTTTCTATAATAAACTAAAAAAAAAAAAAAAAGGATGGATGGCGAGCAAGGTGGATGACTTGATGAAGGTGCTTGTTATGCAACTCTGACAACCTAAATCCCATCCCTGGAGCCCATGAGAGAGCCAACTCCAGTTCCCTCCTCCCCCCACCCCAACACACACTGTGGCATACGCGCCTTCACACGCTTCGCCTACTTACAAAATGACTTATTTATTTCAAGAAAGAATAATGGGGAAGTGCTGGCAGGCCATGGTACCTACTTGCCTACAGAGACTCAGTTGATGTCATCATAAACAACCATAGTTTGCAAGGCTGTGTGTGCTAATTGTGTCCTGTGCCTGGTGGGAGTTAGAAACAGAAGTGGCTGGAAAGCTAGGCGGATTCGGATCATTTAGATACATGGATTTACCCAGCAGGTGTGTCGAGCAATAGGATGAAGAGGAAAGGAGGGACTGTCAGATTTTCTTATAGCTGTTTGTGCAAATACAGGGACTTGAAAACTGCAGATAGTCCTCTAGTGAACTTCAGAAACATCCTTTAGTTTCTTTAAAACTTCTAGTATTTAGTACTGTTCTTTCTGTTTGTATGTGCTGCCCCTTAGCATCGTAAGCTTTGCTGTCATGTTTTTTGTGTACAAACATTCATAATGCTCAATGTCACTGTGAGTTATAATAGAGTTTCGTGCCCTGAACTCAGCTGTGTCTCCTGTGCCTGTTTTCTGCCTTCTCTGCCCTCACACCTGAATTTTGTTAGAGTGTTAAAATGGTGTAGCAGTTCATTAACATTTTAATGGTTTCCTCTAACTATCATTTCTACAACATTTTTGCCTCCATTCAGCATTGAATTCATTAAGCTCCCACTCCAGGTCTTTCAGTAGTTTCTACAGCCCTTTTGATCCCAGCACTCAGGGAGGCAGAGGCTGGTGCATCACTGTGAGTTCAAGGCCAGCATGGTCTACAAAGTGAGTCCAAGACAGCCACAGCTACCCAGAGAAACCCTGTCTCAAAAAACAAAAAAACAAAAACCCTAGTTATTTTTCTTCTATCAGTGGCTGAAATTTGGCCTCTAACACACTCAAGACAAGGTTTTGGCAGGACCATCTTTCCAGGTCTCAGTGCTGAACTTGTACTTGAGCAATAGTTTGAACCAAGATAATCTTTGTTCTTGCCTAATTCTCAATGATGAGGTTTGTATGCATCATATGACTGTGCAGAGTTTAGCATGGTTCACTTTACTCTATGTTGAAATTGGTCTTTTGAGTGGCTAACACCTTTGCCTTCAGGGTTGATAGGCCTGCATAAATATTTCCTGACAGTCTGTGATTTGTGATCTCTTTCTCTTTGCTTTGTGTGCTATGAAGATATCACTATTTCGGGGGACGAGTGCTGAGAGTTGTTTTGTTATTGTATTTTTTTATTTTTATTTAAGTTATTCAGATTACATCTCAATTGTTGTCCCCTCACTTGTATCTCCCCATTCCCCCTACCTCTCTCTTTCATCCTATTCCCCTCCCCTAGGTCTGTGACAGAAGGGGACCTTGTCCGCCACTATAAGATCACAGCCTATTAGGTCTCATCCTGGTAGCCTGCTTACTCTTCCTGAGTGTCACCAGATCTCCCCACCAAGGGGAAGTGGTCAAATAGGGGGCACCAGAGTTCATGTCAGGGTCAGTCCCTGCTCTCTACACAACTGTGGAAAACATGATGTTCATTGGCTAGATCTGGATAGGGGGTCTAGGTTTACTGCATGTAGAATATAGGGTGTGCTGAGACACCTTATATTCTTATGCCTGGTTGGGATTTTGTGGCCTAAAATGGGTCTCAGTTTGGAGATGATTTTGCTTGCTTTTCCTTTACTTCTTCCCTGAGCTCACTTGCTCATTTGTGTTCTCTCTCTCTCTCTCTCTCTCTCTCTCTCTCTCTCTCTCTCTCTCTCTCTCTCTCTCTCCCTCTCTCCCTCCCTCCCTTCTCTCTTCCCCTCCTTCCCCTCCCTTTCCCACTCATCCCTCACCCTCTCCCTTCCTCCCCCCAACCCCCACTTATTCTTGTCTCTAAGTTGTTTTGACACGTCTTCCCAGATTTCTTATTTTATTTAAACTATTTTTTAAAGTTTGTTATATTCTGTTTGTTGGTTCTATGGTAATTTTCTTGGCATACATGGTTTCCTTTTCCTTGATGGCAACATGATTTGGTGTGTGTTCTTTGTCTATTTTTCCTCTGGTTATCAATTATTCTATTATAATATCTTTGTAATGTTATTCTGATGTTTTCTTTCTAATTCCAGCTAATAGTTGACTGAGACAACTCCTTTTTAACTATCTGTTTTGCAGCAGTTTTGGGAGAGAATGGACCCATGATGGTACCCAGCATAGTCTGACTTGTTTGCAATGATGCTACCTGTCACATGTAGGGTTCTGACTGTATTCGTGTGTGCAGGTTAATTTCACCTTTATATGTCCTCCAAGAAAAGAAGATATTGATGTTTGCAAGACTAACTAATCTGGGCCTTTTCATCTCTGACCTTGGCCAATAGGCATGCTTAGATGTTGCATCTACTCTTTGTGTGGTTTATTTGAACTTCCAATACTCTTAACAAGGCCCAGGACTGTCTTTGCAGACTGCCATTCACTTCAGATCAATTGTTTCCCCCCATCCCCAAAGACTTTGTTGCCTTGCCTCTTTCACAATCTCTGGGCTCTGCCAACTTTGCTTGAGATCTACCTGCTATAGTTGCAAATGTATTGCTGCTTTTGGCAGACCTTCCTCAGCAAAGGTGGGTTCTGTGTTTCTGTTTCGCATTTTCCTTGGTGTTTTGAAATGAATTCAAAGAAAGTGGACAGAGCTACCTGAACACAGCTGCCCTAAAAGTAGATGTTTCTTCTACACAGGTGTGCATTCTCCAACTGTCCACCCCTGAGTGTCCAGCACCTAAGGCTGTATCTGGGAAAGAGGTGATGGTCTGGGACTATTAGTTAAACCAAATGAAGATATACAGAAGCAGGCAAACAGTTCTTAGATGTAAGAGCAGAAACAAGACTGCTTTTAAGGACTTTCTTTAAAGGAACATTAAAAAAGAATGCCCCCCAGATTCTTATGGGATGGTAATGAGGCACACCTCCCAGGACTTCCTCATAGCTCAGACATTTTCAACCTACTTTACCCATCTTTGTTATATCTTCTTTGCATCCTGCTCTCCCTGGGCTAAGTAATTGTATCTGATACCCAGGAACCTATAGGATCCATGAATTCTGTAGGAGCACTTTGTGTACTAGGTTTTGTAAAACCCTAATCTAATCTCTAGCCTCCGTTTTTATGCATATGTTTTCAATTTGTTTCTGCTTGGATTACTTCTGAAATTGGCAAGGTCCCTTTCCTCTTTGGTGTACATTTTTTAGAAAATTAAGGACAAAAACAATTCCTTTGTACCCCAATTTTAGTAAATAATGGTGTTAAGCATTCATGGCCCCCTGCAGCCATGCCCCTAAAGTCCACTGGTGCCCAGAACTGTGTCCAGATGTAGACATTAAGAAAGGATTATGCAACAAAGGGAATACTAAAGAATATGAGAACTTATTTCATTCTTTGTGAATTTGGAGGGAGGTCCTTAGGTTTAGGGATGGGGGGATTGAATAACCTCCCCTAGAAAAGAGTATCTTTAGTCAGTACATATCTCAGAGTCCAGGATTCTCTCTGGTTTTCTTTTTCAAAAAAAAAAAGTGGGACTTTGACTGAAGAATTTATCCCAGCTTAATTCCCCGAGTGCAAGAAGCATCTCAGACAACTCTCATGGCTTCCATAAAAGGAAAGCAGTAGATACCTAAAAGATAGATTTTTGGCATCTGGCTTGCCTTAGGTCTTATTCAGAATATTTAGCTATCTAATCACACACTGTGTTGGTCTTTTTCACAATCAGCCATGGATGACTTCTCTCTGTCTCTCTGTCTCTGTCTCTGTCTCTGTCTCTCTGTCTCTGTCTCTCTCTGTCTCTCTGTCTCTGTCTCTGACTCTGTCTCTCTCTCTCTCTCTCTCTCTCTCTCTCTCTCTCTCTCTCTCTCTCTCTGTCCTTTGTTTTGTTTTGAATCTTTCAGAATCCCTCAACTTGCTCATACTCACACACCTCTTACTACTGCAGTTGACACCACACCTTCTCTGCCTGCCTCAACAAGTGTCCACACCTGCCTGGGTATCCTCACTAAGGTGAGCAGCATCAGAGGAGAGAGAATGCCAAGCAGATGCACGCATTGCCTACAGAAGCATGGCGGTCTGCTACCTCAGCCCACACTTGCAGTCATCAGTCTTCCTTCTCACAGACACAGATGGATAGTACCCTCCTAGTTCATATCACCAAACAGCTTTCTCTCACCTACCTGAAAATCTGTGCCTACCCTCACCCTTACCTCCACCCTAGGAACTTAAATGCATTTTTCCAAGTCACCCTGGTTTACTGGGAACAGTGCCAGTTAACATCTGGGTACCCACTTGCCCTAGAAATGAGTTCTTAATGACAAGTTGTGTGACATATTGAAAAACTAATGATTAAAGTTTAAAATGCAACACAAATAAGAATGGTGTTAATTAGAAGCAATGTCCTTATTTTCTTCCCTCCTTTGTTGGAAAATACTGGCTCATGAAAATGGAGCACACAGAGACCTGGAATCCAAGTCCCCACACAGCCTGCAGAAGGGAAGGAATG
Organism: Acomys percivali; assembly: GCA_907169655.1. Classification (NCBI taxonomy): domain Eukaryota; kingdom Metazoa; phylum Chordata; class Mammalia; order Rodentia; family Muridae; genus Acomys; species Acomys percivali. Next base: position 10,422,042 of record OU015744.1, read on the forward strand.
GGGTGGGGAGAGGGGAAAGGGGGGAAGGTTGTGAGATCAGTGCAGCTACCAGCATGGTTCCCAAGATTAGGAAAAGGAGGCAGGACTCCAAGCTCAGAAGCAAGGGTTTCAGAATAATGCAACCCCAAGGCCAGGGAAGATGACACTTACAAAGTCTGGTCATTCTGTGTGGCTCTCTCACCTCCTTTTCTATGGCTGTAATATGCCAGCAACCTCCCTCTGTTATTTCATTTATGGCAAGGTCTCCAGGTCTTGCATCTGGTTATAATGGTGATCTATGTATGCCATCTACAGTGGACATGGCTAATGATCCTATTTTATTTCTTAATTAAGAATTTGAAAGTATCACAAATTACCGCAATTAACACACATTTTCTTCCTCATTTATTTACTTATTTAGATGCTAAAATTGCACCCTTAGCTTCAACCAACCACAGGATTTGGAATCTGTTAAAATATATAGCATTCATTAAAATATGCATTTGTCCCCAACAATGAGTCATTGCAGTTCAGAAATGATGATTATCAATGTACAGGAAGTACTTCCAAAAGGATAGATGTTGAATTCAGCCCATACAGCTTCATACCATAAAATCTGAATTTATTGATAATCTCTTAGGTGACTGAAATAGGCTGAATATTTTCCCTTTTTTCATATTAAGGTTTTTTAATTCTTTTATTTTTTTTATCCTGGTCACAGCCCCATCTCTCCTCTCATCCCCATCCCACACTACCTCCCTCTCCATCTCTCCCCTCCCTCCAAAAAGGGGGGAGCCATCCTTCCCATCTACCCCAGCTCATCAAGTAACATCAGGACAGTGCATGTCCTCTTCCCTATGGCCTGGCAAGGCAGTCCCACCAGGGCTGGGAGTGATAAAAAGATCAGAGTCCATGTCAGAGTCAGGTCCCCGCGCCCCTTACTAGAGGACCCCCATGAAGCCTGAGCTGCCCACTGCCTACACCTGTGTAGGAGGCCTAGGTCCAGTCCATACATGGTCCTTGGATGGTGCTTCAGTCTCAGCAAGCCCCTCTGGGCCCTGAATAGTTGGTTCTGTTGGTCTTCTTGTGGAACTCCTGTCACCTGCATGTCCTTTTCTTCCCTAGCGCCACCCCCTCCCCCAGCTGCCACTTTTTCATAAGACTCCCTATGCGTAGCCCAGTGCTTGGCTGTGAGACTCAGCATCTGTTTCAAACCTCTCAAAGAGCAACTCTGCTGGGCTCCTTTCTGCAAGCATAGCAGAATATCGTCACTAGTGTTCAATCCAAAACTCACCCTGTCTATAAGATGTGCAGAGATAAAGATAGAACAGAGATTGAGGGAATTTCCAACCAATGCCTGGCCCTACCCAGGGCCCATCCCATGGGAGAGAGGCTGAATATTTTTGATGGAACATGACACAGTATTTGCTTCACGTTCGGTGTGGTTGCTCTCCCTTTCAAAGCTCTTGGAAACTGTGAGTGTCACCACACTGTCAGAACATCACTGTTCACTGAAGCTGAGTGAGCTCAGGGTGGTTAGATTCCTCGGGCTGTTTCAAAACAATGCTGTTTTGAATACTGGTTTGAATCAAATAAGTAGTAATTTTCAAAAATCAAACTGATTTTTTTCATTCTTGTGGGGTTATTTATTTATTTTTTATTTATTAACTGACTTATATGGAGACACAGTTTAAGGGGAGGTGGTTGGAAATAACCCAAAACTACATTTTAGCTATGTTACAATGCTATTTATTGCAGCCTTCTTTATATTAGGAAAAGGAATAAAAGAGACAAACTGTGCTACAATAAAACACTGGGTTGTAATACAGCTGAAATAATAGACATCCACTAAACACTATGTACCTTATACTATGTGTGGCTAAATTGCCCGAAAAAGCATTAGTTTAGAACAACAAAAATACTAGTTCGCAGTTTAGCAGGTCAGAGATATGGACAGAGCTTCCCTTGGCACTCTGACATGTGTCTCTCACAAAACTGCAGTGCAGGTGTTTTCTGGAACCATAGTTGTCTCACTGCCAAACTAGGAGAGGATGCTCTTTCAAGCTTAACTAGAGTGGCTTTTGCTGGGATTCACTTATTCATGGACTGTGGATCAGGAATCTCCCCCAGTTGCCTGCTATGTGAACATTTCTGTAGGGCAGTTCATAAAAATGGCTTCATTGCCACAAGCAAGCCAGACAACAAGGGAAGATGAGCCACATGGAAGACAAAGTTGTTTATGTCACTTCATCTCAACCTCAACACTTTGTTCTATCCTATTGTTCAGAATTCAGCAAGGCTCATCTCAAAGTCAAGAGTGGACGGTAACCATTGAAAGCAGTCATGACGCTGTCTGCCAGCTGAATTCTATTGTCAAAAGTTGTTTATGATATCACATTCAATTGAAAAACTAGCAGCACAAAGCTATGTGTACAGTGGGACTCCCTTTTCAAACTAAAGGCAACGTATCCACGTATACATAGAGATACTTAAAAAATCTAAATGTTCCATGAAATTAACAGTATTTTATGAATAGATCCTGTTTTTAAATCTTAGTGTTGCTTCCTACATTAAATTATTGTTCATAATTTTCAAAGGTATAAATAATTTTTTACAAAGCAGCTTAGGTGCCCAAATGTTTCTAACCTCTAATATCTTTTCAGGGTTACTTCTTACCACTTGAAGTCATCTAAAGAGTTCACAAGACCGAGGAAACTGTGAGTACACACTAGAATCTGCTGCTGAGGTTTTGGCATCTGAACCAGCTGTTGTAACTAGTAATAGTATCATGGAAAGTTAAAACTGTTTTTCCCTTTCTGAGATCACTGGAGCTACTTGGGAACTAAGACTGGCCTGAAAGAGGCAGGTCCTACAGACTGACCTGAAAGAGGCAGGTCCTGTGAGAGTGTTTCCTGCCTCAAGCTAGTGTCTTTTCCACTCAATTTTTGTTTCTTACAGATATGAGCTAGCTAGCATAATCATATCACCATCGCCTCTGAAAAATCCTAAAGGGAGAGTTTCTATTATATGTGAAAAATAAATAAATGGATATGCCACTGCAGAGCAAATCACAAAGCTGGAAAAGGAGAGGGATGAGTGAGACAGAGGATGAGGCACTAACAATCTCCATACTCCATCAGCTTTTGGGTCTCAGGGGAGCCTACACTGGGAGACTTCTAGCCGTTAGATTTGTGGTCCTTAGGAGTCTGCAGTACAAGAAAATCTTGTTGTTTTAACTTTCAGTAACAAATATATAGAACAATGGACTATTTACCTATTTTAATAGTTTAAGAAGACAGAAAGAAAAGGAAGGAAGAAAGAAAGAAAAGGAAAAGAAAAGAATGTCAAAAGCATTCCATAGCAGATCAGCACAGAGGATAATCACTCCTATCACTGTGCTATTGCCATTATTATTTTATGATTAACTCAGACCAATTAGCTAAATGGCAGCTAGAGTGATTACCTCTACTGGGGGCTAAGAGAGCAAAATGAAGCTTTGTGTCATCCCCTTATAGTGCCCTGCCTTTCCTGATGAAATTCAGACTAGGAATGTGTTTTTATGATACTGTACATGGTAGCTGAGGGCTGGTAATATGGGTCTATGGCTAAAATCACTTTCTGTAAAAGCCTAGTGACCTGAGTCTGATATTCCTAAATCTACAGTGAAAAGAAAGAACTGACGCCTAAATGTTTTCCTCTGGCCTCTGACCTCTAACTTCTGACCTCCACACATGTACCATGTCATGTCCTTACACACACATTTGCGCACATGCGCGCGCGCACACACACACACACACACACACACACACACAAGTAACAGCAGCAGCAACAACAACAATAATAATAATAAACATCTTAAGTAATGACAGACTTTATTTTTTTCCACAGTCAGAACATGATATGTTCAGTCTCTCCCCTAGTCTTGGTATCTATAGCTTTCCATGAATTCATCTCAGAATTGAAAATCCATTAGTAAAAAGTAAAAAGACAAAATCTTATGGTCATTACACTTGGAATCGATGTCAGCATATAAGGAGCTTTACAGTGTGCGGCCCAAATTTTTTAAATTTTATAAATGAGAAAGTGAAGATGCAGGCAGGTGAGGGGCGTGTCCAAGGTCATAAGAAAGAACAGGTATTAAGACGATCCTTGAAGGACTACACTGGTTTCCTATTACTGTTGTAACAAGCTACCATGAACTTAGAGATTTAAAGCAACGTCGCAGTGCTGTACTTCAGAAGTCTCATACAGATCTCACTGGCTAAAAACAAGATATTTGCAAGACTGGCTTCCATTTTAGAACCTCTGAGAACAGCCCATTTATTTTCTCTTTTCAGCTGTTAGGGACTGCCTATGTTCCTTGGCTTGTGACTTCTCCCTCCATCTCTTAATCTGATAATGTTGCCTTTTTCTTGACCACTCTCTACTCTTATTTCCAACTGCAACCAGAAGCAGTTTTCTGATTTTAAAGCCTTACATGACTGGACTGAAGCTAAGGTTTTAATCCTTTTGACACCTAAGACATGGCGTGCACAGGCTGATGGGGGTACAGACATGCACATCTTTGATTGGGGGACCTAGCACTATTTTGTCTATCATAGGAAGACAACAAAATCCATGGTAAGTCAGTAGTGTGTTGGCTAAGAAAGAAATATTTGTGGGCACCTTTTGCAGGCTGGAGTCCTCTGGGATCAGACTCTGGGATGGAAGCTTCTATGTGAAAGATGTGTACCCCCTGCTTTTGCGGGGAGTAGGAAGGTGAGCAGGCAGAAATGCTCAGAAGGAGGAGGGGCCTTCAGATGTGTCACAAAGCCTCCACTCATGCCAGAGAGATCTCTGAAGTGGAACTGTCAAGTTCTGTTGTTATTATTAGGGGTCTTTAAATTCCTTTTGCCTCTGATTGCTCTGACCACATCAAACACTCACAAGATGTGGTCTGTCCTGTTGAAGAAGGATATAGGAATCTGTGCTCTTCTGACAGCACTGTCCAACTGCTAGGGCAATGTGTCCTTTATTCAAGCAGAGGGATCCAAGCAAACTGAACCCATAAAACCCGTTCCTAGGCTTCATGTTTTTGTGTGGAAAGAAGAAAAAAAAAGAAGCTGGCTGTAGTCTATTTGGAATAAAACAGTTGGAAGAAAGCACAGAGTGGTCCTCGAAGTAAAGCTTAGAAATCAGTAGGAAAAGGGTCCTGTATCTCATCTATGTTTTAAGGTTAGACAAGACAAGGCTTGGAAGAAGAGTATACTTTTACTAATAGTGCATGAAAAGTCAAGCAAGAGTGGGCAAGGGCAATGTAGGGATAGAAGAAGATCAATGGTGTTGGCCACATTATTAAAAACACAGATGATGAATTACTGGACCAAGATCCAAAGCTAAGTCAGAAATCCAGGGCTCTGTCTACAACAGAGAAGTGTCTATTGGCACAGTCAGGGTAGGCAGCTGTGATGGGAACTTAGGGACCCAACAACTTCTCAATTGAGTTGAAAGCAAGGTCAGCCAGGGAAGTGGGTGGAGCACTGATGAGAAATCCTGTTTCAATAGAACTAAAGGCAAGAACTTAATTACCAAGGAAAGTACATTTTGTATTATTAATAAATTAAGGATCAGGCTATGGTGTTGTATCATCTGGCCATGAATGTCATTTGGCCCAAGTCCAAGGCTGATCCTGGCACAGGAGTGAGAGATGCAGGGGTCAGAAAAAAGTAGGGCAGAGCCATATGCTCACTCCAGGGGAGGTACTCTCACATTATCTCAGGGCCGACCTCAGTGCTCATTTTAACTTAATGGAGGCTGCATTCAGCAATGAGGGACAAAGGCTGATTTGTTTCTGCCCTTGCACCCACAAGGTTCTCACTCCCTCAGGTCAGTGCTGAGCCCAGCATCTGCATACAGGTGGTTCTGCTTATTTGTCCAGACAAACCCTGTGGACCACTCGTCCATCTCCACCCTTCCACACATCCAGACCACAAAGTCAGGAAGTGATATTTACCAAAGAGACTACAGAGGCCAGAGAGATGGCTCAGTGGATAAAAGTGCCTGCCACTCAGACCTGATGACCTAAGTTCAGAATTCCCATGAAACCTGATGCACACCAGTCATCCCAGAGGGCAGCAGAACCACTTGGAAGCTCACAGACCAGCTAGCCTGCAGTGAAACAGAAGATGCAAGAGAGATCTTGCCTAAAAAGAAAGTGGAAAGTGAGACCTGATTTCTGAAAGTTGTTCCCTAACTTCCTCATGTGCCATCGCACATATGTTCCCACATTCACATATACTTCACACACACACACACACACACACACCACCACCACCACCACCACCACCACCACCACCACCACCATATACACATTTAAAAAGGCAGGGAGAGAGAGAGAGAGACAGAGAGAGAGAGACAGAGAGAGAGAGAAAGGAACTTTAAGATAAGTGCCACAGCTGTACATGTGCCTGCAACCCCAACACTCAGGAACCAGGGACAGGTGGATTATTAATTCAAAGTCAGCCTCATTTATCCAGTGTAATCCTATCTCAAAAACAATTATTCATCTTCATCATCATCATTATTATTATTTATCATTATTTTTATTCATTTAAAGATAGAATTTCTACATCTTCTAAAACAATGCGTAGACATTACACTGGGCCAACCATGCATGCTTACAAAATGAGTTAGATTTTTCCACATGCCTTGATTCAAGTGACACAGGTAAAGCAGGGCATTGCACACATGCCTGTCTGGCTCTGTCCTTTTGAGCTCACAAAAGCACTCTCATACCTTCAGCTTGCTGGATCAGCTCAGCAAGCACGCCAGGCAGGCATAGGGCAGTTAAAATAATACCCAAGGCGGTCATGTGATCCGCCCAAGACCAGATAGGCATTCGGTAGTACAGTCAGGGCTGCCACCTAGACTTTGTGGCAAGTTGCTTCTGGAATGGATGGGGTAGTAGAGAGTTCTGCAGAGTGGCAGGAAGGAGCCACTTATTAAAAGAGTAAGCAGCGTGCACATGAAAGTTAAAAGGGTTGATAACAAAGATTTTTGATATAGCTTACAAGGAAGAGGGGCTCAGGTCTCAGGCATTGAAATAGATGGTGTGGGGTATGACAGAGATGGGGGGCACAGAGACCACTGGATAGAACTAGAAGGCCCAGGGAGATAATGATACATGCATGTTAGAGAGTTAGCACACATGGTGATTACAAATAAGTGGGAAAGGCATGAGGTATTTGATCCACAATGTCCCCCCCCCCAAAAAAGGCATCTTTTAATATTGGAATGTTAACATTAGAATTTTCAAACATAAAAATGATTAAATACTGTAACTAAATTCCAGGAAGATAAAAGGCTATGAGCTTTAAAAACTTTTTAAAAGTATTATAATAAAATTCAGGAAAGGATTTTTATACCAGGTTATCAGGGAAGAATTTCTTAATATTCAAAACAAGCACAAAAGGAAAGGACAGCTTGGGTGATGCCGCAACTTCAGTTTTCTGCAAAGCCAGAGACAGCCTGAACAGCAATAAGGACAGGCAGTGGGCTTGGAGGTGCCGCATGAAAAAATGCCCAGCTTTGCTGTCTGTCACTGAAATGCCAACTAAAGCAAAGAGGTGCCATTTTACTCCTATCTTATTATCAAAAATCCAAAGGTTTGACAATGCCAAGAAGGTATCATCACCCTAAGAGACTTGAAATTGTTTTTTAACATCTCTTAGAAGTAAAGAGATGCATGCCCTAGCACAACTAAGTTTATGATACAACATCTACTCTAGATCTTGTGATATGTAAAATTATATTTATTGAGACATCTTTGTAATATCAAAAGCTGAGGCAACCTGAATGTTCATTATCAGGACAATGAAGAAACAGTGGGTTCCACAGAAATGAACATTAGTGAGTTGTTACACACATGTGTAGAAAAAAAAATTCTTTAAAATCTAAACTGAGTTTTAAAATATCGAACTCCATGAAGGTGGAGAGAGGCAGTCCATTGGTAGAGCCCTTGCCTAACATGTATAAGGTCCTAGATTTCATCTTCATCACAGAAAAACATAAAGAAAGAAAGAAAGAAAGAAAGAAAGAAAGAAAGAAAGAAAGAAAGAAAGAAAGATGACAAATAGATAACAAAGCATCTTAATACACTTTACACGCATCACAGTGAACAATGTCACTGAAAACATTTCAGAAATGCATAGTGATAGCATTAAAAACACAAAATAATGCAAACAAGTTTGTAAGAATGTTTTTCAGAAACAAGGTAAAAATAGACTCATGGAGAATAGACAAATAATTCAATTATATGGGTAGTGTTTTTGTTTAATTAAAAGTAAAAACAATTTCAGCATTACATGTTTAATATAGTGAATGATTCTGGAAATGGGAAAGGAAAGAAAAAGTTAGAGACCACCAGCCTCTTTCCCGTAGGAGAAACGGAGCAGCACCAAGGAGCAAGAACCTGCCAGGCAATGGGACGGACCGCGTGGGAAATTACTTATGGCTTTGGACTTAGATAGGTTTGACTGCGAAACACACTCAGTGGAAAGCACACCTTTTGCTCGTTCCCTGCACTGGTGATACACCGTGTGCTGCTCTCCTACAGCGCTAGGAACAAGCTGTTGGCACCGCCGTAGCCACTGGAAACAACCATGCTGTACTCATTACGGAGCTACAATGTTCAGTCAGTTAGATGTGGAAACTACGTCTTCCATCTTACAGTACTTTCAGTTCATCACAACACAACCCCAATCACTCATGGCGGAGCATTTATACTGCAAAACATGATTTCAACTAAAGTCATGGATCAATATCCCTGGAGATAGTGTGTTGGGAGAGAGGGACCAGCGGGATGCCTGTATGAGTTTTAATCCCATTGAGGACACTGTGTCGTGATTTGACCTGGTTCCGCTCCCCAGTGTGTGGGCTAGAGATGATAATGACAGCCCTGCTACCTCATACAGCTAGCATTAGTACCAAATGAGATGATAAATGTGGAAGGACTTTGCAGCCCAGCAAGACTGGGGGAGCTGCCATTTCTCATCCTCTCCTTTGTCCCTTTCCAAGTGCATTAACTGAGCACCATGCATCCAACAGAGTAAGGCTGTGCTCACAAGAGTCCCACAGTGCCCAGTGATGGAGCTTCCCTACCAAATAGCTCTAGAGTTAAATTAGACTCCAGTGAGTTCATCATGGATAATGTAATTATAAGAAGCAGCAAATAAACTGATAGTACTTGGCTACTTGTTTTGTTTTGGTTGGTTGGTTGGTTTTTTGTTTTGTTTTGTTTTGTTTGGGTTTTGGTTGTTTTTGTTTGGTTGGTTTGGTTTTTTGTTGTTGTTTTGTTGTTATTGTTGTTGTTGTTTTGGTTTGGGTTTTGTTTTTTTGTTTTGTTTTGTTTTGTTTTTTCTGTTTTGTTTTGTTTTTTTGAAGAGGCAGGGGGAGAAAGAATGCATTGTGTGAGAAAGATTATCCTCCGTGGAAACCACCACCACCACCACCCCAGTCACTTGGCCTATATTCAAACTTACCTCAAGGAGAACTGGTGTGTCTCTGATGTGCTGGGTATCTATTAAATGCTTTATAGCCTAAAGTCCCAGCTTTGCCCTGTGGCCTCCATTTTACTAGCTTCCAGAAGCAGAATGTGGAAACTGAAGCCACTGTGCTTTTCTTTCCTCTCGTTTCATTTGTGTGGGTGTGCCATATGTGTGTACCTGTTTCTGGGTAGATGTGAGTATGTATGAGTGTGTAGGCATGTAGAGGTTAGAAATCAACCTGGCATGTCATTTCTCGGGTACCATCCACCTCGCTTTCTAAGGCAAGGTCTCTCACTGAGCTGGAGCTTGCTGAATCAGTTAGGTTGTCTGGTCAGCAAAACCCCATTAGCCCTGGCACGATGATTCTAAGCACACATATCCACGCCCAGCTCTTCAGGCGGGTGCTTAACACCAAAGCTGTGTGCTCCTGCTCGGAAGGTACATGCTTTACCAAGTAAGTAATTGCTCCTGCCCCACTGAGCACCCTCTGTTCCCAGACACCTCTCTGCCCAGCT
>OU015744.1:10449979-10464502 GCA_907169655.1 Acomys percivali
ATGTGTACACACATACACACACGAGCAAATAAATGTTAATTTTAAATGTGAGCATGGTCTTGGAATACAGACCAGTAGTAGTTTGCTTCACATGTATGAGATCCCACCTAAGTGTGATATTTAGCATGACTATCTGAGTGTTGAACTAATTATGTAATTCAGTGGCAGATTGTTTGCTTAGCATGAGCAAGGCCCTGGGTTCAATCCATAGGACTGCAATAATAATAGCAATGTATAGGCATGTGCTAAGCGTGGTTGTTGGCAACTCACCTGCTGAAGAGCCGGTGCCGTTCACAAGATGGCCAAGCAGGAAGCACAGAGAACTGCTAGAATAGGCTTACTAGCCAACTTTGGGGGAACCTTTATCTGTGAGCCAGGCCTACTTCCCAAAGGCTTTACAATCTCCCGAAGCAACATCATGAGTCCAGACCACAGGCAAGCCTGCCAGTTACTCACATACATCCCATTTACAGGGGACAGCTGCGCAGATACCAGACATCCCAGAGATCCAGGCGTGAGAAACAGGCAACAGGCATCACCAACAGCAAGGGAAACACCGAAGAACACAAGTCCCACCATTTGTGCCTTTTCCTGTAATAGAATTATCGTGATAACAACCGTTTATGTTTGTATTGGGCTTTGCCAGACAGAATGCCTTTTCCCTTATCTTTTCACAATTACCTACGATTAGGCAAATTGTTCCCTCTAGGTCTACAGAATAGGAAATGGATGTTCCCAGAGGTTAAGTGACTGGCCCCAGGTCACACAGCTGGATGCGTGAAAGCACATATTTTCTGATGTTGAAATTTCATGCTTTTTCCAGGACATCACACTGCTTCATGGCCATACCTCTCCCTAATAGAAATTCCCAGGGGAAAAAAAAATCTTTATAAAGAGCTAACTAATTTCATAGACAGAAATTTTGTTGCATAAATTTTAAATTAAAAATAAAACAGAAAGATGTGATTTTTTTAAACACATTTAACCAATTGTTGAAAATGATGCTTCAGAATAGTGCGGTGTAAAAGCATCATTTCTGAAAGGCCATGCTCACAACAAGGCCATGATGCATGCTCTTCACCTCCCGTAACCCTAGGTTTCTCTCATATAACATCAATCATCGTGTATAGTGTGCTTATCTTTTTAAGGGAGTTGTTGAAAGTTCATATGTCTGGCTCAAATGAGCTTTAAAATCCCTCGCATTTCCTAAAGCAGCAATTTGCAAATTTTAATGTGCATCAGAATGTGATGAGTGTGTCAGAAAAAGGCATTTCTACAGAAACAGACCTTTGGGGGTTAGCCTGTCAAACCTGTCCTCTTACCATGCAGCCGGGTGATTTGAGAGAGCCAAGCTAAGGGAGGTAGGAGAGGCATGGCTGGTTGGTAAGTGTGTATTTAGAACATCCAGTGGCAAAAAAACATCCAGCCTAAATAAGCATCACTCCCTTTGAATGCTGTCTGCTGTGAGGACTGCTTTGCGTGGAGGGGCAAGTATCCCTGGAAGGCAGAAAGACAAGGTTTTAATCCTGCTCTGGTCCTTTACCGCCTGAGCAACGGGATGCACTTTTTACCTTTCTGACCAAAGGCCTAACTGCATTCTTGTACTCGGCCTGTTACCCTCTCACACTGTATCAGAGGGGGCAGCAACTCCTCTCACAGGTTACTGAGTCTAAACAGTAGATACCAGAGCGCCTTAAGAAATATACAGAACTATAGGAACACCAGTGGCATGGGGTTCTTGATCTCATGTATGGTAAAAAAAACAAGCTTTGTTACCCAACACAGCTCAGCACATAAACGCCAGTGAGAAAATGTCCAGCTGTTAGTGTAAACTCACGAAGGTAGCCCTGAAAGGTTTTCCCTCGTCACTGAAGTCAGGGGTGAGTTCTAACCCTGTCACTTTCAGAGCAGCAGCTTCCCAGAACCATCCTTCAGCCTCTTGTCCTGCTGGAGATCAGCCCTGAGCTCAGGACGGGAACAGGCGGACATAACTCACTACCCGGAATGGAAATGCCACGAAGCCCATTTAATTCTGCACTGACAGTTCCCGGGAAACAGGCCTAGTTCTCCATCGACTTCTAAAATAAGCCGATGGTGTTGGTAATCGGACTTTCTTCAGGAAATTCCATTCATGTACTCATTCATTCATTGCAGACCACAAATATTTATTGATTTTCACAGTGTGTTTGTTGCTGCTGTTCTTTGCCATGTGAAAATTTCTGTTTGCTTGCTCAGCCTTCTTTCCTGGAGCTCTCACCTGATATCCCAATTGTCCATTGGTACGTGGGTCATAAGAAAATCGTCTTCGTTGACAGCTATATACGCCCTTGCTGTGGGCAGTGGAAGGCACAGGACGTTGTGTTGAACATGTCTGGTTTAGACAGGCTGGGATTAATTTCAGTGCATATCTTGGCATACATATAACTAAACAGACAGACAGTCTATTCAAAGTTCAGATCTGTAGTGGTCCAAGTATTTACCGGTACTCCGGAGATGGTCTATGTACATGGTCTCAGCTGTGCACCTCCCTGGTCATGGAGGTCTTGACTTAGAAGATACTAAGGATTCTAGCTCAACCTTAATTTGAGAAGTGTTGGGGAATTCCAAAGCCTCTCACCAATATCTGCTGCTACTCTGAATCGGTAAACCCCACACTAGACACTGAAAGCACGTATGAACAGCGTCAGAGCAGGCCCTTCAGGGCAGAAGCAGTCAGAACCCTGGCTGGTCATCATGGTTCAGTTCCTTCAAGGCCCTGTCTTAGAGACCTGGCTCAGATGATGCATTCTGACTGTTACCTGTCACCCTGAGTCTGCCACTGCCCTGCTGAGGGCTAGTACTCCCAGGCCTCCCCTGGCTGTAACTCCAGTTTTCCCAGAATACCTAGGTCTCTGCCCATATTGTCCAAGAATTTACCCAACACGAGGCTCCATGTGTACACTTCATCACTTAACCCTTACGTCTTTCCTATGAATGTTTTGCTATCCTCTCTTCACAGGTGGAAAATGCCAACAGTTACTTTCTTAAGTATACATAATTTGTATGAGTGGAGCTGGAATTGAACTTTAGGACTAGCTTTGAAACAGGCTGATTTGAGCACAATGGGTGGCATCCAATACCTATCCACCGCTACCATTTAAGGATCAGTGGTAACATGTATTAAGTGCTCAGGATAGGGTACTTAGTAACTGCCCATTAATGATCCACATTATTCTACTTAGTCATAGAATGTGGACTTTGACTCTTAACAAGACTGTCTTCCCCTGAATCTTGGGCAGAGTGTTTTAGTTACCTAGTACCTTCGAGGCCCACCAGAGTCTGGCTGGAACCAAGGTAGGTTTCCTCAGGGAAGCTCAGAGCAGCCTAACTACCCCACAGTCGGCAGGTTCCTCATCTAGCCCGCTACATGCATATGGAGACTGCTAGATAGCAGATATGTTTGTACATGCGTTCTCAGCTCGGGGCTCATCTACAGTTATAGATGAAAGATGCCTTGATGGGAAGGACATGTGCCAGGAACAAACATCCACAGGGACAGACATAAGTCTGATAACACCTTTCAGATCCCACAGACCTTCTCTAGTGTTACCCGTCCCGTGTGTGAAATGGGTAGCAAACACCATGTCCCACCAGTGTGTGACATTCCTGACTCTGTGACTCAAAATAAAGCTTGTAATGAGCACAGCTTTCCTTGCACCAGTCACTCCGCAGGCCATCTGCAGCAGTGACACCTGCTCTGGGCCCAGCTGCAGAAGCACTGAACAGCAGTTACATGGCAAAGGGGTTCACCTAGCTCCAACAGGCCCACCCTAGAAGCACCTGTTCCTGGAGGCCTGCCCATTTATGAAGCTTTAGAGGGGCATTTAAGGCTTCCAGGCCCTGGCCCAGTTATGACAAGAGCAAGCAGCGGTCCAGTAGGCCAAGAGAGGCCAGTGGCTCCTGGCAGTCCCCACTGAAGATATTTGTCCTATTCCTACAGTCCCTGAGGCAGAGGTACCCATCCAACTAACCTCCTTAGTTTACACTACAAGAAGCCAAAGTCATGCCCTACCCAGAGTACTTAGAATGACTCCGTTTCTTAGATGGCCACTTCGAGGATGGGCTGGATAATCCTGGGCTTCTTTACCATACATTCTGTCTCACCTCCTGAAAAGGTCCTGGGAACACCCAGACTAGTTCCATAAATCCACTTGGACATGCCTGGCTCCCAGCACCCTGCCTGCCCCTGGGTATTTCTTCACATGCTTCTCACCTCTACAGACTTGTGGCTCTCCTCCCAACTCCTTCCACTAGGCTTTACTATCAAACCCCTTCCTTTTCTTTGTTGTTCTCCGAAAGCCCTCCTGTCCTGTGACTGCCAGCTCACCCTCTTCCTCCCCTTCTGCCCGCCTGCCTCTGAGCATAGTACCTGGCCATTCGGGGGATGTCTGCTTAATGTGAACTTTCTTCTTACTGGTAAAAATTGAGTGAATGAATCTAGAACACTCAGAAGAGATAGAACAAGTCTCTGGTCTTGTATTAGCTCTTACAAAACAGCATTGCATCCACTCTATTCCACCGTGTTCCTCACCTTGCCTGCTCCAAATTTTCAAGCCACAGGTTAAAACATCAACCGGCTTCTAACATTAGGGTAATCTTTCCTATGTTCCAAAGAGCTATCATAGTTATTATCCCATTCAGGAATTCAGTGCACCAGGAAAATAAATCAAGGCGTGTTACAATCATAGCTTCAGCCACTTAGCAAAGCTTAGAGCTTGAGCAAGCTCCTTAACCTTGTTGAGTTCAGAATAGAACTGACAAATAAAAGAGAAGCAATATATCTTTGTAAATACTGTTACCAAGTGCCTACCCGAGTGATGGGCACTCAAGAGTTGATGTTCTTCTTCCCGCTGACCTTTACACCTCCCCGGGAATCACAACGTTGGTATCACTGTTACTAATTAACAAGTCGATAATACCAAGACCACAGAACTAGAGAACACCATGCCCAGAGATGTGGCATTATGGAATTTTGTTTAATCACAAAACTAAGCAAATGAAGCAAGGACTATATAGGACCCACAGTGGCATTCTTGCCTTGGCCTCCTCACCTAGGAATGGTGAAGTGGAATGAGCTTAAAGCTCATGGTTACACTGCTATTGATAAAGTCCATGTTTCTTGAACAATGCCCTTTCTTCTAGTGCTTCCAAAATCCTCAGAGATATACAGCTTAGATACATCTTGGCTTCACTTCCCTTTGTCATGGGCTAATAAGCCCTATGACTTGCACTGAATACGTGCCAAAGCCCTTGGCCCCAACACAAAAAAGCTCTTATTAAATTACGGTGCTAAAATTATGCTTGTATCACCCGTGATGATTCTGAAGTGCTCTGAAACGCAACTGACCTGTCTGTCATGCACTCTGCTTAGCATCTTGTAGATCTGCTTGAGAATTACTTTCACATATTTAGATTATGCTTCTGACTGTGATGCTGGATTTTTCATTGGTTTCCTAGATGGGCTCTGACCCACAAATACACTAAACAAACAACTCTCCTTTTACTGTTGTACAAATTAAAGCTTATGGGAAATGTGCAATTTCTTGGCAGCCATTTTGTTTCTGGGTATTTGCTAAGAGGCAGTGGAATTCAAGGTATACCACAGAACTGTTTCACACCATGAAAACAGATGTCATCCAAATCCATGCTCAAGTTCAAGGAGCAGAAGCAAAAATACAGGGAAAAAATGTAAATACTAATTGTTCTACAAAAATATCATTGCACTAAAAAAGAAAGTGGAGGGTATTTGTAGAGTACTTCTCCTTAGGAGGACCAGGTTCAGAAGGGGAACTCCCATTGGAGCTGAAAGGATGTGGGTTATGCAAGGGAGGATCTTCAGCATAGTGTAGTACAACTATTCTCTTCCCAACAGTGACCCCTCATGGTTCACAGTCACTCCCGTCCAGCTGAAAGGGAAAAATAGTTTCCTTGTCAGTGTAACCCTAGAGAATTGTCTGTGTGTAACATAGTCACAAGTCATTGTCAAGATGACTCTGAAAAATATTAATTGTTAATTCCCATACCTAACCAAGGGTGAGCTCTTCTGAGAAAGTTAGCCAATAGGATGGCTGTCAGGAATCCCAGGCAAGCAGTAAAGCCTGGCTGTGCCTGGCACTTGGGGACACAGAACAAAGGCTCGTAGACTATCCAAGTCAAGTAGCTTATAAGCTTTCTTAGGAAGATAAAGAAATTAACTAGAAAACCCAAGGAATAGGAAGCAATAGGGCCATGCTGGTGTTCAGATAAGAAATGACATTGGCATGAACCTGAGAGGTCAGTGGGGGGTCACAGAGGGTCTAGTATTAAAGAACTGAGCCATCAAGAAAGGGAGCCTGGGAGAGTGCCTAGCATGACTTAGACAGAAAACCCATGCAGAGATGAAGGCAAGTAAATATGGACAGAGGAGATGGACAAAATTGCAAAGACTTCCAGAAGCAGCTGCAATAGCAGATTTACAACTCAAGGCCAGTTTTGACTATGAGTTCTAAGCTATCCTGGGCCACATAGTGAGATCCTGTGCTAGAGAAACAAAAATAAGAGCAATAAGAGAAAGATTGAAAAGAAGCTAAAAGATAAGCGAAGGGGGTATGGATTTCCACCTTCTGAATACTCATAAATAGTCTGAACCCAGGCTTTAAAAACAAGGAAGGACATGCTAAGAAATTCATCACTGGACCAGGCATGGGTAACCCATGCCTTTACTCCCAGAACTCATGAAGCAGAGGCAGGAGGGTCTCTGTGAGTTCAAGGCCAATCTAGTCTACAGAGCAAATTCCATAACAGCCAGAACTGTATAATGAGGCCTTCTCCCCTCCCACCCAAAATAAAGAAATTTACCATGGCCCTCCACAAATGAAACAAACTCAATTAAAACAGAAGAAAGTAAGTAGGAAGTAGAGTTTTGGAAATCAGAATAGATGCAGGATAATTCACAATGAAAAGTGACAACCATGAAATATCTTTGATACGAGGACCTTAGGATTAATCAGGCTTCCTCGGGTTTGCTTACGTGCATTTGGGAAGATTGAGATGCATCTCAGGAATTCTTCCTAACAGTACCCTTTGTGTGCAGAAGAACATAAGAATATTCTGTATTTAAGCAGCAAAATTGCAATTGAAAGCTGCCAGTATGCTCACGAGATCACTTTGTAGCTTCAAATTTCATTTTGCAAATCAACTCTGGTGAAAAACACTTACCAACCCCTGACATCTTAGGATTCTACCCGCCACCTTATCCGTACAGCGGACATCGGAGCAGCGGCAGTCCACTCTCACAAGCTCTCACTGCTCAAAACTGTAAATCACGAACAGTTGCATTCCACATTGGGTTAGTTCAAGGATTAATCATTAAGGCAAGGAATCCATCTTTTTACTCTTAACACACACACACATACACACACACAACATACAGTTCAGCTTAAACCAGAACCATGGGAGACATTGGAACAAGCCATTTCACTCAAAATACTCAAAGCCTCAAGACCCATTGCATTAACTGAGTAATAAGCAAGCAGACAAATTTGTTCCAGAATGCATCTAAGGGTGGCGGTCCCCATTCTTTCCCTGCCCACTGTGCTCTTTAGGGTCTTCCTATTCCTCCCTCACACTGGAATTACAAGCATGTATGGAGGGGACATGCCAGGCTTTTTACTTAGGTACTAGGGACTCAAGCTCACACCAGTGGTCTTGGCCACTGAGCCATCTCCCCAGGCCCTAGGCTTAACTGTCTCTTTCCATCTACAGATTTTGGGTTTGACTTGTTCTTGTCGTCCCAAAGCCCTAAGGCAAGTCATTAAGCTATGTGTTTGAGAGCTCTCTGATTTTTCAATATATTTATTTCTAACTATAAACTTGCCTCTTGGGACTGCTTTCATTATAGCTCATATGTTTGGATATGTTGTATTTTTATTTCATTCAACCTTATTTTTTTCTTTCTTTCTTGAGTCCTTCAGTGATCCATTCTTTATTCACTAATATAGACTGATGGCATTTCAACCAATAAGCTGAGGTGAACATGACATTAACAATTTCTGGTCTAATCTAGAATTTTCTACTTTTTCTTCTTCCTGGATAATCCAGCCGCTATGCTGTATTTAAAAATATAAATAAATAAATAAATAAATAAATAAATAAATAAATAAATGCATAGGTTAGATTTTAGAATTTTAAGATAGCACATGGAGAAAGAAGCTACCTAGGATAGTATCTGTACACTGAATGTATAGAAAAGCCTTCCTATGCTATTCGGCCCGGCCATCTGCTAAAGGTAGCTAAGGTACCCTAGGAAGAACCTTCCATCTAAGAGCCCTGCTCAAACTCCTAACATTAAAAAAAGAGAGAGAGAGAGAGAGAGAGATACTAAATCATTGTTTGCAAGACAGCAATAGTAGCTAACACAAAACCTAAAGTAGGAAAATCAACACAGAAGAGCTAGAAGGCTGACACAAGAGAGTCCTGAATGTGTGGCCAGCCTAGGCTACATAGCATAATACTGTCTCCAAAAATTAAAAAGAAAACAAGCATCTCCCTCTGGCCCACTTTCTTGTTGACTGAATCTACAAACCTACTATGATAACTTGGATTGTTTAATGAAATGATAAGTTTTATATTTACTCGATTTCCTCCTTATAAAGACCGCTTTATATTTCAGGCACACATTGGATCACCAATAAACATGAGTAGCTCCCTAACTTTAGCCCACATTCCATCCTCAGCTTGTTTCTCTTTCCTTTTCCCTCGCCTTGTCTTCATTCTAGTTACATTGAAACCGAATACCTAAGGGTGATTGGAGTCAACTGTCCAACAAGAAAGGCAGTTTTGATTTACTATAAAAGAGCAAAGTGCTGGAGGGCAGGGTGAAATGACCCCTCACAGGTCCTCCTTCAGCATGGCCGTTGTCTCTCTGAAGGTCTTTGTGTGGGGCCTGTCTTGTGTCTGACGGTTTCAAGTAAAGAGATGCCTGGGGTGAACTACTCTATTTTCTTCTAATTTCTCCCGCTAGACATAAAACCTGACCAGAACCCCACAGAACCCCCAGGCTTCAAAGCCAGCCTCAAAGATAGTCCTCACGATTGCTGGCTATGATGAGAAGTTGATGAGAAGTTGGCATTGACCCATCACCATTCCCTAAGAAGGAGCCTCACCTGCCTCCCTGGTTGAGTTCTCGAAGACCTTACGCAATGGTTCGTGAGAAAGCATGATACTACGCATAAGTGAAATCTTTGGGAATCGAACATCACAATCCTTCAAACAGTCCTCCTTTTCACTCGTTGCGCATCTGCTATGACCAGACACTTGCCAGATACTCTGGATATAAATAAAGAATAGGGATCACACCAAGAAATCTACCAAAATGTAAAACAAAGCTCTTGTGTTCAAATGAATCTCATCATTTAAAAACAATTGTGGGTAATTTTTCTAATAGATTATTTTCCCCCTTACTTTCTTACAAGACAAATTGTGAGGTCTTGCTGCAGCTTTTTAGCTATAGTGTATAATAAAGAGTATAAAGCTGTCACAGATGATTGAGCTACTAAGACCACATACCTTAATGTTCTATGTCCCTGTATTGTTGCTTCATGTCAGGTCAGTTATTGGTCAATTATTCTCAACCTTAAATTCTGTGGACTGTATCACAGGGTGTCCTTGTAGGCCCTAATCAGAAGAAAACTATAACCTGAAAGCGTTAGCCCATTACAAAAGCTCCATTTGCTGGATTTCTTAAGATATGTTGTATTCTGACTGAGTAGATTAGTTGGTTAACAGCACCCAATGTTTGTTCCAAGTCTGTAATTCGTGTCTCACTTCCCATGTAGCATGATGTGCAGCCCTTCATGAACAAGTGGCCGCACAGCTCATCTTGCTTCTGCGATGGGTTTTGAAGATCTTTCCAAAATGCCAAAGTCTCATTGGCTCTTCTTCTCAATTTAGTCCAGTGAACATTTCTGGGCCTTTTTTTTTTTTTTCTGATGAAAGATTTTGTTAGCACTGAGAAAGATTACATAATGTCTATTGTCAGCACAGGGATAGATTAAGTACTTCAATTAGTTTTTAGTTTTCCAGCTTGAACCAAATGTGACAAACAGACAAGGGTTTTGTTGAGAGCATAATTTGTTTCTACCCATCTTCTGGCTTGAAATACACACGGTGGAAATGAGAGTTGAGAGATCAGGAATTATTGAACATCCACAGCACAGAGAGTCTGTTCCTTGGTGCTATCCATGGAGTATTCTCCCGGAATATGCCTCCTGTGAAATATATCTCTCCATCATAATTTTTGGATGAAGATTCCAAGCAGAACAAGATTAAGTAATTTCCCTGGATTGTTACAACCAAAGAATGCCAGGACTGTAATTTGAACCCACAGTGGGTCCATATCAGAGTGGCTTTGCAAAGGGCTCTGGGAATGTTTTTGCTTGGCTTAAGCAAAAAGCCCTACTGTCAGCATTATTATAGTTTGGGTGTGAAATGCCTCCTACTAGATCATCTACTTGAACACTTGCTCCCTAGCTGGTGGGGCTATCTGGGGAGATGTGGAACCATTAGGAGGCAGGGCCTGGCTGGAGAAAAGAAGTCACTGGGGCAGAGACTTATGGGTAATAGCTCTGTCCTGGTTCCACCTAATGTTCTTCTGGTTGCTAATCCACAGAGATGTAATGAAGAAGATCCCAGTATCCCCACCCCATACCTCCCCTGTCATGATGGACTCTAGCCTCCCATATCACAAATCAAAATAAATGGATCTTCCCTTCCATGGGGTGGGGAGGGTGTCTCAGCAATGAGAATAGTAGCCAATGTGGTCAGAAATGCTGGGTAGAGGCAATGTGAAAGTATCCACTTGTCTTTAATCTTTTGGGGTCCCCTTTTCAGCCTGGGCCTCGATTCCTTCAGTTGTAAAATAGTAAAACAAAACCCCTACTTAAAACAGTCCTTATCCACTAATATGAACATATTTTATCTGCATTGGAAAATGGGCAAACCTAGATCTGGCTTTTTGTTGTTTGTTTGTTTGTTTGTTTGTTTGTGTGTCCTTTGATGACGTTTAATCAGAGAGGCAGCAGAGCTATTAGTGAATCGAGAACCATGAGTAGGATAGACCGTCCACCTCCCTAAGCCAAGAAAATGCATGTTGATCCTTCTGGTGTGGAGTTTAAGCAGAGAGATGCTAAGAACACTGAGCTTTCTCTTCTTAAGCTCTCTAGGAGGGTGTCATGGGGGAAGTGGGCCCTACTGTGTTAGCTATGAGAGAAGAAACACCCACCAAAAGCACCGGGTGGTCTGCAAATCCTAAGGGAAAGCTCTGGTCTTAAGAAAGAAGCATGAAATTATATTTTGATGGTATATCTTGAAGGTATGTTACTTTCCTATGACTGAACTAGCAAAGGACAACATATTTATTCTTTTACAGTGTGGAAGCTAAACTCCCAAATCAAGATCGTGACAGGATTAATAGTAAAATTAATATTCCTGCTGTTGTTCCAAGCAGGCACCGAGTTCCTTTGGTGATAGTGACAAATCCTTGATGTTCTTTACTTACGGACTTTAAACTCTGCATGCAGCTTCTCATGATCTTCATATGTGACTCTGCCCTCTTAAGAGGACACAAGACACATGGCATTAATAGTCTCCTCTTCTCCTGGAGGATCTACTCTACTTCATTATATCCACGACAGTCCTGTTTCTAAATAAGCCACTTTCTAGGGTGTGAGGATTTGAGACATTGCCTTTGACAGAGTAAGAGAAGCAGGAAGCAGCAGGGGACTGTCATCAAAACTCCAGACAAGTAAAAATACCTGGATTTGCTCGGTGCTGAGTGTAATGAAACAGACACTTCCTGGGGCTCATCTCAGCAGGGCCTGCCACTGGAGGCTAAGCAGACACACGGGCCTTCAAGGAGCGTGTGGTCTAGTTCAGAGATGAGCTGGCCTGCAGCCCGGCACAGCTCAGCCTTGTGCAAGCACTCTACAGGCGATCCCTGCTCTCTCCGGTCTAAGCATCCTCCTTCCTTCTTTCTGTCCTTTCCCCAACACCATCCACTGACCACTTTCATGTTCCAGCCACGTGCTTCCAGGTATTCGGTTCTAGATGCCAGAGATGCAGAGCCAAGCAATAGGCCAAACCGGCTGCGAACCCATTCTGCTCTCACAGAGCTGCTTACACTCCAGCACGCATGCACAGTAAGCATAAGTGAAGCGTAAGTCACTTAAGACTTTAGAAACTCTGATTCCTATGTAAAGAGTGGCAAGTGGGAACAAAGTACTGAGCTCAGCAGGCTCAGCAGGGGAATTAGTCTACAAACTCCCAACCCTTTAAGTGTTTGTGAGTGTTTTGCTGAAATATGTTTATGTGTGCCTGGTGACCATGGAGGTCACAAGAGGGTATCAGATACCCAGGAACTAGAGTCCTAGGTGATGGTTGGGAGCTACCACATAGGTGCTGGGAATGGAACCCAGGTCCTCTGCAAGGGCAGCAAGTGCTCTTTCCACTGAGCCATCTCTCCAGTCCCAGTCTGCACATATTAACAAGACTGCCAATGCTCACCTCACATAGAGCCTGTGAAAGATACAGGCTCTGAACACTAAGGCGCAGTGGGCAATGAGGGTTGTCATAGTGGAATCAGGTTGTCCATATTTCTTAAAGCTGGGTGACAATAAAAGATCACAAAAGACCTTTCTCCCCGATTTCTTTCCTCCTAATCTTTTTTTCTTTTCCTTTCTCCTTTTTACTTGCCCTCTCGTCTTTCCTTGCATATGAAGTTGCCGATGACCTCTTATGCATCAGGTCAGTAGAAAGCCACCATGTCCAGAAAAGATATGTGCCCAGTCCTTGCCTATGAGGAACCCACGGAGGTAGTAAGTCAGAAAAAAATGGAAAAAGAACCAGCCCTGCCCCATAATGCTCCAGTAACTAAATATAGACAGCACTCGGGGAACACAGAGAAGGGGCCTGTATGTAGAAAGTTAGGGAGCTTTCATTTGCCTACGGAGTGTGAGCCACAGAGAAGCGACTGTGAGGGCTCCAAGGACCAAAAGGTTTCTGGGCATGGGGCAGACAAGGATGGGGGTCCTGTTTTACTTGTACAGAAGGTAAACATCCAAACATAGCATGCCGTCCCAGGCCTAGTTTCTGCCTGTGAGATTGTGTTATCTATGTCCTTGGTTCTAGAAGTGCCCTTTCCAAGATGGTAGATGCAGTGCTGTCACAGCTTGAGCCTTGGCAGGCCGGGCTGCAGGAATTTGTTAAGTTCATGTGCTCTGTGTACCTCTGGGTAGGTGGGAATTGCAAAGGCGCGGTCTCGGAGCTGAAGATAAGAACAAATCCAGACTGAGCCTGCATCCCCGCAGCAGCTAACCCTGCTGGAGCCCTGCCAGACAGCCCCATCGATCCCAGACCTTGCAAGAGAGCCTCTGAAATACTGCTGCCTCTTCACGGGCCTGTTCCCCTTGCCCCCATGGTGTCATTTCCAAATCCATTACATTCCAATGGCTTTGGGATCTTTTAATTACATGTGACGAAACCTTGCCGATGCTGGGATTAGACAGCCTGTGTTGACGATTTATAGGCCTCAGCATTCACACAAGCAAGGTAATAAATAACATGAAATGGCCCCTTCCGTATTAAAAACTTCAGAGCTACCCACTAAGCCATGACAGAAAGGAGGGAAAAATGAAAAGGGTAAAAAAAAAAAAAATTTAATCAGTAATGCCTGTGTCTCACATGTTTAAAATACTGTATGTGAAACAGGGGATGTCAAAAATACGGGGTGCTGAGCAATAGGCAACTCATAAAATTTTATATCTGCTGTGAGTATTTCCAACCATATAATGAGGCCTTTCCTTTCTTTTCTTTTCTTTCTTTTTTTTTTTTTTTTTAATCCTGGCACTTCATGCCTGATGAGGTGACTGAGGGGGCAGGTGAGCTGGCACACCGGTGGGGTGGCTTTTCCAGGTTTAATGACAGAATGAGGACTGCAGGGTGGCAAGCTTGCATCTCACCGCTCCCCGCTCAGATGGCCCTTGTAGCTCCTGACCTGCCTGGTTCCCATTTGTAGGCAATTGCCATTGCCTCTTCCCATTCTGCTCTCTAACCAGACCCCTTTTGCCATCAGTCATATTTTCCTACCCTTCTGTACCCAATACTCAGGGTCTCCATTGTGCTCACACATTGCTTAAGCACATTAGGGACAGCCAATGTCTCTTTGGGGAGTTAGCAAGTCTTAGCAAACTTGCCTGCCCTGCCTGAGAGCCTGTGATGCCTAGAGCCAGGATAGCAACTCTACAGAGCCTCTCCCTGCCCCTAAGAAGCTAAGACTTAGGGAGCCAATGGAGCTTGATTCAAGAGGCAAGAAATATCCTTGGGGTGAGAAGTTCTGGGAAGGGAGGGAGGGGCTGAAGGAGGGGGAGAAGTGTCTCATCTCTGAGTTAGAGGGAATGTGAACACAGAATGCCTGAAGCTCATGGCCTCTTCCCAACAAGGCACCACAAA
>OU015744.1:10464512-10483869 GCA_907169655.1 Acomys percivali
GTGTGTGTGTGTGTGTGTGTGTGTGTGTGTGTGTGTGTGTGTGTGTGTTTGTGTGTGTGTGTCCATGTTTTCTACCATTACCAGTGTCTGTTGAGCTTGGTCCTAAGACCCTATCAACCCATACTACCACTTCATTCCTTTAGGCAAATAGTCACCAAGAATTACTCATCAATATCCAGCCATCCTAGAGACAGCTCTCATGGAACCAGGTACCCACACTCACCCGTTCTCCAACCTCCAAGAGAATGACTTATACACATCAACCTATGTTAAAGGCTTCTTAGGTCAAACACAAGGACCTGCCCTTGTCTAACAGGGAGCTGGAGGAAGACAGCTTTTCCAATAGAGTCTAAGCCAAAGCATTCCTACTGGAAAAAGTTTAGATTAGTTGGAACCTGTAAGTTGGCCAAAATATAGCTAAGTAGCTGTAGTCGTAGGTCTGAATGAATGAATGACTTGAGAAGCAAGCCTAGTGTGATTTGAGGATTATTGGACAACTGAGTAAGGGTGAGATGACCTAGATTTTCAGAGAGAGAGAGAAAGAGAGGGAGGGAGGGAGAGAGGACTAGCCTGGAGCAGAGACAGATGAGAGGAAGCAAATCATGGCACTGTCTATTTCTGCCTATAACTAGGATTACATGAGCCCCTGTCTCCATGTGAGCAGGAATCATGAATAGCCCCTTATTGGTATATTCCTGGTGCATGAAGCAGGATCCTATAAAAGTTAGCACATAAGTGATGAATATATTCATAGTGTTAGAAGGCAGACACCTCATCCTGACAGTAGGCTAACTTCTTTGGCAGACATTACAAAAAGCATCCATCCTAGGGGTTTTTGAGATGAAAGAGAAAAGTTTGGCTTTTTTTTTAAACTTTTACTTTTAAATTCCCTAGGCATCAACAATCAAAAAGCCTAGCTTAGATTTTCAGCTCACTTGCCTGAAATAGCCTGCAGGGCTATTGCAAAGGTACATTTCTCGGCTCAGTAATAACTTTCTGATCTCTTTGGGCCTGGAATTCTCAGAGGGCACAGCTGAGAACTATGGTGAGTGGCATTGGAAGTCCCAGCAGAACTCAGGTCAAATGATCAGGACTGTGTGTTTACCACCGAGGGCTGCAGCCTCCAGAAAGATGGGCAGAAGGAAACACAATGTCAGGGCAACTCAGCGATGCCAGCCCAGATGTGTTCAAGGGTGGTTTGCAAGAGAATGGAGGGTGGGGGAGGTTCAAGTGAGTGTATGGATGGTGGTGTGTAGCAGAGGGCTTGGGGATGGGGATGGGGGTGGTGGGGGTGGGGAGGTTAGGTACACTAAGTGAAATTTTCACTTACGGTATTTCCAGCTTGTGGTAGCCTTACTGAGGCGTAACTGCTTTAAGCTGGGAAACATCTGCATTGTAACCGCCCTGTCTGTTATCCCTGGGGCATTTATAATTGCTTCTTACTATTTGATAAACAAAGATGAACATCTTCAAAGCTAATTTTTGCTACATTCAAGATAACATTCTTTCCTGAACTCCTAGAAGAATTGCTGAGGCACAGACTACCTAAACTTAAAAGGCTTTCCAAACTGATTCTGCTTCACTCGAGACTCCTGAAGACACAACAAACTGACATATGAGTAATGCTGAGCAGGATGCCGGAACTGAAACAAACTTAGCTGCATAGAAGCGGATCACATTCACCTTTTCATTTGTCTGATGTTATCTAACTCAGGCCCTGGAAGCAGCAGCCAACATCACCACAGGAGCAGTTTCCTTACAGATCAAGAGTACTGGCAATTGTTTATAAAAATTTTATCTGAAGGACTGGAGAGATTTATCAGTAGTTGCGAGTTCTGCTTTTACAGAGAACCCGGAATTGGTTCCCACCACACAGGTTGAATAGATCTCTGCCACCTGCAATTCCTGCTCCAGGGGATCTGACGCCCCCTTCTGGCCTCTGTGGGCAGTGCGCACGTGCAGCATATACACACATACACATAGTTAAAAGTAATAAAAAGACATACTTTAGAACTCTTATCTAAGCTCTAAAATGTCAACATTTAGCAGCCAAGGGATTGGCCTCTGATGCCAGAATGACTTCAAACCCACCAGTGACTGTTGAGCCTTTGTGCCTCCATTTCCTCATATATATGAAGTCAGAATAATAGTAGAACCTGTCCCTATGAATTTGTATTGAAGAAGAACTTAAATTATTTGCACAAACACTATGCAGTATGCCTAGAGAATACTAAACTTTCAGTGAAGCTATTGTTTTTACTTGTTTGCCTGGTTGCTTTTAGACATCTCCAAAGCAAGATTCACTTGGATTTTCATCCCATGTTATGACCTAGCTGTTCTGGCCAGTAGTTGAAAGCATAGAGAAGACCTATTAGATCCACAGTCCCTGGATCCCTTTGAGTCAACCCAAGTAAGGGAGCATTTTAAACCCCTTTCTCATCAGTGTGTTGATCAAGTCCAAGGTTTTTCTTTGTCCTTGGTAGGGATAGTACCAACCAACCGGCACTCATGAAACCAGGAATGACACTAGTACCTAAATTAAGGGAAAATATATTATTGATTTTTAGCTTAAGGGGCATCATTGTATTTAGAAATCCCTTACTTTGGATATCACAGAAGCAAAGCCCTACTTTTATAACATGCTCCTTCTGAGGGAATTTTCTCAAGGACGTTTAAAGTCTGCCACTCTGTTCCTGAGATGCCCGGGTCCCTCCTATAGCAGTCCTGTCCTGACTTCTAGGTCATCAAAGTCAATGGAGCAATGATTTACACAAGAAACCCACTCTAGAATAGGCTAAACCAGACGAAGCAGTACCCAGGAGCTCTATGAAGGCCTGAACTTCACAACCTGTTATATTGGTATCTTAAGAGCCACTTGCATGGAGAGCATCTCTCATTTTATCATCTTACAGACCTTATCAGCTCAATTTAAAGCTAAGTAAACAGAGTTACAGAGACTTGGTGAGCGCAAGATGACCAGATTATCACCAGATGGTCTCCAAGGGGCAGGGCAGGGACTCTAATACAGCCTGCCCAAGCTAAGAGCACCATTATTTATCACTATGAAGAGTTTCTGTTATAAAATGAAAATGCAGTATGTGCTGATCTGACCCAGGAAGAAGATCCTGAGGGCACAGGCCACAATAAAGATGATTCCTGACCAAGGAACTACATAACAGACCTCTGGTCTCTCATTCGGTGAGCTTTGAAATTCGTGATACGCGGAGCCAGGGTGTGGCACTGCAGTGAGGGGACAGATCTGAATGGCAGGCTGGGACACTTGCAGCAAGTGCTGTGAAGGTGGTGAGCATCTGTATTGAGGATGGAAAGGCCCCAGAGGCTGGCACTTGGGATCAATCCTGTTGTTGCTCATTGTTCAAATCTCTACCCTCCTTCTCCTGTACTGCCAGTTTCCCTGGTTTCACCCCAGGACTTTAGATTCATGCTGCTGCTTGGGTAGAAATAGCATGGTCCAAAGGCAAGAACCGTGAGCACAGTGGGCTCTTTTAGCATTCTGTAGAGTGGGATAAAGTAGGAATTTGGCTTTCAGTCCATTGACGCTCCACCCCCAAGGAACACTGAAAAACCAACAAATTCCAATAGCCCCAAAGAAATACATGGTTAGCTAGGATCACAAATTCTGTAACAACTGATAACCAGCTGAGCTACAAGCGTGGCGAGGCCAGAGCTGGCCAACCTGCGAAAAGCATTTGGGGATGAAGGAAAGAGCAGATGCCACCTCAAATTCTAGAAGCCACCTCTGTGAGCCCCAGGCACTGCCTCCCCCGGATAGGAGACAACTTGCTGCAGAGGCACTTGTAAACATAAGAAGGAAAAGGGGGAGGGGTAGAAAAACCATTCCACCCTGCAGCTTGCTGTCTATGGCCCAGTGTGGGTGATTCATTATGCCTAATGAGCAGTGTCACTTCATGTGAAGACAAAACCACCAGTGAGAATGATGTGAGTTGCTATGGGAGACCAAGGGAAAGCCCCCTACCCAAGGTTGATACTGATGAGGGAGTCTTTAAAGGAGGAAGGAGTTGCTGGCTCTTCCTTCTGGTTTTGATGCTTTGAGGCTCTTGACCTGTTGCTGCTGTTGTGGTTAAGCTTCTAACCAGGCAGTGAAGGAGGTGGGCGCAGCCGTACTTTCTGTATATTTCAGAGGACACGACTGAGGCCCAAAAGAATTCAACTTCCAAAGTCCCGGTGATAGAGATGGCTTTGTTTCCTGGTTTCCCAAAGTTTTTGATATCTTCTTGGAATGTTCTCCTTTTTTTTTAAAAGTAGCCTATAGAATAACAACAGCGGAGTTGGTGCATATATAACTTAGCTAAGACAATAAGGTCATCCGAGGGATATCAACTACACCAAGCTGTTGAAAGATGAAAATGGATACAATTTAAGGTTAATCAAGGAAGTTCTACTTTGCATACAGAGACAAATGCATTAGCCTCATTATGAAGGAAAAGTTCAGACAAGTCAGCAAGGTGAGCAATAACTAAAGGTTCCTGAGATAGAGTCTGTTGCTCCACTGTTCAGAGATCCCTGCTCTAGCCACCTGCCTTTCCAGGACAATCTCTCAGCACTCAGCACTCTTCCTATGCCTCAGCCACTCAGAGCCACCATGTCTCCTCCCTGAGTACACCAAGTTCTTCCAGCTCCCAAGCCC
The DNA here is from genome assembly GCA_907169655.1 of Acomys percivali. Classification (NCBI taxonomy): domain Eukaryota; kingdom Metazoa; phylum Chordata; class Mammalia; order Rodentia; family Muridae; genus Acomys; species Acomys percivali. Next base: position 10,469,182 of record OU015744.1, read on the forward strand.
TGGTAACTCCTCTTTATAAGGCCAGAAGTTCAAATGCCCATTTCTTTCAATATAATATTGATTTAAATTCCATATTTAATTATTCCCTTGAAATCAGTGTAATTCTCATATTTCTCCCGTTCTTCTCCTCCACCATGAGCTTTTTCAGTGTGGGATGATTACATATCTATCCCTGCATTCCTAGCATCTGCCAGCATGCCTAGCACTTACTAGTATGCTTGGATGTTCAATAACCATTCCCATCTTACAGTCATTTACCGAGCAGTCCTTTGGCTGTGCATTCTATAGGTAACGGGGTTGAGGAGTCTGCCCCTATAGTCCAGTGCTCTCGGAGACACTTAGCAAAGCAGAGCAAGCACATTGACTATATTGGTTTCCTAAGATCTCATTGTGTTATTGAGTCTAAGCATGAGCTGCTTAGTGCAGGACCTTCACAGAAAAGAGGGAGTTAAGGCAGCGCAAGACCCTCAACACTTTGACCTAGGGTCTAGAGGACCTAAAGACAAATAAGAGAAGCCCCAGCTGCTACCTGGCAACACCGCTTACTCTTCTATGGAGATGTCAAAGAAGGGAAAGCCAGAGTAATCGGGAAGGCTTTATGGTAGGAGAGGGAGCTAAGAGCTGGGACTGGATTATTGTTGCATCTATTAAACAAAGGCATCCCTAATGTGCCTAGTTCTGCAGCGACTTAATGTGACAGAGTGTGTTGGCACCCATGGGGGACCTGCCCCTTCTCTGAGGAGAAGGAGAGGGGAGAACGGGGAAGGCGCATGCAGGGGGAACTGGAAAGAGAGGAGGGGGCTGAAATCAGGATGTAAAGTGAGCAAATAAATAACTTTAAAAGGCATCCCTAAAATAAAGAGCAACTATGGGACTAAAACCGATAATTAATACAGCTGAGACCAAACAATGCATGGCCCTAAGTCCATCCTTATAAGTTCTGTCCTAGTCAGAGACGACATGAGGAAATGATCCTTTCACTTGTCCCAGATTCTAATTTTTTAATATCAAGAATTAAAACAAAGGGGCTGGAGAGATGGCTCAGAGGTTAAGAGCACTGACTGCTCTTCCAGAGGTCCTGAGTTCAATTGCCAGCAACCACATGGTGGCTCACAACCATCCATAATGTGACCTGATGCCCTCTTCTGGCCTTCAGGGATACAAGCAGGCAGAGCAATGTATATATAATAAATAAATAAATAAATCTTTTAAAAAAATAAAAAGAATTAAAACAAAAATAAAAGAGGCTGAAATGGATTTTAAGCACAGTGGATAACTGGACAGTGTACTGGCAGGTGACTGCAGCTACACATGGGGAAAAATAACTTCTATCTCCAGTATCCAGGGCGGCAGATCAGGCCTTGAAGTTTGGAGTTACCAGTAAGAACCTGCCTAAGCTAACCAATCTAAGCTTGTACTCACCAATAAGAAACTTCTGGGGCAAGAACAGAAACATTTAAGAGGCTTCCTTCTAGCCTGAGCTGTCTTGGGGTTGGCTTTTGGTTTCAGCCCAACCTGAGAGATGCATTCCTGGTGTTTCTTGCTATACACTGGCACAGAAAGGAAATGAGATGAACAATGTGAGGGCTGTGGAATATGGAAGCTGTAAAGATAAGCATTAAAAGGAGATAAACAGAACTAGAAGAGGGCAGTGACAAGTGTGTGCCCAGGGAAGGGAAGGGTTGGCTCAGAGGAAGGCAACTTTGCAAGTTGACACTTAGAGATGTTTAAGTAACTACAATTGTTGCCAGATTAGGCTCACGGTGCCGTATACATTATACCCCAGAGTTAAGGGAGGACTTATGTACAAACTCACTTTGTCATCTGAATGCCATCTTCATGAACACTAATCTTTGCCAAACTTAGCTATAGGGATGACAAGAGTGAACTGACCATGGCAGTATGGGAGTCAGCCCAGCCAGTAGGCCCTAGTGGGAAAGAAGAATCTGGCTCAGTAGAGGTCCAAAGTCAAAGACCAGACAGGGTGGGTCTCAAACAGATTGGGTTCACTTCTAGGAAATCAAGTAACAGAAGTCATCTAAACCAGGAGAAGCTGTCAGGTACAATAGGTTATTTGGACTCCGGTTCCAGATCAAGGAGGTAAAAAAAGATAGATGGGAGACCTTAAAATTAGCTAAGCAAAAACAAAGACGTACACAACGGTTCCCTGGAAGCCACGGCTATACTTGGACAGTATACCATTTGCACAAGATTTAGAGAGGCAGCAACCCACAACTGGGGATTCACCATGACATGGTCTACTCTGGGTTCTCGAAATGAGGCATTAGGGGGTTGCCTCTCCTTAAGTGGGGATGACAGAGTGGGGAGAACATGGCTCTGAGTTTATGTAGAGCAGTGACAGTAGCAAACGACCCAAATGCTCCCCATGTGGAGTCAAGAGAGCGAAGGGTCTGAACCAGCCCCAGCAGGAGCAAGTGCTGAGATCTGGGTGAGGAGCCGACAAGTGGACTGAACCTTGCGGCTCGGCTCCCAGTTCCAGCAAGAAGAGTGTTCTTGCTTTGTGGCCTCAGAACAGAGAACTGTGCTGAGAGCTGCGTTTGCACAACTGCTCTCACATAGCAGAGCCCATACCCACCCACTTCCCTTTTAGGACTCTCCTCATCCTTTCTACCAGTCTAGGTGGGACCAGCACCATCGGGATGCCCTTGTGGGATCCACTCTTCCGCCATCCATTTCATTCCTTCCCTTTTTCTGCATAGACTTTGCACCTGTGCCTGTGCCTGTGCTCTGTGAGTCACACCCATGGTCAGCATCAGCCACTAGCAGGAGGCAGTGCCTTCCTCTCCAGGGTAACAGCTAGGCAGAGTACCAAGGGCCATTGGGACAAGAAAGGGCCACATGTGCTGTGAGATCCACTGCCTCCTCCTCAGGTCAAAGCATAACAGCACACTGATGCTACCTGAGACTTCAGGGAGTAGACAGGCAGTGGCTGCAGCTTTCACACAGGCTCCACAAAGGGCAACAGTACCTCATGTGGCCTCTGCACAATGAGGGGCACTGGAAAGTAAAGAGACACGTTTCTGTACTGTGACAGAATACCTCACAGAAGCAAATGAAAGGAGAAGGGTTTGTTTGGGCTCCTAGATCCAGAGACATTTCAGTCCATCATGGTAGAGACGGCATGGCAACAGGAGCAGCTCTCCCTGTGGCACTGGGAACACAACAGCAGCGGTTTACATTGTGGTCAGCCAGGAGGCCTCTAGCACAGGTTGGGACCAGGGGTGGGTATAACTTTCAAAGACCCCTAATTACAAATATCTACCAACCACGCCCCACTTGCTAAACAATCTACAGCCTTCACCATAGAGCTACAAACTAGAAGCCAGATGCTCAAAATAGAAGTATGTAGCAGATGCTTCAGACTCAACCCATAATTAATGGTCACTAATTCAGTATTTTCTCTTGGGTTTCTTGACATTGCTTATAAGAATTACTACACTATGGAAGTTTAATCTGTATCTCAAATCATTTTCAGAATAGCACTGCTTAGATTTTGAGATTTTTTTTTCTTACCAAACCCCCTCATTTTGTAGGCTTAGAAGTAAGTCCTAGAGAAGTGAAATCATTTGTCAATAGATCGATGTGTTACCTGTGCAAAGGCCATGTCCACACATAGCCTCTATCATCATCTAACTCTTCTACAGAGTGGAAAGAAACAAGGACCACAGGAGAATGATGCCTGTGTACACTCTCCAGGCAGCTTCATCAGGTAGGAGGAGAAAGAGAAAAATGAATGCCTGAATTCATAGACCCCTCACCATGGCTCCTATCCCAACCTCCAAGGCCTGGTTGCTTTCCCTACACTGGTCACTGACTGGGCACTCACAGATATCGCAGAACTACACTGTGGCTGCAACAGTCCGTGGCCCAAAGTACCTGTTCCCAAGGACCTGACATTCCGATGGGAAGTTACAGACAAAATAAGTAATTTTTCCCTGTCTCAAAAGACCTCCCCTCCCCCCAAAAAAGTAATTTTTGAGTGAGGTGGTATCAGGTGATACAGGCAAAACGAGGAAGAGGGAGAAGCTGTATTATACATGGCGAGATGGGATGGCAACTGATGAGCAGTAACTGGGAAGGGAGAAGACTGGGTATGTGTACACCTTGGGTAAATAGCAGCAAGCGGGGAAAATGTGCCAGTCACTCTCTCTATATCTTTGAAAATCAGCAAGAGGTCTGGAGGCGAGAGAGATAGAATAGTCTAAGCAAGGAGGAGAATGAGAAACAAGATCAAGGCAGGTCATTATGGAAAGCCCTTGGCTTTAAGGAGGAGGCTAAACAGCCTATTGGGGACTACCTTAGAAGTACCGGACATTTATAAGGACCACAGGGTGAGGCGCCAGGGTGAGACAGAAGGAAGAAGCATCCCCTAGCTATTGCAGCATCCAAGATGAGAGGTGACGGTAGCCACACCCAAAGTGGCGCAGTCGACCAGGAGCTCCCAAATTTCCCCATGCGAAGAGTCATCTTTTGCATTATACAACATTTATTAGGCTTGCATGTTTCTCCCACCATAGCAACACGGTCTTAGCGGTGTTGGTGATGGGCAAATGAATCCACAGCATTGGTTATATACACAAATAGTGATCTTTTTCAGACCCAGCAATCAAGTTGTTCCCACAAAGTGGCACTAAAACTTTCCCTTTTCCATGCCTTCAAGCAGACCAAGCCTTGTCTCTCTGGCTTCTCTATTGGATGGGTCCAGGAAGCATACATGCTCAAATGTCAGAGAGTGCGACTGATAACCAAGCACAGATCATTGGCCAGAATCGATCCCTAAGTGGAAATTAAAAGGTCCAAGATCAGCCTGAAACCGGAAGCAAAATGTGCTGCGGAGTACACACTCTGAGGTCAACTCTCCTTAGATTCTCAGCAGCTACTAAGAAAGAAGTGGGGGGTGTTAATACACATGGGTTTGAAGAGCTTTTCCACTCAATTACCATATATGTTTCAACAAAGACTTTCCATGTTTAATCCCAAGTAGAAAGCACAAGGTGAAGAAAGGCAGACTTAAAGCTACAGGCTTCAGTTCACCCCAGGCGGGAAGGGAACCACACAGTCTGCAGACGGAGCGCATTTCTTATATTCCAAACAACATGACCCTCCTTCCCTCCTAAAGCCAGCCATGCACCCCAGCTATAACATGCTCAATAACAGTTTGTGGGATGTAAAAACACCATGCTAGGATTCCCATGTGAGAAACAATAGAAGGAAAGAGCATTTGTACTGCAAGATGATTCAAACTAAGCCACCATGTGTGAGGAGAAAATACATACAAAGCCAAAAGCTGTATGCCACCCTAGGATAAGTCAGGGGTGGTTTAGAGGTGAGGAAAGTTACAATGCCCCACTCCTCAGAGGTGCACAAGGGCTGAGACGTGTGGGGTACAAGCATTTGCAGGGTATAATTACCCACCCCTTCAGCATCCACGCCGCCTCCCGTGCAATGTAAAACAATGTGTGTCATAGCCCGGTACAGCCAAAGCAGTAATTTACAAGAGTCAGCAACTCTGCAGGGCAGGTAAGCCATATTTCAAAAGGGGAAGGGGAGTTGGGGGAAGAAGTGAGAGACAGCCAATCAATTTCCAAAGATCCTGCTTCCCTGCCACTCTGCTGACCTTTCGGGCAAGACCTAATGCCAATTAGCTCAGTTATAAAGTCCATAATTCTTGTGGGGAAGGCCGTGTGTAGCACATGATCATTTTACAACGGTTGTCCTAATTTGCAGTCCCCAAACATGGACTCCTGGGGCTGCTAGGTGGGGGTGGGGGGATTTGTTTGGCAAGCGACGGGAGCAGCTGGAAGGGATCACAGAGCACAATTACTGTCTGCGTGCAGCCACATCTGGAAAACAGCTCCATGCTGGCTTTAAAACAGCATTAATGAAGAATGGAACTTTGTGCTAGGAATGACTGGGTGGGGAGGAATGAGGGGGGGAAGTAAAGGGGTGCCCTTCTGCTTAGCATAGCAGGCATGGAAAGACTGTAGAGAAAGCAGCAGGCAGCATATAAGACTGAATCCAGGGAGAAGTGGGTGTTGACAAGAGCAGGCTACAGAGGCTCTGTTACTGTAGGGGCATGTCTCTAAGCCCCTTCATGTCTGCCATCTTGAAACCTGAGCACCATACTGCTTTTTTTTTTTTTTTTAAGACAGGGTTTCTCTGTGTAGCTTTGGCTATTCTAGACTCGCTTTGTAGACCAGGCTGGCCTCGAACTCACAGAGCTTCGCCTGCCTCTGCCTCCCGAGTGCTGGGATTAAAGGCATGCGCCACCACACCCAGCTCCAGAACTGCTCTTCTACATGTTAGGTTAAGCTGACATTTGTCCGTTATGTGAGATATTTGTGGTATCTGGAAGTTTCCAAACTAAAAGAATATACACTAACAGTACCTAAACTCTCCAAGTCAACATTCAGTTCCTTGGCGGAAGGGCACCTTCCCCTTAGATGGATTTGAAAGTGCGGATATGCATATTGCTTTTAGGACACTGGGCAAGCAGAAGATGCTCAGTAAATGAGTGTTGACTACACCAAGTTGAATTAGCTGAATGAGCCATTTGTGACTATGACCTAATTAATGAATCCCATCTTTGATTTCTCAGCTACAAAGACTGCTTCAGGCCAGAGAGACTCAACTTGGTAGTTGGTCCTTCTAAGGAGGTATTGAGATGCCATTGGAGAGGAAAAGGGTGTCTTCATAGTTGGGAAGCTAACGATCAGTAGTATAATATATTTTCATATTTTGGAACGTTCACGGTCTGTCTTTGACTTCCTTAGTGCAATCTATGGAGAAAGGAGATGAAGGGAATGCAATGAAGCATAAAGCGATCAAAATCAAAACGGCTCTTAATTCCCATCTCACCAGGATTCTGGGCATTTCTGGGTCTGCAGAGGAAGGAAGGGAATTTATCTTGTGATGGGTTGAGAAGAACCATGAAGCCATGTGTGATGGTGCACACCTTTAATTCTACCACTCAGGAGGCAGAGGCAGGTGGATCTCTGTGAGTTTGAGGCCAGCCTGATCTTCATAATGACATCTAGGACAGCCAGGCATACATGATAAAGAGACTGTGTCTCAAAAAATAAAAGAACAAAAAGGAGGGAGGGAGGGAAGGAAGGAAAGAAGGAAAGCTAAGATATGAGTTTAAGACCTTTGATTCCAGTATCTTCCATTTGCCATTTCCTTACTTCAGATAAGCCACTTGAGTCCCCAAAAGCTAGGTACCTTAAAGAGACATCCAGGACAAATTGCAGAGGAAACAGTGACGCAGGCAAATAGACCATCTTCTTCCTTTGCCCTTGTGTCTGACTCTGACAGCCCAACACCACCTCCTAGCCATTTACTAGGAGTCTGAAGGCTTAGTCCATTCAGACTCCTACAAAAAAATTACCATAAGCTGGGTGACTTACAAACAAAATGAATTTATTTCTGTCAGTCCTAGAGGCTAAAAGTCTGAGACCAGGGTGGGTGCATGGCGGGGTTCTAGGAAGGGCCCTGGGACATACAATTCCATATTTCTCTCCTTGAATCCTTATGTAGAGTCCCTATTATAAAGACACTTGACCTCATTCACCACTTGTGATGTAGTTAATCACTTCCTTAAATCTTCATCTCCTAAAGCAGTGGTTCTCAGTCTGTAGGTCACGACCCCTTTGGGATCAACCAACCTTTCCACAGGGGTCAAGTATCAGATATCCTGCATCTCATATATTTACATACAATTCATAATAGTAGAAACATTACAATTATGCGGTAGCAGTGAAAATAATTTTATGGTTGGGGGTCACCACAACAGTGAGGGGCTGTAGTAAAGGCTGAGAACTGCTGTTGTGCTTTGGAGATGGAGATTTTAAGATATCAACTTGAGGAGATACACCATTCAGACTGCTGAACCCCTATTATAACAAATTTTGTAGACCGGACCATAGAAATTCACCCCCACATGTGAGGCAGAAATTCTGGCATTAGTCTCCCTGGCAGACCATCCTTCTTGCAGCATTAAGATACTTGGAACAGACAGCAGAAACTAAGCCCTTTACCCAGACTTCAGTTGACAATTGGCCTTAAGCACCCTACCAGAGAAGTGATCAGGAACAATTAATATTTCTGTGTGAAAGTAAGCAGATAAAGATACTTAAGTCACAGGAACAAATGAGGTAGTGCATGTTAATGTAATCTCCCAGCTGCCTGGAGTTCTACACGATAGTGTCTATGTGTGCACCAATGACCTTACATTCACCCTGTATATAGTTAAATCCAAATGCTGGTTAAGTATCCACTCCCAGACTGATATGGGCAGCTGTTTCTGAGATGGAAAACCAATAGGAGGTCACATTGAGACTTCCTGCTCTGGAAACACATCATTCTTACCTTGCTGTTGTCTGTAATAAATGTAAAAACTTTATATGTACAAGATGCCTTTAGGAGATCATCCCCAGGTGGTCTAGAGTCTGAATTCAAAGTGGCATCTCTCAAACCTGGTTTAACTAAGTTTCTTCCACAGCAGATCACAACATCAGGGCACATACATGCAAGAACTCAGGTCAGACGGAGGATAGCAACGCAAGCAGAGCCTTTGCTTGGTAAACAGCCTTCAAGGTTTGAAAAAACTATTGTTAAGTGCTGTGCTATTGTCTACCTTAATATTTTCATTTTGATTGACACAGTAATTGTACATGTTTATGAGCACAATGTGCGGTATGTGAATACAAGGACATCATGTGCAATAAATGATCAGATCAAGGTAACTGGCGTGCCCATTCTCTCCGACATCTATGGTTTCTTTGTGTTGGGAACATTCGAAACCTTCTCTATTAGCTACTTTGAAATGTATAACTAATTGGGGTCGCCATGCTCCTCTGATTGTGCCATGTAACATTGTGCCTCCACTTGACCTCGTAGAAGTCTTCAAATTATACTGCTCACCAGAGGTGCCCCTCACTTGGTGACAGCTCACTACATACATGGCTGACTACTGCGGCCATTCCATACCCTTCATCTTTCTCACCCTCGCCACCTCCTCCGTGTTTTATATCCTTTTCCCTATTAGTTCCTGCAGCCCGATCCCTGTAGCGTCTGTCCCATGACCTGGATGCTTTCTAGTTTCCAAAGTCTCTCTTTGAAAAGATGCCTAGCATACACAAACCAGGTACGGAGCCCCACTGATGTGTCTAAGTGACATTTGTGTTCCTGGGAATCTGGTCACATGGCAGGCTCAAAATTTATAGCTGTATACTCTTGAGTTTTCGGGGGGGGGGGAAGTGCATTTGGGAATAGCCTTAAACAGTTGGGTCTGGGACACATCCTGCTAACACCTCACCAAAACGTCTCCCCACCCCACATCTTCCAGAATCCCCATTCCTGGCTTCTCTGAGTCAAGTTAGAGACATAAGAAGTTTTTCCCCTCCAGACATGCCAGAGTCCTCAGGTTTGGGGACTGAGATCTTTGGAAGCCAGCTCCTAGCAGAGCTTCTTCTGTGATGGTGACCCATTCTGTCCTGATTCTTGCAGAGATTATGGCAGTCACTTCTTACTGTTAAATTACTCCTGCCTAAGGACTATTCAAAGCCCTAGGGAGACAGCCATCCTAGGTTGGCAGGTGTTAGGACTCCCTCCAACCCCTGACCTAGTTACCCTTTGCCTGAGGACTTCATGAAAGGCATAGGCATAAGCCAACCTGACTGTCCAGCCGCAGTGCGGGCATTCACAGATACTCAGGAACTACCTCCTATGGAAACGCTCCTGACTTCCCTTGAGTCTTCCACATTGTCTCTTCCAAGAACCTGTGAAGTCAGTCCAGTTCCTAGTCCTTCCTCTTTCCATCTTCCCGTGAGTTCTGTATTCTCTTTCTTCGTGTCACTTGCTTAATTATTTTTCTCCAGCGTTCTTGGCTCTTGGTTTGACAGCTTCCCCTTCATCTTCCACTTCAAATCCTTCATGCCCTCCAAGTTTCATGTCAAATGCCACTTCCTCTGTATTCCCCTGAGCCCACCTGGAAATGACCTGCCCTCTCCGACAGCCATCATCCCCTTCTGGGTTTATTATGTGAAGCTGATGTGTCTCACCTATCCTAGCCGCTTACTGTGGAGCTATGACAAAAATCCTGACAGCCACACCTTAGGGCATAAAGGATTGCTTGAGTTCGTGGTTTCAAGGGGCTCATCGCATCGTGGCAGGGAAGACAAGTGGAAGCAGCTCAAGCGGTGATGGTGGAATCGTGGGGCAACAGCTGTTCATATCACAGCAGATCCTGAAACAGAGAGCAAGACAGGAATGAGAAGTGGGTAGAAACTTCAAAGGTCCACTCCGAGGGACTTAACTTCCACCAGCTAGTCGCCATTTGCCACTTTCCAAACTTTCGTAAAACAGTGCCACCTGCTGGACAAAATGAAAACCTGTGGGAGCCATGTCACGTTCAAACCCTAAGACCACCCTGTTGGAACCACAGGCCATTAAGTAGTAGGCACCGTGCAGAAATGGTAGAAGTGAGAAAAGAATGACTCACATGACAAAAGCCTCATGAAAGATTACTGTGGGGTGTGAGTTTGTGTCTCAGGGACAGAAGTAGCATGGAGTAGAAAAAGTAGGGTGTCAAAGAAACCACAAAAGCGCCATCCCCACAGAAGAAAGGTAACAGAGATGACTCTAGTTCCGCTGGGGTGGGAGGAAGTATGGAAATGAGCGCTGAAGCTGGTGTTGGTCACCTGTTAATGCCTGTACTTTGGGAAGTGTGAAAAGTTGTAATTTCCACACATTCCATTTGACCTGAGATAGCAAGAAGTATATGCCACTGGATCACTAAGGACTCTTATCTTCCCAACCAACCAATGAATGTTTAAATTGGAGGACACAAGGAATTGCAGGCTAAACACAATGTGCCCCTTTGGGGAGTGGCTTAAAGTATTGAAAATGAAAAGGATGAGACAATTGGACGGTTATGGTGCTTGAAGGTCAGCTAAAGGATAGAGGCACGGAACACTTGGAGATGTTCAAAATGGCAGCCCAAGGAACAAAAGATGTAGCTGAAGTTCAACTCTTTAATCCCATGAGAAGGGATTTGATGATAGGATAGCATTGGCCGGAAAGAGAGGAACAAGATGTCGTAAGATAGGTTGTCAAATGCAGATGGGTTTGTACAAGACAGCCAGGGAGGAAGAAAACACCAGAAAGGCCATCTGGACTGTGGGGAACTCAGTGTCCAAGTAGACTGCCCAGACTTCCCCTCCAGGGCAGCGGGTGTTAGGTGCTCAAGCAGATAGGGCCCTATGATGCAAAAGTGTGCTGTTCTTGCACTCTCACAACGTGCTTCCATCTTGGATTTGTCACCACTGTTTTAATCATCTTGTCACTTTCTAAGCATGCAGTTTGTGTTTTCTGTGTGCGATCTAGCTAAACCAGTAGACACTAGATTACTAACAACAGAGGGACCACTGTGTTCCCCGTATCCTCTTTGGTGTAGACTCAAGTGTGAGCTGCACTCATTGGGCCAGAAGCCAAAAGACTTCCACTAGCTTCAAGCAATGGGTTTCATCCCAAGGGCTCTCCTCTGGGAAAGAGGAGGTTTGACGTCTAGCCTTGAGATGGTAAAGATCTGCTACACTACGGTCCTTGGGTGGAAATTCCGAGTATGAGGCCAATGCCTTTGTCTAGAGCCTGTCTCTGCACACACAGCCTTACCTTCTACCCCTGGACCCATATTTAAACGTTGTCTCTTCCCCAGGGAGCTCATTCCTTCATCTATTCACTTGCTTGTTCATTCATCTAGAGCGGCCCATTTATCTGGCATCAGCTGTGCCAAGCACAGAGTTAAGTGTGTTTAGAGATGCTCAGTGGTTAGTGAGCTCTCTCACATGTTTTAATTCATCAATCTAGCAAAGCTGCATGATTCCCTCTCTAAAAACACAAAAGCTGGGTCTCAGGGAGACTCGATGGCTTTGCTCAAGCCAAAATCTCAGTAACTGACCATTGCTACCGCCCCTATCACTACCCACTAAGGTTTTCTTTCCATCCTGAACAGCTTTGCTAAAATGTACTTTCTACCCAAAAACCTCAGGGATTTGGCCTGGTTGTGCCCGAAACCCCCAGTCCTAGGCTCTGGTTCTCCTTGCGGAACCTTCTGCCCTAGACCAGACTGAACATTTAGTATGCTGACTCTAGATGTCTCTGCCTCTGAAATAAACACCCCCATGCATTCTGTAGGATCTTGTTTAGGGAGGGATGAAAACTGGGAACAAGTGCAGGGAGTCCTAAGTTTTTAAGGAACGTTAAACAATACAACCTGGAGCTCCCTTTGACCTCTCTGATATGAGGATGAAGCCACGGCCCCCCAGCAGCTCTCAGGGCCTCAGTGCCCTCCCCCTTCCTCTCTGGGATCACATCGATGACTCCATTCCATTCCCCTTATTGAAAGTACTCTGTGCCAAAGCATAGTGTACACCGTCTTCTTTACCTTTCCCCGCCTCCCATTGGTGGACACTGAGCTCCTGTTCTCACGTTTTCATAACTGAAAGCCTTGTGCCCATTTCTCAAGGCTCACAGCTCCTTCCTCCAATACGGAGAAATCTCTATAATCTCCGAGGCTCCTCAAATGTACAGTGTTAGCTACTGTTGGATGAAGAGCATCCATGGAGCAATGTGACCAAGATCCATAGAAGAGGGAGCTTACTGTCTGTAGTGGAAGAAGCCTATTACAGGGCTGTATGGTAAAAGATCTCTGAGGCAGTGCCCAAATAGCCTGCATGTGATTAAGATAAGATGAAGGTCTTTAAGGGAAGAAATCCACAAGGGTGTAAGCTTTCCTGGGAAAGCATCCTAAGAGCTTCAAGGGAAAACGGAACAGTTAAGAACACAGTCTTCGGTGACTGGCACAGAGGACCTTCTGGTAGGCAGAACAAGCTCCCTAGGCAGGAATCTGCAATGTCTGGTCTTCCTGAAGCATCTGGCTGTGATGAACTTGGATCTCCTCTCCAGTTTCCAAAGTTGAACTCAGCCCTACATGCACAATGGTGTCCATGTGGCCTCAGGCAGCCCGCCCGGGTGGTATTTTTCCATTACCCTGGGAAGCAAAGTTCAGTCACTTGTTGATAGCAATGTGACCATTCAAGGAGAAAACAATTAGAGATGCTGAGCCCTGGCCCTGGCGAAGGAGGGAGGGAGAGGGGGAAAAAAGCCTCCCCGGGGGGAAAAGGGGCCGAGTGGGAAACATCCAAGAGGGTAATTGGTAAATATTATTGTTTCATTCCCTGTGCCGGCTCTGCCCTGGTCTCTCTGCAAGTGGCACATTTAAATCACAGTCTGACTTGGGCAGATTTAATTGAGTCGGCACTGAAAAAGAAATTATCCCTGTGCTATTAATTTTTATAGTTCCTCGGGGCTTTTAAAAAAGTGTTTGGATTTTCGAGGTCTTTGAAAATGAAAACATTAAATTTTATTAAAAGGAAATGTAGTGGGGTTTGGCAGGGACCTGCCAGGCCCTGACAAGATGGTTCTTGGCAAGGTTAGGGTCCTCCCAGGTAGTGTGACAAAAGTTTTGCCCCTGAGAGACTAAGAGGCAGCTAGGTCTCCAGGGATCTGTGGTGTCCCCAGAAGCATATCCTCTACCAGCTCCTGGTGGGTTCCTGGTGACAGCTATGCAGACCTGGTCCTCATGTCCCAAGCCCCTGCTGATACCCACAGGCCAACAAGCAGTTAGAGAGGAGGCCTTCTCAGCAGAGGCTGAACAAACATAGGATCCAATTTGTAGGGCCCGAAGCTCCTGTGTTGCAAGGGAACTTACTTGAAGAAAAATATAATTCAAAATTGCAAATACTAAATTATGTCAGAAAGTGAAATTTTAATGAGAAAGAGAAAAGTCACAACAAGCTGCACATTTGAAAAGCTGACAAATTCCTCAGGCACCACAAACTTTAGAATAATTGGCACACATCTGTAATACTTTTCTTCCTACAATTTTTTGTCAGCAAGCACTTTGATCATCTCTTTAAAAGACTGTAATCTTTTCAATATTATTTTTAAACAGAGGGTATGAAGATAATTCAGTCTCTCATCTAACAAGTTGATCAAAATTTGGTACTTTATTATTCATGGTTTGGAAAAATCTCTTTCAGCCTCACAAGTCATCACTGGTAATGCCATGTGAGTTTTCAGGACTGCTATTAACTTGCAAAAACCTCTGTCAAGTATCTTTCACATATGAGCTATGAGAATCCAGGGCACTTTAACTTTTCTTTTATAGCAACAAATATAAAATGCTCTTTGAGTTTATGAAACTTCCTAACCAGATTGTCATTGATGTCCCTGTCTTAGTGGCATATAATGAGTTTTATGGTATCTCTGTCAATGTCGGTGTTTCCTGTCAAATCAGCAAGACGTTTAAACACTGGAATTCTGGTAAATTCTTTGTCAGTAGTTCCCATCAGAAGAGAAACAAGATGAACAGCACAGTTATAGTTATATTACTTTGCATGATCTAATATATTTTTGACAAGAGTGAACTTGTATGTTGATGGGATAGTGATGACAATCACCTGCTTGTGGCTTTATGTACAAGATGACAGGAGGACTTGCCCACCAAGTGGCATTTTTCTCTTCAGTCACTGGTGAGCTTACAATGCTGGGCACTGTAGGACACACACACACACACACACACACACACACACACACACACACACA
>OU015744.1:10497737-10508194 GCA_907169655.1 Acomys percivali
TCTCTCTCTCTCTCTCTCTCTCTCTCTCTCTCTCTCTCTCTCCTCTCCTCTCCTCTCCTCTCCTCTCCTCTCCTTGGCTCCAGCTCACATTTTAACTGACATACATACATGTGACTATTACAGGTCCCATGTGTCTATGTCCCTCCACATCTCCTGTAAACAGCCATCACTTGACCACCACTTGAGTCTTGGAATATGAACAAAGCCAGTATGGTCTTCCCAAGAAGGATAAACAAAGTAGGGAGCCCACAGACCATGAAATGGTTCTGTAGCCATCGGCTTAGGGAATCACTTATCTTTGGGTACTCCCGGCAAGGTTAAAATAAAAGGACTGTGGTCTCCAAGTGAACCCCTCTTTTTAGCCTCCCTGAGTTCCAGGGTGTTGGGAAAGCATGGCAAGAATGGAATCAAAGTGGAGACTCTGGATCAGGAATGAACCTCTCCCTGGATGAAGGATGAGTCAGCCCTAAGCCACAGTGACTCAGGATGCTACTACCAAAACCCAGTGGCAGCCAGACCCTCACTCCACACTCCTTCTCTTCTTGCCACAGAGGAAATCTCTCCCCGCTAGCTGCAGATGGAAGGGTCACTAAATCAAAATGCCAGTCGGGTTCTTCGGACACACCCTTTGATGGAGAGCTCAGTCTGTGGGATCCCCGCCAAACCAGCATCCTGCAGGGAGTTCACCTGCAAAGATTGCATCCAACCTCCCCTGGCTCCCTCCCGACTTGGCCACAGATGGGGAGCCTCGTCGGAAACTCATCTCTTCGCTTCCTTTTTAATCTCCATGTGAGCACTTGTGCCCTCCTTTGAGGGAGCCAAGGTAATTCTAAGGAACACCTCATTTTGCTTTCATTTTGCACTGGCCTGGCCTCCTCATAAATCAACGCTAAGGCAGAACCTGAGAGAACTAGGCTAATCAAGACTTCAATCTCAAGAAATGTTTAAGTATAAATCAAAAGAGTGGAAGGCTCTCCAGATCCTCAATTTTCTTTGAAAGCCAAGTTTGTCTTGTTTTCTTTCTTTCTTTTTTTTTTCTCCCTCCTTCAGTTTTTTTTCTGATTGGCCATGCTGAGCTCTGAAGCCCATCATAGTGCCCTTAGAAATATTTCCAAATAGTTTTAGATGTTTTCTTTTAGGCACTGTACCAAGCGACACAAGAGAGCTATTACTAGTGCATTGAGTGGAGCGTTGGGGCAGGCTACAGCAACTTCCTAGAATTGGAGGGGTTTTATTTTAAGCATAAACAGTGATTTGGCATCAAACGAATGGGAACAGAGTCATCAAAATTTTGACTTTGATTGCCTCTCCTGCTTTAGATACATATGGCTGCGTAACAAACTATTCAAACTTAGTGTTAAAAAAAAAAAAAAACAATAGTTCTTTATTTCAATTGTCTCTGATGGTTCCAAGGGTTGATTGGCAGTTCTTGCTTGGAATTTTCAGTTGCAATCCAAGGGTAGCTGAAGCAGGAATGGGGATCTTCTTGAAAGCTTTCTAATAGATCTGGCACTGGACCGAAAGGCTGAATCAGTGGCATTCTTTCACTATCCTTCTCCTTCTACTGTGCTTTCCCTGTGCATCCCTGTAGCACAGCAGACTTCACACATGCTGTTTTAAAACACAGGGTACATTATTCAGGGCTGACTCATCAGTGATCTTCAGGGAACTAGAGGACAATTGTCACTGCCAGAATTTGTTATGCTCACAAGTGACAAGTGGAGGAGACACACCACAATGTGGGAAGCCAGGTAAGGTAGCAACAGCATCAGAACCAGAGAAGGAAGTGTTTGGGGTGTGATTCACTCTTTATTGTATTTGTCTAGAAAGGTATACAGGCTAGTGATTGGCTCGTTTGGGTAATTACATCTGGCTCCCCAACCCCGAGGCTAACTCAAGTTATCTGGTACATCACACAGTCCTGGGGTGCCATGGGCAGGCGGGTAGAGTGGCCATGTGTGTGAGAGATCCATAAAGGAGATAGTCATGGGTATGCATCCATGGTTGATTGGTTGGCCTACATGAAAGACACTCTCACCAGGGCAGTTATTTATTACTTCTAGGGATAGCTAGCCCAGCATTAGCATGGCCTCAGATGTCAAAGCATCAGGACATAGAAAATAATACACATGGCCAATCCACATGGCATTTGAGCCCCAAGAGTTTCTTAAAGCTACAGGAGAGGCAAGAGAATCCACCTTGCCATTCATGAGCTAGCCTCTAAGTCACTCAGGATCCAAGCAAGTCACTGAGACCAGCCAGAGGAGGTCAACCTGGTTGCATCTGTTGGCAGAAATGTGCCAAAGAAACAATGAACATATTTTAAATCTGCCAGCATCCATCCCATAATAATCTCCCTAGAACACATGAGATGACTAATGTGTGCCCCCCCCCCCCAGCCCTTCCACAATCAGAAGCCACACATCCAGCTGCCCACCTATTAGCACCCACATTCTCCAGGCCAAGGTGCTACACAAGATGCTTGAGTGATAACTGTCTCTAGATGTCTTTTAAAGTGACAAACGTGCAGAGTACCAAAGTTGTGTATTTCCGTAAGATATGGGGATGAGTCCACAGTGAAGGTCAACGTTAGTCAACATCCACAGGTCAGACTCTCACACTCTGTCCAATGCCAGGGATGATATAAAAATGGAAAGAAGTAGATGTGCTCTCCAAGACACACACTCATGGAGGTAAAAAAGTTATGAAATAATTAATGGAGGATGGTAGAACAACTTGTGTCCACTTTCATGATTAACTCACTCCGTAACTGGACTAGAAGGCTTTTAATCCTCATGGTTCAAATGAAATAAAAAAACATTCCTTCTTTCCCCTGGGTCCTAGCCTTCCTCTACCTGAAAGACTCTCCTGTCTCCTTAATCAGTCAAAATCCTACCCTGTTTAGGGTTCTATTTTCTCTGTAACATCTTTTCTGATGACAGGAGGAAAACCTGAGGCACAGAGATCTTATGTACCTTGTTTGTGGCCACAAACCTAGAGAGAGGCAAAGCCAAGATTTCACTGAAATGGTCAAGAAGAAAGAGAGACAGACAGACAGACAGACAGACCTATTAGTAAGCACCTATAACGGGGGCCATGGAGACAGAGAGCTATAGGGAGCAGACACACAGATGCAGATATCTGAGAATGTAATGTAAACGCTGGGGGGGGAGGGAAGGCTAAGAGCAGATGCCACATTCAAACATGGTGGCAAAGGACAAAACTGTAATTGAATGGGAACACTGCCCAAGAACCAATTTTTAGGCTCAAAGAACCAAGCACATTTGCAAGCTAGTGGGGAATGACCACTAAAGGAAGAGGAACAATAGAAGGGAGAGAACAGCCAGGCAAAGCCAGGGTGCCACGGAGTCCAGGAGCCCTGCTACTCTACAGGGCATGGGGAAAAGCAGAGGCCTTGGGGACAGGCACCATCTTCTAGTATCATGGCAGAGAACCAGAAATGCCTGAGACTTGAGGAAAAAACAAGCGCTGCCACATTCTTGCAGCATACCAAGCTTGAACAGCCCTTATGTCTGCACCCCTTTTTCCTAGCACGTGCTGAGGTTCCTGAGCCCCAAGCCTTCTGGGCAGCTCTCCTTAGGAACTGCTTTTCTACCTAAGACCTGCTCTCTTCCTCTATGCCCTCCAGCTCAAGGAGGAGATCAAGTCAACTGTTCTGCCACCTGCAGCCCCTCAAGTCTTTGAAATCAGCTGGCACCATATCTAACCAGATCTGCAGCTTTTTTTGTTAGCTAACAATGCTCAGTTCCAAATAGATCTATGGCTAATGTTTCTGATAATGCTTCTATGAGAGCAACAGCTTATGTGGAGCACTACTGGGGCAGTGGCCTGTCAGCATGTGCCCACTCAGGGGTATGAGGGTGAGACCTGTCAAAGCCACCTCGAGTCGATATCCTTACGAACTCTTCGACTCTTGTTATCTTACCCATTTGTGTTGTTAAGGTCTCTATGAAGGAGTAAAGGCAGGAGCTGTCTCATCCCCCAGACAGTTGTCAAAGGGCAACCTCCCCCTGTCCATTCACTAAGGCAACAGACACCTCATTTCACATGCAGGATCCTTGCTGCTTCTTTTTTTAAACTCGGTTCTATATGTTGAAAAGATCCTTCTGAATGTTAGATTGTGAGTATTTTTCAAGACACCTAAGTAGGAGAAGACTGGCAATCATTGCATGGTGCAGATGACCCACAATGCTGTCTTGGACCAGGCTGTGGCCTCTTGCCCTGATTGTGGCCCAATACAGCATAAGCTTGTCCATTTCCTGAGGCACTGCTCTACCTTAGAACAGCAAGGTCTCTTTCTTCCCTTAGCAAGTTTGCCAGAAGCCTCTGGCTATTGCTGTACGCAAGCCAAATGGGGGTCAACAGACCACTGGTTCTGAGGCACAGGCAGAAACTGAAGTGGGAGCCTTGTGTCACAAGAAGCAAAGTAAATAAAATGCCAACTGGAACTCTGAACCTCTGCCGGCTAGTTTTCTGTCAGCTTGACAAAATTCCTCCATAACCTGGAGTTATAAGCAAGCCTGTGGGGCATTTTCTTAATTGTTGATTGATGGGGTAGGGCCCAGCACATTGTGGGTGATGCCATCCCTGGACTGGTGGTCCTGGGTTCTGTAAGAAAGCAGGCTGAGCAAGCCATGGGGAGCAAACCAGTAAGCAGCACCCCTCCATGGTCTTTGCATCGGCTCTTGCCTCTGGGTTCCCATCCTGTCTGAGTTCCTGTCCTGACTTCCTTCAGTGATGAACAGTGATATGGAAGTGTGAGCCAAATGAACCATTTCCTCCCTGAGTTGCTTTGGTCATGGTGTTTCATCACAAGAGAAACACCAAGCCAGCACCCTTCTTTATAACAAAATGCATATAAATGAGAGTGATGTTATTAGGAAGAGAATCTGTATTCTGATTTTGCTTTTTAATTATGTTTTCACAATCTGAGGACCTTAATGTTCCTGGTTGCACATGGCTTCCAG
The DNA here is from genome assembly GCA_907169655.1 of Acomys percivali. NCBI lineage: Eukaryota > Metazoa > Chordata > Mammalia > Rodentia > Muridae > Acomys > Acomys percivali. Next base: position 10,502,726 of record OU015744.1, read on the forward strand.
CCTAGCAAGACACAGCTGCTTTGGCCAATGTACTAACACTGAGGGCGGGCAGCACTCTCATGCAGGACGCTCCAGAGCGCATGGTGGTAAAGTCTTTCACCTAGCCCTCCAGTTCCGTCTTCTATGTGTATTTTCTCATGGATCTGAAGAGAGATCCCTGGAGACAAGAATTATGTCCTCATCTCCCGCTAAATTCTGTGTCCACACACGGCAGATCAGTGAGCAAAAGGCCACAGAAGCCTCCGCCTCCACTCTAGGTATTAATACCTGTCCCCATGAAGCTGGTGAACCAGAAGGGATTTTGGGAAGGCATGTGAATTCCTCTCTGATTTCCCAAGTTAAAGAGACCAACTCCTCAGTAGAGGTGAAGGGGCTGGCCCAGAGCCACACAGCTAGGAAACCCAGGTGATTGCAGTCACAGTGAGAAGTGTATAAGGAAGTCCCCACTCCTCACCATATTGCTAGAGAAATAACTCCTTCATCCCGTTGCCGTCGTCCCTGTATCTACTCCAGATGTAGGTCCCAAAAGTTTTATTATCCCTGCTTCAAACCAAAACAAGCAAAGCCAACATTTTGGCTGTGTTGAATGAAAGGTACGGGAAATGATGGAAAATGTAAATTGGTCCTTTCTTACTCTTGAAGAGGGATAAGATGGGCTGGTTGTAACAGTGGAAAGAATGATTTGCCTTTAAAAATAAACAAACACCACTACTCTCGGACCAACCAAACGTGAAGCATTCCATAAAAAAATAAAATAAAATAAAATAAAATAAAAATAAAAATAAAAATAAAAATAAACAAAAAAACCAAAACACTTTTTAAAATTTTTCTGTGTTGCCTGCGAGGACACTGGGACCAACTATGAGAATCTGTCTCCACAGCAGTGTGAGCTTCCTAGTGTTTAAAACTCTCTGAAAAGGAAAGAGCCCTGGGCCTGGCATGGGACCTGTGGGCTCCTGGTCCACAGGAGGACCTGGGCCGAGGCTGGATGTCGGCAATCACGGACAGGCAGAAGACTGTGGCACTTTGGGAGCAGCTGGGTTGGGTGGCCTCTGAGTTTCCTCCCAAGTCTGAAATTCAGCAGTTCTATGCACAGAGAATGTGGCATTGGGTTCGCTCGCTGTGAAGGCAAAATGGGTTTCTCCCACCCACTTGGCATCCTCTCTCTCCAGTGAGGTCATCCCAAATGATCGCATCCGAAATGGTTTCCATCCTAAGCATGGGATTAGAAGTGGTCTCAAGTCTGGAGCCTGGGACTTCTCCTGGACCTATAAAAGATGCCCTCTCTTGTGAGCTTAGCCACACAGTTCAGCTGTCAGGGAGCCGCCCCAAAATGCCTCTTAACGTGATCTCAGAGGCAAGCTGACAACAATGGACCGGAAACTTTAGTTAAGGCAACTTTGTATCATCCCGCATAATCACCCCACCTATAATTCTATGATAAAAAAACTGTTAGGGGCCCAGAAAGACTTAACCTCGGTTCTCCCATTCTGGGGACTGAGGACATTTTTTTAAAGCCCTATAACCCTAAACCATAATTCTTTTATAGCAAAGGGGGAGACAGGACAGTCGAGCGTGGTTTGGGGTGAAAGAATTATGGGAAAGAGTTTGAAGGGAGAGCAGGCCTGGCCTGGTTGTGGTCGGCTCTTCTTGTTCCGAGTTGGAAGGTGGGGAGTGTGAAATGTGAAGTTTGATGATTGAAAAAAAAAAAAAAGCAAAGCAAAAATGGGGGAGGGTGGAGAGAGAGAGAGAAAAAAAAACACCAACCTCTCAAACCTGCAGTTTTCTGATACACAGAAGGGAAACCCAAAAGGCACTCATTATGGCGCATATTTATGGCAGATCATAACGTTAAATTACAGCTCCGTAGCCTCGGCCAGGACTGCAGAGCTCTTCCCATGTGCTTCCAATTAAGCGTGTTTGAAGTCGCTCTGGATATTTATTTGTAGAGGATTTACTGCACAGAACGATTAAAGTTTGTTCTTGTTAGGAGTTTGGGGCTAGTTTGGGGGTGGGTGAGAGGGAAAGGCGGGGAGATTAGCCAGAGAGAGGAAGGGGCTGTGAGAGGACCCCCCCAAATGAATATATGTATATGTTTTAAAACACACAGGAACACACACAAGGGCTCTTTGTTTTGAGCATGGTGAGGGGCCAATATCCCTGACTGTGATTTTGTTTATAGGAAATCCTTTCTAATGCACGTTTAGTGTTTCCATATGGAATTCTCATAGGACTCCTCCCTCCCCCCCCACCCCCCCCATGCACACCCTCTTCCACCTCCCCCACCCATTTTGTTTTCTATGGTGTGGGGGGGGGGTGTGTGTTTGTGTGTGTGTGTGTGTGTGTGTGTGTGTGTGTGTGTGTGTGTTTTAATTTGGATAAGGCAAGAGAATAGGGACTGTACATTCCAAAGATTCATAGTCATTCCGGATCAAATTCAATGGATTTTGGCAAGAGTTGAAAAACCCAGATGCAGGGCTTCAGCCTCCCGCTGAGCCGCCTCCAGCTGCGAGTGTCTGGTATAGGCACTTTGTAAAATCATGAAAACCCTATTAAATTCGTGAAATACGATACACTGTCGTTTCAGACTAACTTTCCATTGAACTGTCCATGAAGGGAGAATTTGGTTAGCTTGCTGAAGAAGGGGGAGGTGGTGAGGCCGGCCTGGGAAGGAGGTAGAGATGAGGTGCTTGCTGGGAGGGGAGTTTAATCTGGGGGGTTCTGAAGAGGTTGCAGATTTCTATGTCTGGGCCTGAGAGCACAGACCAGAGTGGCCAGGCTTCCTCAGAGTCGACTCTTCCCTGAAAACCAGGGTGGTCACCAGGATTCCACCCCACGTTGGTAAGCATCCTACTGCAACTGAGAGGATTGCTTTCGGGACCCAGGAGACTCCAGCAATCCTTGGCAGACACGTGGGCTCCACTTCTTTTTCCCCTTGTTTTACAACTAAGGGATCAAGGGAGTGGCAGGCCCCAGGGGTGGCAGGGGGGAGGGGGGCTGTCCAAGGTCCAGCAAGTTAAAAACCCAGGGCTTCTGCATCCTAATTTGGTTCTTCCACCAAAACATCACTTCCCTGGATAAACCAGATGGAGGCCTTCTCTGAGGGCTTTGCCTCAGCTCAGAGCTGCTGACAGCCTTGGTTTTTGCACTAATTCACGGGCCCAGACTTACCTCACCACCACACCAGCTATGAAACAGCCCTTCCTAAAGAAGCTGGGCACACTTGCTCATTTCCTATTGAGCTATAATTCATATCATAAAGCTATTACATGTTGATTTTCAAACAGAACGGGGTGAATAGTTCCCAGAGGAGAACTGGGTTTGCTTTCTGGGAACTACCACAGGACTTAGGCAATTGTGGATGGGGGGGGTGTATAACTCACTTTGAAGGAAAGCAAATATGGTGCCTCCTCTATATTCTGGTACCCTATAGATCTAAGATCCAAGCCCCTGGGATGCAAGGTTATATATAAATACCATGACCCACTTGTCACCCATATAGTGTTCCCTGAAATAGGAATGTCACACAGCCTTAAAGTGGCAACATCTCTGATCCAGCTGCCAGGGGTGGTCTCATGCATGAAACATGATCAGAATAAAAGCTGACCCCGAATGAGTACCTACAATGTGTTAAGTCCCTGCCCTGTGGCCAGACGTGAGTTAAAACAGTTCATACTACAAACAACACTATGAAGTGGGAATAGTCTTACCCCCCAGTTTGCAAATATGAAAACTGAGGCAAGTGGTCTGAGGTCTCATGCCCTGCTAACGTCACAGAGCTAACACAACCACCCGAACCGCTCTTTGAACCTCACTCAGTGAGCTTGAGTCTTGAGTTCCCAGACTACCCACCACCTTCCCTGCCTCGGCTCCCACCTCCAGCCCTAATGCACCATATCACCCAAGTCCTCATCTTTCTGCTTCTTATGCTTGGGGTGTCTCGTTTTGTTTTCTATTGAGGCCTTCCCTTTTTTGATACATAGACCCTCCTGTGAGTGCTAATAAAATAGCCTAACCCAAAGCTTCTCCAATTGTGAGATGTCAAGGGTATGCATCCCCCAGAAGTCCTGCTGGAATGCAGATTTGGTCTGTGGAGGAGCTTGAGTGTATGCCGTGCTAACAAGCTCTGGGAACTGCTGCTGAGCCCTGGTGCAACCTAGACAGGCAAGGCCCTGTGCGTTATCTCCGGGTGGCACCAACACAATATGCTACAAGTGCTGGGTGTCTGCAGTTAATGCACCTGTAGAGAGCTGGGAGAACCAAGTCCATGCAGTCAGTGTCACAGCTAGGGTTGAGGTTAACCTGACTGCCACCCACCAACAGATCTGCTATGTTTTTAAACTGCAAATATCAGGCACTGGGAGAAATTTTTTTTAAAAAAATGATGCAGTCTTTGAGGATGTTAGAATCCCCTTGATATTAATCTTTGCAGCAGCAGAAAACATCCAGACAATGAGGGAACAAAGAGTCCAATATCTATGCATACTTGGCAGGCACGGTAATTAATAAACAGCATCGAGGGGTCAAGAACAGTCAGCACCGAAGGTCTCTCTTAAATCCTGGAGGGACAGCTGCTGACCAAGAGGAGCTGGCTTGTTCATGGCATTTCCACCCTCTCCCTGTCAACCTGTGCAAACACGTAACCTCGCTGGTCCCATTTATTTGACAGTAAAACAAGATTTTTAGATGATTTTTCAACCTCTCTCCCTTTCTCCTACCCTGAATTATGAGTACCTGAAGACCTGTGCAATAAATAAAATGCAACCAATTCCCTGAATGTCTAAACACTGATGTAGTTGTTGCTAATGTCACATCAGGATAGTAGATGAAGACCGTTTCTATTCCAGCTACAGGCTGAGTGCCACAAAACCACAGCATCCACCGAGCTTACTTATCCCCTCACAAGACTGTACATTGGGGAGCAGATCTTGGTGAATCACTTCCTGCAAATGCCAACAGAAACCTGAGGCTTGAAGGTGGGAGTCCCAGCCCCCAGGTTCTGCTTCCTAGCCAAAATACAGCACAGTGTATTCCTACTGGCTCTGAAGGCCAAAAGAAACAGGCAACTGTGAGTAAGAAGGGGCCGCACTTGACCCCTGCCCAGCTCTGTCTGGCTGATCTGCCAGAAGGATACAGAGCGCTCTGCTCTAACAAGGGCCAGCTTAGCACAGTGGCCAGTTCAAGTCCAACATAGTTGGACTGGGGCCTCGCTCTCCCATATGTGAGCTATGTATGCTCAACCTCCGTGGCTTTCAGCACGTCTGTGGGTGGTATCCCTTGTATGGGTCGCCACTGAGCACAAGAGTAATTACACACAGCTGTTCCTTGGACTTGTCAGTGACAACGTTTGCTCTCTCCCCTGCTTACATCCAATTGGACCCTTAGAATCTGTATTATCAAACAACAAAAGATCTATGGTGTGCGTGTGTGTGTGTGTGTGTGTGTGTGTGTGTGTGTGTGTGTGTGTGT
>OU015744.1:10513334-10539564 GCA_907169655.1 Acomys percivali
ACATCCTCAGCTGCCTCCCAGCTGGCACTCTCTAGCATCCTCCCCCCTCCCCTCCCCGGCCCACCCGCTAAAATACATAGACCTCCCCCTCACTTCATTTTTCAACTTCCCCTCCAAGGGAAGACTTTCCCCCACTTATCAAATTAAACTTATTTTCCTCTCTTGGATCCTTTCCCCTCATCAAATCATGAGATGGTGTGCAGAGCCACTGGCTTCCAAACAGCAGCCATAAAGCCATAATGAGCGGGGAGACACCAACATGAAAATGACAGAAAGTCATAAACATTCGAATAAATATATAAATATAAACAAGTCTATAAATGAAACCCTGGAGGTATTTTCAACACATAATGTAGCATTTATATCTCTTACTTGGCACAGCAGATCTTTCAAAGGAAATTCATTTAATTCTATTGCTCACACCCGAACCCATCCAGGAAGAATCACTAATAACCGGCACGATTACTTCCTCTCCCCTTAGAGGGTTCATTTTAGAAGCTTGTTCTTGAATTCATAATCAGGCTGGCAATGAAGTGGATAGCACAGTGGGCATGGCTGTGGGACAATTGGGTTCAGTCACAAGTCAAATACAGGCCTCACCCAACCTCCTCTGAACAGTGAAGTAGTGGTTTCTTCTCCTTTCCATGACGGAGCAGAAAGAGACTGGGCATGGCTGAGGAAGACAGAGGATAATCCTGGGTTTGATGAACTGAAGGGCGTGCTTCCACAGACCATGGGACAGCCCTCTTTTTGTATAGCTGGGGAAGCAGGCCAGGCAACTGTGGCTTTAGCAGCAACTTACATCCTGTGTGGTAATTTCAAAGGACTTTATCATCTAATCCTCAAGACATTTCATGAAGCAGACACATGGGCAGCTACGGAATTCTCATTCTCTATGTCTGTCAGTCCATCTGTCTGTCTGTCTATCTCTCCACCAACCCTTCTTCCTTTACTCACACTGCCATGGTAGTCTTACTTGCTAGTTAATACTGCATGTCTGGAGCACAGAAACACATCCCCTCACAGCCTTCCAGGACTCCACTCTCTAACTCACTGCATTTGCAAGAAGGTGAATGTCTGCAAGGCTTTCCTCCCTACCAGTCACCTGATGGATGTACCATAGTCACCTGGAAGCAGAGGGCATGAAGTGTGCCTTCCACCTCTACCTCATAGAACACAATACACAGTGAGACCCAATGATGCTCTGGGAGCAAACACTGGACTAAGATGCTACAGGGTCCATGTGTACCATCTTAGCTCTCCCTGGTACCTATGCACACTTTTGCATGGAGGAGAGCAGCCATCTGGATGGGAAAAAAAAAAAAAAAAAAAAAAAAGAGAGGGGACTGGGTCCTGCGGACCAGAGTCAGAGGAGTCATGGAGAACTAGTAATAGCAGATGAGGCAGAACCGAGGATTCAGTGACTCAAGATATTTGAATAATTGGAAATTTTGAATGCTTTTGAGTTGATGACGTGCATATAGGGCTGTGTGCAATCATACTGGCTGCATGTCCACAGAGCTGACGTTACATCACTTTCTTTACCATCTTCATTTCGCAAATGTGAGAACACAGGCCCTGCAATCTGCCCAAGATAGAGATTGAGACAGGAGGAAAGTACCATCAGTCACCAGAGCCTTCCCTCAGGATGACCAGTATCGTGCTGCAAAGCCCTGTGCCAAAGTCAAACCATAGCCTGCCAGCTACTATTGGTCACCTTTGGCAAGTCACTTGACCCCTCTGAGCTTTAGCTCCACCTGCCACATGGAGGAACTGTGGGTTAAAAAAACTTCCCCGCCCAGAACTCAGACCTATCAGATGTCTTCCTGGGGATTTCCCACCAGTCTCTAAGAAGCTGGCCCTGGCCTTGGCCCTGGCTGTCTAAAGGACAGTATACACATTGCTGTAGACTTCCCTGTCACCACACAGTAAGAGAGGAAGTGTTTGGACGAGTTTACCACTTGAATACCTTGGAGTTGTATTTTCCACGTCTGTGTGTAAGCACCTCAATTTCACTGTCCAGATTCTGGAGGTTTGCTTTCGCTCTATCTGTCTAACAACCTCGCATTCTCCATAAGTGACCCAGAGGTGGCCCATGTCCTCCCTAAGTGAAGACTTGCTGCATGAGTGTCACTTGGGAATACCCTGCGCCGGGTCTTTTCTCAAACCGATGCTTCAGATTGGCCACTTAGTAGACACTGACCTAAGGTCTAACCTTGGACCACAGGATGGGGTGGCCCTGAACCTGTAAGGTTTTCTTGTGAGGCACACTTTCTTGAGCAGGAATAGGGAGCATTTTCACTGCTTTTATGCAAGAAGCTTTGGCGGGACTGACCAAAAGAGCTGTGCAGTCAGAGCCTTTGGTGCCAGCCTGTGCTTTAGCTCTCATGACTTGGGGGGGCTGGGAGGATGGTGTGTACAGCTCTTCATGATGCCCAGGCATCTTCTTCTTCCTGGACCCCAGGGTCTGCTCTAGGTAATGCAGTTCACCAGATCAAGCCAAAAGGATCAAAAGGTCCTTCAGCTCTTAAGTGTCCGCCAAGGAAACTTATTTCTTGAAATACCAAAAGGCGTTTACAGATGCAGCATGTGGCACTGTGGGCAGCGCTCAGGCCAGAGCGTGGAACAAAGAGGGTTGACGGATGCCAGACTTTAGCAAAACTGTGATCTTAACTGGACAGGGTGAGCAGAGGGACTTGTCCTTTGGTCCGTTGTATCGAGATGGAGTGTTGCGGGCAAGGGAGCGGCACTATATATCCTAGAGAAGACGGAGAAAGAGGAAAGGGAATTAGAGACAGAGCAAAGACTAGAGAGAACTGAAAATCCCTTTGCCTCCTGCATGGCCTTACCCCAAGCATGAGGCTAGTGTTGAGTCAGTGGTGTGATGTGAAAACTACAGTCACCCCCACTCACCCCACCACAGTACTATTTACTGATCCCCACTTGCTGAGAGACTTGAAACAGGGGAACCATGGGGTCAGTCAACTATCAGAAGAGAGAAACAAACAAATAAACAAACAAATTCATTCAGGTTGTTTCAAAGAGCTCTCCTTCCACGTGGGCCTCGCTGCCAAAAGACCTGTGTTTCCTCACAGTAAAGCATTCCATTTGCTTCTGCAGAGCCAAACTTTGCTGGCACTCCCAGCTCACAGCCCTGAGCGTTTTAACTAAACTCATTCAAAGCCCCAATCAGTTTACTCAATTGGTGTCCTATCAAATGCCGATCAGCACCGACAGCCAAAGCCGATTAGACACCTGGTCTTTCGAGGTAGATAACTTGTTATTTCCGAAAACAAAAATACAAAATCAAGATTAAAAATAACCCTTTCGTTTAGTGAGCAAGTGACTGATAAATTCTATCCAAAGAGTACATTGTGTCAAATAGCTTTGATTCTTTTCTTTCCTGGACCTACTGAGGCTATCATCTGCTGGGAAGGGGTGGCGCCGAGCGGAGCCATTGGGTCTGTTTGCTAGAGAAGCACAAGGAAGTAAAAATCAGCAGTGAGTCATCAAAGCACTCCCTCAGAGCTAGCAGTGGTGCTGTACTCTTCAATCCCAGCCCTCAGAAAACAAAGGCTGTTGGGGGAGGGGAGGGAGGTATCATGAGTTCAAGGCCAACCTGCCCTACATAATGAGCCCCTGCCTATAAGGAAAATAATTGTCAGCATGCCCGCTGCTCAATCATCCACAATAACAGTAAAAGCTGGCATCTTGTGACATGTACCACAAGAACCTCCAATCATGGCCGTTTTGTACTTTGAAAAACATTTGTTTCTATTCTTCTATTCATCTGCCAGGACCCTAATGCTGACCCAGAGCTCTGCCAGGAGATTGTTCAATAGGCAGTTACATTAAACTACCATGAGCTTGATTTGCTCTCTCCTGGATGCATGCCTTTTTAAGAGAACAGAGGCCCGGTGAGATCGCTCAGCAGGTGGCAATGCCTGCCACCCAGCCTGACCACCTGAGCTCAATCCCTGGGGCCCACAAGGCAAGAGAACCAAAGAAACCTGCCCTCTGAGCTCCACATGAGGGCTGCAGCACAGACTTGCTAGAGCACATACTCACACTCAAACACGCATGAATAAATGAACAGTGTAGTTAAAACGTTTGAACTCAAAAGAGGATAGATTCCGGAAGGAGGTCTACGTTTTCCCAGCACTGGTGGTATAACTTCACGTGTCAGACAACTGTCTGGAGAGGATTGGCAACAGGCAGGTGTGGTTTTGATTGGAGTTTGAAAAGTCATCTCACTTAGAGAAGCAGAAAAATATTCACTCCATTTATATGAGATTAAGTGGCCCACTCTTGTACTGTTACACCGGCTAGATTTCTCTACTGGTTCCAGACATTCCTAAAGCAGGAATAAGCTGATTATTTATTACCTAGTCACTTGCCACCTACAATTCACTTTTCCAATTTTCTTCTGTTGCCTATACCATGACACTCCGTCAATCCCTATGGTTTATTGACTGAGTTCTGATGTCTAGGAAAAACAGATTACTTAAAGAGTGACTGGTGCAAAAGGGCATTCCTTCCGGGGTTCTACATGATGAAATGGTGTGTGATCCCACTGTCCCTAATGTCAGGAGGCCATTCACCATCTTAGATTGCAGGTTGCCATGACCTGTCCTTTCCACGGCACACTTTCGTATGGCTCATGACACTTACGGTTCCTGTCATGCTGACTAAATATCTGACAATGAATATACAGATTAAATCTTTTAAGTCATTTGGCAGCGAATATACTCTAAGTAATAAAGCCTGCTTCTTTAAGGCCCATTGAAGATGTACTGCATGGAAACAACCTTTCTATATAAATGCATCAGGTGCTTCTATAACCAAGGAGCCCATATTCTTATTTACACCAAAGGATCCATGTTGGGTCTAGGGAAAGTCCTAAGTCCAAGACCAAAGGCTGTACTTGGCTCTGATGTCTAATTCTCTGTAATTCTACCAGAAAAAAAAAAAAAAAAAAGCTTTTGAGCGGGAACCACAATATGTTTGATTGTATGCAATTATACCAGCCAATAAAAGTATCAGGGTATAATACAGAGGTGAGGGCCATCTTTTATAATAAGTACTTGTTTAAGGAACACTTCATGTTTTTCATATGTTTGGGGAAATATAATGTTCACTGTAGATTTACTTCATCAGATGACTTGAGACAATCCCGTAATCGAAACTGAGTTAAAAAAAGGACCCCACAAATTTACTGCAAAAAAAATTTGGGCTTACTTTTGTCTTCTTAGAATACTACTGACTGTCCACTTTTGGTAAACCCTTCTGCACCACGAGACTCCCCCATTTCCCCAGAGTGGTAATCGCACAATAGAGGGTTACTAGCCGATAGAAAGTATTTACCCAGGCAGTTTGACCTGGCTCCAGAGAGTGCACAAGCTCCCACCATCCTCTTAACTTTACAGCGCTGCTCTTGACACACGATAGACAAGAACCATATATGACAGACGACTGTCTTAGAGATGCTCCGAGCCAGGACGCCTTACATGAAATGCCAGTAAGGCTTGGTTTATTTCTTAGTGTTGACATAAAGATAACACTAAACAAGCTACTGGCTTATGTATCTGTCGGGATAAATGCTCTGACTCGGGCCCTCTGTGAGAAATGCAGAGAGTACCGCCAAGGGAACCCAGACTTCACACTCTGCTCAGGAGGTTTGACATCCTTATTATATGACCTGACCTGGATTTTCTCAAGATTATTCCAGGTGTCCTGAGACTGAATAGCGGAGGACATGCAGATACCAGAAGTTTCAACAGCATAAATGACCGTTGTCTGAGTTACAGTTGCAGCATCTAAAGTGGAATGAAACAGGCAGATCCATGGAGTATTACATTTGTTAGTTAAACCTTCCCAAGGTCATGCTGCTAATAGGGAGCAGGGCTAAATATAGATCCCGTGCCTCCCCACCCCTCATGCGGTGATTTGTCTTCTGGTTTGCTGTGTCAAAGAACACCTGGTCCCTCTGGTTTGCCTCCCCCCCTCCAGGGAGGTAAGATCAAGAAGTGAGCAGAGGACAGCAGCTTGTGGCCTCCAGCGGGGGGGGGGGGGGAGAGGGAGGAGGGGGATGGGGATGAAGGACGGCAATTGGAAAGGGAATGACTCTGTCTTTCCAGATGCATTCATCTTTGCAGGGTCTGTCTCGGGGCTCCATGGCAATCTACCTTTCTCCGCATTGAGATAACTTGTTTCCCAGAGACAACAAATGGAGATTCAAGTTGTTGGGTTTTTTTTTTTTTTTAATTCAAGCCTGAGTCTTAATAAAAACCATAACCCATTCGGCTGGAGAGCGCAAAGAGGAAAAAACAGTGCCAGGCTCGTCTATCATTCCCCAGTTGAGATCTCTCACCTGTCCTTCTGAGATGCTTGAAATCCATGTTCCTTTATCCTAATGGGATGGGGGAGCGCTTTCCCCACCAAATGCCGGTCTAATTATCCCTTCCCCCATTGCCCTCACAAAACACATTCCCGTTCCTTCCTCACAGCCTATCAGTAGGATTCAACACAGGAAACAGAAGCCACTGTAGGTACCATACGCAGAAATGGATTCTGGGTATTTAAGGGCTTGGAAATTTTGAAATAGGGTTGCGGGAAGCCACCGCTGATTAACTGTACTTAAATTCCAGCCAATGTTTTAGAGGACTAGAGAGTCAGAGTCATTTACTCTCAACCCCAGAGACGTGATGACTGTGTGCTGAGATGCAGGGAAACTTCATGTATCCTCAGACTCCATGTCACGGGAAAAGAGGTGGGAGACAGGAGGAAGCCTTCTGCTTCGCCGCCACTGCCTATGGTTTGCCTGAGGGTCTAGATTCAGGGCTGGAGAGATGCTCAGCCGTTAAGAGCACTTGCTGCAGAGAGGACCAGAATTTGGTTCCCGGCACACGTATCAGTGGGCACCAAGGCCTGTAACTCAGCTCCAGAGAATCCAGTGCTTTCTTATGGCCTCTGAAGGTGTACACATGTGCACACGCACGCGTACACGCGTACACACACACACACACACAAATTGTTACATACCAATATTGATAAAGCCCGATTTTCTTCTTAAAAGCTACCTAAAGAACTTTAGAGACCCAATCCCAGAGTAGTACAGTATATACTAAAAGGAGGACTTAGTGAGCCAAAGAATATTTCTACCACAGGAATTTCCCATACAATACGTTCATTTTATGTCATGGCCACAGGTCTAAGTACTGTTAAGTACCCAAGCAACAGGGCACATGACTTTACATTTTTCAGCTGCAAACCTTGCAGATGGAAGGTCTTTGCTAAGGATGGACAACCAATTAAATGACAAAGCACTTTGTTTTCAATTTTGTCTTAATTTTCTCTCTAATTTTGTCATGCATTTAAATATGCCTTATACATTTAACCTATTTGAAGTCATTGTATGTTATTATTACTTGGCAATGTCCCCAAAGGGGAGCTGTGAGGTGGGTGTATACATACAGCCCTTAATTAGCAAGTTGACTGTGTATTCCAAACTAATCACAAGAAAATGGGGTTTCTCCTCCCAAATGCTGTCTCTACATTATGAGATTTAACCATTAAGCATTTAACTTCAAAACTGAGAAGACAACAGATTTTCTTACAGAATCTGTCATCTTATTTTATCCTATGTCATCCTCATAATGTCTCCAGTGGGCCAAAGCTTTTTATACTATTTTCTAGTAGTAGTAGTAGTAGTAGTAGTAATCAATGATATTGAATAATAATTGACTATTGAATAATTAATAAATTAATATTATTACTAATCAAGAAGATAATATAAATGACCATATCTACCTCATAGGAAGTGCTCAATAAATACTAGCACTTCTTTCTTCCCCTAACACCCCCCTTTTTTGGGGGGTTGTTTTTGTTGTTGTTGTTGTTGTTGTTGTTGGGGGTTTTTTTGGTTTTGGTTTTTCAAGACAGGGTTTCTCTGTGTAGTCCTGGATGTCCTGGACTGGCTTTATATACCAGGCTGGCCTTGAACTCACAGAGATCCACCTGCCTCTGCCTCCCTGAGTGCTGGGATTACAGGCGTGCACTACCGGGCCTGGCTCAAACTCTTTCTAGCATTAAAAAGTAGACATATCTGAGTTCCTGCTAAGAGAGCCTCCAGTGAAGGGGTAATAGTAGCTTTTCTATTATCTTTTGAATGTGACAGACTGCTCACTCTTGACAGCTTAAAGCAGTAAAAACTTGTCTTCTCACTGTGTTTGTATGGAAATGACAAGGGCACTAAGGCTTAAGATGCTCCGGTGAAACTTCAGTAAAGATGCCAGCCAAGGATGCTAACTTCTGACCCTGAAAGGGTCACTGCCAAAGTGGCTCCTACAGGACTGGTGAGGTGGGGCTGGCCCCAGTAAGAGACCTTTATGAGGAACACCATGAGATTCTTGAGTGTAAGGATGACGTGGAAGCAGTCTCTGCCAAATCTGGTGGCCCGAATGCAATGCTAAAGTAGACGTGTCTTTCACAATCTCCTGTTCTGAAATCAAAGCAAAAGAACAGCCCATCCTTTCCATGGTAGCCTGCTAGCTACAGAGCTCGGCTGTATGAGTACAAGGAGGCCCGTAGCAGTGAAGGCCACCTTCCTGGCTGGTTATCTCATCTAAAACCAGCCTAAATTGGCTCTTCTAGGTATGCTATGGAAGGACTTTTGAGTAAAAAAGTGACCACGCTCTTTAAATATAAAAAATGGAATAACAAGTTCTTTCTGCTTTTCTTTGTTTTCCCCGTTTTTCTGTCTTTATCTGGTGATAAAGACTACAGACACCACTCTAAAGAAATAGAAATGCCTCTCAAGTTTTGCACTTCTTTAGCTTTATGATAATTTATATTTCTTTGGATAACTTCATGTCAAATTAAATATAATAAATCATATATCTCACATGGCTTATATAAAGTCCTGCTGTAGCAGTAGACCCAGGAAGATCAACTGTTCAAAGTCATCTTTGGCTAATTCAAGCAAATACGAAGCCTGACAGGCTACCTTGACTCAAAAATAAAATAAAATTAAAATAGTTCATATGACGTGATCCTATGTCTGAAAAACTATTTTTTTCTGTCCACTTCTCATGCTGCTTGGGCCATGAACAGAGCGCTGTCTGCAAGGACACTCTCCAGCATTCATGGTGACCAGTTCTGAATTCAGCAAGCAGTAATGAGTTTTTGTTCTGTTCATTTACTCTCAAGTATGAGCAGGGGAGCAAGATCGTGGCTTTTCGATGGGCTGCATTGCCATCTTACTTTCCGTGAACATCCCTTAGAGTGTCTGTCTTCAAGCCACAAGTGTCAGCAGACATGTCATAGGTATGACATGGGTGCTGTGTGCAAGGTTTTGAGTGCCTGAAGCCAAAGATAGCAGATTGACATAGAATTGGATTGCTTGTCTCTGCATCTCTACGATCCCTGTTCTTACACTCATAGAGCACTCATAGAGGAATGTCATTGATCAGTGAACTCTCCCCGCCACACCCCTGATGGAATTTCAGCTCTCATTAGTTCAGAGTCAACTGCCTCAGCCTTGAGTGTGAAGGAATTAACAACATCACCAGCTTGACAATAGACTCATCCCACAGGAGGAAACACCCTAAGAGAAGGATTGTGCCCATCAGAAGTGTAAAATATAAAGAAATAAGTAGGGCAAAAGAGCCTTTAGTACCCAATCGAAAGTTCTATTAAAAGCTAATCTTAGGGTAATAGTATTAAACATCATTTTAGGACGCACATCTTCATGACCATCTTTCACTCGTCCATACTTCTTTGCAGTTTCTGGTTGTGATGGTCACTCTTGCCCAGCTGATTGCATTGAGTAACACCTAGGAGATTAATGAAACACACCTCCACTGTGTCTGGGAAGACATTTCCAGGGACCATCAGATCTTGAGGACTCTTTCCTAAAGAATGGTGTTATCCACTGATAGGTTGGAATTCTGAATAGTCCATTGGGAGGGTATGGAACTGTGGAAAGCGGGGTCTGGTTGGAGGATGTAAGCTGCAAGGAGCTTGTCCTCAGGAGCCATGCTTTCCTTGGCCCTTCCCACTCTGTTTCTGTCTTCCATGCTGTGATGATTACTACCCCTTCCCTGTCACAGTGCACTAAAGCCTTGGAAGGTGTGAGCAAAATACATCCTTCCTGCTTCGTATTGTTCCTGTCACATAATTTGTCATCATGACACAAATCCTGACAACACATTCATTCTGCAGCTTGAATGGGTCAATCTTTTGTTTCACAGATGAAACCTACACATTGCTGTTTAGCCTCCCTGTGTTCTGGCAAGTAAATACTAGTGACATTACTTAATATGTCTTTCTACCTTTATCTCCTACCCACCTCCATCCACCTGTGGGGAACATTGTAGCAGAGGTGTTTTTTTTTTCCTTACTCATTTTTTAATTCTTTGCGATTGCCTCCTTTAATAGATGTTCAGTAAACACTTGAATGACTAGTATCCAACACAGGATTTATTATGGAGAAATCAGTGCTTTAAAAAGATTAGCCTTTCTAAATATTTATTCTAGCAAATCCTCTCACTAAATCTCTGTAGTTGGAGTTGTTAGAGCTGGTGACCAATCCCAGGAAAGGATGAGAGGAGCTCAGCAGGGGCGGACACTTGTTGACAGTTGCTATACACCAGACAGTATCCTGGGTCCTCCACATACTTCCTTATGAGGCAGTTTTCAACATCCCTGCTTCACAGATCCAGAGGGATCTGTGCCCAGCGTGGCTCCATAGTAAGTGGTACAGCTGACTTTGGCTGTACTCCTGGTCCCATGCTCTTTTTATGCCTCTACTATGGCTATCCCAGTGGGCTTTGCTCAACAGAACTCATCATCCTTTTTGAAAACATGTGCTCAAATATTTTTAACCCTCAAATGTGTAACTCCACCTTTTCATAGTCATTGATATTCAAATACAGACAAAGCATCAGTCATGTTTGAGAGGCTAGATGACAAACACATTGGCAAATGCCTTTAGAGACCTCCGGAAACTAAATGACCCTTGATACAAAACTACCGACCCCAACCCTAAGCAGCTTCTTGGAGAATCTGAAGGAAGCTGACTTTGATAATCTGGTTAGGCTTAAAAGAGAAGGAACTGCATTAAAACTGAGACTGTGAGGTCCTCAGCTCCATTCCTAGTCTTTGCCCCCTCCTTGGCTAAGCTGGTCCAGTTTTGTCTATTTTCCTGGTTTTCCAGTAGCCGCAGGGCAGTGCGAGCAAGACTCACCTGTTCCTCTGTCCTTCACAGTTGGTAGAACAAGGGGCAAAAGAGAAGAGGCAACAGCCTGGGGATCCTCAGCTTGAGGCCGCTGCCCTTTAGAGCAGGATGCAAGGCTTAGGGATGGCCAACTGTGTTCCAGTGCATCCCTCCTCATCCCAGCTCCCTTTCTTCTCAGCGCATCCTCCAGCTGCAGCATTCCTACTTCTCCTCTGCAGCACCTCTCCGCTGCCTTTTCTCTCCTGTCTCATCCCTCCCTTCTCATCCCTCCCCTTCCCTCATATGTACATCCCACCTCTTTCTGCTCCAGGTGGGCTTTCTCCCTTCTCCCCTTGATATTGCACGAACTCTGGTTTACTAATAATGTCTTGACTGATGTCCTCCATCCAAATTCCTCTGTTGTTCCATTGTTATAAACTGAACTTTATAACGCTATTCCATAAAATCACTGTGCCAATTAGCTTTTTATCAACTTGACACAAACTGTGCCATTGTGGAAGAAAGCACCTCATCCAAAAACAAAAATGTCTCCCTATGGTGGGTCTGTAGGCAAGTTGTGGGGTGCATTTTCTTGATTAAAGATGGATGCATGAGGGGCCCGTTCCACTGTAGATGGTGTACCCCCTGGGCATGTGGTCCTAGCCATGAGAAAGCAAGCAGACTGAGCAAGCCAATAAGCGTCATGCAGCCAAGGTCTCCGCTTCTGTTCCTGCCTCCAGGTTCCAGCCCTGAGTTCCTGCCATGACTTCCTTCATAATGGACTGTAGCTAGTAAGCCAAATAATTCCTTTCTTCACCAAGTTGTCTTTAGTCAGTGTTTTACCTCAACACTAGAAACATCACTAAGATAGTCAAGAATTTTGATTCACCTCAACTGAGGTCCAGAGGGTTATGCATCTGTCTTCCTCGGGGCTAAAAATACCAAGAAACCATCTGTCTCCCCGCCGCAGTTGCATCTGCCTTGCAGAGCAAAGGGAGAGCCATTATGGAATATGTGAATTACTGAGGGAGTCCCATTTCCATAAGCTACACACTTTATTTCTGAGATTGCACGCCACCTGCAGCTAGCTTCCTCAGGAGCTTGCTGTTGATATGACCCTGAGAAGGCTCTGGAGGAGAGCACAATTTGCCTTCCTCGGGCCATGGCACATGCTACAAATGCTGGGGTGTTGTCACTTTGTTTCATCTGGAATCAGAAGACGTAAATAGTCTTTACAGTCATGAACTGAGTTTTTGTTGTGTTTTGGTCTTGTTGCTAAATGAAATCTGGTTTTGCTTATTTTCCGAATGATTTGACCACTAAGCATAAATTCTGGAATCCATGAAGATTGCTTCCATGCCTCTCTCTTCATCCCACTTCCTGTTGTTTGGCGTTCCCTACGCCTCAGTGGCAGCAATCCCAGGTTACACCTCAACACCTGTGTGAAGGAGCGGAGCGGTCACGTGACTCCTTCACTCACAGATCCCGCTTCTGAGATAGGGCTGAGAGGCTTCCTTTCTACCCTCCCTGCTGAAGCTGGTATTTGTCACTCACCTGGAGTGGGCAGGCAGCAAAATGTTTGCAGCCAGAACAAAGAAAGACTTTAGTCAAACTCTTGGCTTGATTGCACATTAGCATTGCCTGTGGTGCTTTTAAGCCCCACCCCCACCCGCCCAGTGCTCTATGTGGGAAGAACCATTCAGTCCGGGACCTCTAGAGGAGAGGACCTGTTCATAATATTTTCTTAAAGATGTCATGTTGATCAATATTGAGGATTTATGCTCTGAGGGCTTGAAATAAGGAGCGGTCAAATCTAACCAGTGAGCTTTGGTTCTCCTTCATTGGCCAGAAAAAGACATTTGGGAAGGGCAGGCTCTGTAAAGTTCTATACTTCTATCACTCCCTATATTGCAAGCTGGCCAGGTGTGGAGAGGCACAGTCGGCGTCTTTCCCTGGAGGTCTAATTTTCCCTATCATGGACTCCTCAGCACCTTCAGGTCACTGCCAGAGCCAAAACCTCTCCTACCAGTCTGTCACCTACTGTGCTTGCTACCAAGTCAGGCTAAGTGGATGATTCGAGATCATCATCATAGAAAATGCCACCTGAAGCCAATTTTGAAGAACTGTAGGTTTTGTGGGAAAAAATCCACTGCCTAGAAGGACTCCTGCCAATGTCATGTCTTGCTGAGACATGCTGTACAAAGGCAAGGAGGAGGTGCAACCCCTGGATGCTCAGCTAACTTAATCAAGCCCTGGAGTTCCTGCTGGTACCTAAGAGAAACCTAAGATTTAACACCAGACCATTGACTGCCTCCCTTAGCTTACCTAATGGGACTCTAGTGCCGTCCTGCAAGAGGGGCCTTCGGTGCTCATGACTTTGATGCTCTCTGAATGAGAGGGTCCTGGAGTGGCACCTGATGAGCTTTGTCCAAAGCTCCACCCACCCAGGGCCAGCCCTTCCTTCTCACCCACATAGGCCTTGCTTTTTTAAAAAACAAACATCTATTCAGAAGAAAGGGTCGATGGGATTTTTGTTGGTTGGTTTTAAAGTAAAGATGGTACTGTTTTGTGATAGGCTTTTCCTAGGGAAGACACACACAGTCTACTCACCCCAGAAAGGAAACCCATGACAGATCAAGTAATGATTTTGACAAAGTTCAATGTAATGAACCAATTTTTTTTAATTGACGTTACTAAGAGGAGTGTGGGTGAGGAGTTACTTACAAGCAAGGAGGACTCAAAAGCAGCTCTGTCGCTGAAAATCCCACTCCAACACGGTGGCTCGTGAAAGCTGCGCCTGGAGCACTCTAACAGAGTTCGCAGGCAGCTCAACTGGCTAAGAAACCTCTGCTATCTGCACTCTGGCCACTCAGGATCTCCTCGCCAGCAGTCATTTGCTGGTCTTTATCTTGCTGTGGAATGGCCCTCCAGAACCCTGCAAGTTTTTATTCTCCCAGATATGAGACCCTTCGATTACCTCCGGAGTCCAGGAAGCTCCCCCTCCCCCCTCAAGGGGGCGTTGCAGTTGGAAAGAGAATGCAATACAAGTACTGAAGAATGAACAAAGACCTTGGGTCAAGTACAGAAAGACCAAGTCCCTGCCTGGGGTGAGGAAAGGGTTATGTGCCTGCATGTAGCAAGCAAAGGCCTCATTGTATGAGAAGGAGACATGTGCTCTTACATGGAATCCAAGGTCACAAACTTCAAGTACACAAAATTGAGCTCTAGGGAGCATCAGAGACCCTTCAGCCCATAGTCAGTGTGTCAAAGAGAGAAATCTTCAAAGAAGGGTCCAGGATCCACAGCAAAGGAGTTGATGATGCCACTGTAGAAAGAGCTCAGGTTTGAGCATGAGGGTACCAGCTCAGTTCAGGTCCTGGGTCAACTTCCTATGTGACTTCAGGCTAGTACTCTCATTTCTTTAGGCCAGTCAAAAGAGTGAAACAGTATCTCTCCCTCTCTCTCCTGACACCATCAGCCCCACCCCTGCTATAGTGGTCACTTGAGCAAGCAGCAACAGGTGATGACTGAAGACACAATGCCCATGACGGTCCAAAACACTCCAGTATTTGGAGTCACAATCTACAGTCTCCAGTGATTATTGTATTAATTCATTAATTCATTCATTCAGTTAAAAAAATATTTGTTAAGTACGTACTAGGTAAACAATGCTGTTCCATAAGGAAATTGTCCTTAATGGCTTCCTATTTGTCCATAAGAGATGACATATAAGCAGCATTGACAGAGATAACCCCATGAAATAGGCACTGTTTTTGTCTCTGTCTCATAGATTAAAATGGCCAAACAGAGGCAGAGAGGAGATAGGGACCTTTCCCAAGATTCGAACCAGTAAGTCTGGCTCTATGCAACCTCGATTCAATAACATTAAGATTAACTACCCCAATCTACCAGGCACAGAGAGAGAGAGAGAGAGAGAGAGAGAGAGAGAGAGAGAGAGAGAGAGGCAGAGGGTTCTTTGAAATATGCCCTAAGCACCACCACCCAGGCCAAAAGAGAGTTAGGAGTGCCTGTGGGAATTAAGGAAGGAAACGTGGCAGTGAAGAGCTAGATCACAGGGCAGAGGTTCAGGAGCTAACAGAGAGCAATGCACATCAAAGTGAAGCTGAGCTGGGCCTGGGATGGTCTGATGCAGAGAACATGTGCTAATACAGGGAGGCATACATGGAGAAAAAACCTGATGATTTAGTAATTGCCTCTGATGGGGCACAGTGAGGCATGGGTGTGATATATAGAAAGAATACTGAGGGGCCACCCCACTTTAAAAGTATCAGCTGAGAAGGGTATGGCCATCCCCTGAAAATGCCTTTTCAATCTCATTAATATCTCAGGAGAAGCATCAAGGGAAGGGGCCAATTCTTACTCCCAGGGTTACAACCAGAGTTCCCCTGCCACCTACAATACCCCAGCTAGGACCTGCAGAAGAACCCAAAAGATACAGCACAGGCCTACTGGTCAGCAGCTGTCTCTAGGTCCAGACAGTCTGCAGCTGGCCAGAAAGGCTATGTTACGTCTGACCCTGTCCCTCCCAACCTGGACCTCTGGCTAGTGAGTCAGTGCAGATAAGCCTTGGTGGGCTGGTGCTGCCAAGAAAAGCTCAGAGCATCCCTCATAAATGATAGAACCGAGCCAGCCTCTTACACAACTCACTCTAAGAAAGGTACAGCTCACCCTGGCCTAGTTACTAAACTGTTCGTTCGCTCTACCTGCCTGGTGATCTCCCTGCCTGGTGACTGACCAAAGTGACAGGGGTCCCCAAGGGTCTGGAGCCTTGTCCAGTGAACCAAACCCAAGGAAAACCCAGAGGGCTGCCCCAGAAAAAAAAAAAAAAAAAAAAGAAGGCTTAGGATCAATCAACCCTCAACTTCTCTCTAAGTAGAAATGGTTCATGTGTTGATATGATGAACAAAACTTGAACCAGAAAGGGTGAAGACATTGGGGGGGCAGGGTGGGAGGCTGTGTTAGCCTCATAAATCTGAGGGCTTCCACTAATTGGGCCTGTTCACATTAAAAACAATCAGCCTCGTGGGACCTGTGGACTCTTAGCCAATAGGAGTAGAAGTGCTGGAAAATGTACGGCAACAGGCACCCCTGCCCTTGGATCCTAAGACTGGAAAACAGTAACAGTATGGAGCTCTTCCGGGCATCGACTGCAGAACCAATCAATTCAACACATCACCTACTAATCACTCTTTCCTCTCCAGAGCTACCTCAGAACAGTGTGAATGGGCCGTGTGAGACTCAGCCTGTAACTACACTTAAACCTAAGAGACCATGATGGGCAGAGCACTTTGACAGGACACTAACCCTCCAAGGCCAGGCCCAGTCCCACTCAGGGCAACAGGAGCAGGCTGGATGGAAACTAGCCTTTTTCCTTTGGCCATGGGTATGTTTTTGTAGTTCTGTAAGGATGGAACACAATCTTTTAGAGAAAATAGCCAAAATAAGACTTCAAAATGTGAGCAATGGGTCAGGGATCACATTTTCTTGACATTAGAAAAAGACCCAGGGTCTCCGTCTTCATCTTTGATGGTGACACCCTCCTCATGTGACACTGGGGAATTCCTGGCACAATTTAGATTTTTTTTTCAGACCTTTTGACCTGGATTATGATTCTCTTACTTGTCCATGGATCAAAGACCTAACAATGAACACCGGACCTCTGTGCCCCTGGCATGGGAAAAGCAAGCAGCCCAGGCTTAGCCTGTGTGGCCACGCACAACCCTTTCCCTCACCATTCAAGCCCAGCTCTTCTTAGACAGGCCTGGGGACCTTTCAACTTAAGGGGAGTCTATGACTCACAGTAGGTACCCAATAAAAAGGCCTCTTGCAAAGAGAATGGAGAACCCAGTCCGTTTGGGAAGCCGGGCTTTATGGTGCCATGTGGGGCTGATCCAAATAGCCTTTCTGTCGGTACTTCTGAGGGAGAAGAGAAGGTGCGGGGCAGCCAAGGAGAGAGAGAACACGCCAAACAGATCATTATGTGTTCTTGGAAGCCAGTTTAATGGACTGGCTCGAAGCAGGGCTGGGAACAGACTCTAAGGCCCTCAGTCAGGACGTGGCTGGGGCACAGTTCCACATTCAGTCCTACCAAGCGGCGACGCCTTATGGAAACTTTTGAAAGCCTCTTTGAGATTCAGAAACACAAATATCACATGTTTTCTCTCCGATGCAGAATCTAGATTTAAACATATCCATGAAAGTAGAAGGGAGACTATGCTGAAACAGTAGAAAAGAAAGACAAAATATCACACTTTTCTTCACGTGGAACCTTAGAACCTCAGTTGGGTGTGTGTGTGTGTGTGTGTGTGTGTGTGTGTGTGTGTGTGTGTAACAGGAAAGGAGAAGGTGAACTATTTGGGGGCAGGATGGGAACCAGCAAGGAGTGGGGGGGGAAGGGGTACGGGAGAATATTGGGGTTGGGAAAATATGAGCAAAATATCGTGATACATATGTATGGAAATGTTATAATGAAACCAATTATTTCATATGCTACAAGTGTAAGAGAAAAGAGGGGGGAGGGAAGGAGAGGGACAGTGATTCTGTTTTAGATCAGATTTCTTTCCCTCGCTCTGATTGTGCTAAGCATCCTTCTCTTCAATTTGGATGCACTAGAAGGAAAATTAAAAGCACAGGCTGCCTACTGTGTGCCAGCAACTAAGTCAGCACTTTCATTGTCCCAGGAATCCTAGATTGCCCTTTGAACAGGGCAACGTGGCGGCCTGCACACTATAAGTGGCTAGAGCACTTTCCAAGCACAGGGACTTTCTCTTTACAAGGCCATTTCTGCCACTCATCTCACCACCGCCCTCAAGCCAAAACTGCCCATGTTTTAACAGGATAAACATTCCCATGGCAGAGGAACGCTGTGTTCCCTAGAGGAGACACAAGCACGTCGTTCCTGCAGAGGCCACGTGGGCTTATGAAGCTGATTGCTGGGCTGAGGGCCTGGACTGGTGCCTAGGGATCAGCAGCAGCTCTGGAGCCTCAGCTAGGCCCCCACAAGGCCATGGGAGCTAGAGCTAATCTTGACATCACAGCAAACTGCCAATGCTGCGTGGCTCTGCTTTCTGTAGACACCGCGGCTCAAGGTGAGATGTCTCTGGCAAATACATATGGCACTGTAGCCATGTGCAAAAGCATTGCTATCTGCTTCTCTGTAGCTTGGTTTTCTAGGAGAACATTGCCTGCATACAGCAGGGTCTTGGGCAGAGAAGAAAGTGGCTTTTTGGCGAGTACTTCCCTTATATGACAATCAATCAAGATGCATATAATCACTTTTATTGGCAAGATTTTCTTCTTTCTTGGTTGATATACAAAATTATATATATATATATATATATATATATATATATATATATATCTTGTAGTTGATAATGACTTAGGGTCAATAAAATATGAACATTTTTAAACTTATCATCATCATCATCATTATTCAACAAGACCATTAGTGGATTTGCATGGGTCCTTCCAAAACATCTTTAGTCCACCCAGATGCACGGATGCCTCTCATGTCTGGGTATCTATCTCCCTTGCTATTGTTTCAGTTGAAATGTTTATCAAGGGCCCAGGGATGCTGTATCACCTTTGAGCCACTAGAGGGGGAGAGAGCATTGGGGGACAGATCCGCAGTATCCTTGTTCTCTGACTTATGCTTTCTCTGAAACCTTTCAGTAAGTCCCTCCAGCAGTATGTCCATCCCTCACTGGAATACCACCTGCAGAGTCAGATCAGGGAGAGGAGGACCCCATTCCAGATGCTCAATGCCATCAACACAGGCTGAATGTTGTATTTGTAGAGCCACATAAAACTCAGCTCTAGTTTAATGAGCTGATCTTAGGAGCACAAACAGGTACTAGTCGTGGCGAGGGCTATGGCAGCAATGCCAAGCTGGGGGTGGCCACCTTCTTCTCCCAAGATCTACAAAGATCCCTGGGGAAATGTATCCACGTTTCCTGTCATTTGGACCTTTACTTAAAACCCCTTCCTCTTTCCTTGCCTCCTGCCCATTTTCCTTCCGTTCCTCTTTATATTTAGTGTTAATCATTGAGTATGTACTATGTGCCAAGAGCTGTGCCAGGAGCCAGAGACAGTGAGTGATATGAGGAGAATGGATCACTGTCCTTATGAGTCTTGAGTTCTGGGAAATGTAGACAAAATCCACAAATCAGCTATAACGAAAAATATTGGGCCCCAGCAATATTTGTTTCTACATAATTCTTGTAGTTCGCAGAAGTCTCCAAATGGCTCAAGAGAGTGGTCATGTACCAGCTGTGTATTTTCAGGAAGCAAAGACCCCTTGTCATTGCTGGCAGTTGTTTCCAATCCAAGGTGGGTCTGAGAAGGCTTCTCTAACAAGGTAACCGGAACAAACCCCACCAACTAAAGAGTAAAGGACAGACAGACCTTCCAAACCACAGGCCTGCCCTTGCAGTGCCACTTCCATAGAAGAAACTCAACATTGTCCACTGACCAATAGCAGTCCTGTGTAGAGCCCAGAGCCATGGGTCAGAGAAGCTTGAGACCAGCTAAGTCATGTGGGAATTTGTGATAGACCCTTGCTTGCATGTTAAAGATGTGAGTTTTGATCTGAAGTCGTCTGATTTTTGTTTTGTTTGTGAGGGAGGAGGTTAGTAAGGTTGGTGGCTAGGGTTTGTTATTTTAGACAGTCTCTGGCTGGCCTGGTCCTGGTAACATAACCCAAGCTCAAGGTTGCAGAACTCGTCCTGCATCAGCCTCCGATGTGCTGGGACTGCAAGGGCACACCACCATGCCCAGCTTCGTTGAGGGTTGTAAGTATAGGACCATTTTTGCTGGGTTGGCACAGTCTCATGAAACTGCCCTATAGAGCTTGGCTTGGAGTATCAAGAGGAAAACCAGACGTGTCCAGATGGTAATGAGCAGAGAAGAGGCAAGAGAGGGTGACAGCAAGCTGACAGTGACTGTGAACATAAGGATGTTTGGGGGGTGGGGCAGAATCACTAGGGTTGGAGAGTGACAGAAGAGGGACCAATGAGTCTGACTCTGGATTTTTCGGCAGATGGCTTAAAATGAGAAATCTTTCAGTGGGGGCTCCTTTGAAGGAAACTAGGATTTGAAAAGGCTGGGTTTCACTACACCAGCATGAAAGAGAGAGAGGAACGAGAGGACCAAAGGGATAAATGACAAGCCATGACACCTAACTTGGTCACGAAGGAAAGGGATGCCAGCTGGCTGGTAGATTCAGTGAGCCAGAGGTCTCTGGGGGAGTCGAAGAGCTGGGTCCTAAGGAGCCACCCGGGCAAGTGAATTGAAAGCATAAGAGGCGGACACCGGAGAGAGATCTGACTTTTGACAGTCCACATATGAAAAATTCCAAATCCATGCTTTGACTGTGGCAAATGGTGACCGGTGACTAGAACGAGGAAAAGCACTGCTGGAGGCGAGGAACCAGAGAACAAGCTGCGGGCGTTGAACTAGTATCTGGAGGAAGACGCCTGCTTGGAGCACAGGAAGCCTTTGCTGAGGCAGAGACTTGGAAGTCAGTAGGAGCAGTGAGTAGCTAGAGAGAGGGAGGGGGTCAGGGTGAGTCACGGGGAACACAGCTTCTGTGCACACAAAGGGAGAGGCCGTCTGGAAGCAGCAGTAGGGGGCAAGAATTCCTGTCGGTGGGATAAGGAAAAGAAATAAGCAGGGAAGTGGTGCTGGTGCAAGGGCAGACAGATCCCGATCCCTTCCAGAGGGGACTTGTGCAATCCTGGAGCAGCACGAGCAGTAGTGAACATAAGGGATGGCACCTAGCACGCATGGTAGGGATCTGCAGTCCGTGTCCTAGGGAAGGCTTCCTACGACTCAGAAGAGGCAACCCAGGGCAAAGGGGGAAAGGCTCAGTACGACTTGATACTGAGGGGTGACTGTGTGCGGGTTCAAATCCACTCCTGGAACACAGAAAAGTAACTTAAAGTCATACGTAAAGTGGAGGGTGCAAAGAAGAGCCGGAATAATTGAATGGGAAAGAGATGAGTTACTATTGTGAGAGGCAGCGAAATGGAAGAAGAAACTGGGGGGCTCCAGCAAAACACGTCCCTGGAGCAAGTCACAGTGCAAGCCTTGCCTTGTAGTGAAGGAGAAAGGAGGCCCACATGGAAGGTAAAGGACCCACATCCTGATTATACACAGCTTTCAATGGATCATCCCAGGCCTTTGTACCTCTGCGACACACTGAGGAGGAACAAGAGGAAAGAGACAGGAATAGTCACAGGGGACACAGGAGAAAGAAGGGCATCAGAGACCAAGTAAAGCAACATGGTTTCCCTAGCAACACAGAAAGTGCTGGATTCTGTGTGCATTTGCCAAGGTAAAAATAAATTTTCAACCTGCTACCACATGGAGATAGCACAATGGACTACGTGAATGGTAGAGGGAAAACACTCAAATGATAAAAATATAAGAGACTTTGCCTAGATGGTCAGGAAAATGTTTTAACACAGAAAGGAACATTGTTCTGGGCGTGGAAAATGGGAATATTTTAAAGGTAGCACCGTTGTGGATGTAGGACTAGCCTCAGGATCCTCAGGCAACACTGGCTATAGGCACATGAAGTCCTGCCTCTGTCTGGGGGCATAGGTCAATTGGCAGACTGTTTCACTAGCATGCTCAAAACATTGGATCATGTTCCTGTCACCTCGGAACTCAAAGGGTAGAAACAGAAAGAGTAGAAGTCCAAGGTCATGTTTGGCCAAGTTCAAGGCCAGGCTGGTGACACGATAGTCTGTCTCAAGCAGTGACATAAATGGAATATACATATGTTGATGTATATGATATAAATATAAATGATATAAATGTATGTATATGTGTATATAATATTATATCACTGCTTACCCCTCCAGGTCAGATGCCATGCCTCCTCATGTGTCTGTCTAACCTTAGCCGAGTCCCTTGTGCCCATTCTCACGCATCTATTCTTTTCCTTTCTCTCTTACCAGTCATGACAGATGAGTGACCATCCACTGAAGGAGATGTCTGACAGCAACAGCAGCCCTCTCTTACCAGAGCCTCTTTCCAGCAGATATAAGCTGTATGAGTCGGAGCTAAGCAGCCCTACCTGGCCTTCAAGCTCCCAGGACACGCACCCAGCCCTTCCCCTCCTGGAAATGCCTGAAGAGAAGGTGAGCACTGGCCCCACTAGGATTGCCCCTAAGTGGGGCGTCAGAGGCCAAGAGGGTGAGAGATGGTTTGAGCTCTGGTACATTTCCATATGAATTTTAGGATCACATTTTCCATTTCTACAGGGGAAAAAAAAAGATGGCTTGGGCTTTGATCGGGAATTATATTAAATCTGTAGATAAATTTGGGAAACATCACCATTGTAATAAGACTAAGTTTTCCAATCCATGAACATGGGATATCTATCTGTTCATTTTTACCTTTACCTTCTCTCAGTGATGTGTTGTATTTTTCAGTGAGTAACATTTACACATATTTTGTTAAATTCATCCACAGATACGTTCTACTTATTGGTGCTCTCAAGAATAAAATTGTTTTCTTAATTTTAATTTTAGATTTTTTTTTTAATGCTGGGGCATAAAAGTAAATGTGATTTGACCTTCTATTCTGTAACTTTGCTAAACTTATTCAAACCTCTAATAAGAACTTTGCAGATGCCTTAAGATACATAAGTGGATCATGCTGTGGGCAAATAGAGATACAATCTGTGTTTAACTTTTTTCTTTACAATCTATTGCTTTTGGTCCCTTTCCTCGCCTGTTTGTTTGTGCCAGAACACAATGTTGCGTAGTCATGGCAAGATCAGACTTCCTTGTCCTGGGGTTTATGTTCGAGAAAAGGATTTCTAATCTTCCACCATTACATGTAGCACTGCTCATGAGTCTTTAGTAGATGTTCTTTATCGAGCTTAGGAATTCTCCATCTGTTCCTAGCTTATTGAGAACCGGGACCATTTCAAACGTTCAGCAGCTGCCTGTCTCATGAGCTACCATGGTGAAAAAAAGCACAGCTTTAAAGAAAGAAGTCTTGACCAAGGGGTCCAAAAATGAACAGATGAGGAGCAGACAAACTGGGATGAGGGACGAGGGAAACAGTCCATCATTACATGTACTAACTTCCAATGGACTTTATCATTTGCTTTAATTACAAATAATACATGCAGTGATTCATACTCACATTGGTAGTACCTGAGCTTTCCATCCAAGTTGTCATGACCAGATTTCTCAGGACTTAGGCTTTGGCGTGAAGATTTGAAAGTAAGAGGTTTGCTGGGGTATGCTTGGAGGCAACTCATAAAGATGAGGAAGGGCAGCAGGACCCACCAAAAGGAGAAACTGAGCTATGCGACAGTCGTAATATAGTACATGCTTGATCTCCTGGTGGGCTTTGGGTCTGAGATAGCCTCACAGAACCATCCTGAGTTGGAGTGAGGAGGTCCCATATACTCACCCATCACTGGTTTTAAATTTCATTGCCAGTAGATAGATATTTATCTATGAACCACAATTATTTTAAATACCATAATCACTGCACTTCGGTATAATTTTCTTTTTCACTTACTTATTTTGTTTTATACATTTACAATTTTTTTTTTTTTTTTTTAAGGAAAGAAGTCTGTGGGCATCGTTAAGCTGCTGAGAGGAATCCATGTCACAAAGCATTAAGAAAACCTACTGTGCAGAACCTTTACTAGTCTTGTGAAGCTCAGGCTCTTGTGGGGTGCAGCTTGAGACAAGAGGCACCAGTCTCATCTTTTATTTCACCATCCCATACCTCTGTCCAAAATCCTGACAGTGCTCTCTATTCCCAAATGTCCCTACTCTCAAAAGGACAAACCATTTGAAGCCAAGCTTGGTAGCACATGCTTATAGTCCCAGCACTCAGACAGAAGACAGAGTAGGGGAGGATGGTGAGCAGAAGGCAGCTTACTTGACCTATGCAGAGAGTTCAAGGTTAGCGTGGGCTACAAGTGAGACCCTGTCTCAAAGAAAGAACAATACGTGAAAGGCATATTATTTTATTTTTTTTCTCCTGTCTTTTTCCATGAAGGATCTTCGATCATCTGATGAAGACAGCCACATAGTGAAGATTGAAAAACCCAATGAAAGGGGTAAAAGGAGAGAAAGTGAGGTGTCCCGCAGGGCATCTGCAGGCCGGGGAGGCTTCAGTCTCTTCCAAGCTGTGGGCTATCTCACTGGTGACATGAAGGAATGCAAAAACTGGCTGAAAGGTAAGCAAGTGTCCAAGAAAGAGCAGGGAGGCAGTCCAAAGGAAACCTTTGCTCCAGCATAGACAATGAGGCTGCCCCCCTCACTCTCTCGTGGCAAAAATTGATTGACACAGTAAAGGGAAATCGATTGACCCCAGGTGGGCATGTACCCAATTAGCCTGTCATTCCCTTTTATAATTAATGCAGTTTGTTAATTTTTAGTCCTTTGCCATTCATTCCCGTGTGGAATCAATAGAGGGCAAATTAGTAACATAACAAATAAGCAGCATGGTCATTCCTCCACTTGCTCCACAGCCATTTATTATGCCTATTCTGTGCCAAGGAAAGATCAGCATCACCCTCTCCAAGCTCCAGAGTTCTTTTCTGTTAACCTCTTTCTGAACTTTAATGCCTTAGCAAACACCACACTCTCCTCATCAGTCCCTACCTGCCCCCCACCAGCATGGTTGTCCTGGAAACCAAACCAGAGGAGGCAGAACGTATGTCCTCTCTCCTACACCTGGCTTCTAGGCCCCAATTTAATAATGATTTTCACAGCTGGGCTCTAACAATTTCTTTTCCAACATATTTTCTCGAAGCTACTTTCTTTGCTGCTCTGATACCAGCCCTCAACTGAGTCACACAGCTCTACACAAAGCGAGGGTTTACCTCCCTCCGCACCTCTTCCCTTGGACCAATAAATTTCCCATGGAATGCTCCTGGGGCTCCTTGCCAACCAAGCCAGTGGCTGGAACTGCTTTAAATTGGTCTCAGCATGGTCCCTCAGTCTGTATGGCAAAAACTACCACCCGCTGTAGACCAATTGCTGGGCCACTTAGAGCCTTGGGCTGGGTGCCAACACCCACTCCCAACCAACCCCTTTGCATTCCCACCCCAGGCCAGGCTGAAGAAAGAGAAATACCCTGGCTGGGGCATCCCTGTGCACCTCAGTTTCTCCGCCAACCAGAGGTTGAATGCAGAAGGTGTACCCTGCTGACGGCTCTGTCTATCTCTTGCAGATAAGCCCCTTGTCCTCCAGTTCATAGACTGGGTCCTGCGGGGAGCCGCTCAGGTGATGTTTGTCAACAACCCCCTTAGTGGGCTCCTCATCTTCATAGGGCTCCTGATCCAGAACCCATGGTGGACAATTGCTGGGACACTGGGGACAGTGGTCTCAACCTTAGCTGCCCTTGCCTTAAGCCAGGACAGGTAAGTGCTCTTTATGGGCCTATTGCGTGGCACATAAAAGACAGGTGACATGTTTGATTTAGTAGTCAGCCAACCTTAGCCTAGCAGCCACCTAAATGCTCTGTCTTAGTTACTTCTCTATTACTGCGTAAAACACCATGACCAGAAGCAACTTAGAGAGGAGAGAGTTTATTTACAGCCCATCCTCTAAGGGAAATCAAGGCAGGAACCTGGAAGCAGGAGCTGAAGCAGAAGCCATGGATGAGCATGGCTTTTACTGGCTTGTTCTCATGGCTTTTCAGGCTGATTTCTTATACCATCCAGGACTATATGCCTGGTTGGCGGTGCCTGCGGTGAGATGAGCCCTCCAGGCCTGCCTACAGCCCAATATGATGAGGGTTTTCTCAAGAATGCTTCCTCCTTCTCAGGAAAGTCTAGTTTGCATAAAGTTGACCAAAAATAAATAGATATAAAGATAGATGATAGATAGATAGATAGATAGATAGATAGATAGATAGATAGATAGATAGACAGATATGGAGATAAATAGATAGATAATAGATAGATGATAGATAGATAGATAGATAGATAGATAGATAGATAGATAGATAGAT